>OY288283.1:23959745-25159745 GCA_958450335.1 Hibiscus tridactylites
ATTGATACACCAGTAAATATTTTAGTATGAATTATTATTGTAACTACCAATTTAGACTAAAAATCAAATTTAAATACTAAATTTGACATCGAGACAAAAAATCAGGTACTTAATAAATAAATAAAGGATTAATATCCTATACACTGGCGGTGGAAAGTTTTTATTTCCACAAGCGCCTCAATTATAGGGTTTAAGGTTAGGGTTTAGGGGTTTCAGTGTAAAGGTTTAGAATTTAAGGTTTATGTTTAGAATTTAGGGATTAGGGTTAGAATTTAGGGTTTAGGGTTAGGGTTTAGTTTTAGGGTAATATGGATGGGGATTTAGGTTTTAACCTATAAACCCTAATTTTAACCCTAAACCCAAAATTCTATCAACAATCCCTAAATTCAAAACTACTACACTTATACCCCTAAATTTTAAACCCTAAATGAAGTCCCTAACCCCTAAAACTAAAGCGCTTATATAAAAAAGTTTCCACAAGCGCTTGTGTATAGAACAATTACCCATAAATAAAATGGGAAAGCATATACAAAACGTTTATTTACCCTTGCAATGTATAATATAATATTTTTTTCTGGATATTCTTAAAATATTCCATCTGTTCCCAACTCATCGAGAGAAAACTTGAGAAACACTAAACTCAACCGCAGTTAGAATTCAAACCATAGTTAACCGACCATGGTCAAGGGAAGAACAAAATGCAAAACAAATAAACGGTCCAGATCAATCCACCGAACAAATCCAGCCGCTCACCTGAGAATTGAGATTAAGCTTGATTATTTCCTTTATGTATTCTCGCTCAGCTAGATTACGATTCGCAGGAATTGTTATCCTCACAGATTCGATAAAATCTAAAGAGGAATTAGGGTTACTGTTTTGCTTGAGATGGAGATGGATTATGTTACCGAGTTCCCTCATATTCACATGGATCGCCGTCCCATGAAGAGGCCTAGATTAGCTTGGGATTTCAATCAACCTCACCAAAAGGTACCCTTTTTTGCTTATTATCTTGTTCAATTTTTTGGAAGTTTAATTTACTGTCTCCGTCGTTAAATTTCCTGCTAATTTGCTATGATCTCAGAAAAAAAGATGAATCTTTTATCTTTTGGGAGGTAAATTTTTGTTTTTTTCAATTGGTTTCTTTGGTAAATTGATGATTCTTTTCAATTACCATGTGGGAAGTATTATATTCTTTTACATATAAATCTGTATAACATGGAAGCATATTAGGAATTTTCTGGTAACTTTTTTTATCCTTTTGATTATATTTTGTTATTATCTTCTTCTTTTTTTGGTATCCCTGTTGTTATTTTTTATTATTTGTGTTGATTTGATTTGATTCCCTAAAACTTTATTTTCACATGAAAATCTGTTAACTCGAGCCGGCCGGGATATGTTGCTCATGGTGAGACATCAAAATAGGAAATTTGATGGGAGGGGATGATAAGTTTTTGAATTACTATTTATTTTGTGGAGTGTGAATGGAATGGCTGTGTGTAGGCTCAGTCATGGGTGTATAATGGACAAGATGTTGGAAATTTGACGAGCTTTGGGCCTTCGAGGGCACACCCAGATCACACTCGTCTCTTTGAAATGGGATTTGCTCAAACAGTCTCTCCCCCATGGCGAGATGATGACAAAGATGGGCATTACATGTTTGCACTTGGAGAAAATTTAACTCCTCGCTGTAATTACACTTAATCACCTATTGAAGAGCTTAATTTCCACATTTTTGTTGTGTTTTATGGGACTGTTTAGACTATTAGAGGCTAGATGATATCTGAATACAAACAATGTAATATTGTCTCTCTTTCTTTTCTCTGTTTTGGTCACTTACCTTGATTTTTACTACCCGAAGGTTATTTTTGGATTGATTTTAGAGATCAACCTAGCAAATAAATGTTCGTATTGGCTTACAGATCTAGTTCTAAGAATGCTTAAATCTCTTTCATTTCATTGTGTCATAAATTTTTGGAGTAGCTGGGCTCTTTTTAGAAACTACCTTTCTAATATGGAGAGTCGATTTAAATGACACCAGTTCATTTTCTTTGCTGTAGCCTTTTTGTTCTATTCCACATCCCCAAAATAATTCTCTTTTTTAGAAGGGGGGAAAATCTCTTCCTGATCCCAGTACTTTCAGAGTCTATGCGTTTTAGAAACCCAACAATATCATTTCCCCTCTACCATCAAACTGTTTTAACATGATATATATCAACTTTTTATGTGCACTACTATTGTTTCTTCCCAAAATCGAACCTTTTCTTACAGCTTATGGTTTTTGGCTTTTGTTTTTGCAGACAAGATCTACCGTAAAGTTGGTGAAGGTAGTTTTTTACTGCGTTTCTTGTTACTACTAGTTTTGGGTTCTTCTTTTTTTTTTATATCTCTGTTAGTGTCATTCTTGTGTGGCTATTCATCCTTTGTATTCTACAGGAACCTTTGGTCAGGTTCTGGAATGCTGGGACAGGGAAACTAAAGAGATGGTTGCCATAAAAGTTGTTCGAAGTATCAAGAAATACAGGGAAGCAGCAATGATGGAACTTGAGGTACTTCAGTATCTTGGTAAACATGACAGGAATGGTGGTCGGTGAGTGTTATTCCTCAAATAATTATCTCCATTTTGTCTTGGTGTTGATGTTACTTTTTTCTCATTGGTTGAATGGGCTTATCTTTTGCAGTTGTGTTCAATTTCTCAACTGGTTTGATTATCGCAATCATATCTGCATTGTAAGTATACGATCCAGTCACAATATTCTCGCAACATTTTGAATTAGTTTAGGAGTTGAGACTTGTATGTGGATTTAAATGTCCTCTACAGGTATTTGAGATGCTTGGACCAAGCTTATACGATTTTCTTCAGAAAAATAATTTTCGCCCCTTTCCGGTTGACCTTGTCCGGGAACTTGGCAGACAACTTTTGGAATGTGTAGCATGTGTGTAGACATTTCTCCTGCCATTTCTCCTTTTCTTTTCAAATTTGGCGACAAGTGGCAACGGTTTTCTTGAGTTGCATGACCTGTTGTTTGCAACTGGAGAATTTGTTGCTGCTCCTTTTTGTATTATTCATTCATTCGTTTATACATTTAGTAGTTTATAGCTTTACAGTTCTTATTAGTTTACATTGGGCACTTATTATGCACACTGTTTAGGTTAAGACTATTTTTTAAATATTAATAATTGCTTATAGTTATATCTGATTCTTATTTGCTTATTTATCGTATGCAGTTATACATGATTTACACCTCATCCATACTGACTTGAAGCCCGAGAATATACTCTTTGTTTCTCCAGAATATGTGAAAATACCTGACGAGGTATATTCAGTAATCTTTGTTGATACATTTTCATGTTGACAACACAATCTTTGTCTTTTGCAATCAATTTCTTCTTGCTACCAAGGACTGGAGGTGTATGATGTTTATCTCTAACAATCATACTCTTATAAATTTTTGCTTAATCTATTTCAACAGGATATGTCCTGTTCCTCAATGAGGGAAACATGCTACAGGAGGTTACCAAAATCAAGTGCCATCAAGGTTATTGATTTGGGTAGTGCAGTATATGAACATCAAGATCACAATTACATCGTCTCCACAAGGCACTATCGAGCACCTGAAGTTATTCTTGGTATGCTAACATTTTCCCTTTCCGCATTGCCCCGTGTTATCCGTCTGTGAGACATTGTGTGAACTTACCTATCTTTTCAGGACTAGGGTGGAGTTACCCATGTGACATATGGAGTGTTGGTTGTATCTTGGTGGAACTTTGCTCGGTAAGTTTGTTGTTTAGTAGTATGTTATTTCGAATTTCCATGCTAGATTGAAGAAATGGCCCTAATATTGTTTTGTATACAGGGAGAAGCCTTGTTTCAAACACATGAGAACTTGGAGCACCTAGCAATGATGGAGAGGGTTTTGGGTCCTTTGCCCCAGCACATGCTGAACAGAGCCGAGTATGCACTCTTTTGTGTGTGTGTGTGTGTGTGTATTACACTCTTATGGGTGATGCATAATTTTTGTTATACTTGTTTTTCTTATCAACTTTTTTGTACAGTCGACATGCTGAGAAATATGTCAAGAAAGGTAAGCTGGATTGGCCAGCGGCTGCTACCTCTACAGAAAGCATCAAAGCTGTTCTAAAGTTGCCTCGTCTTCAGGTATGTTGTTGGCTTGCATGCCGGAATCAGAAAACCTTGTGACGAACACGATGAATCTGATTCTGATTTAAAGTATATATTTTCTTGTGGCAGAATCTGGTGATGCAACATGTAGATCATTCCGCGGGGTGTCTGATCGACTTGTTGCAAGGTCTTCTTAAATTTGATCCTTGCTGTCGATTAACGGCTCGGGAAGCACTCAGGCATCCCTTCTTCACCAAAGATCATTTCCAGAGATTCTAATCCCAGCAGTGGTTCCAAATTCCAATATTGCTTGCTTAAGTATGTATATTGATCTAGGCTTAGGCAAGAGGGGCTTGCTGTTGGTGATCCAATCTTTTTAATACAAGAAAGTAAAAGGTCGACCTGGAGATTGGGGTTCTTTTTTTTACTCCCCTAATTAACCATATTATTGTAAGGAAAGACCTGCAACATCTGAAATGCGATGTAGAAAAGCTTTTTTAATGAATTAAAGGTTTACACTTGTTATGCCTTTTGTTTTTTATATTCACATTATCTAATTTATTGGTTTAAAATTATTGACTCAAAAATTAAGGATGTCTCCTACGTTATGAAAATATCGATGTAATTTTATGTGAAGAATATGAGCCAGAAGATTGAAAATCATAACGTCCTATTGCATAAGAATTATACGATAAAAATTATACAATATATACAGATATTATCATCTACATCTTAAAAGCAGTTTGAATGTTACATAATATATTACAAGTATCTAGACTTATCTCATATAATCGAACTCTAGAAAAGAGTTTAAGGTTAGAGTGTAGACGTATGATTTAATTTTTGAGTAAACTACATAAATAGTTCCCCGACTATGTTTTAATTATCTTTTGCATCCTTCAACTATCAGATGTTACAAACTAGTCCCTTGACTTAAAAAAAGTAACAAATTGATCCAATGCTGTTAAAATTTTAACGGCGGATGATGTGGCAGTTAATATAAATTGATATAATTACATAATTAGCCTTCAAATTCTACACTTATTTTAATTTGACCCTAATTCTAAAAAATTAACCCGAATAATTTTAATAGTCTATCAATTAAATCTATCTTCAACTGTGTTTGAAGAAAAAAACTCCAACTGTGTTTTTCTCTTTAAAAATGGCGGTGCAGCTGTTGGATTTTTCCAGAATTTAATCATTGCACGAAAACAACAAATTCACAAAAAAAGTTTTATTTTAATCGTTGATTATGTGTTACCGTAATTAATCCAACAATAAATAAATTAAGAATCAAAAGAAAAAGAAAATCTAGATTAGAAATAAACAAATGAAACCAAGTGTTTCTTTTCTTTCTTTTTCATTTCGTTTCTGAAATTTTGAAATGAAAATGGAAAAGTGTTTAGTTATGATCTTGGGATTAATTTCATGGTAAATTAAAGGAAATTATAACGGTTGCGTTAGTTAATTTTGGGTGAAAATGAAATGAAGAATTAAAGGAGAGGAGAAATAGAAAAGAAGATGGACTAAATTGATAGATTATTAAAATTATGTAAGTTAACTTTTTAAAATTAGGGTTAAATTAAAATAAGTGTAGAACTTGAGGGCTAATTATGTGATTATATCAATTTATATTAACTGCCACGTCATCAGCCATTAAAATTTTAACGGCATTGGACCAATTTGTTACTTTTTTTAAGTTGAGAGACCAATTTGTAACTTATAATAGTCAAAGGACGCAAAAGATAATTGAAGCATAGTCGGGAGACTATTTATGTAGTTTACCCTTAATTTTTAAGATTTAAGATTTAAAAATTAAGGTTAAAATACGGTTTTTTAATGTTAAGTATAAATTAGATAGAGACATAAAAAAGACATAAAATTTTTATTCAGTTCGAATAGACATCCTCAAGTTCGACTTTTTTCTGTTTTAATTTGGGGTTTTCAATGTCTAATGAGGTTGTGCCATGGATTCATTCACTTCTGCACTTTTGTTTTGTTTTGGCTTAATACAAAAATAAGTATTCAAACTATAACTTTTTTAAATTTAAGTGCCTAAAGGTATTTTTAGTAAAAATATGTGCCTATAATTTTAATTGTTATAATTTTAAGTACCCGGTCGTTTAAAAAGAAAAAACTATTACCTAAAAAGAACATGACACGTAACGTGTTTTTTTATTATTTAAATTTTTTGAAAAAAAATATAATTAAAAAACCCTCAAATTTTCAAAAAAAAAAAAACTCTCAATCCTAATACTCTAAATTACAAATTTTCTAAATTATCATCACTCGTCATCGTCAGACACCACCACTGCTGTTGTCGGAGGCCGCTGCTCATTTCTCTCAACCACCCATCATGGTAACCAACGAGATGTATGTCAATCGGACGACGAATGACGAACGCGAATGGTTCTAGTCGAACGATGTCTGATTGACATGCTTATCGGTGATGGGTAGTTGGAGAAAATAGGTGGCCTCCGACGATGACAATAGTAACAGCGGCAACGATGATAATTTAGAGAATTTGTGGTTTGAGTAGTAGGGATTTGAGGTTTTTTTTTGAGAATTTTAGGAATTTTGAGTTTTTTTTTAATATAATAAAAAAACATGTCATGTGTCATGTTTTTATTGGATTACAATTTTTTTTAAATTATTGGACACTTAAAATTATAAATTAAAATTTTAGACACTATTTTTACCTAAAAATATTTTAACTACTTAAAATTTAAAAAATTATATATATTTTGAACATTTATTTTTCATTTAAGCCTTTTTGTTTTTGTCTCAAAGCTCACCATTGCCGTCTATGTGGCATTGTCTCCTTAGGCTGTTGAAGAGCCAATGGATAAACGACCAACTCCCACTTACCCAGCCGTCTTATGACATACTCAAACTTCCCGTTCTTTTTTGTCTGAAAAACGTGTTCTAATTGGGAAAAAAAAAGTGTATTTGAATATTTACTTTTATTTTCTACGTAAAACTCAATCAAGTGAATGTGAATGATTAAAATGTAGATGGTATTTTGATTATTTACTCAATTTAATTATTAAATATGTTTTTCTTGAAGAAATATATATTACATGAATGTTAAATATCTGATAAAAAATTTATAACCAATTCAATTATATTATAAAATTAGAAGATTTTAAAGTTTAAATTTCATCATATATAGTGTTTTGAAATAAAACAAGTTGATTGCATCTCATGAACCTAGATTATGATTCTCATTTTGAATCAGTCTCTAAATTTTTTATTGTTTCAATTTCATCCTCAAACTATCACTCTCAACCTAAATTAGTCCACAAATTTTTTAATATTCCAATTCTATCCCAAGCTTTTAAATGTTCTAATTCCATTCCTAAATTATTATCTCATAATCTATGTTAATAAAATTAATTTAAAACAAGAATTATAGTTTATGGATGTGTGGTTAAATGAATGAGAGAAAATAATTACACCGAGTAAACAAAAAACACAACAAAATTACAATCTACAAAAAGAAAAAGCCTATAAAATTAAAGTAAAAAATATAAACAAACAACCTGAAAAAATGAATATAGGATACATGAAAAGGGTTAAAAGCTAAACTCAACAACTTGTTGTCGAAGGAATAAAAGATATGGACAAACATTAATATCACTGATAAATAATAAGCACCAAACACTAACATAAAAAAGAATATAACGATAACAATTATTAACAATTAACTTTATCGCAATTCAATATAATCTATCTAGCATAATTATAAACATCCATTAATATGAGAAAAATACATGAGGATCCTACTTTTTAATCTAAATTTTAGTTGATTTTTTTTTCCAGTATAGACAATTAGACATCGGGTAAGTCTCTGATCAAATATCTCAGGCTCTCTCAGCTAGTCAGCTTTATTAAAATTAGGAGTGTTTAAAATTACTCGGTCGATTGACCCGATTCGATTATCCGACGACCCGATATAAAATAGATGAGTATTTTTAAGATTTTTATTTTTATTGGGCCGGGTATTCGACCCGATAATTTTTTCGGGTATACGGGCTAGGGTTGTGCCAAAAAATTTTTCTTATTGGGTACTTGAACCGACCCAACACTTTTAATATATATATATATATATATATATATTGTTTTAAATTAGATTATATATTTATTTTAGGGTTTTTAATATTTTTACTCCAAAACTAAATTCAAATCCCTAAATTCTTTCTATGTTTGTATTATATACTTCTAAGTTTAATTTTTTTTAAATATTTGTATTAATTTATCAGTATGATATTTGAAGGGAAAAAATCGCGATCAAGATTAATCTTTTTAATATATTCTTTTGGTGATAAACTTTAATATATATTTAAATATTTCACTATTCAAAGTTAAAACTAACTTCAAATCACTAAATTTTTTGTTTGGATTATGTATTATAAACTTTTAAATTTTATGGGTCTAATATGTGATTTTTTTAAAATTTTAAAATTAAAAAATATTATAAATCAGGTACCCTTACCCGATTACCTGAGTAGCATGAACCCGGATATAGCGGGCCGAGACACGGGCTAGCAAAGAAGGTACCCGAATGAACCGGATACCCGACAACAAACACCCCTAATTAAAATAGTTAAACAATTATATATATATATTCCTTCTTGCTGTTTTTGTCCATCACAGTTGGATTTTTAGTGGTAAATAACAAGAGTAGCAGCTTCAAGTTTTACTGGGTCATATCCGTTTTTGAATTTTCTTCTTTCTTTTTGGAAAAATATAAACAAAGAATCAGAGAGAAAGAGTCAAGGGGTTTTGGTTGAAAATAGGCTTCTTTTTATTTATTATCAGGACTATATATTTTCCATTTTGAATGCCCTTTCCTGGAAGTATCCTTCAATGGCTATCCATTAATTCCTTGGAATTTTGGTTTTTTCAGATGTTAAGCCAAGAAGAAAAAGACCGGCATGCCAAGGCGGCTGCTGTTCGTAAACCGTATCTACGGTCGGTTTCTTGGACCGACCGTTCACCGGTTAAGCCACACTCCAGACCGCTGCAAAACACAAAGGAGAGGTCTTGTTTGCCTCCCCTTTGTATAACGAGAAGGCCTGTGGAAGAATGGCCGAAAGCCGGTTCCGATGATCTCGGTGTTTGGCCTAATCCCCAGACGCCTAGGGGCTCGGTTAAGCCACTTGAGAGTCCTGGTTCCAACAGGGAGTTTCATTTTAGAAGGGATAAGCTGGCTTTCTTCGACAAGGAGTGTTCCAGGATAGCTGAGCATATCTATTTAGGGAGTGATGCTGTTGCTAAGAACAGGGAGATCCTGAGAAAGAATGGGATAACTCATGTTTTGAATTGTGTCGGCTTCGTCTGTCCCGAGTATTTCAAGCATGATCTTGTTTACAAAACACTTTGGTTGCGAGACAGCCCGTCCGAGGACATCACTAGCATTCTTTATGATGTGTTTGATTACTTTGAAGATGTCCGGGAGCACGGCGGGAAGGTGCTGGTGCACTGCTGCCAGGGGGTTTCGAGATCGACTTCTCTGGTTATTGCATATCTCATGTGGAGGGAAGGCCAGAGCTTCGAGGATGCGTTTCAGTATGTGAAGGCAGCTCGAGGGGTGACGAATCCGAATACAGGGTTTGCTTTCCAACTTCTGCAGTGCCAGAAGAGGGTTCATGCTGTGCCTGCAAGCCCGAATTCTGTGCTTAGGATGTACAGGATGGCTCCACATTCCTCGTATGATGCTCTTCACCTTGTGCCGAAAATGGTACATCCTCCAGGTAAACACGCACTTGATTCTCGTGGGGCGTTTATCGTGCATGTTCCTTGTGCTATTTATGTTTGGGTTGGAAAGAGATGTAACCATGTAATGTCGAATAGTGCTGCGTCGGCTGCAAATCAGGTTATTCAGTATGAACAAGCAAAGGGTCCTTTGTTAACCGTTAGTGAAGGGGATGAGCCCTTGGAATTCTGGGATGCCCTTGCTAGTGGAAAGCTCTCAGCAGATGGTTGTGAGAGAACAGAGGTCAGGAAGTTAGTAAGCAAAATTTGTGTAGGTGAAAGGAAGGCAGATTATTACGATTTGGATTTTGAACTTTTCCATAAATCACTTGCCGGTGGAGTCGTTCCGCCTTTTTCGGTGTCAAACACTGAATCGGAAACATGCCTTCCCGCAAGAGAAAATGGTTGGTGTAGGCTAAGACAGAAGTTTGCTAATGGAATCATGGAGTTTGTAAATTCATCCAAACTGGGTTGGAACTCGACTCCAGTCAATGGTAGATCAGATATGGTTATAGACACTCAAAAAGACTCGGAAGATACTGTTTCGCTTTCATCTCCATCATCATCGTCAATCATTCCATGCGGTTCACCCGATTCCTTTGATCGTTCCCCAGGGCGCAGCTTGATTCGGAGTAAAGATCCTAGTGAAGAAGTAGAACAGTTAGTTACTCCTTTCGGTTCTCCATTGGAACCAAGGTCTCCATGCGGTTCACCGAATTCTTTTTCTTGTTTTGCAGTCAGCAGCCCGAAATTGAATTCCAAGTCCCTTTTACTATCACCTTCAACATCCGACTATGCCAGTTCTTTTCCCTTTTCACCCTCATCCTCTAATTGGTCTTCTCAGCAGCCTTCGCCCTCCGGCCTGGAAGCCACTGATCTGTCTTCAATCAAGAATGTTTCCTCAACAAAGAAATCTTGTTTACCATATAAAGAAAGTTTCCCATCATCGAAAAAGTCGTTTTCTTCCGAATTTACTATGAGAGTGGAAAATCCTTGCTTGCCTTGTAAAGGTACTTCACCCTCGCTTGCAGAGCGCAGGGGGAGTCATCCTCCGCCACGCATGCGGTTACCATCGGTGGATGCACCAGTCCCCCATAAACTCGTAAGATCTTGGTCCTTTTCTCTGCCCGACTTGGATGATTGTGTAATGACTGACGTAGATCAATATGAACCTGAAGACAATAGAGAGGAGTTAATGTTAGATGTCGAATCTGTTGTGAGCTCCGAGTCACATAGTAGGACAGAATATAAAAGGGAGTACATAGAATAATGTCATGCTCGATCTGTGCCGGTATCTATAAGAATCCTACCGCAGTAACCACCTCGGCTCTGTTTCAGTAGCCTACACTCAATAAAGTGGAGATGCATGGATGTCACATTCTTGAGTCCTCGGCAACATATATGTTGTTGGCTTCCGATGCAAGCTTGGGTGCAAGTGACCATTCTAGTGTTTTATATGTCTGGCTAGGGCGTGAAGTTGTGTTTGGAAAGGAGCAGAGTCAACTTTTAAGCCGTGGTGGCAGCCATTGTCACTGGGAATCTATCGGCCGCGACTCTCTTCATAAAATGGATTTGCCTCTATACAGGTTGGTTACCTTGCTATTCTGTTCTCAAAGTTTCATAACAAATTATGTTTCCCTTCAAAAGTTGACCCAATGCAGAAATTTTACTCGACATGCAGATAGTTCGAGAAGGCGAGGAGCCAGAGCAGCTCCTCAACCTTTTCAACAGTCTTAACGTTGGGCTACCATGACTGAGAGGGGCTTAACGATGACGTGGGGTCTCTTTGAAGAGGTTGGTAATGATCTTTTCCAATGCCCTCGATGAACATAAGAAATGGAGAAATTGTAGCTCGGTGAAAGGAGAGGCTGGCATCCCAAGCAGTGCAAATGTGATTTCTATCTGCTTGTGCGATGTATTATCAATCTGTTTAACAAAACATGTAAAGATTTTAAAGCCCTGTTGTACACAAGTAATTGGAACTGGAAATAAATACACAGTTGCAATAAGTAGTTCTGAGACCATCTCTTTTTCTATTCTTCAGTTGCACTGAAGTTGTACCCTTGTTTGTATAGGAATATATTCGATCCAAACCATCGGCATCGTCTCCATTATCTGCATTATCTACCAAAATAAACTAGATATCTCCACCAAAAACATGTCCTCGTGAATTAATTTTGGAAATGAAACCAGCACATTTGCATTAACTTTTGATTGACACTTGAAACATGTGTAAATGGCAAAGCAAAAGCAAAAGCCAAAACAAAATTGCCTTGCTCTCGTCTTTCAAAGGTTCAAAAACAATTCATGAAATACACTTAAAACTGATGCTGGTGCTATTCCTCAGATCCCATTCTGTGCTCTTAAGAAGGCCATAGTGGGGCCAAGAGCACTGCGTCTCAGGGCCCTATACGACCAGGCACTCCTACCCGAACTATCTGCTCGACTCCAACCATCCTCTTTAGAGAGCTCTGCCTTCTTTGCACTCAAGGCCTCGTTAATTTCGTCCCATACATTTATTGCACCATTAGCTGCTAAAACCCATGAAAACATTATGACTTGTCGATTCAAAAACCAGATATTTAACACACTGAGCTTTTATACATACCTTGTGCAGGAGGAGCGGCTGAGACAGTGACTACTTCCTTGCTACCGCTTGGCTGTCTTGTTAAAACATCCTGATCCTGTGCAGAATTCTCATTGCTGCCATCGGCAATTGCTTTTGTGGTATTCGGATTGCCATGCTTGACAAGGCGGACATCAACTAGAGAGGAATAATCTATCTGAGACAAGAAATATAAAAATAAAAAGGGCTACATTTGTTAGCTTCCTGCACTCTGGAAGAAATAATAAAAGCAACAAGAATAAAACAGCAGCTAAGACACAGCCCTGGCCTGTGATTTTTGCAATGGACATTAATAACAGATATATGGATCCTACAATGCCATAGTTATAGTTATAATACTCGACTATAATTAAAGACATTCCTGATCCTTTAACATACTTACTTCACAGGCAGAGGAAAACAAAGGCATTCCTCATCAAATGAGGAATATATAGTTCCAGTTACATACCTCTAATGACCCATCTTCTCTGTAAAGAGATGTATCTGGTAGCTCAGAATCAGAGTCCTCCTGATCTATTTTCTTCTCAGAAGCATTTGGATATCCTGGCACTGGTGTCAGCTTAATCATGTTGGACCCAGCATCATAATGTGATATTTCTCCAACCTATAAGCATAATTTGGTAAATACAAAATTCAATGCCAATAAGATTGGGAACTATAAAACAACTAAATTTAGATAAGAGCATTACTCGGAAGGAGCAAAGCTCAGGGGTCCAGGTTGATGATAGCTCAACTAGGCGATATGCAACTAAATCTCCCTCCTGCATTTAAATATATAAATATATGTTAGAATCCCTAAAATTAAGGACATAATTCTTGGCTTAGTCCTTGTAATTACCTTGTATAGTAGGATATGATATTAGTCTCTAATTCTTAGGAAGTTAGTGATTTCTAGGAAATTATTACTTTATTTGTACTTAGATCATCTTATAAAGGCTGTAACCTAATTAGAAAAAGATAACAATCTTCTTTCTAAGTTTGTTCATGGCATCAGAGCTTTAGGATTTTTGATCCTGTTATCTCTAATCTCTCGTCCCAAACATCCCTTCTCTTAATCTCTCTTTCCTTCTATTTTATTCCTTCCTATGGGTGACACCGTTGAAACTTTGTCTGAGACTGAAACCTCACAAATGATTCCAAACAGCAATCAAGGAACTTCTCAAGGGGATCTTAATTCCTCCCTTATAATCACCAACCATCGGCTAGATGGAAAAAATTTCCTACAGTGGTCCCAATCGGTCATTATGGTGATCCGTGGTCGTGGAAAACTAGGATATATCAATGGAGATATTCCACGACCAGCCACGACAGATCCAACTTATGGAACGTGGGAACTCAACAACTCGATCGTAATGGCTTGGTTAATTAATTCAATGGAAGGCCATATTAGTCGCACCTACCTCTTCTTCAAAACTGCAAAAGATATGTGGGATGCTATCAAAGAAAACTACTCAGATCTTGGAAATGCCTCCCAAGTATTTGAGATCAAACTCAAGTTGAAGGATATCCGACAAGGAACACTTGAAGTAACTCAGTATTACAATAATCTAAAAATTTTGTGGCAGGAACTGGACATGTACTATGAGGCAGACTGGGGAGAAGGCGAGGAACATACCAAGTTTATGACTCATCTCAACAAAGAACGTCTCTATGAGTTTCTGGCAGGGCTGAACCGAGAGCTTGATGAGGTACGTGGTAGAATTCTGGGCAGAGCCTCCCTGCCAACCATTGGTGAAGCATTTGCAGAAGTTAGAAGAGAAGAGAAGCGCCGACTTGTCATGATGGGAGATTTAAAGGAACCTAAACCTGTGACAACTGATGGTTACCGTCCCATTGAAAACTCAGCTCTTATCTCCAGAGGCCCTCAACCACAAAGGCCCCGTGCTGGGAATGATTCAGGCTCGACCAGGCCATGGTGCAGCCACTGCAACCGTGTAGGACATACAAAGGAAAAATGCTTCAAACTACATGGTTATCCTGGAAAAAATTCGAAGGAAAATAAGGCTGCACTAGTGTCCTCTAACACCTCCACTGCTGTAGATGAAGTCCTTGATGTTCGCCTAACCAAAAATCAACTTGAGGCTCTTCATAAGATACTAGGCACTACCACTGCTCATGGATCCTTAGCCACTCAAGGTATTGCTCTCAACAGTATTTTTGAACCTAACAACCAATCCTCTTGGATACTCGATTCGGGTGCCTCTGATCACATGACAGGTAACTCCACCTTGTTTCACACCTACACACCATGTCATAATCAGTCCCGAATCCGTATTGCTGATGGTTCTTACTCACCTGTAGCTGGTATTGGGAAAATTCAATTAACAAAGAATTTTTCTCTTGATGAAGTGTTACATGTTCCAAACTTGTCCTGCAATTTACTTTCAATCAGTAAACTAACTAAGGATGAAAGTGTTCTTGCTGAATTTTCTGCAAATGGTTGTGTGGTACAGGAACAGAAATCGGGGAGGATGATTGGCATTGCTAAAGTTGATGATGGTCTCTATGTTTGGAATAAAGACAGTGGACAAGAAGGGTTGGCTCTATCTACTTCCAAGGAAGCCACAATCATGTTATGGCACCGTAGACTAGGACATCCAAACTTCTTGTACTTAAAAAAACACCTTCCACTGTTATTTAGAAATAAAAATATTGATTCCTTGAAGTGTGAAATCTGTCAATTATCCAAACACACCCGAGTACCATACCCAATAAAATCCTATAACCAGTCTCGACCATTCTCTTTAATTCATAGTGACTTATGGGGAGCCAGCCGAGTGAAAAACATTACAGGAGCTAGGTGGTTCATAACTTTCATTGATGACCACACTAGGGTCTGTTGGGTCTACCTTCTCAAAGAAAAATCAGAAACACCTAAAGTTTTCCAAAACTTCCATTCAATGATTTGAACCCAATTTAACTCAACCATTCATACTCTCCGAACTGACAATGGGAGAGAATACTTTAATTCTGTCCTAAGTCCTTACCTAGCTGAACAGGGCATCATACACCAAAGTTCTTGTCCTGACACCCCTCAACAAAATGGGATCTCCGAGAGAAAAAATCGTCATCTCCTTGCTATAGCTCGAGCACTAATGTTCACCATGGGAGTTCCAAAATACCTATGGGGAGAAGCTATCCTCACAGCTTGTTATCTCATAAACCAACTACCATCAAAGGTCCTAAATTTCCAGTCACCTATAACTATCCTTCAAAAGGCTTTTCCATTATTTCATGTTCCCAACCTTCCAGCCAAAATCTTCGGTTGCAAAGCTTTTGTCCACAATCACCAACCAAATCAGTCCAAACTTGATCCTCGAGCCCACACTTGTGCTTTCATTGGCTATTCTCCAACACAAAAAGAAAGGGTATAAGTGTTATTCGCCTATCTTCCGCCGAATATTTATCTCTCGGGATGTCACTTTTTTTGAACATGAATCTTACTTTACTGCAGCTCATCTTCAGGGGGAGATTCTCAATGAAGATGAGACTCTTAACACACTCCTTATGATACCAACCGATCCTATGCCTCCTGATCCTACCACCATTACCAAGCCCACAAATCAGGATGTTATTGTTCCAGATTTAGACATTGGTTCTCCTGTGTAGCAAGAAAAAAGCTCGATAAATGAGCAGCAACCACCTAATCCAAAAAAACAGCAAGAACATGCTCCAGAATCAGAACTGTTGGTTTATTCTCGAAGAAAGCATCCACCTGAAACTGAGACAGCAGTGCCAAATTCATCCCCAGCCGAGGACTGTTCCGAATCAGAAGTCTCACCTCTATCGCCATCCATCTACCTTCCAATTGCTGTTCGAAAGGGCACAAGAAGCTGCACTCAACACCCTATTCCCGGTTTGTGTCCTATGGAAATTTATCTAAGTCTTATAGAGCTTTTGTGTCTAATGTTGATTCTGTAGAAACACCAAAAAATATAGAAGAGGCTCTTGAATCAGCTGAGTGGAGGAAAGCTGTGATGGAAGAAATGAGGGCTCTCAAGGCAAATGAAACTTGGGAAGTCGTGCATCTACCTAGTGGGAAGAAGACAGTAGGATGCAAATGGATCTTCACCACAAAGTTTAATCCTGATGGCAGTATTAACAGACACAAGGCTCGGCTCGTTGCTAAGGGTTTCACCCAAACCTATGGCCTAGACTACAACGAGACGTTTGCACCGGTTGCCAAGCTAAACACCATTCGAGTTCTTCTATCCTTAGCTGTCAACATGGATTGGCCTTTGACTCAATTGGATGTAAAAAATGCATTCCTCAATGGAGAGTTAAACGAGGAAGTGTACATGGATTTCCCACCCGGGTTTGAAGAAAGCAAGGGCCAAGTATGCAAGTTGAAGAAATCCTTGTATGGTCTGAAGCAGTCTCCAAGGGCGTGGTTCAGCCGATTTTCCAAGGCTATGATCAGTAGGAGCTATATCCAAGGGCAAGCAGATCATACCATGTTTTACAAGCATTCGAAAGGTGGGAAATGCTGCATTCTCATTGTTTACGTGGATGATATAATATTAACTGGAGATGATTCAAGTGAAATTGAAAGTCTAAAAGAATTTCTTAGTGCTGAATTTGAACTTAAGGACTTGGGAAACCTTAAGTACTTCCTTGGAATGGAAGTAGCAAGGGTGTAAACCAGCCAAAACTCCCATGGAATCTAATCTTAAATTGGGAACTGATAAAGATGGAGAAGAAGTTGATAGGGGGAGATATCGACTGGTAGGAAGACTTATCTACCTATCTCACACCCGTCCGGACATAGCCTTTGGTGTGAGTGTTATCAGCCAATACATGCATGCCCCAAGAGAGAAGCACTTGGAAGCTGCTTACAGAATTTTAAGGTATCTAAAGGGGACCCCTGGTAAAGGCCTACACTTCAAGAAAACTGCCAACCGAATTGTGGAAATTTACACTGATGCAGACTGGGCTGGGTCTGTTAATGACAGACGTTCTACAAGTGGTTACTGCAGCTATGTGTGGGGCAATCTTGTGACGTGGAGAAGCAAAAAACAGCCTGTTGTAGCACGCAGCAGCGCAGAAGCAGAGTATCGAGCACTATCCCATGGCATATGTGAAGGAATCTGGTTGCAACGACTAATGGGAGAACTAAAAGTACTATACACTAGACCTATAAAGATGTATTGTGACAACCAAGCTGCTGTCAGTATAGCTCATAATCCTGTTCACCACGATCGCACCAAACATGTGGAAATAGATCGCCACTTCATCAAAGAAAGAATTGACTCAGGAGAAGTGTGCATTACCTACCTACCTACCAAGCAACAAGTTGCAGACTTGCTAACTAAAAGCTTGAGCAAGAACATGTTCGAGGAACTCATTGGCAAGCTGGGTTTGATAAATATCTACACTCAGCTTGAGGGGGAGTGTTAGAATCCCTAAAATTAAGGACATAATTCTTGGCTTAGTCCTTGTAATTAACTTGTATAGTAGGATATGATATTAGTCTCTAATTCTTAGGAAGTTAGTGATTTCTAGGAAATTATTACCTTATTTGTACTTAGATCATCTTATAAAGGCTGTAACCTAATTAGAAAAAGATAACAATCTTCTTTCTAAGTTTGTTCAATATATATAATAAAGAAAAAAAGCTTCTATCTCTGAAGAATATTAATACAAAATAAATATATGGCAGAAAAACAAAACATACCTTAGGCGAGCTAGAATAGGGAGTAAGCTTGTCAAAGTCCATGTCATCAGTTACAGTGGCGTTTTTGTTAACATCCACCATTTCAGAACTCACTTGGCTAAAACTGTTATCGTTCCATTTCATACAAGGCACTTTCTCCGTACCCCATTTCTGACCCTTCTTCTTGCTGGTTATTCCATTCCATTGAAAAGTGTTCTAGCCATGACCAAAACAACAAAGTTGACATCAATGAAAACATCACAGCCATCTGAATAAGAAACCATTAAGGAAAATGTCAATGCATCTACAAACAGATGAACTGGATTAAGCAATATCTAAAATGATGGTTGTGATAGCAACAATACACTTTTAGGGAAAAGAAGGGCATGCTAAATTAGCACTATTTTCCTCTATTTCAAGTAAATTGTGAACCTGAAGATAAAGGAAATATGTTATGCAGATAATGTAAGCAATAAATGCAGAAAAGTTAGTATGATATAACCAAAATCCCAGCTTCACCTCCAAACCAACTCCCCCTCCCCTCCCCTTCCCTTCCTTTCAAGATAAGATCACCATCTAATGGAAATGATCTCTGTGCCACCCTCAATCTATCCCCTAATTCCTCTGGACGGTAAACCTCCTCAAAGCAATTCACAAAAAAAGGAGCCGTGGTGAAGTTCACAAACTATAAAATAATACCAATAAAACATACCACTGGAATTTTACTTTGTTGGACAGCTTGCTCTGCATCTTCTGGAAAACAAGAACATATGTCAGAACATTGTAAACCATTTCTCAAGCTTTATGTCGTAATTCCAGACTGTGAATCACTAAGATCACCCGGCTAAGCCTCAAGAACTGGAAAGAGATGGAACCAATACCTTCTTCAAGGGGTTCAAAGCGAATATGGCCTGGCCTTACTATTATTGGAACCACGTTATCCCCCACATCATCATTGCTAATTGGTTGTCGACGGTCTTCTGAAAATTTGACATTTTCTTTTGCAGGTGATTGCTGATCATCTTTTCCATTGAGCTGCAAATCAGATCTAAAATAGTTATCATCATAGTCGATAATGTACGAGTTTCTTTTTTCTAAAGGTATATAGGTATGGACAAACAAACCATACAAATGCTTTATTAGTTTACAAAATTTATGGCTTACCAAACAGTGTAATAAATATTGCACACATATGTCTGCATGCATTCTATACCAGAATATGTAGGCTGTAACCTTTAATATTCACCTTACTATAAACGAAAATTCACACCAACTCTCAATTACATCCATATATAGTATGCTCATAAGCATACAAAGCCAAACCCAAAAAAGGTATATTACTTGGCCATCTCTCTATGGTAAACAAGAAAAATTCTGCATCGTCGACTTTAATCATTTATGTGCAGGCATTATTTCTATATTACTAGAACTGCTTGTCTGAAGACCAAAAATCTTGAAGGCCCAAAATAACTTTACAATATTTTTAAAGACTAAACTACCTTTTCCTTTTCAATTTTGGCTTGCTCCCTCAACCATCGCCTTTTAGCCTTTTTGCGCCGTGCACTTCTACTAGGGAGCTGGACAATAAGAAATTAAACAGAAGGATTGGTTGTGTTAGAATTGGAATATGGATAAAAGCAATGTGCCAGCAAGATCGGTTGACAGAAGTGAAAGTTATGATATTATCAAGCAATTAATAAAGTAAAATTCTAAATTCTGGGCCAGGAACATTAACCATCAACATCAATGTTATGTGACATAGATGTGTGCATTAGGTAGCTGCATGGCTTGGGTTTATTGCTCCTGCTAACAACGGCACTGACTCTTCACGGACAAAACAAACTTCATAAACCATTTTTCTAAGAGATATGGAACCATCTCAGGACATTGATGAATCTAACTAGAAACTACCAATTCATTCCATTCAAAACAATAGTGTCAATAATAACCTTTTTAACTTCAGCAGTTGACATAGGTTCATCGTCACTCCCTTTACCAGTATTTTGAAGATTGGAGGACCTGCAAAACAGAAGCAGAAATACCCTTTTACAAAGCAGTAACAGAAGCAATGAAAAGAGGGGGGGGGGGGGGGGGGGGGTTAATCCACACACAAGCATTTTGCACAAAAGGTGAACCAAAACCAAAACAAAGGGTATAAAAATAATAAAACTCCAAACAACATTTTAAATATCCCTCTCTCTTGCAATATGTTGTAATCACCTACATTATCAAGATAGATATTACCTCCCCAAATTGGTTTGATCATCACTACTTCCATCAATTTCAGGGCTGCTTGAATTATCTGGTTCTCCCTGTATGTCATCTGGCTTGTCCTTCTCAACAACCTTCCGTTTACTAGAGCTTTTTCTTTTCTTCGGCCGAATATCAATTCCATCATCTCCAGGAACCGGAGGTTTCTCAGCACTAGCCAATTTGCTTTTCTTCTTCCTGAAAATAAATGTAACATACAGAAGAATTATTAGTGCAGGTATTTAACAAACCAAGTAGAAGAAGAAGGTTTAATGAGATTGTCTGCAGTAAGTTACCTCGAGCTTGGGAGTTTATCCCGAGCCTTTCTTTTCTTCGAAACCATATTTTTTATGGGTGTGCTTTCAACTTGTACCTGAGTCTCCAATGGCACAAGTTCTCTTTCATCTTCTTCTGATTCACTTTCGTATCCTCCAGCTTCCTTACCAACTTCCTCTTCAGCTATAATTTGAAATTCTTCCGAAAAGTTCAAATCATCACCAGCCTCGATAATCTCAGTCGATTTCCTTCCTTTCTTCTTCACACTGTTTTCATAATAAGCAAAATATAACTATACAAATGAAAGCATTCACAATTTACAAGAGTAAAATAAACTAACCTGACAATATCTTTATCTTTAAAAATACAAGTCGATTCGAAAGGAGGCAAAGCAAAGCCATCCATCTGCAATGAAAATTTAATGGCGTGACAAAGCAATAGATGTAAAATTAGGGCATGAACAGTGT
This sequence comes from Hibiscus tridactylites, assembly GCA_958450335.1. Classification (NCBI taxonomy): domain Eukaryota; kingdom Viridiplantae; phylum Streptophyta; class Magnoliopsida; order Malvales; family Malvaceae; genus Hibiscus; species Hibiscus tridactylites. The sequence continues at coordinate 23,980,895 of OY288283.1, forward strand.
GAGATGGATAGAGAGACTTACGCAGAGGATGAGGCCGTTGGGGCAAGATTCCCGGAGGTCGAAAATGTGGAGAAGATCGGAGGTAAGGTCGGAGATGGTTTGATGTTGGGGTTTAAGGAGAAACCAGCTTCGTTTTAGGCCTTGTTTCTTCTGCGACTTGCTGAGAATGTTCGGATCCTCGAACACCAAACGGAGCCTTGCCGTCTCCATTTCCGATGACTGAGGAAATTTGCAGAGAAATAAGAAATGTGAACTTTGCTGTCCGGCCTCCGTTTCATAAACCCTCCGCCGGGGTTTCGTGTTTTTTTTTTCCTGCTGTGAGTTATGATTGACTCGCGAGTTGTCTGGGTTCGCTCAAAAGGCTTTGGGCTGTTTGGCTGATCGGGCACTGAGCTGGCTCGTGGATTTTTTATTTTTCTTGGGCTGAAACTCAGTACTCGAACTACAGCCCATAAGGCAGAGGGTCGGTATTTTTTGTATAACCACGTGTATTCAATTCGTTGACTGATTAATTCGGATCAAATAATGTAAAAATTTGAAAATAACCAATATCATCGAACAAGAAAAACGAACCAACAAAAACCCTAATATGCAAAACTCTAGTAGAAATCCTTGTGGAAACGATACCTCCTATACTCGTACGACAAATCCTTGTGCAAAACTTCAGTGGTCGACCCGCCATAAAGATCTATTCAGTTCAACATATCTCCTAACTCTAATGTTGTGCATTTAGAGAGACTTGGCTCATATCATTATCCTATGCTACTCAAACTTATCGAGACGGAGCAACGGCTATATAATAGATCGTTCCATTACATTGAGGCTTGGCAGGATCAACCCAGTTTTCATGATTTCTTGGATTTGGTTTTGAAGGGGGATATGGACCTTGTTTTTAATATAACGCTCTTTCAAATCGAAGCTAAAGTGTGGAACTTGAAAACTTTCAGCCACATTGGTAAAAAAAGAAATCATTATTGGTTAGGATGCGCGACAATGAATGTATCACCCATTTGTGCCACTCTGACTCGTTTGAGAAATTATATCGTAAGTTGCATGCATATTTGGAAGATGTCCTTAATCAAGAAGATAAGTTTTAGAGGCAAAAAGCTTGTACGAATTGGGTGTTCAATGATGATCGTAATACCGGGTTTTATCATGCCTCCACCATGGCTAGGTGTCGGGCTAACAAAGTAACTACTCTTAAACGCGGTGACAGTACATGGTAGCACCGATCAACCTGAGTTGGTGGATATGGCTCTTAGTTTCTATAAAAATATGTTTTTGAGTGATGGAAATGTGTCAGGTTGGTATGAGACTAGAGGCCTATTTTCGAATGTGGATCAGTTCGACATGGAGTCCTTTGCTTTACCGATTGCAGCAGTCGAAATTAAGGAGGTGATCTTCGGCATAGGGCTTCTTAAATCTCCCGAGGTTGATAGGCTACACATTGCTTTCTATCAGAGAAATTGGTCTATAGTTTGACAAATCAGTTTACAATTGTGTTTAGAAAATCTTCATGGATGGTGTCATTCCGGATCATTTCAATGATACACTTCTTGTTCTGTTACCTAAGGTCTCTACCCCGGAATTCATGTCACAATTGTGGCCTATCAATTTGTGCTCTGTTATGTATAAAGTCGTAACAAAAATTATTGTCAATCAGCTCAACCATCTTCTGCCCCACTAGGTTGCTGAAAATCAAACTAGTTTTGTGCTTGGGCGTTCTATTACAGACAACATCATTATTGTACAGGATATTATTCACACAATACGGAAGAAGTCTAGAAGGAAGGGTTGGATGGCGTTCTGTTGAGAGTGACAATCGATCGAATAAAATCAAGAAGGAGTGAATTGGATTTTTAATGGAATGGTGGACATTAATTGCAAAGGTAGATATTGCAAGGAGATTTAGAGTAGTTCAACTCCCTTAAATGGAGTCTACATCCACTACCTTAGTAACCACACTAAGAATTTTCCACAAATCCACTAATTTGTCTTTCCTTTAAGGATAAGGAGTAACCTTACACAATTCAATAAACTTATACCCCAAAGTCTATTGAATCATTTCCCCAAAGCAAATACAAATAAGCAAACTAGAAAATCCTCACTAGGAAGGTGTTTGCAAAGTTTAAGCTCTCTCACACACCCAAAGAAACACTAGCAAAAGAATTACAATGAAGAACACTCTAGTGTTTACAAGAAAGATCGAAAATTAAGCACAAAATGGACTCTTGATAGCTTGAATGTTTGTATGGACTTTCTTGTTGTTGTTGAGATGATTTTTCTTTGTTTTTGTATCCTCTCAATCAATACTAGTCGTTTGGAGCCGTTGGGGATGTCATAAAGCCATTACCAACCTGAAAATAGAGCATTTATAGCACGAGAGATCGATCCTTTTACAAAGGGATCGATCATTTCTTATGAAAAATATGACCGTTGCAAAAAGAGATTAATCTCATACACCAGAGGATCGATCCTTTTGCACTGAGACAAAAAAATTATGAAATTGTCTAATAAGGGATCGATCCCTTGCATTAGAGGATCGATCCTTTTTGCCTTGAAGTCTGGAAAACAGTTTTCGTAGTGCAAAAACGGATCATACTTGTTTTGAAAAAAGATCGGTAAAGCTGGAAAACATTCGAAATAGATTTTTCAAGTTTGTTTGGACTTTGAATTATTTTTGCAAGAATTAATATATTCAATTAAGTCCAAAAACATTTTTCTTTTTAATTTGTTATATCAAAATATTAGTTCATCAATCTCCCCCTTTTTGATATAACAAAACTCTTTGAAAAATTGTTTTTGACAAAAACTCCCCCTTAAGAAAATAATTATTGAGTTAATAAATGGTTTCAAAATCTAGTTTTAAATTACAATAATTTAAGCTCCAATTTTGTTTAAAAACCATTTTTCATTATTTGCTCATATTTCTCCCTTTTTTGTTATATCAAAAATAATTCAAGAAAAGTATTAGCACAATATAACAAACGAGAAAAAATAAAAGTAAAGGCTAGAATTGAAATGATAGATAACAACAATAAAGCATAAACTTCCATAGGTACTTAAATTAAAAATCATAAAGCATCCATAAGTACCAAAATAAACCAAAGCAACTTATCATCAAGGGTTTAAAACAACATCCAACAAAGAATCATAAAAAGCATGTAGCAATGTCTAAAAGCAACAATAAACAAAAGCATAATATAATATAATATGATGTCCATGTATGCATGCATCAAAGATGAAGATGGCAGCGTGGGAATGGGTAACTATCAAACTTATGCTGAAGAGCGCTAAGAGCATCACCCAAAGAAGCTTGGCGTGCCTCAAGAGAATCGAGTCTAGAATCTATGTGAGACCGAAGAGATCCAATGGAGGAGTCCACGTGACAAATGAGAGACTCATGAAGCTCCCTCAACGACATGTCATGAGGTCTAGCACGAGTGGAGGCTCTGGTAACGTCATCCATATGTTCATCCGCATGTTCTTCATCTCACTCTTCATGGTGTTTCAATTCTTGAACTTCGCCTTTCTTCTTCTCCCAATTCATAAAGAATTTGGGTTCTTCCTTGTATCCTAAGCGATCCATCGAATGACGACCAATGATGCTGTCGGTGGGAGGATCGATGCCGAGCTCAAAGAATGTATCAATGTCGAGCAAGGAGAAAATATGGCTAAGATACATACCATAAGCTAAGGTTTGTACCTTCTTAGCCTTGATAATCTTTACCATATCCTCGAAGATGAAAGCGGAAATATGGAGTTGAGTTCCACTACAGATGCAATGAAGCCACCAATAATCGGACTCTCGAACCGATGAATACTTCGTCCCACGAGGACGAATCACATGTGAAATAATAAGGTGCAAGAGACGATCATGAAGAGAAAAGAAAGTGGCTTGGTTGTTCATGACACGAGAATTTTCATGATAAAGCTCTTTTTTTCAATTTCAATACCATGATCGAGAAGACCAAATGCATTAGCAAGAAAATCAATGGTAAGAGTGATATGTTTACCCAAAACATAGGATTTGATTGTTCGAATGATGGTGCCATTCGGGAGTTTGAAGAAGAGACGGTGGCATTAGAGTAAAAGACTCGAACAAGAGTAGGATAAGTTGGCCCCTTGAATTTTAAAAACTCCATCCACTTAAAATCCGTAAACTTTTGTAAGTAGGCAAAATTGAGTTTGGTTAGGAAATTAAAATCAATTGATCATGTTTCCTTAACCAGTACGGATACGAAGAGGTTTCGAAAACGTTCACTATCCTTATAGTTTCAAAAACAAGTATCTAAGGAGTTTGGAGGTGGAGAAGGGTTGGATGCAATTCCCTTACCCTTAGAAGCTATAGTCTTTATTTTTGACATCTTAAAGAAAATTTTAAAAAACAAGTGAATAAGATTATGAAAAGGATGTTTAAGGATGACTAAAAAGTTTTAGTATGAATTGAAACAAGAAATTTTGGCTAAAGGATTAGGTTTGGCCGAATTTTTGCAAAGGGGAAGTTGGTTTAGGCTTTTTCACAAACACTTGGTGTGCAAGTGTTGAAAATAGGGGTTTTGAGTGAAATTGAATAATGGATAAACCTCCTGCAATAAAATCAATAGATTTTCAACAATATAAGTTCTCTAAATCATCCTAAACAATTAATAATCCCAAATTTTCAAATAAAATTCGAATGGAAAAAGTTAGGGTTTTGAAACCTTACCAAAGATTTGATTTTGAAACACCAAAAGCCAAAACAAGAGCCAAATCTGAGATGTTTATGAAAGAAGAGTCCAAAACGATCTTGAGTATCTTGAAATTGATTGAAAATTGAAGGGATTTGGTTAGGGTTTTGAAAAAGGGGGCGATTTTGGGTGTTTTAGATGGTATTTGGTCAAGCATGATGTAAAAAGATAAAAGGTCTGCATTTTAAATTTTAAAAGCTGCCTGCCAAGCCATTTAGTCTAAAGGGATCGATCCTTTTAGAGGATCGAACAAAAACAACCTTACTTCCAATCTTGGGATCGATCCCTTCTCTTAGGGGATCGATCATTTTTCTGGAAATTTGCATTTTAAGCACTAGGATCATTAAAGATGATATTTAAACTCAAATAGAGGCATCCTATGTTATATGCATGATATGAAATGGGTTTTAAATGCCTTAGAAGTTACCTAAGGACATGTATGTCAACATGAAACAACAAGACATGCAATTTACATCATATATCAAATTTTAGTCCTCTAATTGCACATTATCAAGATTATTTCAAGTCACATACACTCAAAGGCTCTATAGGTGCCTACGCATGCATTTTTGACAAAAATTGCTACAAGACAACATCATATTCTCAAAATTCATCACAAAAGATCATATTAAGTATAGAGAAGATGGTTTCACAAAATTAAACAAATATTGCAAATTTAAGGCCAAAAACATAATTATGAGCATATTAAGCCATAAATGTGCAACTCATGCAATCTTGACTCCCCCTATTAAAAGCACTTAAACAACATATGGGGACCCTCAAACATGCTTTAAAACATATAAACACACATAATCAACATAAATGAATAAAGATTGCATGTTAAATAAAATGTTACCACTTGAACCAAGATAGGTTGATTAGGCCATATACTCTTCAAGTGTCCTTCCTTCTAGTGTGTCTAGAGCTTTCCAATTTCTTCATTTTTCTCACCATTGCTCCAACACATATACAACAAGGAACTATGCATGTTTTGGTACCCAAAATCTTTTAGGTCCATGAGAGTTAATTCCTACAATTTTAGTCCCTTTTGGTATTCATTTAGATAAGAGATCATACTTTTTGTTAGCAATGAGTCCTTTTGGAACCCAAATGCTTTTGATTATGTTCCTATTAAATGGTCTTTGAGGACCTCCTTGTCTAAGTCCATTAAAGTTCTTTCTAACATAATTGGGTCTTGAATTTTCACCTTTTTCAAAAAAAAATTAGTCTCAATTTTGTTAAAAGAAGCTTTAAGATCATCAAGTTCCTTTTGATGATCATCATGGACCTTTGAAAGTAAGTTGTGCAAGTCTTGATTTTTCTTTTCAAATTATTTTATTTTAACTTGCATTTCCTAAACTTTACTTTCAAATTCCTTATTAGATTTGGAAAGAGAGTCATTTTCATTTTTCAATTTTAAAATGATTTTTCTATTTTCAAAATTAACTCTTCAAATTCCAAAGCTAATTCATCATAAGCCTCTTGCAATTCATAAAAAGTATAATCAATTGAAAAAATGAATTAGATGTTACCAGAGTCATCATCGATAGCAATGAGACACAAGTTGGCTACTTCATTCTCGTCCTCGTCGGATGACTCATCATCGCTCCAAGTAGCTACATGAGCCTTGTGCTTCTTTTTCTCATAGCTTTTTTTTCTTCAATAGAGGACAAATGAACTTGATATGCCCCGGCTTTTTGCACTCATAGCAATTAATTTGATCTTTCTCTTTGATGTCATTCTTGAAGCCCTCTTCTCTTTGAAATCTTCTTCCTTTGTTAGACCTCATGAATCTTTTGAATCTCTCGGCAACCATAGCCATCTCTTTATCTTCATCTTCTCCACTAGAATCAATATCTTCTTTTGTTGCTTTGAGAGCAACACCAAATTTCTTCTTTTCTTCCTTACCCTTTAACATCATTTCATGTGTAAGAAAAGAACCAATAAGCTTATCCAACTTGAGAGTCTTGAGGTCCTTTGCTTCTATGATCACCATTTTCTTTGAATCCCATGAATCGGGAAGAAAGTAAATCATCTTCCTTACAAGTTTATCTTCCGGGATCACTTCTCCATAGCCCTTCAATCCACTTAACAATCACGGAGAACCGATCAGACATGGTTTTGATGTCTTCTTCGGGGTCCATCTTGAAGTTTTCATAACTAAGATTGAGAAGCCTGATTTTGATCTCCATCACTTGATTGGTTTCTTCATGTGTAACTTCAAGTTTGTCCCAAATCTCTTTAGCATTGGAACATGATGTCACCCTTCCATACTCATTCGGGCCAAAGGCACAAAATATGAGATACATTGCCTTAGCATTTGTGGTGAATCTCTTGTTTTCTTCATTGCTCCATGTCTTCATACTACTAGTTGGTGCGGTGTAACCACTCATGATGATCTTCCAAGCTTCAAGATCAAAAGCTTGAATGAATAGCTTCATGCGGTTCTTTCAATAAGCATAATTAACTACATTGAAGAAGGGAGGCTTCTTGGTGGGTTGAGAATTGCCCCAAGCTTCAATGGTGGAGGTGGAAGCCATGAATGACCTTGTAGATGATTGCACACTTCTTGGATCTTCTCAAGAGGTTGTAAGACCTTCCAATGAGCCAAGTTCTGATACCAATTGTTGAGAGTGACAATCGATTGAATAAAACCAAGAGGGTGAATTGGATTTTTAATGGAATGGTGGACACTAATTGCAAAGGTAAAAATTGCAAGGAGATTTAGAGTGGTTCAACTCCCTTAAATGGAGTCTACATCCACTACCTTAGTGACCACACTAAGAATTTTCCAATAATCCACTAATTTGTCTTCCCTTTAAGGATAAAGAGTAACCTTACACAATTCAATAGACTAATACCCCAAAGTCTATTGAATCATTTCCCTAAAACAAATACAAATAAGCAAACTAGGAAATCCTCACTAGGAAGGTGTTTGCAAATTTTAAGCTCTCTCACACATCTAAAGAAACACTAACAAAAGAATTACAATGAAGAACACTCTAGTGTTTACAAGAAAGATCGAAAATTAAGCACAAAATGGACTCTTGATAGCTTAAATGTTTGTATGGACTTTCTTGTTGTTGCTGAGATGATTTTTCTTTGTTTTTGTATCCTCTCAATCAATACTAGCCGTTTGGAGCCGTTAGGGATGTCATAAAGTCGTTACCAACATGAAAATAAAGTATTTATAGCATGAGGGATCGATCCTTTTACAAAGGGATCGATCATTTCTTATAAAAAAATATGACCCTTGCATAAAGGGATCGATCCCATACACCAGGGGATCGATCCTTTTGCACTGAGACAAATTTTTTTATGAAACTGTCCAACAAGGGATCGATCCCTGGCATTAGGGGATCGATCCTTTTTGCCTTGAAGTCTGGAAAACAGTTTTCGTAGTGCAAAAACGGATCATACTTGTTTTGAAAAAGAATTGTAAAGTTGGAAAACATTCGAAACAAATTTTCAAGTTTGTTTGGACCTTGAATTATTTTTGCGAGAATTAATATATTCGATTAAGTCCAAAAATATTTTTCTTTTTAATTTGTTATATCAAAATATTAGTTCATCATGTTCAAAATTAATCTTGAGAAGGCGTATGATTGCCTTGAGTGGTCCTTTATTGATGACACGCTTCAAGACATTAGGATCCTGGATTATTTGCGTAAGCTCATTCTTTATTGTGTTTCTTCGGTCTCTTCTTGGATTCTTTGGAATGGGGCAATGTACGAGTCCTTTTGGCCTTCTCGAGGTATTATACAAGCTGACTCATTGTTACCATATCTCTTTGTTCTTTGCATGGAGAGACTTGCTCAGAAAATTTAGGTTGAGGTTAATTGTGGACAATGGTGGCCGTTCCGTACTTCTAGTCAAAGCCCACCAATTTCCCATCTATTTTTTGCAGACGGTATGATCCTTTTTGCCAAGGCTTCACATGACCATTTCTAGACTCTTCATGGAATTCTTGATGATTTTTGTCGGGCTTCAAGTCTGAAAGTCAACATCGCTAAAACGACCATCTATCTTTCTAAGAATGTCTCTGGTGATCTACGTGGGCACATCAGTTCATCCTTTAGTTTTTCTGAGGTTTCTAACCTCAGTAAGTATCTTGGTGTTCATCTGCTCTATTTTCGGGTTACCTCAGCTTCATATAATTATTTAATCCAACTGGTGCGAGGAAAATTAATTAGATGGAAAGCCAAAACCCTTTCTCTTGCAGGGTGAATTACTTTGGCCAAAGTTGTTCTTTTGGCAATTCTAATGTATACGATGCAAGCAACGATTTTACCAAAGAAAGTTTGTTTAGAATTAGAATGTCTGATACAACATTTTATTTGGGGCATTTTCGAAGATAATAAGGGCAGTTATCTTGTTGGTTGGGATATGGTATGTCAAGCTATTGTGTAGGGAAGTTTGGGTTTCCATAAAATGGCCCAACAAAATAAGACGTCTGTTGTGAAAATAGCCTTTAATTTGATAGCTAAATGTGACGCGTTGGGTCCGGTTCCTTCGCGCCAAGTACAAATGTGTAGAATATGTTCCAATGCAGTTACGTTCTGGGAGCTGCTCAAGACTTTGGAAAGGTTTAGGCATTTGGGGGGATGTTCAAGACAACTTATGTTGGTCCATTAGTAATGGAAGAGACGTGGACTTCTAAAAGGATGATTGGGTGTGTGAGAAGGGGGTCATGGTGGCCGGAGAAGATAAAACGACGGTGGTGTTTTTGTGCAAGTGAGATGAACAGTAGTTTGAGATTTTAGGGGTAAAATACGATAGAGAGTAGTAATCTAAGATCTTATTGAAATATTAAACTGGTTGTCATGAACCCATTACAATACTTGGGTATTTATAACCCAACTACTAACAGCCCAAACCATCTAACAAACTCTAAACAAACTATTAACTAATTGAGATTATTTTCAACTAATTATATTCTAACACGCTTAATTTGTGACTGCAATTACAACTAATTATAATTGTCTAACATTCACCTTGTTTTCTTCTCTTGTTGAACTTCTTCAATCTTCGTTTTTGAGTTGGAGTTGGGTCCATGAGCTAACTCAGTGAGCTGGTTTAGGGAGTTGGAGAGTTGGTCTTTCTTTAACATTCTTTATCCTTTTGTTTACTCTTCGTCTTTTTTTACTTTCTTTCTTCTTCACAAATGCAGGTGAACTGGTACCCGAAGAAGAAAAATAGTTGACTTCAAATCTATCTTTACTTGAACATCTGCTTAACAATGTACATCTGTTTTTTTTCTTCAGTGTACTGAAAGAAAGAAGCTTTCTTAGCTTTCTTTATTTCCTTCTTCGATGGTCCATCATACAATTTCCTTTCTTCATTTTTTTCATCCACACAACAGCCTTCAAACTGTTGCAGGACTGAATATTAGAACTCTATAACCAACTTTAACCAGCTTCATCATCACCCAATGTATCACAAATTATACACAAGTTTCCAGGCCAGTAATCACTACAACAACTTCAACAATAACCAACTTGCAAAGTTCTCACATTTTTCCTTTGAACAAAATTTCAACATGTATCAACTTCCAGAATGAATTAAGACACCAACCATATTAAGAACAAATAGTCACAATGTAGAACTAACATAATGCAACATTCACCAAAACTAAACACTAGATCAACAACCAATAAGCAAGAATTGAAGAAGCCAATACAATATATCTTTCGAAGCACCAAATTTAAAACCAATGGAGAATCACCAGTCTCAAAACTAAGCAACCATCAGCCAAGCAATTACCACCATATCCATCCACCAATTTTTAATTCAACTAATCAAAACTGATTCAGTATTTTGGTTGAGAGCTGGAACCCCAAGAAGGAAGAGGAACAAAAAATCAAAATCTATGAATTTATTCTTTCCTTGATCGTCTGATGAGTTATGTACATCTGAGATTTGTTTTCACAGTGCATTGGAAACAAGTCATTATCACAACCTTAATACTTTCAATCCCTCAGTAATTTCAGGAATAATTTGCAACATGTTGCTTGCAATAATCAATTTGTAGTAACCGAGAGTATAAGCAGTAGCATTACTGTTGCGTGTAAAAGTGTCTATCGCAATTGTAGTGCAAGTGTACACGACGCAAGTAGTAAAGTGATACGAAAGTATCGGATATCGTCTCCACAGGGACTGGGCTAATAGCTTCACCTAGAATTACTGCACAAAAGTAAAGAAAGTATTTAAGATGTTTGTCACGAGAATAATAAAGAAAACTTAAATAAAAGAGTAGAGAAATCAAGATAAAGAGAAAGGGCTGGTATTGGATTGCTCAGTAGTGCAGGTATTACTAAGTCTAGAAGATTCAGTTCTGTCGTCGTCCCCGTCGTGGCGGCAGTCTGTTGCTTGTCGCGGCAGCGAACACTCAACTTTGTACTTCAAGTTTGGCAAGAATCCTTGTTGTGCCTTGGCCTATCCCTAGGTCCGAGATAGTTCAACTATAAACTAGAGAACTCGCACTTATTCCTTTTGTATACTTAACTCTCCCGATATTAAATAAATAGATAACCTCGCAATGCTCTCTCGATGCTCTTGCAAGATGTTAATAACCAGAATAAGAGAACTTGAAGTTTATTTTATTGAACTGAAAATTCCTAAAACAAAAGCAACCCTTGCAACTACTTTACAAAACAACCCGTGGCCCTAAGGGTAATTTAGAACATGTTGAGAGGAAGAAAACGGCTAGGGTTTGGGAAGAAGGCTAGAGAATCGGTCATATCCCTCCTAGGTCGAAATACATGCCCTTATATAGGCTTTGGGTCAAAGTTTTCTTAAATAGCAAGAATACAACTTTAAATTAAAGTACAATTCTAATAAAGACTAAATCTTCAGAGAATCTAACTTTAAATCGTTCTCCTTCTTGCTTGGGATTTTCTTTCCTTGAGCTTTGGGCTTGGAAAAATATACTGGTTTTCCATGACAGACGGGCTTAATTTTCTCTATCTGTCGAGGTCCACTTTGCTTCTTCTCCTCAAAACTGCTGTCGTCCTCTGCTGTCACGGCGGCAACCATGGCAGCATCGTCCTCCTTGACTGCTCGTCCAGTTCCAGCTCTTCTGCTTCACTTCCCAGCGCATGCCTCTTCATCTGCTATAGCAGCACCCTGCAAAAGCAACCAATTTCAGTAGAAACTGTGCCTTTTAATATATTTGTGATGTCTAACTATAAACTAACCTAAATGCAATGAATTATGCTTGAATGCAGCAGAAATATGGGTCAAATAGGGGGTAAATGATAGAACTTTTACACAATCAACAATTACTCATAAGATCCAACACAGCAAAACAATAGTAACCATACCTTACTTCACCAAACCAAATATGAATCACATCTCAGAACTAGAAGCCAAATATGAGATCGAGAGACAACTAGGAACCACCAAATGAATTCATCCATTAGCAAATTAGGGAAATATGAATTCCCAGCTACAATATCCTCATTTCAACAATTAGTAGAAAATTTTAATGACTAAAAATATCGAGGAACTCAAGACGAGCAACTAACTCTGGGAGACTAGACCGAATCAGGTGCCATACCGACTAAGAGAATTGAAAAATGGCTCACCAATCACTGTATTAAAGGACGACTCGAAAGGTTTGCGACCATGAACCGATAATTGAAGGGATCAAATAGATTTCTTGAACCCGATCGAAACTAGACTTGAGATCTGAAACGGCAGTAGCACCTGGTGAAGCAATCAGTTGCGCAAATGAAACTTCGACGAAGAAAATCGATCGCCGAATGAGGAAGCTGCGTCAAGATCGCCGGTAAGAAGTCGAAACGGCTCTGCACATGCAATCGAACTGGGCTTAGTATTCTGACGCAAATGAAGGAGGCGAATCTGAAGATGAACCGACAAAGGACTTGCGATGATGACTACAACACTATAATCAACGACAATGAGCAAACTGTAAATCTGATATCATATCGGAAAAAAATATAACAGTATCGCAATTAGATTAGTGGACAAGACGCAAAGAAACCAGAGTTAGATCTGAAACAATCGTCTGCAACGGTGACAATTAACACAAGGATTCGACAGATGAGAAGATAAAACTTCGAACAAGAGAAGAGATCGTGAAACGAGCAGCAACAGCGGACGAGAATCGGTGTTAGAACCGTTGATGGCGAATGATACCATGTGAGAAGGGGGCCATGGTGGCCGGAGAAGATAAAACGAAGGTAGTGTTTTTGTGTAAGGGAGATGAACGGTAGTTTGAGATTTTAGGGGTAAAATACGATAGAGAATAGTAATCTAAAATTTTATTGAAATATTAAACTGTTTGTCATGAACCCATTACAATACTTGGGTATTTATAACACAACTACTAACAGCGCAAACCATCTAACAAACCCTAAACAAACTATTAACCAATTGAAATTATTTTCAACTAATTATATTTTAACATGCTTAATTTGTGACTGCAATTACAACTAATTATAATTGTCTAACAGGGTGCCGGAAGTGGGGCCACTTATTGCTTACATTCCCCCTGTTTTACGCTCAGATCTTGTTAATAACCTGTGTGGCCAATTTGGCAGACCTGGATGGTAAGTGGAGGTGGGATCTATTTCAAAATTTGCTCACATGGGTTGTTTTATTGCGTATAGCTGCTCTGAAAGGTCCGAAGGCTTCGTTTAAAGGTCGAGATGCGATGATAAGAATTTCACTGTCAAGTCCACATATATGATCCGTCTTGGATCATCGGATGCTTTGCAATAACTAATTTGGAAGAAAATCCACCATGCCACATCCAAATGATTAGGATCTTCATGTGGCTTGCTTCTCAGGGGAAACTTATTACTAATGAAGAAAGGACACGCAAACACTTCACCACGGATTCACGCTGCAACGGAAATTGTCGATCACATTTTGTGATCTTGTGCAGCTGCCATTGTCGTTTGCTCAATTCTAATTAAGGCTGACAAATTGTCGGATTTTTTGAACTTTGAGTTTCGAGATTGGATTGGGATGAATATCACGTGTGGTCTGGACTTTGCGAAAGACAAGTACGACTGGGATATTTTATTTGGAGCTGTTATATGAAATTTATGGCAATCTCATAACGTTATAGTGTTTGAAAATGAAGATGTGCGGGATGGTTCACTATTTGAACGCAACAAACACCTTCTCGCAATCACGCATCAAGCTTTGCTTCATAATACGGCACACACCAGCAGTGGATCACGGACACGAGCCGGTGCTGATCGTTGGAATCCACCTTGTGTAGACTGGATTAAATTAAACACGGATGGTTCCTTGAATCTTGAGGATGGTAGAACCTCGTGTGGTGATGTGATTCGGGACCATGCCAGACGATGGCGTATGTGTTTTTCCAAATTTACTGGGGTGTGTTTAGTGCTTGAAGCGAAACTATGGGGCATGTATATTGGGATATCATTGGTGTGGGAATTGGGGTTTAGACATTTCGTGATTGAATCAGATAGCTTGACTGTCGCACAATTGGTGAATGGTTCGAAGATTCAGGCCGATAGACCAACCCTTTTGTCTTTTGTACACGAATTGAGCAATCAGTAGTGTGAAGTGAAATCCAGTCATGTTCGTCGTACTGGTAACGATGTAGCTGACCGATTGGCTAAGATGGCGCATTTGGATTGTTTTGAGCTTGTTCTTTTTGTTCAGCCTCCACAAGAAATTCACAAGCTATTGCATGATGAGGAAGTGAATGGGTTTTTAATTGATCTTGTTGGCAACATTCCTAGTGATTGACACAAGCCTGTAATATGTGGCTTAGTCTCTGCTCTATTTGTTTTAGTTTTTGTTTGTATTATTTTGATGTCGTCGAGTGTTTCTCGGTTTTTTTTTCTGTAACACTACCTTAGGTATTTTTTTCTCCAATTAAGATTAGGGAAATTTTTAACGAGATTTATAGTGGTATCCTATTTTTTACCAAAAAAAGAATAATGCAATAATTTATTATGTGGATGATTATTCCAATCTAATTAATCTATTTACAACACATAGGGTCGGTATTTGGGGATAAACAAGTTTTAGTAATTGAAATTGACCCAACTTTTGTCTTTAAACATTTTCTATTGACATTGGTGGTTGAATTTGAATTTTGACCTATTTTTAATCGGTTTGATAATGATGATGTGGTGAAATCTTAAAGTGTATAAAAACATTGCAATGCTCACAGATATGGACCAAAATAAAGTTCAGAGGTTAAGTGGGTTTCCTTTTTCAAATTTAAGAACCAAACGTTATATTATTTATTTGATAAATTACTTGGTTTTCAGTCAATCAAATGTTGAAATTGATTTAAATATAATTTAACCAATCTTTTACAAATATTAAAAATTTATAATAATTTAACAAATAAAATAATCTAGTTGATTTAAGTTGATATTCAAGTAATTAAATATGTGAATTGAATACAAAATTTTAATTAAATTTGTAATAAGTTAATCTTTTAGATTAAATTCATAATTTATGCATAATGTACGGATTAATGATATAATTTAACATGAAATAAAACATTTTCCTTAAAATATAAACTTAATACCAAAACAAGTGTCTAAACATTTATTTTTTAGCTGAAATATGTAGCCTAAGTTTTATTTTGTTATTGTTTTAAGGTAACATTGTTAGAATTTTTTATCACCCAATCAGAATTTTACACGTCTTTATTTTTATTTTTTATCTAAAACAATTGAAAAAAATAATCATTAAAAATCTAAAAAAATAATTATTAAAAATATAAAAATCTTCAAATCAAATACCTAAAATTCCAAAATTGATGCCATTTTCGCCGCCAATAGTCTCACTAGATCCCACCATCGTCATCGTAGGACACCACTCATTACCCCCAACCACCCACCATCGATAACCGGCGAGAAGTATGTCATTCAGATGTCGAACGACTAAAAAAATTTACGTTCGTCGTTCGACGTTTGATTGGAATGCCTTCCACTGGTTATTGGTGATGGATGATTGGGAAAAATAGGCGGCAACCTCCGAAAATGATGGTGGAGGGACTCGACGAAGCTATCGATAGCGACAGTGGCGTTAATTTTGAGTTTAAAATTTTAAATTTTAAAGACTTGAGACTATTTCCTAGTTGTTTAGTTGTTTTTTAAATAAAAAATCATATGTCAAGCTATGATTGGGTGATAGATTTTTTGACATATTAATTTCAAAACAGATCAAAATAAAATATTAGACACATATTTCAATAAAAATAATGTTAGACAACTATCTCAGAAAAAATATAACTTCAACACATATTTTAGTATTAAGCCTAAAATATACAAGAAATTTATACAAAGATATGAGGGTGATTTTGGTTAATAATCCAAATTGGATTTATATTTTGGTTTCTAGGGTAGTTTGAGGGAAAATTTGGGAAGTAGGCCAAAAACTACAGTACCACGCCACCTCCTTATGGCATGGTCACTTTGAAGGCCATGCTCGCCACCTCCTCCTGGCGAGGTGCCTAATGGCTGCCTTGTGGCTAGCTGGTCGGCTCACATGGTGGCTGGAGGAGCTGCTTCAACAAAGGCAATGCTGACCTTGCCACTTCCTTATGGTGAGGTCACATGACCCTACATGCATGAGTTTTACGTGGCCTGGATAGGGTCCATGCATGGTACATATGGTTTAGGGTTTAGGTAAATGTTTAGTGTGATTTAGGGTTTCGGTATTGGTTTATGGTTTAAGGTTTGTGTGGATTAAGGTTTGGGGCTAATTTGCGGTCAAGGCGTACCTATTTTTACGTATAGGTTTAGGGTTTAAGGTTAAGGACGAGTATTCTAATGAGAATTTATTTTTTGAACCACCAAATAATCTCCATTGGGCTTGGTGCTTGCTTCTCATATCAGTATCAGTTATCGTCCTAAAAGTTTAAATTTTGTTGATTTTATTGTATACGTAATAAACTAACCTTGAATAAAAAAATTAGTTTTTGAAACGTTAAAAAAACACTCCTATTGAATCTATCTAAAATTAAAAATTCAACACTCTAATTTCATATCATATTATTATTATTAGGTTTAATAGTGAAAAAATGCTCAAACTATACATTTTTCACATAGGCAACGGCAGAAGTCAGATTTGAAGATTTAAAGATTTTAGGTTTATTTTGTAAATTTTGTAAATTAAGCTAAAAAATAAAAATAAAAAACAAAATCAAAATTATGTGCATGTTTTGATTGGTTAAAGAGATTTTTTAAAACAAATGTTAACAGTGAGACACCTAAAGTGGTAACGATAACAACGTTACACATCTACTTAAACTGAAAAGTATTTTAAACACATATCTGAATATATATATATATGTGTGTGTGTGTGTGTATTTTAAACCGAATATATAGGGATGGACATTTCACCCGGACCCGACGGGTTCCGACCTGACCCGGCCCGATCGGGTCAGATATTTTTATGAAAAAATTAGGTTCGGGTCGGGTCGGGTCGGATTTTTGTGTAGGGTGAGGTCGGGTCGGGTTTTAGGGTGAAAAAATCCGATCCGACCCGACCCGGGACTAATAGTGTAATTTTTCCCTAAATTTTTTAGGGATATTTGTAATAATACCCCCTCTTTATATTTTTTTATAATTAGGTCCTCAAAAATAATTTTTTATTTATATTTTAGTCCTTAAATTTATTATTTTTTATAATTATGCCTCTTAAAATTATTTTTTTACAATTAGATCCCTAAAATTAATTTTTTTTCTATAGGTTGGGTCGGGGTCGGGTTTAGAATATTTATTTTCGGGTCGGGTCGGGTTGGATTTTTAAAGAATTAGATCGGGTCGGGTCGGGTTCGGTTTTAGGATAATTAGTTTCGGGTCGGGTTCGGGTGGGCCAAAAACCCGGCCCGACTCGTGCCCATCCATATATATATATATATGTATGTATGTATTTTAAACACACATCTGAATATATATATCTATAAGTATATATAATTTTAGTTTTTTCACTATTTTTGTTAAAACACAACATCTCGAACTCGATTCGAATATATTTTTAAAAATACGAAAATTAATGTCTTTAGGAAGACAAATCATAAATAAAATCACATAAAAGAAAAGTAGAAAAACACTCTAATTCTAAAACTTAAAAATATATAAAATATTTAAAAATCGACAATAAAAAATAAGAAGTAACGTAAAAAAAATTAAAGTCAAAATCTTGAATTCGTTGAATTATTTCAGTAATAAATTAATTCATAAATTAAATTTTTAATAAAAATTAAACAGACAAAACATTAATATTTAAAAGTGAGAGATTAATTCATAAATTAATTTTTTTATAAAAATTATATAGAATGACAAAGTTCAAAAAAACGTGAGAGATAATCATCCCTCTCCACCTCATATTAGGGTTTAAGATTATGAATTGTGGTAAAGGTTTAAAGAATTAGGGTACGGGGTATTTTTTAGGATCTAGGGTTTATGGTTTAAGAAGTGAAATTTAAGGTTAGTGTTTTGAATTATATTAGGGATATGGTAGGCGTGTTAATTCGATTAATTTACATGTTTCGAACCGAATTAATCGAAAATTGAAATTTTAAAAAAATAATCGTTTTTACTCTACAACTAAGATAAATTAACGTTGGGTCATGTCAATTTTTGAGTATTTTAATTCAATTATAATATTATAATATAATATCTAAGTTAAATTTTAAATTTGGATGAATTTATAGATATTTACAGGTTTTATTGTCCGAAATAATTAAATGAGTTCGGATACGATAACTAAAATTAAATAAATAAAAAATATAAACCTTGTCAAATTCATACGAAAATACATAACATATCACAGTGAAAATATTATAACAAAAATAGAAATATTTTACAATTAAATAAATATAATCTATTTCCTACGGATCCTCGGTAACACCTGCCGGTGGAAGGATGATGTTTGATCGTACAATTGCGTGGGTCGAACTTGTCTTTGTTGTTGATTCGGAGTTTGATCACCATTGTCACATTGGTCACACATCATTTGCATAGAAGGTGGAGTATTATACATGCCTTGCAGATCTAATGGCGAGCTACTGATCGTGGTAGTCGACAACAAGGATGTCATAGTACCAACATTCATACCTTCCCCATATAAGGGTGTTTGAGGATACTGAAATTGTGGAATGTATCCTCCATCATCGTTGTGAGCAGACTGGTAAGATGAGCTTTCTCCAAACTGTGGTTGTTCTGAAACATTACCAAATGGTGGTTTGGATTGGTCCGAAGAATGCCAACTCGTTGAACCCTCCAAGTTTGGTTGATGAGAGCTTTGTCCAAACGCGTACGACAGATGTACGTGTCTTGAGCACCGCGGATCTTGAAGCCATTGATTTGCCTCTTCAAGAGGTACTATGAACGGTTTTTCATTTGATGAAAACCACGAATAGTACTATGAATAGTACTCTGAACGAGTGTATGATAATTTGAACAATCATCAGTAATAAATTCAATGTGAATGATCTAACTACCCCATACACTAACCTACCCTGAAACAGAATTGATGGCTCATGCATGGCATGCATGCAGGTTGTTGGCCACGTTAAAAAAGTGACCTCGCCATGTCCTTATGGAGAGGTGGTGTTGAGATTTTTTTCGTCTATATATGTACTATTGTGAGTCTGTGTATTTAATTTTGCCACTTGAGAAGGGAGAAGATAAAATTTTTGTTTTTGAAAATTTGAGAGAGTTTTACCTAGTTAAAGATTTCGTTCGTATTTTTTTTACAGAGAATGAGTTCATCAACAAATTGTGACACCGAACCCTTAGTCGGTCGTTTTGGCGAATTCCTTGCAGACTTCAGTGACGATGAAGAAAATATTGTTCTTGTGGAAGATGACAACGTAGAGTTACTCGACATAGATGATGTTGAGGCTATTGTGGCAGATGCGTCTAAGGGCAACGATATTGATGTTGAAGATGATGTTTGGGCCATGGCTGTTGCTAAGCTCGGGTTGAGAAATGACCATCCATTTTGGGGTTATGTTCAACCGAAGCCCCAACAAGCGCAACTAGTTTATCCAGCCTATGAAGCTCCAGCAGCTCGTATGTATGAGGTCGACTATTCTGCAATGCGAGATGCTGAACATCATGCTCATGTGTTTGGTTCTTCATCGCATTCCGAGTTTGGAGAATAGGTATTGAAAGTTGAATTTGACACAAAAGAAGCTGCCCAGTTGGCAATTCAAGAGCACTGCGTCAAACGCCATACATCATTTCTTGTTAACGAGTCCAATAAAAGTACCTATTGTGTAAGGTGTATACATTGGAAGAGCAAATGTCCTTGGTGGGTAAGAGCTTCATACAAGAAGAGGACTGACACTGGGTGGTGACACGGTTCATTGATGAGCACACATGTTCGAATAGAGTTTTATCCCAAGATCACATTAATTTAAACTCTGATCTAATTTGTGCTTACACTAGGGCATTGGTGGAACATGACCCAAGAATTTTGATTGCAGTCTTGGTGGCATCAATCCAGGCTCAGCTTGGATATAGTTCATCTTACTACAAGGTGTGGATGGCAAAGCAGAAGGCCATGGCGCAAGTGTATGGTGATTGGGATAGATCATATAATGAGCTACCAGCTCTTTTACGAGCAATGCAAATATTTATCCCAGGAACCAAGGTGGAATACGAAACAAAGGTCGCGGTCAACGCACAAGGCGAAATACTCCATGGTAAAAGAATATTTAGTAAGTTGTTTTGGACGTTCAATGCGTGCATCGAACGGTTCCCATTTTGTAAACGCATGATTCAAGTGATGGTACTTGGCTGTATGAGAAGGAGATAGTAATATATTCACAATTGGCTTTGCCATAGTTGAAAAAGAAGACGCGGAAGGATGGTAATTCTTTTTGAAACATCTACGCAACCATGTAGTAAAGAAAGATGGGATTTGCATGATTTCTGATAGGGGACTGCGTTGTTATCAATAATTGACAGAGATAACAGTTTATGGAAGCATCCACATGCATATCCAACCTATTGTGTCCGGCATATTGCGTCAAATGCGAAGACGCGTTTCAGAAACAATTAAATTCGAAGAGAGATTTTAGGCGCGGGTAAGTTGTTACTTGTTGTTTATAAAAAAATAGTTAACGTAAATCTTTTAAACTGATCATGTTGACTTATTTAATTTCTTTTTAATAGGGTACAAACTAATTCAACCAAAATTTGCCTCGAGGATAAACAGGTTGCAGCGGTATGGTCCGAATGTTTTTGATTTTGCAAACGACATACCCAGAGAAAGAT
The DNA here is from genome assembly GCA_958450335.1 of Hibiscus tridactylites. Taxonomy (NCBI): domain Eukaryota; kingdom Viridiplantae; phylum Streptophyta; class Magnoliopsida; order Malvales; family Malvaceae; genus Hibiscus; species Hibiscus tridactylites. The sequence goes on from OY288283.1 coordinate 24,001,884, forward strand.
GTGCATAGGCATATGATGAAGGTCGGCGTTATGGCCATATGACAACGAACCTTGCAGAGGCTATAAACGCAGTGCTTAAAGGAACACGTCATCTCCCAATTGCAAGCATTGTGTGGGAGACTTATTTCAGATTGGGTAAAGTGTGGTCCGACAAAGGCCAGAAAGTGAACACCCGGATAAACAACGGACACAATTGGTCTGAAACCCTACAAAATAAAATGCTCGAACTTCAAGCCAAAGCCACCTCTATGAGAGTCAGAACATTCGACCCACATGGTTTTCAATTTTTGGTCGAAGCTAAGGTCCGAGGTGAGCACAAAATGTACACTGTAAACCTTGCTTAGAGATGGTGTAATTGTGGTGCATTCCAAGCATTTAGATACCCCTGCTCTCACGCACACGACGCATGCTTGCATTTCCGTCTCGACCCTTACGAATTTGCGGATCAATGTTATAAGCTGGAGAATATGGCAAATATTTACAGAAATTAGTTTAACACGGTTCCGAACCAAGACTATTGGCTGGTAGAGGCAATATACGAAGAATGGTTACCAAATCCAGAGCATCGTAGAAAGTTGAAGGGTCGACCGGTGTCCACTCGAATTCATACGAATATTGTAACACCCGAGTTTAGGGGTTAGGTGAAAATAATATTTTAATATTATTTGGGCTCGGTTTATAATTTAAATAATATTAAGGGTTTTTGTGTTCAAATTAATTAATTTGGGTTGACCATGTTTTAAGATTAAACTCCATTTAGCCATGTATTTACCTTCCTTGTAAATGCCCCATTTCATTAAGGGTAAACAAGTCTTTTGATCTTTAAAATATAACACATGTCAAATAAAACACCCACCCTTCTCATCTTCTTCCCCTCCCTCTTTCAAACCTAACGTTTCCCTCTTCTCTCCTTGGGGGTTCACTATTCCATCACCATACACTCACATCCTTGGTGATTTTTGAGAGGTAAACATGTTTCTAGCTTGTCCTCACTTCCCTCTACATGCTCATACCCATAGTTTTCATTAAAACTCTTGTTTTTGTATTATGAAGTTTTTGAGTTTGAAATTAAAAATGTTAACTTTGTTAACTTTAAGTTGAGCTTTTGATTTGGTAATGATAGATGAGTCATTTGTTGTTCAAAAGGTCCAATATATCTAATTTTTATAAGGTTTTATAATGATTTTCGGAATTGGGTTTCAAGGGGGTTTTTGGAGGGTTTTAAAGTGATTTTTAGGGTTGTCCAATGTTGGATTTTGGGGGCTGTTGGTAGTATGATATATGAGGGTCACTTTGGGTGTATTTGATGGTTGTTTGGATGCTTGAAATGGAAGATTTCAGTGGGTTTTAGGGGCAGCTCGGGAATTCTGTTTTGGGCTTGTTTTTGAGTGTTAGATGCTTGCAAATGTTGATCCGGGTTAGTTCCGATGACGAGATATTGATTGCGAATGTTTTATTTGTGTTTGAGATTGATTAGAATCGAGTTTGGGCATCGGTGAAGCATCAAAAGTGAGATATGACTTGTGATGCTTGAGACATGCATGATGATGGTTGTTGGTGAGTACGTGCTAAGCACGGAAATGATTGGAATGAGTAATGTGAAATGCGTAAATGTTGGCACTAGTATACTTGAATACAAATGATCGATCATTAGGATGTTAGTGTGTACACATAAGTCAAAAGTCGCGCGTGGCCTTGGTGGCGTTGAGTCACCAAGGAGGAGTACGGGTTCGCCCGGAAATTGTATTTAAATATAGTCGGTGATGAGTGGAATCCCATCGACGGGGCGTGAGGATGAGTGGAATCCCCTCCGCGGGACCGGTGATGAGTGTAATCCCACCGTGAGGTAATGTGGTTGTTGGATGCGAGTTCCAACATGTCTATCCGCTTATTCAGGTCATAGCTAGGTGCCAATGTTGTTTGATAAGTATATCAATGGGTTGAGGTTTATGATCTTTAATGGGATACTTGAATGTGAATACATGCATTGTGGATTTGAGCTTATGATCATGGCATCTATATTGTCTAATGCTCATGCATCTTTACCTTGTGGCTTTTGTGGATCCTTGGTAAATTTGTGTTTTACCTTGGCTAGATCGTGCTCGGACCCTGCAATGTTGAGGTTTGTTTTTAGAGCTTACCCTCACTAAGCATCATTGCTTACGCTCTCTTTGTTCAACATTGCAGATCCTTAGTTCGCGGGTTGCTCGAGCAAGTGGAGGGCCTCCAAGTGTGGTTGTTGACTTGAGTACATCAAGTATGACTTTTAAATGTTGAACATGTAATAGTTTGAGCAATGGGACATGTGTTAGTTTGATGGATAGTTGTTAGTCGTTTAGGAGCTTGTTTAGACTCCCTGATATCTTGCTTTTGTATGGTTTGTATTGCCATGTTGAATTGTAACTCATGCCCAAATCGCTTATTTTGAATGTTAGCCATATGCCTTAGAGGTTACCTTTATGTTGAATGATGTGGTATGAATGCATGGTTTGTGAAGTCTTACCTTAGTGTTTAGACTCGTCCTAATCTTGTAAAGCATGCTATTATTGTTGGGTTGCCTTAGGTTTATGTGTTTTAATGTGGAAGTGCGTTTTGGTGGTGTTTTGGGGCACCCTTGTGCCTTAAAACAGCCAAAATGAATCTGCAGACAGAGGGCGTTTCGGAACGGGTCACCCTGTTCCGATACGGTCCCTTTGCAAATGGCCTGCCGTTTCGAAACGGATGGGGGTCGTTTCGGAACATTTTTGCTACTGGAATTTTGAGAAATTGACGAGATAAAGGCGTTTCGAAACGGGCTTTTGATGTTTCGAAACGGTCAAATATCGTTGACCACGAGAAGTTGACCGTTAGGGTCGTTTCGATAAGGGTCACCCCTGTTTCGAAACGGTCATCCTATGGTTGACCCTGGCCTGTTGACTAAGTCAAGGCGTTTCGGAACACCCTAAGGGCGTTTCGAAACGGCCTGCTGTAAAGGACTAAAATGAGCTGTTTAATGTTTTGGTTGGTCGGTGTATGATACATTGTTTGTGTTTTCCGCTGCCGGGCGTTACATAGGATTAAATTATGCCTATAGACAAGATAAAATAAAAAGAAATTTTCTGGGTCGTTAACCGAGGGGAAGCCTTAACGGGTTTTGCTTCGGTTTTCCCCGTGTGGCCCACTCGGATCGGTCATCCGACCAGACCGGGACGAGGGGGTTACACTTGTTGGTATCAGAGCCTAAGTTTACCGAGACCTTGGGCAGGTAAGTGAGGTAAGTTCAAGTTTTTGATTGATATGCTCGGTGTCTGCTTGCCTTGAAAGAATGGTTGCATGTTTGACAAGTATGATTGACTATTTATTCAAAAGTATGTGTGTGTGAGTCCCATTGCTACTATTACATTTAAAAAAATGATTTTTAAGTGAGGGAACGTACTTGAACACTTGGAAGCCTTGCCTTGCTAACCCAGCTTGTATGTTTTGTTGTTGTGGTTGTAGTTGATATCTGTGAGAGCGATGTCTAGACCGAGAGGTAGACCGAGGTTGGTTCGTCAGGAACCACGGGTTGCGGCTCCTGTTGAGCCGGCGGTTGGTGTGGAGGCTCACATAGAAGGGCCGGTGGCCGCGAGAGTTGGCGCTCCACCACCACCTCCTCCACCTGGAGTTGGGGGCGAGGATGGAGCCGGAGGAGATGGACCTCAAGGTGGCCAAGGTCCAGCTGGAATTGACATGACTCCGCTAGTACAAGCGATAGCGGGAGCATTTGAGGCCGCAGTTGTGGGAGCTCAGGCTGCAGCTCAGCCTAGGTGTGACGATGCCAGTCTACCTTTGGAGAGGCTCCGTAGCTTGGGGGCCGAGGAGTTTAGAGGATCTACTCTGGAGAGGTCGGAGTTATGGTTGGAGAAGACAATTCGCATCTTGGATCAGATGGGTTGTGCGGGCGCACGTAGGTTGGGTTGTGTGATCTCGTTGCTTCAGGGTGATGCCTACACCTGGTGGGTCTACTACCAGGGTTCCAGAGACAGAGATTGACTGGGAATTCTTTGAGTCTGCTTTCAGGAAGAGGTACTTGGGACCGAGGTACCTAGATGAGAAGAAGAGAGAGTTCATGGCTCTTACTCAGGGAGAGGCTTCTGTGACTGATTATGAGATCCGCTTTGTTCGCTTGAGTCAGTATGCCCCAGAGTTGGTTCCTACTGAAGTGGAACGCTGTAACCAATTCCGCTACTGATTGAATGAAGAGGTTAAGAGGTATACGCTAGCTTCTGACTTTGATGTATTGGTCGCGAGGGCCAAGGATTTGGAGCATAGTTTGGGTTCGGCCAAACGATCTGGTGGTTCTAGTTCTGGAAAGAGGCATAACCACTTTGATGGTAGAGACGCCAAGAGGCACAGAGGTGGCGGACATCAGTTCGATCATAGACGTGGCGGTGGCCACCATGGTAGGGGCCATCAGGGCCATAGAGGAGGAGGGCGTTTGTCCGAGTGTACCCGTTGTGGGAGACAGCACGCTGGTGAGTGTTGGGGTAACTTCCATGCTTGTTGGAACTGTGGTTCGAGAGACCACTTTAGGAGGGATTGTCCGCATCAGGCGGCTCAGGCACCAAACATTGTTCAGGCTCCTGCGAGAGCGAATGATTTTCAGAGAGGCCGTGGGCGCGGTCGTGGCTACTTCCAGCCTAGGGCTGATGCACCTAGGGTAGATGCTCAGAGGAATCTTGCTCATGTTGTGGCTGTGCAGCCAGAGGCGGGAGGACCAGCGAGGGTCTATGCTCAGAGAGAGGCCGGGAACGACACCGATGTGATAGTAGGTAATTTCGAGTTACAGTCTATGTCTTTGCTTTCTTTGGTTGATTCGGGTTCTACGCATTCCTACATTTTGAGTGAGCATGCACAGAAGTTAGATATCCCTGTTGAGATCTTAGATATAGGTATGCATGTTACTAGTTCTTTTGGTGAGACAGTTGTGGTTAGACGTATGTATAGGAGGTGTCCACTGAAGATTCAGGGTCATGTGTTCTCAGTTGATATGATGGAACTTCCTTTCTATGGCTTTGATATTATTTTGGGTATGGACTGGTTGGTTGAGCATCGGGCTAGTGTGGATTTTGAGACAAAGAGAATTTCTTTGAAGCTTTCTGATGACTACGAGGTAGTAGTGGTAGGCGAGAACATTAAGTTCTTGTCTAATGTGGTGTCAGCTTTAGAGGCTCATAGGTTGATGGACTCTGGATGTGGGGCTTATTTAGCCTATGTTATGAATCCGGATATGAGTGAAGCTAGACCGAAAGATATCAGAACAGTGTGTGACTTTCCAGATGTGTTTCCTAAAGAGTTGCCGGGTTTGCCTCCTGACATAGATGTTGAGTTTGTGATTGAGACAGTTTCAGGATCTAATCCAGTTTCGATAGCTCCGTATCGTATGGCTCCGAAAGAGTTGAAAGAATTGAAGAGTCAGTTGCAAGAATTATTAGACCGTGGTTTCATTAGACCTAGTAGTTCTCCGTGGGGTGCTCCAGTGTTGTTTGTGAAAAAGAAAGATGGTAGCATGCGCATGTGTATTGACTATAGACAGTTGAATCAGTTGACTGTGAAGAACAAGTATCTGTTGCCTCGTATAGATGATTTGTTTGATCAGTTGAGAGGTGCTTCAGTGTTCTCGAAGATAGATTTGAGATCCGGGTACTATCAGTTGAAGGTGAAAGAGTGTGATGTCCCGAAGACAGCTTTTTGGACCAGATATGGCCACTATGAGTTTCTTGTGATGCCATTTGGGCTCACGAATGCACCAGCAGCATTCATGGACATGATGAACAGAATTTTTAGAGACTATCTAGACCGGTTTGTAGTTGTCTTCATTGATGGTATACTTGTGTACTCGAAGACAGAAGAAGAGCATGATGAGCACTTGAGATTTGTTTTACAGAGATTGTTGAGCAATCAGTTGTATGCGAAGCTTAGTAAATGTGAGTTCTGGATTCAAGAAGTTGTATTTCTTGGCCATGTTGTTTCGGCCGAAGGCATCCGAGTTGATCCATCGAAGATTGAGGCTATTGTTGAGTGGAAACAACCTAAGTCCGTGACCGAGATTAGGAGTTTCCTAGGATTAGCCGATTACTATAGGAGATTTGTTGATGGTTTTTCTAGAGTAGTTGCTCCTTTGACTAAATTGTTGCAAAAAGGAGTCAAATTTGAATGGTCAGATGCAAGACAGAAGGCCTTTGAGAAATTGAAGGAAGCTTTGACGAATGCTCCAGTGTTAGTGCAACCTGTTTCAGGTAAGGAGTTTGTGATCTACAGTGATGCTTCCTACGTAGGCTTAGGATGTGTTTTGATGCAAGATAGGAGAGTTGTTTCTTATGCTTCTAGACAGTTGAAGATTCATGAGAAGAACTATCCTACTCATGACATAGAGCTAGCCGCAGTTGTGTTTGCATTGAAGATTTGGCGTCATTACTTGTATGGTGAGAAGTGTATCATTTACACAGATCACAAGAGCTTGAAGTACTTGATGACACAGAAAGAGTTGAACTTGAGACAGAGAAGATGGCTAGAGTTGCTAAAAGATTATGATTTGACCATTGAGTACCATCTGGGTAAAGCAAATGTAGTAGCTGATGCTTTGAGTAGAGAAGTGGCCGTTGAGTTGAGAGCTATGTTTGCTAGATTGAGTGTGTCTGATGATGGTGGTTTGATCACCAAGTTGCAAGTGAAGCCTTCTTTGATTCAGTTGATTAGAGAGAAGAAGTTGCAAGATGCGAGCTTGGTTCCTCATGTTCAGGACATAGCCGAAGGAAGACCGACTGAGTATAGTTTCAGTGGTGAGCGCTTGTTGTGCTTTAGAGATAGAATTGTTGTACCAGAAGATGTTGAGTTGAGACGTCAGATTTTGAGTGAAGCACATTCGAGTCCCCTTTCTATGCATCCGGGTAGTACCAAAATGTACCGAGATTTGAAGAATGATTACTTCTGGGTTGGTTTGAAGAGAGATGTAGCCGAGTATGTGAGCCGTTGCATGGTTTGTCAGAGAGTGAAGGCAGAACATCAGGTTCCTTCAGGTTTGCTATATCCTTTGAAGATTCCGGAATGGAAATGGGAGAGGATCACCATGGATTTTGTGTCGGGGTTGCCTTTGTCTCCTTCGAAGAAGAACTCTGTTTGGGTAATTGTTGATAGGTTCACTAAGTGTGCTCACTTCTTAGCAGTGAACACTACGGATTCCTTAGACAAGTTGGCAAACTTGTACATCCGTGAGATTGTGAGACTTCATGGAGTTCTGAAGTCTATTGTTTCAAATAGGGATCCTAGATTTACTTCGAGATTCTGGGGTTGCTTGCATAGTGCTTTAGGTAGCCAGTTGCATTTCAGCACATCTTATCATCCGCAGTCCGATGGGCAGTCAGAGCGAGTGATACAGATTCTTGAGGATATGTTTCGTTGTTGTGTGATTGATTTTCAGGGTTCTTGGGAGAAGCACTTACCGTTGGTTGAGTTTGCTTACAACAACAGTTATCAGTCTAGCATTCAGATGGCACCTTATGAGGCCTTGTATGGTAGACGATGTAGGACTCCGATTTGTTGAGCTGAGATAGGTCAGAGATTGTTACCTATGCCAGACTTGCTTAAGGGAACTACCGACAAAGTAAAGTTGATTTGTGACCGTTTGAAAGCAGCTTCCGATCGTCAGAAGTCTTATGCAGATTTGAAGAGGAAAGAGATTGAGTACTCAGTGGGTGAGAAAGTGTTTCTGAAGGTATCTCCGTGGAAGAAGGTAATGAGATTTGGCTGGAAGGGCAAGTTGAGTCCGAGGTTCATTGGTCCGTATGAGATAGTTGAGCGGATTGGACCTGTAGCTTATCGTTTGAGGTTACCTTCTGAGTTAGAGAAGATCCATGATGTCTTTCATGTGTCTACGCTCAGGAGATATAGATCGGATCCTTCACATGTGATGCCCGTTGAGGAGATATAGTTAAATCCGAATTTGTCCTATAATGAAGAACCCGTTGAGATACTTGCTTCTGATAGCAAGGTGTTGCGTGGCAAGACCATAGAGTTGGTCAAGGTGTTGTGGAGGCATAGAGGTGTGGAAGAGGCCACGTGGGAGAGGAAAGCGGATATGGTTGAGCAGTTTCCGTATTTGTTTCCACCAGGTAATTTCGGGGACGAAATTCCTTAAGTGGGGGAGAGTTGTAACACCCGGGTTTAGGGGTTAGGTGAAAATAATATTTTAATATTATTTGGGCTCGGTTTATAATTTAAATAATATTAAAGGTTTTTGTGTTCAAATTAATTAATTTAGGTTGACCATGTTTTAAGATTAAACTCCATTTAGCCATGGATTTACCTTCCTTGTAAATGTCCCATTTCATTAAGGGTAAACAAGTCTTTTGAGCTTTAAAATATAACACATGTCAAATAAAACACCCACCCTTCTCATCTTCTTCCCCTCCCTCTTTCAAACCTAACGTTTCCCTCTTCTCTCCTTGGGGGTTCACTATTCCATCACCATACACTCACATCCTTGGTGATTTTTGAGAGGTAAACATGTTTCTAGCTTGTCCTCACTTCCCTCTACATGCTCATACCCATAGTTTTCATTAAAACTCTTGTTTTTGTATTATGAAGTTTTAGAGTTTGAAATTAAAAATGTTAACTTTGTTAACTTTAAGTTGAGCTTTTGATTTGGTAATGATAGATGAGTCATTTGTTGTTCAAAAGGTCCAATATATCTAATTTTTATAAGGTTTTATAATGATTTTCGGAATTGGGTTTCAAGGGGTTTTTTGGAGGGTTTTAAAGTGGTTTTTGGGGTTGTCCAATGTTGGATTTTGGGGGCTGTTGGTAGTATGATATATGAGGGTCACTTTGGGTGTATTTGATGGTTGTTTGGATGCTTGAAATGGAAGATTTCAGTGGGTTTTAGGGGCAGCTCGGTAATTCTGTTTTGGGCTTGTTTTTTAGTGTTGGATGATTGCAAATGTTGATCCGGGTTAGTTCCGATGATGAGATATTGATTGTGAATGTTTTATTTGTGTTTGAGATTGATTAGAATCGAGTTTGGGCATCGGTGAAGCATCGGAAGTGAATCCGGGAAGTTGAAGGTGGTTGCTTGCTTGGTCTTTGAGCTTGGAAGTTTAGGTGAGTAGTTAAATTGTTTTAAATGGATTTGAAATGGTTGGTTCGAGTATAAGGACTAGGTTGGGCTTGGTAGACCCACCTAGAGTTAGGATTAGGGTGGTAGCCTAATCCTAAGCTTGATCTAGAGCCTTTGGATGAACTCAATTATGTGGTTGTGTATGTCTCGTATGAAATGTGATATGAATGATTGTGTATATTGTATTATACATGTGAGGTGAGATATGACTTGTGATGCTTGAGACATGCATGATGATGGTTGTTGGTGAGTACGTGCTAAGCACAAAAATGATTGGAATGAGTAATGTGAAATGCGTAAATGTTGGCACTAGTATACTTGAATACAAATGATCGATTATTAGGATGTTAGTGTGTACACATGAGTCAAAAGTCGCGCGTGGCCTTGGTGGCGTTGAGTCACCAAGGAGGAGTACGGGTTCGCCCGAAAATTGTATTTAAATATAGTCGGTGATGAGTGGAATCCCATCGACGGGGCGTGAGGATGAGTGGAATCCCCTCCGCGGGACCGGTGATGAGTGTAATCCCACCGTGAGGTAATGTGGTTGTTGGATGCGAGTTCCAACATGTCTATCCGCTTATTCGGGTCATAGCTAGGTGCCAATGTTGTTTGATAAGTATATCAATGGGTTGAGGTTTATGATCTTTAATGGGATACTTGAATGTGAATACATGCATTGTGGATTTGAGCTTATGATCATGGCATCTATATTGTCTAATGCTCATGCATCTTTACCTTGTGGCTTTTGTGGATCCTTGGTAAATTTGTGTTTTACCTTGGCTAGATCGTGCTCGGACCCTGCAATGTTGAGGTTTGTTTTTAGAGCTTACCCTCACTAAGAATCATTGCTTACGCTCTCTTTGTTCAACATTGCAGATCCTTAGTTCGCGGGTTGCTCGAGCAAGTGGAGGGCCTCCAAGTGTGGTTGTTGACTTGAGTACATCAAGTATGACTTTTAAATGTTGAACATGTAATAGTTTGAGCAATGGGACATGTGTTAGTTTGATGGATAGTTGTTAGTCGTTTAGGAGCTTGTTTAGACTCCCTGATATCTTGCTTTTGTATGGTTTGTATTGCCATGTTGAATTGTAACTCATGCCCAAATCGCTTATTTTGAATGTTAGCCGTATGCCTTAGAGGTTACCTTTATGTTGAATGATGTGGTATGAATACATGGTTTGTGAAGTCTTACCTTAGTGTTTAGACTCGTCCTAATCTTGTAAAGCATGCGATTATTGTTGGGTTGCCTTAGGTTTATGTGTTTTAAGGTGGAAGTGTGTTTTGGTGGTGTTTTGGGCACCCTTGTGCCTTAAAACAGCCAAAACGAATCTGCAGACAGAGGGCGTTTCGGAACGGGTCACCATGTTCCGATACGGTCCCTTTGCAAATGGCCTGCCGTTTCGAAACGGATGGGGGTCGTTTCGGAACATTTTTGCTACTGGAATTTTGAGAAATTGACGAGATAAAGGCGTTCCGAAACGGGCTTTTGATGTTTCGAAACGGTCAAATATCGTTGACCACGAGAAGTTGACCGCTAGGGTCATTTCGATATGGGTCACCCCTGTTTCGAAACGGCCACCCTATGGTTGACCCTGGCCTGTTGACTAAGTCAAGGCGTTTCGGAACACCCTAAGGGCGTTTCGAAACGGCCTGCTGTAAAGGACTAAAATGAGCTGTTTAATGTTTTGGTTGGTCGGTGTATGATACATTGTTTGTGTTTTTCGCTGTCGTGCGTTACATAGGATTAAATTATGCCTATAGACAAGATAAAATAAAAAGAAATTTTCTGGGTCGTTAACCGAGGGGAAGCCTTAACGGGTTTCGCTTCAATTTTCCCCGTGTGGCCCACTCGAATCGGTCATCCGACCAGACCGGGACGAGGGGGTTACAAATATGGATGATGCGGAGCATAATAGAGAGGGTGAGTTCTAGTTAAGCATTGTACTCTTTGTAGGGGACCGGGTCATAATAGAAACAAATGTCCGAACAAACACAATCTTTCAAACTATCATGTCGGACCATCAAACTAATGTAATTTGCAATTTGTGTTAATGGAAGTACTTTTTTTATCTCCTTCAATTTTGCAATTTGTGTTTACATAGTTTATTTTACAGAAAAATAAATATTTGAATATTCAAACTAAGCCTTCCTTTTTTACAGTTCATAATTGAACTTAAATAATTAATTAACCTTTCCTTTTTTACAGTTCATGTTCGAACTAATGTAAAATCATTAACATTTCCTTTTTTTACAATTCATATTCGAATGAAAAATATTCGAACTAAAATACGTTTTAAACCCTAGACCTTAAATCCTAATCTTCAAATTTTACAAGTTATTTTTAACCATAAACCTTAACTTCTATATCCTACACACTAAACTCTTTTATTAAAGTTTTAAACCCTAGACTTATATAATAATATCATATATTTTTAAATTTTCTAGGAATATTTTATACAAAAAATTTTATTAAAGTTTTTTAATATTAAACTATTATGTTGACTTCGAATGAACTCTTAGTTTTACTGTATTAGTCTATTTTTGTAACCTTAGTTACTTTCAGTATTTTAGATTTTGCTCTCTCTCTATATATAGTTTTACTTAAACCCAATATATAAGTTTTTTTTAATTAAAATGATGTCATATTGATATTATAATTCAATCAAATTATAATATTGTTAGAAATGATTGAACAAAACAAAACATGTATAATTGTAATTACAATACATTTTTATTTCACAACGGTTATGAGAAATGTCGTGTTGGTATTTAAATTGAATCGATTTAAACAATTAATTCAATTCAATTCTTATCTAAATAATTTTTTAAAAGATTTTTTTTAATTTTGAAACACATGAAAAAAATCAAATCCTAAAAATATCAAATTTTATCCTCGAAATACCCCCGACAAATATTAATCATTAAAGAAATAGCATGAACTTCATTTCGCATGAGTGGTGAGTACATCATTATAATATGTAAACTTTCATTCCATGTGATATTCTTTGACAATTAAAAAGTATTATATTCATAGAATTTAGTGAGCGTTGTAGTAAAAATCAGATAATATTTATTTTAGAATATACAAGTTTAAATTTTGTCTATAAAATATATATGTATTGTTAATATACGAGTTTAAATTTTGTCTATAAAATATATATGTATTGTTAAAAGATTAAGAATATGTATAAACAAATAATACGCTATAATCATCTTTAGACTATTAAAAAATATATTATGTATGTAATAACTAAAAAATAAAAAAAAAAGTAAGTGAAAGATAAAAAGTGGGGAAAATAACGTGAAACAAAATTGGTGGTCAAGCTTAGGCTGAATTAGGGTTGGTAAAAAAACTATATTCGATGAGTTTTGATCCGATATAATTTAATAATATCAATTTTTAATAAAATAAGGGTTTTAGGTCGATTTTGAGTTTAGATAAACCTGCACTAATCCAACCCGAGAAAATTATATAAATATTTTTATATAATTTTAGTTTGAATATTGATAAAAAAAAATGTGTGAAAAATAACATATAAAGTATTAGGCCAGTATTAGGGTTATATTATTAAATTAAAAAATCACTTTATTTTATGTTATTGAATTCAATAAATTAGTTGTTCATTCAATTATTTTTTATTTTCGCAAAAAAATAAAATTGAAAAAAAAAAGTTAAATGAAAATTCATGATTGGATTTTTTAATTCTAATCAAATTATATTAAATTTATATTAGATTCGAATTAACGTAAAAATAGATCCGCCCGGAAATTACCTCTAAACTGCAAATTAGCCCTAAACCATAAATCATAAACCAATACTAAAACCCTAAACCACCCTAAATCCTAAACCCTAAACCATACATACCATGCATGAACCCTATCCAGGCCACGTAAAACTCATGCATGTAGGGTCATGTAACCTCGTCATAAGGAGGTGGCGAGGTCAGCCTTGCTGTTGAATGGATCGCAAGATCGATATAAACCAAGAGAGGGGTGAATTGGAAATTTAAAGGTTTAGTGGTGGAAATTGCAAATTAAAAATAATAGACAAGGGATTTAGAGTGGTTCAAGTTCCAAATGAACTCTACATCCACTACCTTAGCTTCACTAAGGATTTGCAAAAATTCCACTAATTGCTCTTTCCCTTTTCTAGGCTAAGGAGGCAACTCTTACAATTTCGGTTGAATTTTCTACCCAAAATTCAACCCAATCCTCACACAAGTGAACAAAGAAATTTGTTGGCTAATAAGGTATCTCTCAATACAAATGATAGCCCAATTACAAGCACTCAACCCAATTGAACAAGATATGAATGAAGATTACAATTGGGATTTCTAGACAAATAGGAATTTTGGTACAATTGCTTGGATTTGATGAATATGTGTTTTTTTGAAGATCAATAGTTGTTGCTGTAGCTTTTGGATGAGTCTTTTATACCTCCTCATTGATTTCTAGCCGTTTGGGTGGTTGGGAACATAAATGGAGCCGTTTGAACCCTCTCTTACCACCATAAATGCACTTCTGCAGCTACTAGTATCAGTACGCGGGAAGGTGTATCGGTACCTGTCTCAGAAAAGAAAGAGTCGTTGTGTGCAATAAATAAGGGGTATCGATACGCACGTAAGCGTATCGGTACGGGGTATCGAAACGGTAAGGGTCGTATCGATACCTTTTTATGAACTTAGCTCACTGTTGAAATCCGTATCGGTACGGGGGTTAGGCGTATCGATACGGGTTAACGAACTTTTAAAGTTTTGTTACCAACCAACTGACATCAACGATCATATTTTTAAACCGACTTAATATTTAAAAATTATAAAGCCCGTATCGATACGAGGGTTAGCCGTATCGATACGCTATTCAAACTCTTTGAATTTTAACACAGGGGCGTATCGATACGAGGGTTTAGGGTATCGATACGTGTTCCGACAGTAACCAAGTTTGGCAAAAAGGTATCGATACGCTGGGTAGTGTATCGATACTCCTGAACGATTTTCAATGGTTTTGCCTTGGAACACTTAGAAAATATTTTGAGTTTGAGTTTTACAAATCAGTTTTAAAGTGTTGGTGTTTTAAAACTTATTAAGGGACTTATAAAAACAATTTTAAGTTTTACAAATTGATCCTTAAAGATCTAATTATATCAAAATCAAACATAGGTTTTACAATCTCCCCCTTTTTGATATAACAAAACCAAAACTTAAAATTTTTGACATTTTGAAAAACCTTTACAAAGTTAACTCCCCCTTAATATAAGCTTGGTAACCTTTGAATTAAAATCAAAATATTTTGAAGTGCGAGCTATTTTCTTCTCCCCCTTTTTGTTATATCAAAAAATCTTTGAGACAATTAAGTGCATAAAGAAATCAAAGGTATAATAAGCAACATAGATTTTATTCATCATAGCAACATACTTGAAATCCAAACAAAAGCAAAAGAGAAATCAAAGCATAGGTTTTAATCCTAAAACAACCTTAATCCTAAGAACATAAAGCATAGGTGCATAAAATAGAAAATCATAAATGATATGCATGACAAAAAAGAAGAAACGTCTAAGCATCGTCTTCTTCGTCTTCATCATCTTCATCATCATCTCCCATAGGCTCATTAGCTCGCATACTATTACGCCACTCATCATGGAAAGCGGCAATGGAAATATTCAAAGAATTGTGCCCGCTTTCAAGAGATGTGAGGCGATTCTCCATACTCGTCATCCTTGTATCAAAGGTAGTTTCCATTGAAGTAAGACGATTATTCATGTTCGTGCGCAACCCGGTAAATTGCTCATTGAGATAGGTCATGAGAGCATCCATGTTGGGTTGTTGGACTTGAGGAGCTTGAGCTTCTTCGAAAACGGCGGCGGCTTCCGGTGGTAACTCGGCAAGACGTACCCATTCACCGTTAAGATAATGAAATTTTGCCCGAGCAAGAGATCGCTCATCAATGGGATCGGTGAGAGGAGTTGGATAGTCATAAGAGCAATCAATATCTTTTTTAAGAAAGAAATAACTCAAAGCCGTACCGTATGTGAAGGAGGTGACTTGAGATGTGTTACGATTTGCACGAGGTAGACGATCTCCGCGAACATGAGTCGAGCAAGATTTGGTCGCCTTTTCTCACGGAAGCACCGAACCAAAAATCATCCACTTGACGGATGGTGGAATATTTTCCTCCGGAGGGACGGAACCACCAAGACACCATCAAATGTAAGATCCGGTCTTGAGCATTTAGGGCGGTGACGGATCCATGAAGAACATGCCCCAAAGCATGCTCATTGTCAAGGCCTTCATCCTCTAATTTGAAAACCTCACAAATGGATTGGACATCAAGAATAATTTTCTTCCCCATGAGGTAAGAGCTAATAGCAACAACTTCCCCATCAAGACTAATACATTTGGCATTAGCATAGAAAATCAAAACCAAAAGGCGATAGAAAAAACCGGGAATAGAGATGAAATCCATGAAGTTCCATCAACGAAATAACGGAAGATATTCAAACTTAAAACGTTCGGAGACGAGAAAAGGAACGGAGATTACCCTTTCGGCACGGATCTTATAATTCTTATATTGACGAAAGTGAGTTAGACCCGAATTGCCATTAAAGCATTGATCATAGATGATGGAGTAGTTTGGACGAGCAATTTCTCCAAGGGTGGAAGATTCACTGGCTTGGGAAACCCTTGTACGCTTCCTCGAAGGTTCTTTCGGTGCCATGATCTAAAAGAGAGATTAAGCAAAAGGATTTCTTCAATCAAGGTAAAAAAATTTGAGAAAAAAATTCAAGAAATTTTTTGAAGAAAACAAAGGTTTTGATAAAAAGATGAAACAAAATAACAAAAACAAAACAAAAAAATTGAAAAAGAAAAAAAGAGAGATTACCTTGATAGAAACTTGGAAGATTGAAGAAAAACTAGCACAAAGATGAGAGAGAGAGCACAAAGCCTTGCTTGATTCAAAAACTCTTTTAGATTTGAGTTGAGGTGTGAAAAATATGAAGAAGGAAGGGCCTTTTATAGGCAAAATCGGCTAGGGTTTTTAGGTATTGAAGAGTTTGAATTTTGGTAAAAGTTAATCTCATTAAAAGCCAAATTTAATGCCATCAACGCAATCGAGTATCGATACGCCTGAGGGTGTATCGATACGGGGATAAAACTGTCTTTTCCGCAAAAATGCCCGTTGGAAAATCGTATCGAAACGACCTGTATCGATACAAGATTAATCGTATCGATACCCGTGAAGCGAAGAAAATTCTGGAAAACAGAATGAAGAACATGTATCGATACGCGTAGAGCCGTATCGATACTGGATGCCCATAAATGCATATTTGGTTCAAAGAACAACCAAAGGCTCGAACTTAACATCTCTTAAAGGTATGCAAATTATGAATGAGCAGTTCTAAGCATATTTCAACAGAAGCATACTCCCCCTAACTATAGGCATGGATGAAATTAGGAGTCTAAGCATACAAACATGGCATTTCACAAGATCAAGCATATTTAAGCACAAAAGAGGTCCAAAAAGGTCAAGATAGGCTAGCTAGACCTAACTCTCTCCTAAGGGACCAAAAACGCTCTTTGTTTAAGGGTTTTGTAAATATGTCCGCTAATTGATTCAAGGTGTCTACATACTCTATAACCACATCTTCCTTAAGGACATGATCTCTAATGAAATGATGCCTTATTTCTATGTGTTTGGTTCTAGAGTGTTGGATGGGATTTTTAGTTAAACATATTGCACTAGTGTTGTCACACTTTAGGGGTATGGTTTCAACTTTAATTCCATAATCTAAGAGTTGTTGCTTCATCCAAAAGACTTGAGCACAACAACTCCCTAAGGATATGTACTCGGCTTCGGTGGTAGATAAGGCTACACTATTTTATTTCTTAGAGAACCAAGATATGAGCATACTACCTTGCATTAGCTTAGAAAACTCTTTGCAATGACATTCGTTAGTAGAACCAAAAATAATATCATCAACATAAATTTGAACTACTAAGATGTCATTTTTATACATTTTTATAAAAAGTGTAGTGTCCACCTTACCTTTTTCAAATCCTTTTTTAATCAAAAAATTTGAATGTCTTTCATACCAAGCTCTAGGAGCTTGTTTTAAACCATAAAGAGCTTTGGTAAGTTTGAAAACATGATTTGGAAATTTTGAATCTTCAAAACCCGGTGGTTGTTCCACATACACTTCTTCATTTATAAAACCATTTAAAAATGCGCTTTTAACATCCATTTGAAAAAGCTTGAAATTATGATAACATGCATATGCAAGCAACATCCTAATGGCTTCCATTCTAGCTACGGGTGCATAGGTTTCATCAAAATCTATTCCCTCTTCTTGAGTGTAACCTTGTGCTACAAGTCTAGCTTTATTTCTTACAATGTTACCGCTCTCATCTAGCTTGTTCCTAAAGACCCATTTAGTTCCTATTGTAGATTGATTACTAGGCCTATCAACTAATGTCCAAACATTACTTCTCTCAAATTGATTTAACTCTTCTTACATAGCCATAATCCAAAAGTCATCTTTCAATGCTTCTTTTATATTTTTAGGCTCTATGCATGAGATAAATGCAACATGGTTCATTAATCTAAGAGAAGAACGAGTGGTTACCCCCTTGGATGGATCACCCAAGATTTCACCATCTTTGACATAGTTCAACTCCCTTGGGTAGATCACTTCCTTTTCCTCAATAGCCAAGTCCTTCAAGGCTTCAAGAGGTGGATCTTGTGTGTCCTCTTCTTTTGTTGGAATCTCATCCTCCTTTGAAGTTTGACCTCCATCAAAGGCATTTATGATTCCTACATCATCATCATCACAAGAATCCTTCCTAGGAAGGAGGTTATCATCGAATACAACATGAATAGATTCTTCTACTACTAAAGTTCATTTGTTAAATACTCGATAGGCTTTAGAGGTTAAAGAGTAACCTATAAAAATGGCTTCATCACTTTTTGCATCAAATTTACCTAAGTTGTCTTTTCCATTATTTAAAACAAAACACTTGCAACCAAATGGGTGAAAATAGCTAATGTTAGGCTTTTTAGATTTTAAAATCTCATAAGGTGTTTTCTTTAAAATTGGCCTAATCGTTACTCGATTTACAATATAGCAAGCGGTGTTTGTGGCTTCCACCCAAAAATATTTAGGTAAATTGTTTTCACAAAGCATAGTTCTAGCCATTTCTTGCAAAGTTCTATTTTTTCTCTCAACTACCCCATTTTGTTGAGGAGTTCGAGGAGCCGAAAAATTATGGCTAATACCATTTTCATTTAAAAAATCTTCAAACCCCAAATTTTGAAACTCAGTTCCATGATCACTTCTAATATGTGAAATTTTTAGTTCAAGATCATTTTGGGTTAATTTTGAAAATGTGATGAATTTTTCCAAAGCCTCATCTTTAGTACTTAAAAAGAGAACCCAAGTAAATCTAGAAAAATCATCAACAAGTACAAAAGCATAAGACTTACCACCCAAGCTCATAGTCCTAATTGGCCCAAATAAATCCATGTGGATTAGTTGTAAGCATCTACTAGTAGAAACATCATTAATGGATTTAAAGGAAGACCTATGTTGTTTACCCTTTGAGCATGCATCACAAATTTTATCATTTGAAAATTTTATCTTGGGTAAACCTCTAACTAGATTTAGGGAGACTAGTTTTTCCAAAACACTTATGCTAGCATGTCCTAACTTCCTATGCCACAACCATGCATCATTTTCATTTTGAGCAACTAAGCGTGCATGAGATGTATGAATGTCATCTAGATGCACCATGTATATATTCCCTATGCGATGACCTATGAGCATAATATTATTAGATTTAATGTCCACAATTTTGCATCCATTTTTATCAAATAAAACATTAAATCCTTTATCACACAATTGACTTATGCTCAATAAATTGTGTTTAAGACCATCGACATATAATACATTTTCAATGAGAATAGTAGAGTGATTACCTATGGAGCCAATACCTTTAATGTGGCCTTTGGAGTTGTCACCGAATGTTACTACTCCACCACTTTTTGGCTTTAGATCCATGAATCTACTCTTGTCTCCGGTCATGTGCCTCGAGCATCCACTATCAAGGTACCATGAGTTTTGACTTTGTGCTTTGGCCTTGTAGCAATGCTCCCCCTACAAACAAAGATATTAAACTTTGGTTTTTGGTACCCAAATCATTTTGGGTCCATGAGTGTTAGCTCCCAAAACCTTGGTTCCCTTAGGAATCCAAGATGACATAGCAAAAATGTTATTAGATTTTACAAGTTCCTTAGGAACCCATACACTTCTAATTCTTTTAGCTCTACTATGTCTAGGGTAGCTACCTTGTTTGTAGTAGTTAGTATTTTTCTTAGGTTCGTGTGTTCTAGAGGATTCACCTATTTCATGCTTGACACTACCAACATTTTTCAAAGACTTTTTGAGCTCATTTAGCTCACCCAACACCTTTTGGCGTTCACTATTACATTGAGATAAAAGATTATTAAGATCAGCATTTTCATCTTGAAAGAATTTTAGTTCATCTTTTAATCCTAATATCTTCTTCTCAAATTTTGAATTAGCTTGAGTAAGTGAGTCATTTTTCTCATTTAGTTCTAGAATAATCTTTTTATTCCTAATGACCGACTCCTTATATTTCTCAACTAATTCATCATATACCTCTTGTAACTCATCATATGCATCATTTAATTCTTCAAAATCTAAAGTAGATGAGTTAGAGGTTACCATGGAGGAATCTTCCTCAAGTGCCATGAGGCAAAGGTTAGCCACTTCTTGTTCGTCATCCTTCGATGACTCCTCATCACTCCAAGTAGCAAGCTTGGCTTTGAGCTTCTTCTTCTTCTCAAAGCCCTTCTTCTTGAGTTGAGGGCACTCCGAACGTATGTGGCCGGGTTGTTTGCACTCAAAGCAAATGATAGGATCCATTCCTTTCTCTTTGTTCTTGCTTTTGAAGTCCATCTTCCTTTGGATTTTTCTTCCCCGATTGGACCTCATGAAACGTGAGAATCGTTTGGCTATCATAGCCAATTCTTCAAGTTCATCCTCCTCACTAGATGAGCTTTCATCATGTTGTGAAGCTTTAGCCTTGAGAGCTATTCCCATCTTCTTCTTCTTCTCAACCTCAAGATTCTCTACCCTTTTCTCTTCTTTCTTCTTCTCATCTTCCCTTCCTTGCTTCATGATCTCATGAGTAAGGAGAGAACCCACAAGCTCATCAAGCTTCAAAGTTTTCAAATTCTTTGCTTCGATGATAGTGGTTCTCTTTCCATCCCAAGACTCGGGAAGTGAATAGAGTAGCTTCCGGACAAGCTTGTCTTTTGGTATGATCTCTCCAAAGCCCTTTAGACCATTCACAATCGTAGAGAAACGATCAAACATCTTTGACACCGTCTCATCGGGCTCCATCTTGAAATTTTCATAACTAAGATTGAGAATTCCAATCTTAGTTTCTTTAACATCATTGGTGCCTTCATAAGTAGTCTCAAGAGTGTCACACACTTCTTTGGCACTTTCAATTGATGAGACCTTTGAATAGATGTCCGGACCGAAAGAACAAAATAGCATGTGGAGAGCTTTATCATTGACTTGAATCTTTTTCCTCTCCTCTTCACTCATCTCCACTTTCTTCTTCAAAACCATCTTGCCTTCACCATCTTGCTTCAATGGAATATATGGCCCATCTTCAATGACATCCCACACTAGATAGTCATTTGACTTGATGAAGAGACGCATTCTATTCTTCCAAAAAGAATAATTATCACCGTTGAAGAGAGGAGGCTTTGTAGTGGATTGTGACTCATACATGCCGAAACCAGAGGTAGAAGTCATCTCTTGATATTTTGATGATCACACTCTTCCAAGGAACTCCTCTTGTGGTTGTTAATCCTCAAAGAGGTAGGCTCTGATACCAATTGTTGAGTGGATCGCAAGATCGATATAAACCAAGAGGGGGGTGAATTGGAAATTTAAAGGTTTAGTGGTGGAAATTGCAAATTAAAAATAATAGACAAGGGATTTAGAGTGGTTCAAGTTCCAAATGAACTCTACATCCACTACCGTAGCTTCACTAAGGATTTGCAACAATTCCACTAATTGCTCTTCCCCTTTTCTAGGCTAAGGAGGCAACCCTTACAATTTCGGTTGAATTTTCTACCAAAAATTCAACCCAATCCTCACACAAGTGAACAAAGAAATTTGTTGGCTAATAAGGTATCTCTCAATACAAATGATAGCCCAATTACAAGCACTCAACCCAATTGAACAAGATATGAATGAAGATTACAATTGAGATTTCTAGACAAATAGGAATTTTGGTACAATTGCTTGGATTTGATGAATAGGTGTTTTCTTGAAGATCAATAGTTGTTGCTGTAGCTTTTGGATGAGTCTTTTATACCTCCTCATTGATTTCTAGCCGTTTGGGTGGTTGGGAACATAAATGGAGCCGTTGGAACCCTCTTTTACCACCATAAATGCACTTCTGCAGCTACCAGTATCAGTACGCGGGAAGGTGTATCGGTACCTGTCTCAAAAAAGAAAGAGCCGTTGTGTGCAATAAATAAGGGGTATCGATACGCACGTAAGCGTATCGGTACGGGGTATCGAAACGGTAAGGTCCGTATCGATACCTTTTTCTGAACTTAGCTCACTGTCGAAATCCGTATCGGTACGGGGGTTAGGCATATCGATACGGGTCAACGACCTTTTAAAGTTTGGTTACCAACCAACTGACACCAACGGTCATATTTTTAAACCGACTTAATATTTAAAAATTATAAAGCCTGTATCGATATGAGGGTTAGTCGTATCGGTACGCTATTCAAACTTTTTGAATTTTAACACAGGGGCGTATCGATATGAGGGTTTAGGTTATCGATACATGTTCCGACAGTAACCAAGTTTGGCAAAAGGTATCGATACGCTGGGTAGTGTATCGATACTCCTGAACAATTTTCAATGGTTTTGCCTTGGAACACTTAGAAAATATTTTGAGTTTGAGTTTTACAAATCAGTTTTAAAGTGTTGGTGTTTTAAAACTTATTAAGGGACTTATAAAAACAATTTTAAGTTTTACAAATTGATCCTTAAAGATCTAATTATATCAAAATCAAACATAGATTTTACACTTGCCTTTGTTGAAGCAGCTCCTCCAGCCACCATGTGAGCCGACTAGCTAGCCACAAGGCAGTCACCAGGCACTTCACCAGGGGGAGGTGACGAGCTTGGCCTTCAAAGTGACCACACCATAAGGAGGTGGCGTGGTATTGTAATTTTTGACCTACTTCCTAAATTTTCCCTCAAATTACCCTAGAAACCAAAATATAAACCGAATTTGGATTATTAACCTAATTATGCCAACATATGAAGTCAAAGTCAGAGAAAAACCAAGATTCTCAAAACCATCAATACCGTATAAAATACAGGTCAAATAGTACACTCTCTTCTACCGTTATATACACATACACCTAATCATTTTAACCATTTTTAAATAATTTCTTTACTGGTAATCTCTTATTGGACCGTGTATTTCACTTCCCTTCTTGCGCGTCTAAAATTCTATAAACTCATTTCTCGTCCCTCGCTTTTAGAGACGCATTAGCTTGGAATATTTTAAGTTTGGTTTAATGGCATAAAAAACTTTGAACTTTTGGAGAAAAAAAATTAATTAAGCACCTGATTTTTTTTGCATATAATTAAGTCTTTAAATCAAGAAATTTAATTAATTAAGTTCTTTGACCAATTTTGACGATTAATTTTTGACAGTTTTTTGAGATCTGTTGGGGCAATACATTGTGTCACAGTGTTTTCACTTGACATTTTTAGAATTTTTTATTTTATTTAAAGAATTCTTTAAAAGTTCTAAAATTTCTAAAAAACTTATAAAATTTTAAAAACAATATTTTTTGAAAAGATCTGCAAATGCAACATGATAGAACTATAGGGTATCATGTCCCAGTAATATCTAAAGAAAATAACTATCAAGATTTAATGGTAAAAGAAAAAAGGTTTTGTTGAGTTTGTAGCACGCTCGAATCGATCACCGAAACCGTCAAGGAGGGTTGTAAATGTTTGGTGGTTAAATTAGCTAAAATCAAAATAAAGGTAGACAAGTGACACGATGGTTTTAGAGTGGTTCGGCCTTCTAACAAGCACCTACATCCACTACCTTAGCACACCACTAAGGATTTCCCAATTCACTCAACAATGAATTCGTCCCCTTTTCCTGGTTTAAGAGGAAACCATTACAACCCTATCTTTTGGACTTGGCTAAGATAGAACCAACTCTAGTTTTTCTCTCAAGGCTAAACTAGAATCTCTCCTTTTACAAGGGATTTGTTTGGTAAACTTAATACCTCACAAGGTGGGTGTTTACACAAATTTAAGCTCACAAGAGTACAAGGATTTACAATTAAGCTCACTCTCTAAAGACTATGTACAAGAGAATAGTAAAATAAGGATTTAGACTCTAATTCTCTTGACCATATTGCTTGGATGTTGTCTCTACTATTCTTCAAGTGTTTCAGCCTTCAATTTATAGTCCCAATTGAGTTTGTGGTCGTTACTAGCCGTTAGGGGTGTTTTGGAGCCGTTGGAGACCTTTTTTCCCGTAATAAATGTAGTTCTGCAGCTACCCGTATCGAAACATGTGTCCCTATTTTGAAACAGTCTCAAAATAGAAAGAGCCGTTATGTGAAATAAAGAGACTGTATAGAAACGGGTAGGGCCGTATAGGAACGGGTGAGGCCATATAGAAACGGTTGAGGCCATATAAGAACAGCCGTATAGAAAACAAATGAGGCCGTATAGGAACGGGTGAGGCCGTATAGGAACGACCGTATAGAAACATGTGAGTTCGTATAGGAACAGGTGAGGCCGTATAGGAACGACCGTGTAGAAACAGGTGAGGTTGTATAGGAACGGGTGAGGCCGTATAGGAACGGGTTTTGACAGTTTCAAAACGTTTCGAAACAGATTATGCCTGTATCGAAACGGGTACATTAAAAGCACTAGTTTGGCTACTTAAAAATGTTTCAAACATTGCCAAAACCATTTAAAACATCCACAAACTTATTTTCAAGTTGTTTGGACTTAAAAGCATTTTTGAAATCTTTTCAATTTAGTCTAAAAGTATTTTTCAATTATTATATCAAAACATTAGTTATACATGTTTGATGGTCAAAATTGGTCAAATAGCTTAATTGATTAATT
Source organism: Hibiscus tridactylites (assembly GCA_958450335.1). Lineage (NCBI taxonomy): Eukaryota > Viridiplantae > Streptophyta > Magnoliopsida > Malvales > Malvaceae > Hibiscus > Hibiscus tridactylites. Next base: position 24,026,240 of record OY288283.1, read on the forward strand.
TTTTTGGTTCAAAATGCTTAATTGGGTGCAAAAAAGGTTTATGGGCTTAATTGATTTTTTTTCTTCAAAAGTTAGGGGCTTATTACACCCTTAAGCCTTTTAAGTTTTATTTTAAAATATTTTTGGTAACCTACAACTGATAATCCCTTCATTTTTAGGATATTTTTATTTTGGTCATCAAACTTTTAAAACTTGAAATATAGTTATTAAATTTTTAATACGCTCTCATTACGAACACTCATTTTAAGAAATGCAGAAGTGGTGCATTGAAGTCTTATTTAAAAAACCCCAATTTCTCAAATTAACAACCATAATAAAGATTGAGTTTTCGATGAACAGAGTGGTTACCGGTCGGTGGCAGATGCATGCAACCCCTAGGGTAGCAACTGCATCCCCATTTTTTGAAAATAAGCTTAAAATAATATGGATTTATTTCTTAAGTTTTTAAATTTAGTGTGTAAAGGTGGGGGAAATAGCATACCCATTTTAGAAAAAAAATATTTTTGGTCCTCTTTCTGAAATTTTTAGATATATCACTCTTACCAGTCACTCTCTGTAACACCCCCTACCCAGTCTGGAAGAGAACCGAGTCGGAGATGTTACCGAAAACTTGAATCGGACATACAATTTCATAAACCTTACATTGAACATGCAATTTATTATGCTTCTTATTATTCTAGTTTACCAATTAATCATGTCCTATCCAAATTTAATATTGAATCCTTGATTAGGGACTATATTGTGATAAATCAAAGTTTAGGGACTAAATTGTAAACTTAACAAATTTTAACAATTTTCAGAATTTAGGGTCACATGCATAAAATTCATGTCTTTATAAGCTCACCTACAAATTTTCTATTGTTTTGGAGGTCTATAACTCATACAATTAACACATTAATTATTTAGGATCTCAATGCAAAGTTTAAAAGTTCAGTTCAGATTCATAACAACTTTAACTACCTCCCTACCGGTACTGAGGAAGGGTCGCACTGATACGCTATTAATTACCCAATTTTCGGTAGTCAATTTTAGTACCGGTACAGGGCTCATACCGACATGCCCGTTACACTAAGGTACCGTATCAGTACACTATGCCTAAACAAAATTATAATAACCAAATTTTGTATCGGTACGGTCGACCGTACTAATACGTCTTGTCCCATATGGTCAAATTTGGTATAGCCGTATCGGTACGCACCAGATAGGCTACAGGTACGCCCTGCACCAAATGGTATTTTTTTCATACCAAAACTTGATTAAAACTTATTCAATTCATGTTCAAAGCATATCAAACTTATACACCTACTTCTAATATGTTAACCTAGCCATGTATCAAATTCATGAGTAATTTAACATACATAAGATCCAATTAGCCACATGAGATCCAAAAGGGTCATTATGAGGTTAAGCTTGCATTTTCATGCCTAGTGTGGGTTCCATGCATCACATAGCATACCACACACATAATTTACATATCAAATCATGCTTAAGCATACTTGAGCCATATGCCACCATACTAGGAGTTAGGGAGAACATATGTACATTACACGAAAGCTTGTCGGTGTGACTTGCAACCTTTCTTGCACGATCAATCTTTAGAGCACTTGATGATATGAAAATGCATGAAATGAACATGTTAAGCTTATATAGCCTAGTTAGGTAGTTTCTAGCACTACATAGATTCCATGCTCCATACGCATTTTTGAAACATAATATGGCATAATAATACATGCTTGTTCTTGTTTCAAAATAAGTCTACATAAATGCATGTTTACTAATTTCATATTTCATAACATGATCACATGGGTTCATGCTTTTTTATATTTCATGTATAAACATTTCAATTGTTCAATTTGCCTTGGATCATTGTAACCATTGGATACACGAATTCCTAACCGACCTCGCCAGTCCATGAATGGTCAATTCCTTTGCCTTTCCAAAGACCAAAACACATACATCCCTCCACCTCGCTAAACAAGGGTCGTAACCTAAAGACCATGGTCCACCCATGCATGAGCTCAATGAATTCTATGGCATGACAATTGTATTCAAAGTACACTTGTATCCAAAGGCACTCATAATATCACATTTTTCATGGTTCTTGAACATGTCATGTATCATATTAAAGCCTCAGCTCTCATGTAACTTGCTTGTTAACTTGCATAGCACATATCATGATTCATGGATAATTCATAATTCATTTTTCTTGTCATATAATATAGGGTCATGCATCTTCATTCATATCATATATCAAATCAAAGCATTTACCATGTGTATAAGCTTACCTAGCTTATCCATACCAATTTCTTAACCTTGGTCTATATGAGCCTTAACTAGAGATGGCAAACGGGCGGGGCAGGTGCAGATACCCCCTCCCTCATCCCTATACCCACTTAAATTTTTTATATCCATCACCTACCCACTACCCATGGCGGGTAAAAATTTTAAATCCACACCCGCCCACGTGGGTACATTCTCAAATTCATCCCCACAACCACTACCCAACTGGACATCCACCACTCAACCTGTATTCGCCTACAAGCAACCACTAATATCGAATTATGTAAAAATAAACCATATACTTTTGTAAAGAAGAGTACAACTTCCCATACTTTATCGATTGGTCAAGTGTATATATATATAAAACATTTACACCGTTATAAATTTAACTATAGCTAATTAACTAACGATCACTAACTTAACTAAAACACATTTTCACCGGTATAAATTCTACTTAACTACAACTAACTAATTAACTATAGCTAACTTAACTAAAGCATATTTACACTTGTATAAATTCTACTCAACCACGCATATTACAAAATTATAACTTGATTAATTCAAGCTCGATCTTAAACAATAAATTCAAGCTCGATTATAAACCATCATTATTTCAAACTAAATTAAATGAGTTCAAAGTCTACAAACTCAAGCATTAACGTAGGTTTTAAAACAAACCAATATCTTAGTATATAAAACACTATAATAAAAGGCATAATCAAAGTTTAAAAACATAAATGATCCAAAATTCATATGGTGGGTAGTTAGTGGGCGGGTGGATGTGGGGCGGGCGGATACGGTGCAGGTAAGGTCTCAAACCCATCACCTACCCACTACCCACGACGGGTATGACTTTTTACATCCACACCCGCCCACTACCCACCAAACTCATACCCATCCCCACCCCAACTAAGGCGGGTACGGTGCAAAATCCGCGAAACTATACCAATCTGACATCCCTAGCCTTAACATGGCATGTATATAAAGGTATTGAATTACCATAAATGAAATCGGGATGGCACCTAACCGTTCTCAAGACATGAATTACACTCACTAGACAATTTGAAGCTATTTCGGCTCCAAGATGACAACTCCCTTGTTAATGGCTTGAGCTTGTTTGAAGGAACTTGGCGATTCCTTACCATCAATGGATTGTTATATCATAAAGGATAAGAATTCATCAATAATGACAAAATTCTCATGACACATATACAAGCTAGGGTTCAAGAAATTCAAAAACATGAAGTTTCTATCTTTAGACTTATACCATGATTCTTGAATAACTTGAGATCATAAACTCTTCTGTAATAAATTCTAACCTTATCTTCCTTCCATGAATTTTATAGAATTAGTCATGGTAAAAAGAACTTAACTCATGAGCTTACCTTGGTTAATGTAGGGACCAAGTTTGAAACATTAATTTAAGGAAAAGTTAAAGCTTTAAAGAAGCTTTAATGGAGGTGTGATAGCTTGATCTAAGGGAGGTGCTTTCTTGGAAAGAGATTGGGAGGTGTGAGCTTGATCTCAACCGAGATTAACCTTGATTATCATCTTTTCTTATTTCTTATTTCTTACAAATTCATATTGAATTGGATTTCCATGGATGAGAGTAATTCCATCTTGCCAAGCCACATGTTGGGTGACTAGCCTTCTTGTGATTTAATCACAAGGTTAGTCACTCAACACTTCAATCTTCTAACTTAAGCATCTCACCTCTCAATTCTTACAATTTTACAACTTAACTAGCTCAATTTAGTCCTTAACTCATACTTGTACATGATTCCGATTAAATCTTTGTAAAAATATAGATTTTGATATACTAAATTGAAAACTATTTTGGACTAAATTGAAAAGAATTTAAAATATGCTTTAACCCAAAACAACTTGAAAATAAGTTTGAGGATGTTTAAAAAGGTTTTGAAGTGTTTTAAAACGTTTTTAAGTAGCCAAACATGTGATTTTAATGTACTCGTTTCGATACAGGCATATATGTATCCATATGTTTTGAAACTGCCAAAATGTGTTTCGATACGACTAAGACAACAAGGGTTGTTTCGAAACAGGACTTTGTGTTTCGATATGCCTACATGGTAGACACCCAAATAGTTAAATCCCCTCTCAATAGCTATTTTCCAACGGTCTTTTGAATTATAGGCGTTGCAATACGGGACAAGGCATTTCGAAACGGGCGTTTTGATATAGCCTATGGTGTTTCGAAACGGGATGTTGAATCAAACCCAACGGCTAGTTCTAAAGAAGGGTGTTTCAATACAGCTACATGTGTATCGAAATGGACATTACCAGAACTGCATTTATAGTGGAAAATAAAGGCTCCAACGGCTCCAATTCAATCCCAACGGTCCTCAACGACTACAAACTTAATTGGAAGTATAAAAGGGACCTCCAAGCATCCATTGAAGACTAATGCTTCAATTGTTAACAACATTATGATGATGAAATTGTCTTAGGGCTTTAATTGTACATTCCTTGTATACACAACACTTGTTAGCCAAAATTGTCAAATTTGCAAATGTGTTTAGGTTTAGGAGAGTGCTAAAGCGTGCAAACATCAACCTTGTAAGAGGGAGTTTAGTTTGCTTTTATTCATCTCTTGTAAAGAGGGTTTGATCAAGCTTTGGGCTAGAAAGCTTTGATCGTTGTAAGGGTTTCTTCATAAGCCTAGAAAATGGGACGAATCAATTAGTGAATTGATTGGGAAATCCTTATTGGGAGCTAAAGCAGTGGATGTATGTTATTGTTCGAAGGTTGAACCACTATAAATCCTTATGTTTATTGTCTAATTTTTGCTTCCCTTAAAATCACCCAAAATCCAACTTCTTCGCCACTTAGCTAGCTAAATCGGTTGAAGGAAATCGAGCCTATCAAGTTAAAAATTGGTATCAGTGTGAGGCTCAATCGAATAGGATTAACATCCTATCAAGGTGATCCGAGAAGTTTGATACATCAATTCAATCAACTAGTCAAATGGTGCAATCCATCGACAAGCCACCATTCTTTGACGGGACCAACTATGCATATTGGAAGACAAGAATGATGTACTTCATCAAGGCAGAAGATTACAAGCTTTGGGACATAGTTGAGGATGGTCCTTTCGTGCCACAACGAAGCAAGGCGGAATGGAGTGCGGATGATCGCAAGAAGATGGAGCTAAATTTCAAGGCTTTGCACATCCTCTTTTGTACATTTAGCCTCAACATCTATGAGAAGATGTCTTCTTTCGAAGATGCCAAGAAGGTATGGGACAAGCTTGAAGTCACATACGAAGGAACCAACGAAGTAAAGGAGACCAAGATCGGTCTTCTCAACCTCAAGTATAAGAACTTCAAGATAGAACCAGATGAAGACATCACGAAGATGTTCGATAGATTCTCCACCATCAAAAATGAGCTCAAAGGATATGGAGAAATCATTCTGGAAGATAAATTTGTCCAAAAGCTTCTATATTTTCTCCTTGAGTCATGAGACTCAAAGAAGACCGCCATCATCGAAGCCAAGAATCTCAAGACTTTAAAGCTAGATGAACTATTAGGGTCTCTTCTCACTTATGAAATCATGAAAAAAAAGAAAAGAAGAGGAGGAGAAGAAGGATGAGATAAATAAGATGGGGAAGAAGAAAATAATAGAGCTAGGCATTAACACGAATGTCGTTGCTCTCAAATCTTTCACATGTCAACACGAAGAATCTAGCGAGGATGAAAGTGGAGAAGAAGAGATGGCCTATCTCTTTGAAAAGTTTGCCCGATTCATGAAGAACAAAATGGAAAAATTCAAGCATGAATCGAGGAAGAAGAAGAGGGGAAGTTCTTCAAGCTATAAGAATAAGACATATGTGGCTACTTGGAGTGATGATGACTCCACCGACAATGAACAAGCCAACTTTTGCCTTATAGCCATTCAAGAAGATTCAAGGGTAACTTCTAATTCATCTACCTCATGTTCTTATTCTTTTGATAAATTACAATATGCCTATGATGATTTGCTTTTGGAATTTAAGTCATCATTTTCTAAGAACATAAAGTTGCTTTCAAATTTGAAAAAGGAAAATGATTTGCTTTCCAAAACAAATCTAGAGTTTGAACCCACAATTAAAAAATTTGAACATAAAGTTTTAAATTTATAAAATTTGCTTCAAATGATGGAAAAGGATCGTCAAAAAGAAGTTGATGATCTTAAGAAAGAAAAAGATTTAATTTCCAAAGAGCTTGAAAAGAAAATTAATTTTGGAAAATCAAAATTTTATGTTAGACAATCAAGCCCCTCTAGATTTTTAAACGGTAAATGTTTTAGAAGTATTTGGGGTCCCAAAAGGACTAAATACTTTAACTAAAAAGGATGAAATTGAAAAATGGATTCTAGAGGGGACAAGATTATGTGCTACTAACGTTTATGGATCCAAAGCAATTTGGGTAACAAAAATTACTTGATTGTCTTATTTTAGGTGTTATGGAGAATGATCAACAAGTCAAACATTAAGGGGGAGCTCCATACACACAAGGAAGAGCACTTGGAGAAGGAAGGCCTCACATCCTCCCTTTGGTTCAAGTGTGGTAAACTTCTAGTTGATTTAGTTGTTCTAATTAGATTTATTTATTTATGTCAACTAGAATATCATATTGTTGGACTAACAATATTTGATGCTTTTTAAAACTAAAGTTTTTAAATAGAGTCAAAAATGTTAAACCTCTATTGTTATTCTTAAGTTTAATGTCTTTTAAATTCTTTTTGATATAACAAAAAGGGGAGAGTTGGTTTAAAAAATTTGTCTTTTCAAAATGAATAAGAGAGAGCTTTTAACTTCTTTGAAAAATTAAAAATCTCTTATTTAAATTTTTAATCTCAAAGGGGGAGAATCCCAAACAATTTTCAAGTTGGTTTTATTATATCAAAAAGGGGGAGATTGTAAAAATATAGATTTTGATATAATAAATCGAAAAATGTTTTAGACTAAATTGAAAAGAATTTAAAATATGCTTTAACCTAAAACAACTTGAAAATAAGTTTGAGGATGTTTAAAAAGGTTTTGAAGTGTTTTAAAACGTTTTTAAGTAGTCAAACCTGCGATTTTAATGTACCCGTTTCGATACATGCATATATGTATCGATACGTTCTGAAACTGCTAAAATGTGTTTCGATACAGGCCTTAGCCGTATCGAAACAACAAGGGTCGTTTCGAAACAGGCCTTCGTGTTCTGATACGTCTACATGGCATACACCCCAACAGTCAACCCCACCGGTTATTTTCCAAAGGTCTTTTGAATTGCATGCGTTTCGATACGGGATTAGGCATTTCGAAATGGGCATTTCGATACAGCCTATGGTGTTTCGAAATGGGATGTTGAATCAGACCCAACAACTAGTTCTGAAGAAGGGTGTTTTGATACAACTACTCGTGTATCAAAACAGACATCACTAGAACTGCATTTATGGTGAGAAATAAAGGCTTCAACGGCTCCAAATCAATCCTAACGGTTCTCAACGGATACATTAGGAGTATAAAAGAGACCTCCAAGCATCTATGGAAGGCTAATGCTTCAATTGTCAACAACATTATGATGAAGAAATTGTCTTAGGGCTTTAATTGTACATTCCTTGTATAGACAACACTTGTGAGCCAAATTTGTTAAACTTGCTCAAGTATTTAGGTTTGGGTGAGTGTTAAAGCGTGCAAACATCAACCTTGTAAGAGAGAGTTTAGTTTGCTTTTATTCATCTCTTGTAAAGAGGGTTTGATCAAGCTTTGAGCTAGAAAGCTTTGATCGTTGTAAGGGTTTCTTCCTAAGCCTAGAAAAGGAGACAAATCAATTAGTGAATTGATTGGGAAATCCTTAGTAGGAGCTAAGGTAGTGGATGTAGGTGCTTGTTAGAAGGTTGAACCACTATAAATCCTTGTGTTTATTGTCTAATTTTTCTTCCCAAAAAACCACCTAAAATCTAACTTCTCCACCACTTGGCTAGCTAAATCGGTTGAAGAAAATCGAGCCTATCAAGCCTAACAATCTTGATAATTTGACTACAAGGTCATATCTTAGAATTCATAATTTCTTATCGGAATCGAAATTTTCCGGTCATCGGAATCTGGTTTTCTACTAGGCCGGTTTTAGGGGTGTTACACTCTTAACGGTGGGGGGCTTCGCTTGACCAAAAGATTAACATAGTTCGATTTTAAGTTGATCTAACGATTAATAGTGGAGAATCAAAAGTTCTAGTTTTTAATTTTAATTAGATTGTCGTCTTCTTTTATCGCCATTTGATACTTTTTCTAGTAGAAAAGGTCATCAAAATGGTTGAAAAAATCACCAAACCTCTTTTATTCTTCTATTTTCTTTCCTTTAGTTCAAACTCGTAGAAAAACATTCCAATCTTCTCAAATCTCAATTGAAATTAAAAGTTAAAACTTTTCAGTTTGCTATGTTAATAGTCGAACAAGCTTGAAACTGAAATATGTTAATCTTCTGGTCAAATGGAGCCTTCTCACTATTGAGATTGACCAACAAGTAGGGTATTAAAAAATACATGACCTGGGTGACTCGATCCGTTGACCTGTCGACCCGAACCCTTATAAATCGGGTATTTCATTAAAAATACCCGACCGGGCCGGTACTCGATCTGTGATTTTTCCCAAGTAGTCGGGCTGGGTCCGGGCTAATTTTTTTTATAACAGGGCTAAAATACATACATATATATATATTATCATATACACTGGTGATGGAAACTAAAAGTTTTCTCAAGCGCCTTAATTTTAGGATTTCGGGGCTTAGTTTAGTGTGTAGGGTTTAGGGGTTTAGGTGTATGGATTAAGAAATTAGAGATAATGGTTACAATTTATGGTTCGTGATTATAATTTAGGGTTTAGAAGATAGAGTTTAGTTTTTAGGGTAATATGACGAGGATTTAGGTTTTAATCATAAACCTTAAATTATAACCATAAACTATAAATTTCAACCACAATCCCTAAATTCAAACCACATACACCTAAACCCCTAAACCATACACCCTAAATTAAACCTCTAAACATTAAAACTAAGATACTTATGGAAACTTTTAGTTTTCACCGCTAGTATATCAAATAATTATCCTATATATATTAAATTATATTTTTATTTTAGGTTCTATAATATTTTTACTCTAAAACTAAATTTAATTCCCTGAATTCTTTCTATGTTTGTATTATGTACTTTTAAATTTCAAAATTTTCAAAAATATTTATATTAATTTTTAATATAATATTCGAAGGAAAAAAAGACTACGATCAAAATTAATATTTAGGCTAAAGGGGTACTTTTACCCCTGAGTTCGACCCAAAAATGTAATTTCGCCCCTCGTCGAAAAGTGCACTCAATGTGGCCCTCCAGTCCATGAAATTGATCAAATTGGCCCTTTGACCGACGTTAACCGTTACAGTGCTGACGTGGCAGTCCATGATGCTGACGTGGTGGTCAACGATGCTGACATGGCAGTACACGCGGGATGATGACGTGGCAGGAGGGGCTGAATTGATTATTTTAACCGAATTCAAGGGCATAATTGATTTTTTTCCTGAGTTTAGGGGCAAAATTAAAAGTTCGATAACTTATTTAATCTTTAAGCTAAAAAAATAAAAACTATTAATATTTAAATATTCATAAAATATTAAAAAAATAAAACACCATAATGAATTAAATATAAGTAAAAACATTAAAGTTATAAATATAAAAAATTAAAAAATATTTATAAACCATTAGAGAATCTTTATATTGTTTCTCGTTATGCTACGCGTACTAATGTTTCTTGAACATATTTTCAATTGAGACATCATTGTATTGAAGTATTAATAAATCCAAATTCTCTTTTATTTCTGTACATCAAATATTAATGAGCATCAATTTGATGTAAAAAAGCGGGAAAAAATTGAATTCTATTGTTACTCTAGTACAATGTTGATTCCACTAAAAAAAATCTAACGAATAGTAATACTCAAAATGACGAAGTCGAATTTTTTTTCGATAAAAGTGTTTAATTTTTTAATAATTTATAAAAAATTATTAAGTTTTTAGATTAAATTTTATCTTTTTTAATTCATAATATATTTAAAATTTTTATATAATTTTTATTTTCAGTAACTTTTAGAATATTTTGATCTTCTGTAAGAGTCTTCACTTTGTTTTTTTTTTTAATTATTCTCACTTAATAAATTTATTTATCTAGTTTTAATATTTTAAAATTTTAATAATTTCATAAATTCTTATCTTTCAACTTAAATATTAAATAAGTTATCAAACTTTTAATTAAAATCAATTATGCCCCTAAACTCAGGAAAAAAATCAATTATGCCCTCGAATTCAGTTAAAATAATCAATTCAGCCCCTCCTGCCCCACGTCATCATCCCACGTGTACTGCCACGTCAGCATCGTTAACCACCACGTCAACATCATGGATTGTCACGTCATCACCGTTAACTGCCACGTCAGCACCGTAACGGTCAACGTCGGTCAAAGGGTCAATTTGATCGATTTCATGAACTGGAGGGACACATTGAGTGCACTTTTCGGCGAGGGGCGAAATTGCATTTTTAGGTCGAACTCAGGGGCAAAAGTACTCCTTTAGCCTAATATTTAATACATTCTTTTGGTGTTGAACTTTTTCTTTAATTGAAAGACCTAAACTAAACTAAGAAATTAAAGCTAGTTACTCGAGTGACTATGGCTATCGGCCTCGTCGCACGACGTGTTAAAATAGAAATAAGAAGAAACGTTTGAACTTTGAATATGTTTAAGCTTGAAAATGGATTTGGGGATAAACTTTAATGTATATATACAAATATTTCTCATTTAAAACTAACATTAAATCTCATTAAATTTTAAAATTTATGTGTTCTATAAATTTTTTTAAAATAATCTAAAATCTATTAAAAATGTGAACAAAGTACCCGACACCCAAATTTTACAGGTAGTCGTAATCATAGGATTATGTTACACTAATAATTTTAATAAAAATTAATGAGACTACCCTAATGAAAGAGAATTACAAAATTTAAAAAGTTTAGTGACCCATAAAAGTTAAGGAACTCGGACATGCTAAGGTGCGACACTTTAGGGTGCCGCTAAAATGCAGGCTTACACAAATATTTACAATTTTGGTAAAAAAAATTATGTAGAACTAGATAATAATTTAGGTAGAACCGAAATTCTTACTAAGTGGGTAAGAATTTGTGTAACTACATAAATTCTTATGAATTTGATAAGAATTTGTGTAAATATTGCCTTAGGTAAGAATTTGCATAACTACATAAATTATTATATTATAACCTAAATTCTTATTATCTAGTTAAGAATTTGTGTAGATTGTAAGAATTTATGTAGAACTAGATAATAATTTAGGTAGAATCGAAATTCTTACTAAGTGGGTAAGAATTTGTGTAACCTAATAAATTCTTATGAACTGAGTAAGATTTTGTGTTGGACCATATCATTTTAACCGTACCATAAGAGGGATGATTCGACAATAAACGTCATGTACCACTATGTACCACTAATCATGTGTACCGATATGTACCATTAACTATTTTAATTATTTTTTAAATCACGGGGACCGAAAGCATTATTGTCCCTTTTTAGAATAAAATTTAAAAAAAAACATTTTTTTATATTACTCTTCCACATATTTTTCATTTTGGTAAAATACGCAAATGGTAATTGAACTTTGGTAAATTATTTAATTTGGTAATCAAACTTTCAATTGTTTTAATGTTACCATTAAACTTTTAGTTTTGCTCTAATTTGGTCACTGACCCGTTAACAACAGTTAAAAGGGTGATGTGGCAGTTGATTTTTTTTGAATAATAACATATTTAGTCATTCATATTTGCACATTCAAACAATTTTGTCCTAATTCAAAAAATAATAATAAATTTAACTCTTATTATTTACACATTATTTTAATTTAAATCCATAAAAAGCTCCTCTTCTTTGTGAGAGCTTCGTTTTATTTTGTTCACGTTAGATCGACATGGTATTATTTTACGAGCCTCATCACCCGTGCTGTTTGTATAGCCTTGTACATGTACGTATGTATGTGATTTGAATTTTTGCTACAGCTTTTGTTTTCTGTGTCTTGATAAATATTGTATTCTCAATTAACTTGATAGGGTTTTGATGCATTCAGATATGGAAGAAAACTTGGGGTTGTAACCATTTCGGGATGTGCGGTTTCCGTAGGTAAACTACTCTAATACTCGGATTTCACCCAATTTTACCCTAATAACCATTTCAAACAATTGTCAAAGTACAATGATAATGACTAAATGTATTATTATATAAAATATTTTAAATGTTATACCACTTTTTTATTGGTTATTAACGAGTCAATGACCAATTTGAAATAAAATTAAAAGTTTAATAGTAACATTAAAGCAATTAAAAATTTGGTTATTAAATTGGACGATTTATCAAAATTCAGTTACCATTTGTGTACTTTACCAACAAAAATATATTAAAAAAGTAATATAAAATTAATTTTTTAATTTTATTCTAAAAATGGATAATAACTGTTTTGATCCTTATGATTTTAGAAATAAATAACACAATAATGGTACTTAACAGTACACATAATTAATGATACATAACAATACATGTTATATAACAATACATAATATTTATTGTAGAATTAATTGGCGGATGGCAGAACTTCTTAAGAAAATTTTTAAAAATATCACACACAACATGCATTTTTAGTGCTCAAACACAGATACCAAAAGATGATAAACATTTAATTTTACTACATAACAAAACTTCCTAAGAAATTACCAAATGTAGTTTATCATTATTGTATTTTTAAAAGGGAAAATGAATAAAGCGTAACGACTAACGGCGCAAATATATATAAATAATAACTGTAACCCGCTCTTGAGTTTTATCCACTGCAATCGGAGCTCCGGACCTATCAACGGAGCCCTAGCTTAATTATTCCACCCCCCCTCTTTTAGATCTCTCTCATTTTCTCTCTAATTTTCACCAGATCTCAAAATATAAAAAAGAACAGAAAATAATATATTTTTCTCGAAAATGTCGAAACCCTGGGGCGTCGTCGGCGCGTGGGCCGCCGAGGCCGAGCGAGAAGAAGCGGAGGAGCGTGCGGCTGCGGCAGCTGCTGGGCCCACGGCTGAATCTCAGAGTTTCCCTAGCCTGAAGGAAGCCGTTAGCGCGAAGCCCAAGAAGAAGAAGATGACACTGTCGGAGTTTACCATGGGGAATTACTCCTCATCCAGCGGGGGGAGATTGGGTGGTGCTAAGGTAACGGAACACAATAGGCTGACACCCGAAGAGATGATGCTCCTCCCTACCCGACCCAAAGAACGTTCCGCCGAGGAATTGCAGCATGGACGTCTCGGAGGTGGGTTTTCATCTTACGGGAGGTCGGGTCCATCCGCAGGTCGGGGTATGCGTGACCGTGAAGATAGCGATGGATCTTGGGGCTCCGGAAGGAGGCAGCACGGAGGTTTTAATGAAGAACGACGGGGTCCGCCTTCTAGGGTTTCTGATTTCGATCAGCCGTCGCGTGCTGATGAGGTGGATAATTGGGCAATGGCAAAAAAAGCAAGTCCTTCGTTGGATTCGGGCTTGCAAAACCGGTACGGTGGGCTTGGAACTGGAGGAAGTGGTGGTTTCTCTAAGGCCGATGAGGTTGATAATTGGACGGCTGGAAAACGGTCAATTGCAACTCGATCTTCCACTTCTGGCTCGGGTTTTCGCGACTCTGGACCAGAGCCTGAGAGATGGTCCCGGGGTGGTGTCCGTGACTCTGGACCGGATCATGATAGATGGTCCCGAGGTGGTGTTCGCGACTCTGCACCAGAGCCTGATAGATGGTCCCGAGGTGGTGTTCGCGACTCTGCACCGGAGCCTGATAGATGGTCCCGAGGTGGTGTTCGCGACTCTGCACCGGAGCCTGATAGATGGTCCCGAGGTGTTGGGGGTGGAATCCGAGAGGAAAGGCCTAGATTAGCTTTGGATCCACCACGAGGGGAGGTGAATGAGCTTGTGGTTAAAACAAATAAATGGAATCCTTTTGGGGCGGCGAAGCCCAGGGAAGAGGTGTTAGCCGAGAAAGGACTGGATTGGAAGAAGCTGGATTCCGAAATTGAAGGAAAGAAGGAAACTAGTAGGCCTACCAGCGCTCATTCCAGCAGGCCATCGAGTGCACAATCTAGCAGGGCCGAAGGTCCCCAGCAGCAAGGGATTGAAAATGCAATCAAGCCTAGGCCAAAAGTCAATCCGTTTGGTGATGCTAAGCCTAGAGAAGTTTTGCTGGAAGAGCGAGGTCAGGACTGGCGTAAGATTGATCTTGATTTAGACCGTCGCAGGATTGACAGGTTCCGTTTCTTTTCTTTAATCATTTTGCTCATAATTTATTGCAAACTTGTCTTGGCGGGATTTTGTTTGAAGTTTGAACTGATTTTGATATGTTTCATTTAATGTTGTTAATGGTGGTTTCAAAGTGCTTAGCATATCTGCCTCAGTAAATTGCCTTAGCCGTTTTACCGTCATTGCGGATTGTTTTATACTCCCTAATCTAATCCACGGGTATAAAGTGCTTAGCATATTTGAACAGTTCAAATATTATATGATATTTTCTTTCTTTCTTTTTTGAGGTTGCTCCATTTTTCTTTAAACCAGTAAACCACAGTTCAAGTTCATGTTCAGATTGTTGCCTAGAACTATATATGGCATGTGGATTTTACCAAATGTGTGTTTCCTGTAGAGGGTTCAGTTGTTCTTAAGTGGGTGTTTATGTATTGTGTAAAATGCAGTTGTTCATGCAAAATGCGTCTCTCATTCTGCTGGGAATTGAGTTGGAGCATAGGGCTCCATCTTAGAAAGGAATTTATGACTATGAGTTCCGAACAGATGTTTGGCTTCTGACTCAAGCTTTTGCCGCTTTTTCATGCATTAAATTCATATATACTGTCGTATGCTAAAATTTATTTCATTTATGAATACACAGCCAACTGAATTGTGACTTAAATATAGTCTTGGTTATGTTACCTTAAGCATTGGGGCTTGTGAGTTGGAGTATAGGGCTCTATCTTAGAAATGAATTTTTGACCATGAGTTCTGAACAGATGTCTGGCTTCTGAGTTAAGCTTTTGCAGCCTTTTCATCATTAAGTTCACATGTACTGTTGTATTCTAAAAATCATTTCATTTTTAGTACACGGCCAACTGATTTGTGACTTAAATATGTTCTTGGTTTGTTACCATAAGCATTGGGGCTTGTTGAATGACAAGCTTTTATTATTTTTTCTCCTTTCTTGGTGGGTTAGGGGAGTAAAACTATGTTTTTCTTTCCATTTTTTGGCCCAGGGGATTCTTCTTTCTATTTTCATTCTCTTGACAGCTAAGCTTAGTTCTTTGCACATTCCTCAATTTACATGAATTTACCAATTTGAAAGTGTTAAAATTCAGTGTTGCTGTTGGTTTGTTATCTTTGCCACTTGTTGCGTCTTGTTTCTTGAAGACAACAAAAGTTTAGTCCTTAATAATGTTCAGAAGTTGTTTATGTACTGAAATAGTGAAATTCTCTGAGATTACTGTGGAGCATATGCACTGGTAGGTCACATGGGAGACAGTTACCTATTGCCTTTAAATTTGTTTTTTCCGGTCCAAGATTAAAGGCGTGATGATATTACTACTCTTTACTTCCATCTAGGCTTCGAATCTTCTTTATGGTTCTCAAAGTGCTTTGTTATTTCTTTTATGCTTATATGTGCTAGTTTTGAAGTCACTGTGTGATATTTCAAGCTTTGTACTTTTGCATGGTTTTGTTTCCTCTTTGAGTTACCTCAATGCAATATCATCTTTCACTCTTTTGCAAGATAATTAATGGAAATGGTTATAAGCTGCTCTGCTTATTTATCAGTTTCATTCGTGATGTTCCATTTTTCTGTGCTAATAGAATGCTTTGCTGTATTGATGTGATTCATTGTGATTTCCTGTGTAAGGCTGTAATCTAGATGGATTCAGATGCCCTAATTGTTCTATGGGCTTTCTTGTCATTGTGTGTCAATTCCATTTTGTCCCTTGTTTGCAAGCAACTTTTGAATAAATTGCCCACGCCATTATGTTCTTCATTTCTAATGAGAAATAAAATATATTTCAGGCCAGAAACTGAAGAGGAAAAGATATTGAAAGAAGAAATAGATAATTTAAAGAAGGAGCTTGAGAAAAATCCGACTCCAGGTTCAGAATCTGCTGGGGACCAACACTCTTTACGTGAAAAACTTCTGCACAAGGAAAGGGAATTAGAGATGCTGATCCAAGATTTGGAGAACAAAGTTAGATTTGGGCAGAAAGCTGTCGAAAGGCCTGGTTCTGGAGCTGGCAGGACTGGCAGCTTCCCTGATAGACCTCCTTCTCAGTCTGGATCTATTGATGGCTCTAGAAGTGTGGAGTTTATGGATAGGCCTAGATCTCGTGGTACTGCAGATGCATGGACAAAGCCTAGTGATGAGCGAAGAGGATTTCAAGGTGGCAGGGATCGAGGATTTCAGGGAAACAGAGATATGGAAAGGTAAGGGTATAAAATATCAACAGTTAAATCTCTCATGTGTTTTCTGCTTTTTCTTTGTCCAATTTTCATGGAGAACTTGGCCTCCTTATCCGAGTATTTAGCGACGTCCCCACCCCCTCCATTTTATTGATATAAATAAGTAGCAGAACATGCAAGTTTAAGAGGTATATATTCTAAGGTCCTTTTTCATGCATCTTTGAAGTTTTTTTCTTCTTTTGCTTTTTAGTGAACTAGAAATGAGGTTCTTAAGATGCATTTTTATTTTCCCGTCTAGAACCGATACATGTTAATCAAATGAAGCATTCACCGTTGCTCTAATTCAGTCTGGTTCCATGATTCATAGGTCTTCTTTTGAGTTGTCTAACTATCGCCTGCCATTTGTTGTTGCATTTCTGATGCTCTTTTGCACATTGTGATATCACAGAAATCAGACTAATGAAATTACCATATATATATATATATATATATATATATATATATATTAATATGGCAGGCCAAGATCAAGGGAGAGATGGTGAAGCACAATGGGCATTGTTTTTGTTGAATTCTGTCAAATTACTTTTTGACAACATGGACCAATAATATTTTGTTGCCTTCTTAAGTTTATTGCTCTAGTAAAGAGGAGCAAGGATTCTTGAGTATTGGAACAAGGAACTATTCATTATTCTCGTCTCGTGTAAAAATGGCCTTCCCTCCATTTTTCTCCCCTTCTTTTTGTTTTTTGTTTTATTTTATGTTTGCAGAGCAAGGAGCCCTGAATTTTGCATAAGAAACACTGTGTGGTTCACCAGTTTTATCTTTAATATTCCTTTGGAAGAGTCTAGTGTTGAGGTCAGGCTGCTTTTGTTTTGGTGAGACATGATTGAGATGGAACCTTTTTCTTCTTTTTCTAACATTAATCAGCTGATCATGTATATTCTTATTTGCGAATAATCAAGTGCTTTGATTTATTCATTTGGACAGATATCATCTTCACCATGGCTTCCCTGCAGTGGAAGCTGAGAGCGACAAGTCTTTAAATCTAAAAAATGGGAGGGGCTGACTAAGATTTAAACTAAATAGGACCTAAAACGTTATTATACCAAAAATTTACATCTACTTTGGTTTCTGAATAATCTCAAAAGTAAGAGACTTTAAAAATAACAACACCATAAAAGCTGGGAGGAGCGCGGGAAACATTATTGAAATGACTAAAATGGGAAAATAGTCTAATATAGGGACTTATGTGAAAAGGTTCAAGGACCAAATTGTAAAAGAATTCAAGTGCAGTCTTTATCCCTTTTATCATATCAAAATCTCCCTCCCTCCCTCTCTCTTTCCAATCTTTAAGCTTCTCCTCTTCTCTTACGTATGGCTTGGGATGGATCCCCCATTTTAGTTTTCGCTGTATTTGCTCTCTCCTTGGTGAACCTTAATCCACCTCCGGTGGCCATTGCCAAGACCCCATGCCATTTCCCAGCAATATTCAACTTCGGCGACTCCAACTCCGACACCGGAGGCTTGTCAGCTGCATTCGGTCAAGCTCCTCCTCCTAATGGAATGTCTTACTTTGGCCACCCCGCCGGCCGCTACTGCGATGGCCGCCTTGTAATCGACTTCTTAGGTACCCTTCTTTCTTTTCGTCTTCCATCCATAAAAACAAGAAAAATTACTGATTAACAGCATCCACCGACGCTTAGTGAAAGTAAAAACATGTTCTTTGTCGTGAGGGGACATCTTATCTATAAGAATCATACATGTCAGGTCCCTATCCGGATTTCACCTTTGAAAACGTGCAAATTAGATTTTACTGACTCCATGTGAATTGTCAGCGTTTGTTTTCTTCTTTTTTCAGCGGAGAGTCTGGATTTACCATATCTAAGTGCATTTCTCGACTCTCTTGGAACCAACTTCACACATGGAGCTAACTTTGCCACCGCCGGATCAACCATTAGACCTCAAAACACCACCTTGCGTCAAAGCGGTTTCAGCCCCGTCTCCTTGAACGTTCAATACTACGAGTTCCACGATTTCCATCTTAGGTCACAAGTCTTGCGTAAAAGAGGTACTGAATATGTAGGATTACTCTCACCTTGCTACCCCATTCCTGTGTTTTCTCGAGTCAGAATCGGATCGATTGAAATCATGTTGTTGTCCATGTATGTAGGTGGTGTTTATGAAACTTTGTTGCCAAAGGAAGAAGACTTCTCGAATGCCTTGTACACCTTCGATATCGGCCAAAATGATCTCACTTCCGGTTACTTCTCAAACATGACTGTAGACGAAGTTAAAGCTTATGTTCCAGATGTGCTTGATCAGTTCCAGACTATAATTAAGGTTGGTAAATAGAATCTTCATCGTCTTTCGAACAACGGGCCTGAATGTTCAAAGTTTGAATAGGTTAAGCTTTGGTTATTGATTTTACATTGCAAAATTTGTGTGTGATTTGCAGTATATATCTGACATAGGAGGCAGATACTTTTGGATACACAACACAGGTCCGGTCGGGTGTTTACCATACGTAATGGAGCGTATCCCGGTGTTAGCCGGTCAGATTGATCGATACGGTTGTGCTTCACCGTTCAACAAAGTGGCCCAATTCTTCAACCGCGGATTGAAAAACACGGTTGAACAATTGCGCAAAGACTTGCCGCATGCTGCAATCACTTATGTCGATGTTTACTCGGTGAAATATTCACTTATCAGCCAAGGCAGAAAGCATGGTGAGTCCATTTCTTTTTTAAATTTACACATACAGCATTGAATTCAAATTGATAAATCGGAATACATCTAAATAACAAACCAAGAAGGTTCAAACAACATGTTGATGGAGGGTTTGTGTTTGAGAATTGGATTATATGTGAAAAAAATGCAGGGTTCAATCAAACTCTTAGAACATGTTGCGGCCATGGTGGAAAGTACAACTACAACAAGAAATTGGGGTGTGGAGGAAAGGTTCATACACATGGTAAAGACGTATTAGTGGCGGCTCCTTGCAAGGATCCTTCGAGTCATGTAAATTGGGACGGAGTACACTTTACTGAAGGAGCTAATCGGTACATATTTGAACGTATCGTTGATGGTTCATTTTCAGACCCTCCGAATCCATTAAACATGGCTTGTCATAGGAACTAGGGAAGGGAATTCAACTCTTTTTAACCATTTCTTTTTCGTATTAAGTACGTTCAGATTCAATCTTACGATGGCACATCATTATCTAATTTGGTTGGTTGAATGAAAAGATATTGTGTTCTACACCTTTCGTATATTTCGTTCATGTTCCAGCTTAATAGAATCCTCAGTGTTCATGTAGGGTAATTGAATGTGTTTGTTAAATCTGCAGCTACATGGTATTTATACTCATGAAACTGGTTTTTACATAAACTATAATAATCTTTACGATAAATAAATGATAAATAACGAAAACAAGGTTAAATGTTACATTTGAAGTGATTTAAATCAATTATCATGACAGTGATATCATCTAAACTACCCCTACTCACAGCAAGGCTCACCAGCTCCTTGCAAGCAGCCATGATACCAGCTGCAGATGATGGTCTCTTCTTGAAACTGGTGTTTTCTTGATTAGGCGACTCGGGTTTCATGCTTATCCGCTTCACCAACGAAATCCGGCGAAACTTTGACGGTGGACTTCCGTTTTCATAAGCAAAGTCATCTCGATCATTATCTTTCCAACCATCTATGTTCTTCTTGCATCTAGGGGATTGACATGTCTCTTTCTGCTGCTGCTGCTTAACCAATGAAACTCTTCGAATCTTCGATGAAGGACTTACATTCACACGCCCGTAATCCTCATTATTTTCTTTACTATGACCTCCCGCGTTACCGGTTCTTTTCACAACCGACAATCGTGCCACGGTATCAACCGCTTCCTGGCTACTAACCTGATTCAACACTCAAGTGATTCAAACAGCTAGTAACACGTTAAATGCAGTGGAATGAAGTCTAAGGACATTTTCTTACCTCTTCCCAAAGACCATCAGAAGCCAAAACAAGGAACTCCATGTCTGGTGTCAACCGAAAAACTTTGGTGTCGGGCTCAGCCACCACCCAGTCTTTCAAATGGGCGTCTCCGATACTTCTAGAGACGGAGAGTATCCCGTGAACTCTCCAAGCTCCTCGGTGAAACTCGACATATCCTCCCTATGTGCCACAAATGTCAACATAAACAGTTAGAATCGTATCAACTACTCGGATTGAGATTTTTGTTCAAGAGATGGCACCTTATTCTCAATTCTTGTTCTTTCATCCTGTTGCTGAGCTTTATGATCTGTTGTAAGAACTTCAGCTACTCCTTCTCTACTTAAGACAGCCCTGCAATCTCCCAAGTTCGAAACAACAATGTCCTCACCTTCGATTAATGCTGTGACACAGCAGGTGCCACTGACCATACCCTGCACAGATTAAAATGCTAACATTCAAATCAGAAGGATTTGAGAGTTGCTAGGCTCCATGTGCAGAAGGATGCAAACATTGTTCTAAATTCGAATGAGAACACCCTTGGAAAAGGCTGATAAAAGTTCAATTCAGAGACAAGAAGGTGAGCTGATGCAGTTTTTAGACCGTTGAACAATATTTGGATGCTTCAAACCTTACTAATTGCAGTTTTTGCAGACCAAAAACAAATTCTTAAGCAAAATCCTTTCAACTTGAACAAAAATGGGCATAGGAAAAGAATGAGCTATTACCTGCTTCAAGAACTCCTCATCTGTTTTAAGGTAACCAGCCTTAACTGCCTCCTCCTTCTCATCATTTCCTTTACAATCCTTCAGCTTCTCAAATAAATTATTGTGCAGGTTTTGTGCAACAAAATCAGCAGCATTCTTCCCTCCATGTCCATCATAAACGCCAAAAAATGCCTACAATAAACACCCAAAACCAAAAAAACCCAAACTTTGCTCATTGGAAAGGCCAAAAAGCTGAAAACTTTTACAACAAAGACAACCCATTTAGAAACAATACCTTGTTCGAGTTCCCATGAAGACAAGAAACGATCTTGTGTGCATCTTCCATGAACTTCTTCTTCCCCTTGACAGAGTAAACAGCCACCCCTAAGCCACTGAAGCAAACGGTGTCGTCTTTTGGGGTAAAGTCTTTAACTTTGAGGGAGTTGGCTTGGATTTCTTGCAAGACATTCGGGATCTCAATGGTCGGCGGCCTCTTCCGTTTCAGAGCACAGGAAAGAACAGGTTGTTCGTGGGGTTTCTCATTTGGCTGAAGTGAAACCGAAAAAGGTTTATTGGTCATGTTTCGAGTGAACAGAGAGGAGAGTGCAACGGCTAATGAAGAAGAAGAAGAAGAAGGGAAAACAAGCTTAGATTTTGTGGATGTTTTGGATTTACTGCTGTTTTAGAGCCGTTGGGGGAGATTGGTCAAAAGCTTTGAATACTTGCTTGGTGGGGACTGAGGAGGGAAACGTTCTAAATTTAGAATTTCAGACAGACTGGAATGTTATTAAGGCTTTATTAGCGGTTTGGTCCTCAAATTTTAACTATATATATATATTGTTTTGATACCTAATATTTTGTCACTTTTATATCTAAATTATCATTTCCATCTCATTTTACTTCCAAAACTGTGACCGCTTGAGTACTAAAGTGACACAAGAATTTTATGTACTAAAATAAAAAAAAACAGATATAGTTTAAGGGCTAATCATTACACAAATTTTGATAATATAAAATAATACAAATATACAAGACCTTCCATTTATATATGGTTAGACCTAGTAAACTTGACCTGAGACCTGATACTGATTTACTCAATCTAAACTTGATTCGAAACTCCAAATAAATCGAACTGAACTGAAATCGACCCGAATTTTAATTGAATTGGTATGGACCTGAACTGGTTGTTAACCGAACTTAAGGCATGCAACCTAAACCAATTTCACCCAAAACGAAAGCAACCTGAATTTAATTTACTAAAACCCTGATTTATTAAACAAATTTTACTGGTTTGTTGTCGAATATATATAACAATATATATGAAATTGCTACAAGTTAATTTGTAATAATATATATGAATTTGCTACATGAAAAAAATTGATTTTTCGAGCTAAAAATAGTTTTACATCAGCGGTGTATTATTGACATTTAAGAATTGAAGTATTCAATTTTAAACAAAAAAAAAAACCTAAATAATAATTGACAAGTAGAAATATGTTTTTTTTTATAAGAATGTATCAATATTTTATATATACTTTGATCAAACTCATACTCAACCTGAAGATTCAAAGGTTGACATGAATAAAAGCCAATTGAATCTCCTATTGACTCGATATCGATCCGAGCCGAAATCAAGTGACTTAATGCCTATCATAAATTACCATATACTCGAATTAAATCGAATCATACTCGATCCGAACCTAAACCAAATGTAGTCTCACCCGAAATAACCCAACTCGAACAACTCGTTTGCCACTTCTATATATAGTTATACAAAAGAATTTAGGCATAATGCCAAAATACCCCTATCATTTGATTGAATAATCATTTTATCCTCTATTCTTTTTTTTGAAACAATTTAACCTTCAATGTTTCGTTTTAGTCCAAAATAGCCCATCGAAAAATGAAAACTGTTAGTTAACTAACGGGAAGTGGCTTGAAATGATGTGATAAACCTACATGATAATGTACGCTGACATAGTAGTATCATATAGACAAAAATATTGACTTGACATAATGTCACATCAAATAAAAAATAATTTTATAAAATTATATAAAATATAATATTTTGTTGGACGAGATTGAACTTTCCCAATTTTTACACCCCTATGGTTTTATAAAGTCAGTATATTTAGTTTTTTATGAGTTGTGCGGTAATTACGTCTTATTTTTTATTTTTAATGTATTTTCTTTATTTCGAGTTGGCTTTAATTTGATTTATTTTAAATTTTGAATTAAATTTAAATCATCATGTTTGAATCTAATCAATTCTTGAATTGAATAAATCGATTCAGATCTGAATCTTGGGCTAAATTTACCAAATAATCTAAGAATTATGACCGTAAATGCACGATCACCGTTGAAAATGAAGATAAGATGTGTGGATATGAATCGGTAATGTTATTTTATGAAAAAATTGTTTATTGAGTTGTTCATATTAGAGGTGTAAATGAGCCGAGTCGAGTGTGAACACCGTTTTTGTTCGGGCCGAAATTGATTTGACCTTCAAAGGCTCGTTGTGGACTGGAGTCGCCATCGGTTATTTTGGATTAGATATGACCGAAACTTGTAAAACTGGTCTACGTCTGAACCGGAGTCAGGTTGGGCTCGGGAGTCGTTTACGTGTGAGGAAGATTATACCACCCCCACAACGCCCAAAATTAGTACCTAAGGGGGTTGTGTTGTCTAAAAGGCTTCAAAGGTAGGGTTAATATCACTATTATACACGATGAAAATATGCAAATAAATCGAATAAATTAACAAAAAAATAAACATGCTAAAAAATTATATAAAAAAACAAATGGAATATTAATATTTGTTTTGAAAACCATAACCTTGAGTTTAATTAAATTAAATAAAAAATTAACCGAATTATTAATCGAACATTTTTTAGGACCAAATCACATTATTCGTACAATTTTAAGACTAATTTATAATTAAACTCAATTTTAAGTCCAATTAAATAATTAATCGTCTACTTTAAAAGGGGAAAAATAAATTAACCAAAATAACTTAAGTAAATTGTTCGTTATTTAATCATCTAATTAATTATGAGAATTAAGGACCTAATTAAAATAATTTAAATATTGAAGCTCATACAAAAAAACTAACTAAACTTAAAATATAAAAGAACATAAAGTAAAGGAGGGACCTAGGGCATAATTAACCCTTAAAATTGCAAAAATAAATCTTCTGATAGCTATGCGTGATTCAGCTTCCAAAATGTAGGTTTCCAATGCACTGTGTGGCTGCCATAATTAAAAGGGTTTTAAAATTTTTATTTGTTCCATCGTTATAACAATAATTTGGAGTTATTTTCTTTCATTCTTGCTCCTACTCTCTCGACCCACATTGCTGCCGTCGCCGACGTAGCTCCGACGAAGATAAATATTTCAAAAATAATACTTTTTTATTTTTTCTTTCCCTTGAACTCAAATCCGGTATTAGTTTCAAATCTGTTACTTCTTGCGTCGGAAATCGAAGGTAGATGGTTCAACTTCTATCTCTTTTTCTGATTTTAATCGAACTGCTCTTTTTATTTCTTTTATACTGGTAGATTCGAATCCTTCTCTCACGGCTTTTCCCCTATTTTCCCTGCTTCTCCATTCCGTTATTTATAAGAGACATGAAGAGTCTCCTAAGTCGCTTAGAATACCAGATATCACGGAGATAGTTGCGTGCACCGGACATCCCGAACGGTTAGGGAGTGGCTTGCAAGTTAGAGAATATTCCCGAATGTTCATTGTTGAAGGCGGCGGCTAGGGTTTGCTGAGAAGCTATAAGGGTTTTTTTTTTTAATTTTTTGGGCCTTTTTTGTTTTGTTACTTTTTTGAGTTTTTTTTAATATTTATTATTATTTTATTTACTTGGGCCTGAGATTGATATGTAGTTATGGCTTAAAACTGGTGCATACAACTGCCTCTCTTTGCTCATTACTCGAATGAGAGGAATGGAGCAAAGACTAGAAGCAACAATTTTGTCTAATGAATTTTAAACTTATGATAACAACGCTCCATCTTTGAGGTTCAGTGGCTCTTCATCTTGGTGGCGAATCGTGGCATTCCATCTTGGAAGCAAATCGTGGCACTCCATTTTGGAGGCAAATAGTGGCACTTCATCTTGAAGGCAAATCGTGATACTCCATTTTAGAGACAAATAATGGCGCTTCATCTTGAAGACAATTGATGGCACTTCATCTTGAAGGCGATTCCTGTCAATCTGTCCTGAAAAAAATGCACATGTTTCTAATGTAACTATCTTACATGCAAAATGCTCTACTATTCTAAATGCATGAAAATTGAATGTATTTTAAGTTCTGAATTTTATTTCATTGAGATCAAAGTCTTTGTACTTTTTTCTTTCTGCCTCGTATCGTGCCTCTTGAATTCATTCATTTCCATTTATCAAAGAATGGTGTTCGTGAGCATTTTCTAGCCTTATTGTGTTCTAAAATCTCTTTTTGAGTAATGCATCGAACATCAAAATATATTGTAAACCCCCTTAGGTAGAGCAACGAGATTACCAATTAACAAAAGAATGCACAAATGTCCAAATGTCAAGTACAAGAAAATACAAGGAAATTGAAAGTTGAAAATTTATTTTTATTGAACGAAAATGGTCTGAGCCTTGACAGATGATAATCAAATGTCTAAGACTACAAAGGTCAAAGGGAAACAAAAACAAAAGATAGAAAAAAGGAAGAAAATGCCCCTAAATATCAATTGCGAGGACTCCATTGCTACTTCTCCCAAGGATCTTTTTTGAATATGACCTCTGCCCAGTAAAGTTTGAGTTCTTGGACAACATCTGAAGGCATGTAAATTTTCTCTTGATCATACTTGGACCATTCTTGAGCTTCTGGTCGTAAATCTTTATTGATTCCCAGACGCCCCTTCAGGTTTTCACCTCTTGGCTTTTCCTCTTTTTTACCAACATGGTCCTTTCGAGTTTTCACCTATTGGCTTTTCTTTTTCATTTTTTTACCAACAATGCCCTTTCAGGTTTTCACCTCTTGGTATTTTCCTCTCTTTTTTACCAACAAGGTCCTTTCGGGTTTTCACTTCTTGGTATGTCATGAATTCAAGCATAATATTTCTTCACCGAGTCGGAATTCACAGGATTGGATAACTCGTTCCCATCCATCTCAGTTAGGATTAATGCCCCACCATAAAAAGCTTTTTTCACAACAAACGACCCTTCCCAATTTGGCATCCATTTTCCTCGAAAATCCCTCTACGTAGGCAACCTCTTTTTAGAACCAAATCCCCTTTGCGAAATGTTCTTGGTCGGACTTTCTTATCGTGAGCTCGAATCATTCGATTTTGGTACATCTGCCCATGACAAATTGCTTTCAATCTTTTTTCTTCTATCATATTCAACTGGTCATATCTAACTCGAATCCATTCAGCTTCATCCAACTCAAGTTCCTTTAAGACCCGAAGAGATGAAATCTCAACCTCAATCGGTAATATTGCCTCCGTTTCGTAAACTAAAGAATATGAAGTTGCCCCCATAGACGTTCGCACGGATGTACGATACGCTAGCAATGCAAAAGGTAATTTCTCATGCCAATCCTTATATGTTATTGCCATTTTCTCCACAATTCGTTTGATATTTTTATTGGCCGCTTCGACAGCCCCATTCATTTTTTGGGCGATATGGTGCTAACTTACGATGCTTTATCTTGAACTGCTCATACACTTCCTTCATCATTTGGTTATTCAGATTTAAAGCATTGTCAGAGATAATTCTGTCTGGAAGACCATATCGATAAATGATTTCTTTTTTTAGGAACTTGCATACTGTCGATCTGGTTACATTGGCATACAAAGCAGCTTCCACCAACTTGGTAAAATAATCAATCATCACAAAAATGAAACGATGTCCATTTGATGCTTTTG
Organism: Hibiscus tridactylites; assembly: GCA_958450335.1. Classification (NCBI taxonomy): domain Eukaryota; kingdom Viridiplantae; phylum Streptophyta; class Magnoliopsida; order Malvales; family Malvaceae; genus Hibiscus; species Hibiscus tridactylites. Next base: position 24,053,652 of record OY288283.1, read on the forward strand.
GCGTAATCGGTCTGATCACATCCATGCCCCACGCTGCAAATAGCCACGGAGCCGTTATAACATGAAGAGGTGAAGATGTCGCGTGAATTTTATCTCCATAAGCGAAGTTGACACAATCTTCTACCATAGGCACCCAGTAATAACCCAACCTCATAATCTGCCTAGACATACTAAGGCCATTTGCATGAATTCCGCAAATTTCCTCGTGAACTTCCTCAATTATCTTTTTTGTCTCATGATTTTCTACACATCTGAGCAGCATTTGGTCGCTCCCTTTTTTTATATAGAATTTATCCGTCAAGGACGTACCCTACAACCATTCTTCGAATTGTTCTTTTATTCACATCATTTGCCCCCTCAGGATATTTTTGATACTTGATATATTGTAGAATATCATAATACCAAAGGTGATCATCTACCTCATCTTCGATGGTATAACAACTGGCGGGTGAATCATAAATACTCATTTGTATAGGCATTATATCATCTTCTTTATTTGCTTTAAACATAGAAGCCAAAGTTGCCAATGCATCAGCCATTTGGTTATCCTTTCGGGGAAGGTAATGGAAAGATATCTCATCGAACTCTTTTATTAATTCAAGGATGAGTTTTCGATACCCAATCAACTTTGCATCTTTAGTTTCCCAGTCTCTGCGAAGTTGATAAACCACTAACGACGAATCGCCATATGCTTTTAGGACCTTTATTTTTCGTTGGATTGCCGCACGAAGTCCCATTATACACGCTTCATATTCTGCCATATTATTGGTACACTCAAAATTCAGTCGATCCGTAAATGGATAATGATTCCCTTTGGGAGACACTAAAACTGCCCCAATTCTATGCCCAAATGTATTTGAAGCTCTGTCAAAATTCATTTTCCAAGGTTTCCTACCAGTTGGTTTCTCTTCACTAGCAGTTAAGCACATTAGGTCGTTGTCAGGAAACTCAAAACTTAAAAGGTTCATACTTAGAAGAAGTACGACTAGCTAAAAAGTTTGCAATAACGCTACCTTTGATGGCTTTCCGATTTACATTACTCAATATTGTATTCAGAAAGTAAAATTTGCCATCGAGCCATTCTTCCTGATAAGCCTGGCGATTCCATCATGTATTTTATTGGATCTAGTTTTGCAATCAACCATGTTGTGTGGTATAACATGTATTGACGAAGCCTGCGAGCCGTCCAGACTAATTCGCAACATAATTTCTCAATAGAAGAGTATCACGATTCACAATCGCTAATTTTTTTGCTGGGTAGTAGATAGCTCGCTATTTTCTCCCAGTTTCATCGTGTTGGACCAATACACAACCCATAGAGTTCTCAAATACAGCTAGATACAAAATCAAAGGCTTGTTTGATACATGAGGAACTAATACAAGAGGATTTGACAAATATTGCTTAATTTTATCAAAGGCCTCCTGACATGCTGAGTCCCATATGCTTGTATTATGTTTCCTTAAGAGTCGGAAGAAGGGATCACATTTATCGATTAATTGAGAGATGAACCGAGAAATATAATTTAAACGTCCCAAGAAGCCTTGAATTTCCTTTTAAGTACGAGGAGGCGGAAGCTCTTGGATAGCCTTGAATTTACCAGGATCTACCTCAATACCTCGCTTGCTAACGATAAAACCCAACAATTTTCCTGAAGCAACTCCAAAGGTGCATTTTGCAGGATTTAGCTTCAATTGAAATTTCCTCAAACGTTCAAAGAGTTTTCTGAGATTTGTGATGTGTTCTTCTTCTGTTTGAGACTTGGCGATCATATCATCCACATAAAATTCTATTTCTTTATGCATCATGTCATGGAACAATGTCACCATGGCCCTCTGATATGTTGCCCCTACATTTTCAGACCGAAAGGCATCACTTTGTAGCAAAATGTGCCCCATTCTGTTACAAATGTAGTTTTCTCCATGTCGTCGGGATACATTTTGATTTGATTATAGCCCGAGAAACCATCCATGAATGAGAACAAGTGATGTCTTGCTGCATTGTCTACCAACGTGTCTATATGTGGTAGAGGAAAATTATCCTTAGGACTAGCACGATTAAGATCACGGTAGTCAACACACATTCGTACCTTTCCATTTTTCTTTGGTATCGGAACAACATTAGCTACCCATTCTGGATATTTGGCCACTTGCAAAAATCCAACATCATATTGTTTCTTTACTTCCTCTCGTATCTGAAGTAACATTTTTGGCTTCATTCTTCTGAGCTTTTGTTGTACAGGCTTGCATTCTGGCTTCAACGAAAGTTCGTGTGTTACAATATCCGTATTTAATCCGGGCATATCTTTGTAGGTCCAGGAGAACACATCCTTGAATTCTTGAAGTAGAGAGATGAGTTTGTCTCTTGTATCTAAAGATATAAAAGTACCAATCTTTGTCTCTCTCTTGTCGTCTTGAGTTCCCAAGTTCACTGTGTCCATTGGTTCTTGGTGAGGAAGAATTTGTTTATTCTCATGTTCAATTAGTCTAAGTAGATCAGGAGACAATTCATGTTCCTCATAGTTGTCGTTGGACTCATACTCTTCTAAGCATATAGTCTGTTCAAAGTCGACTTTTGAGCTCGGAGCAATATCATTCGTGCAATTGACATCTAAAGGCCTGCAAATGTGTAAGAGGAAACATATATATATAAGGCACAAGAAAGGGAAGTGTAGAATGGGAGAATGGACAAACAATGAGACTAGATTGAAAGGAAAAATGCATTCATTTATTGAATTGATAAACTAATGCCTAAATGGGGGCCCTTACAATAAATCTCCACTACTTTCGGGCTTAAGTAGTGGGGCAAGTTTTGAGCATTACAATGATAAAGATTTAAAAACAATGGGGAGTTCAACAGCGGTCCAGTTATTCAAGACACAACTCAGAAGACACGAGCGAACCTTTAACTGATTCTCTGCAATTTTTTCCTTTTCCTCTATAGCATTTATGCTCAGTTCTTCGAACCTCTCCGGAGGTACTAGTATGATTTCTTTTTCCTTTTCAGAATGAATGCGTCCCCCTGACACGAAGGATTCAGAAATATGGGGAAATACCATCAATTCTCATTCGACACTCTGGCCAATCAGTCTGGCCTTTCTCTTTGCTCTCATTTTCAAAATTTGCTTCATCTTTTGATGTAGATTTGGCTAGAATCCAACACCGTTTCGGTCATATTTCAGAAATGGTTGTATCGTCGTATGCATCCCTTGCAAATATTTCCCAAGTCCTTTTCCTGATTTGGCTCATTTCCCAACAATGAGTTGTATTCCCATCATAGTATTCTTTGAGAGTTTGGGTTTTGGGATCTTATTTCCTTCAGCAACAAAAGTAGCAATCACGAATTCGAGTGATTGAAATGTACACTCGACTGCATTTTCATCCACATCAATGTATGAAGCTTCCGTTGATGCAGATGCAATGATATCGTCCTCAGCGCTAACGCTTACAAGGCGCCTGTCAATTGCAAACTTAACTTTATGGTGAAACGTTGAAGGTACTGCTCTAGCTGCGTGAATCCAGGGTCGTCCCAACATACAATTATAAGTAGGTGTGATATCCATAATAGTAAATTCTACGCTATACATAGCTAGACCAATCAGAAGTGGGATGTCAATCTTCCCCACGACTTCTCTCCTGGTTTCGTCAAATGCCCTTACGGTTGTATGACAAGGTCTCATGTGAGCCTTATCCACTAGAAGCCTATTTAATGTGGTCATAGGCATGAAATTCAAAGTAGGTCCATTGTCGACCAAAATATGAGGTAGTATATGTCCATTGCAATAGGTAGTTATGTGTAATGCTTTGACGGACCACATACCTTCAAGAGGAATTTCATCCTCACTAAAAGAGATAAAACTGTCAGCATGTAGATTATTCACCAATCTATCCAACTTATCCACTGAAACATCGTTTGGGACAAATGTTTGGTTCAACACTTTTAGCAAAGCATTTCTGTGGGGCTCCGAACTCAACAACAAAGATAACACAAATATACGACCTGGTTCTTTGTGTAATTGTTCAACCACACTGTATTCACTATGTTTGATAAACTTCAGGAATTCACGTGCTTCTTCCTCTTTTACAAGTTCATTAATTTCTGGTTTTTCTCCAATCAGTGGGAACTTGTCCTTTTTCTTAACATCTCTTATCTCCACCGATTTTGCAATTTCAGGGGAGTAACATCTCCCACTTCGAGTGAAGTTCCCAACTCCACTAATTCCTGCAGCCGCAATTTCAGAATCCTCTTTCCCCGTAATAGTCATGTTACAACCATAAATCCATGACACCTTTTGATTACTCTTGTATGGGAAAGGAGAAGGAGTCTCGATCACCAATCAAGACAGAGGTTTCTCTGATTCTTCTTCATGCATTCTAGGCCAATTAATCACGAAAGGTCGTCTAGCCTCACCATCCTTTTTGGACGATTGACCATCCACTGTAAAAACATCCTTAACTTCTTGACTCTTTTCGAAGAACTCTATTTCTTTATTGTCCTATAGTTTCTGGACAATCTTTTTGAACTCATCACAATGTTGAATCTCATGATCCACATCACCGTGAAATTCATAGAAACCACCTTTACTAGTCACAACAGCTCCACGATTAGAACTCACCAATCCTCTTTCCGCCAGTTTCTTCCAAACCCACTTCAACGGTGATTGCACTTCAGATAAGCGTGTCTTAACCTTAAACTCACCATCTCTCATCACAACGTTAACCTTTTGTTCTTCATGTGTTGGTAGAGGGTTATTAGCAACATTAGGCCCCTCTGGTGTGTTGAATTGAAGGATATTTTGATTAATCAAGCTCTGAACCCTTCTTTTAAGAGCTGGACAATTTTTGATTGTATGACCAGGGATTCCAGCATGAAGCTCACAATGTGCAGAAGAATCGTACCATTTTGGGTATGGTGGTTGCAACGGTGTAAGAAAGACGGGGGATATCAATCGTTCTTCTAATAATTTAGCATACAACTCTTTGTAAGAAATTGGAATAGGCGTGAAAGATTGTCTTTCCGTATTAGTCCTTGATGGCTTGGGCCCTCCTTGCGGTTGTTTTTCTTGACTTGGAGAGGTTGTGGTGGGTTTCAAATATCCCATATGATACACAAATTGTGGTGATGATTGATATATGGGGTATGGATGCCCATTATCTCCCACAACATTAATCTCATTCTCTTTCTTTTTGGTATACGATTTTTTGAAGCCTCAAAACTGCTAAGTTTCTCGCTTTTAATAGCACGCTCAATTGCTTCACCTGCTGTCACTAGATCAGCAAAGTCTCTAGCGGTACTACCAACAAGCTTTTCATAGTATGTTGACTCCAAGGAATTAATGAAGAGGGTTGTCGTCTCTTTCTCAAGTAATGGTGGTTGGACTTGTGCAACCATGTCCCTCCACCATTGGGCATATTGTCGGAACGTTTCATTTTGCTTTTTTCCCATGTTTTGGAGTGTCAAATGATCATGTACCATGTCTAGGACATGCTTGTATTGTTCTTTGAAAGCACATGCTAAGTCCCTCAATGTGCTTATTTGGGCCCTATTCAACTGATTATACCATCACATGGCAGACCCAGCTAAACTGTCCTGAAAGCAATGAATTAACAACTTATCATCATTCTCGTACCCTGTCATTTTACGGCAAAACATGGTAAGGTGGGCATTAAGACAGCTCGTGCCATCAAATTTCTCGAATTCTAGCACTTTGAATTTTGGGGGTAAAATCAGATCAGGGACCAAGCTCAGCTCCATTACACATGTCCCAATGAAGGCATCAGTACCTTCCATAGCTTTGATTCTGTCCTCCAAGCACTTGAACTTGTCATCATTTATACCAAAAAGTTTGGGTTGCACTTTCTTCAATTTTTCCAACTCACCAGGTCGTCAAAATTCAGGATTTCTAGTTCTATTGGGCTTGCCCACATGTTTGAACCAGAAGCACCATGAATATTTGCTTGGTTATAGACATTTGATCCTAGTCCTCCAGCAGAGAACACAAATCGAGGATGTGTTTCTTTTGACCCAAAAGGTAAATATGATGAATCTTCCTTGTGAACTTCGTGAGTTTTTCCTTTTTCAGCGCTTGTTACTTTGGATAACAACTATGACAACTTATCCTCTAATTTACTTAGAAGAGTCTCTTGACTTTTCTTATGTCATCCCTCAAGCCCTTTACATCCTGAATAACTTGTTCTTGAAATTTTTCTAGCTTCTGGAGTCTCTCTTCCATTTTTCTAGCCTTGAATCGCGTGTAGTGAGGATTGTTGCTTTTATCGCTCTTCGTTTCCAGTATCACTAATATTGAACTCCCATGGATTAGTGTTTTATTTAATGTTAATGCATATGAATGTAATGTGTAATGACGAATGCAAGAATGAATGCAACTAGGTGTTGGTTAGAAAATTAATAGGATAGAAGAATATTCGTACAAACCGGAAAAAAAACTTTTATTAAATAACTGAAAAGGAAAATCTAATCCATCCACCAAAATAAGAAAAAAAATCATCCACTAACATCCAAAGATAAAATATAATATCCCAAAAAAACAGAAAGAAAAAAAACTCCAATCAACATTTTTAATGACAAGAAAAATAAATAAATTAACACCAAACTCGACGGTATGGCTTAGCTCGATCTCCCAACTTCTCAACTTTTCCCAAAAACTCCTTCTATTCATTTGCAAAGTGTGTCGAGGGATTTATCTAAAACTTCAACCACCCTGCTTCCTTGGCCAAATCGGTAATGTGCTCAGCTATCTTTCGGATCTAAGTGAGTGCTTCCCTCATCAAGTCTTCTCTCACCTTGATATCACCCCTTGCAAATCGAAGTCATAGGTCCCACCGTTCCTCGCTAAGTTTAGAATCCCTTTGAATATCGTCTATCAAGTCTCTATGTTGTTGCTGTGAACTTTCTAATGCTGTTACCAACTTCTTCAAATTCTTATTTTCAACTCGCGCCTTTTCAAGCTCAATCACCGAGTCTTGTTGTTGGTAGATTTGAAGAATCTCTTGCAGATATGCTAGATGTTCTTCGAATTCTTGGTTCTGAGCGTGACTAGCCATAAGATCATTAAGGGTTGTCGTATTTGTCCGTTGGGTTGCTTGCAAATTAGCTGTAAGTTCTTCCACTCGATTTTCTTTAGCTTTCAATAACTTCATACAACGCTTCATATCATTATCCCGATCACGAATCTCTTGCTCCCATTCTTGTGGAGTTTTGTGCAAGTTGGCATTCCTTATCTTCCCTTGAAGTCCCCTATAGTCCCCTTGTAGGTCTTTTAAATCTGCACTCACAATGTTCAGCTGCTTCTCAAACCCCTTTGATTGATTTTTAAATTATGTAGCATTGTAGTCTAGCTCTTCGTTTTTGGCTTCTAGCTCAGCGATCCTTTTATTCAGCGCCTTCTTCTCCTCTCACAATTGTCTAACAATACCAGCTTCAGTCAACATTTCTCTGAACTGTTCCTCTAAAGTTGGAGCATTCCCTTGGATAGGTGGTGGGATGTTGCAATTTTCCTCATTGTCCTCCAAATTTGGTAATCCGAAGTAAGTCTTAGAGGTATAAACCTGGCTTGATATTCGTGAGCCCAAGCTCTTGTTATCTCAAGAATTTGCTTTTTAGACTTCTCAACCTTGAAGACGAACTCACACAACCCTAATCCTCTCATGGCTGGGACAAACTGTAATGACCCATATTGCCTCGATACCAATAGAGGAGCATATCCAGTTGTACCCCAAATACCAAGAAGAGGGACCCAATCAAAGGCACCACACTTGTACAATATATAATTATAGTCCAACCAATAAGCCCTCCAAGTAATATCCTCCAATCTCAGGTATCGCAAGATTGATTCTCATTCTCCCGACATTTTTTCCTTTTTTGCCCCCTCTATTAAGAACTCCCGTAATGGTGAATATTGTGGAGTATGTATGCGTCTGAACAACTTCCTCTTGGCCCCCAAGTGACTGTGCATCCATACGATGAGGAGTTGTGCACACCCTATAAAATATATGTCTTTATGCCTTTTGAGGAAATTAAGGGATAAAAAGGTCTCTGCCAAGATAGCCGGAATTGGATTAAGGCATGACTCGAGCTCCCCAAATAAATCTATCATTGATGCTTCAATGTGTCCAGCTACTTTAGGAAAAATGATCAAGCCATAAATCCCTAAGGCAAAGATATCAACCTACTTTCTCGGATCATGATGAGAATGGATCAATCCCTGAAGTCTATCCCAGGCTATGGCTTCGCTTCCCCTTTTACCTTGAAACTGGGCTTCCACACATGACATGCTAGTCCCAGTCAAAGTCATAAGCTTCTCTTTTTATGCCTTAGGTTGAGCCCCTTTCACATAAATTTCGAACTCATGCACTTTCCTTAGATGGAGCAGCGTCGCATACTCTTCTATCGTTGGGGTCATGTCTTCCCCATTGAATGTGAAGCAGTTGTATAAAGGGTTCCAAAACTGTGCCATAGCCCGTATCAGCCCTTTATCTGCGTGTACTTACAGTAAATAGGCTATGTCTCCATATGCGTCATACAACATCTGTCCCTGATCAATTTTCCACTGGCCCCAAATCTCCGCTAATTCTTGAGTGTCATTCTGCTTAAGCTGAAGGTGAACGTATCCTAAGAATTGTTCATCCGGTCTTGCTAGTATATTATCGCCTCTCCTTCCATGGGTGTTTTCTGACCATTTTTTAACATCATCGTTTTTCTCTGATAAGCACTGAACTTTTTTGGCCATGACGAAGATTTTTCTATCAAATTAATTAAATAACCAACACCTCCCTATGATGATGATGATGATGATGCATGTGTACATAAACAATAAACAACCCAAGGAAATTTGGTTAGTGTCGCACAAATATAACAAATAATCAGATACAAAAAAAAAATAAAAAAAAGCATAATATGAAAAGTAGAAAAACAAAACGAAACAAAACACATGCTCATATATCAATGGGTGACACACTAAGGTTTGAGTTCAGCATGGCTCTAATATGGGTGGGCTTCTACGGTTTGTTATATGAGGTTACAGTTCTAAACAGGGTACCCGAATTGTCCTCACTGACGCCTGCTAAGGCTAGTAAGGTCCCTGGTCCCCCCACTCTAGGTTCTCAGGACCAAGTTCAACTTGAGGGGATGCACTTCCCTATGACCATACGGAGGTTACCCTCACGAAGCCATAGATCATATGCATCCCGGAGGCGACTACTATCCCATATGGAGGTTTACCTCACGAAGGAGCAGCGTTTTGCCCCCATTTAAACAGGACCGAGCTCGTGTAGAAAGCTCATAAAATGATGCAACACAACATGTACCCCTTCTGTGTGGCCTGACTCTCTTGAATAGTCCCCAGCGGAGTCGCCAAGCTGTAGACACCCTTTTTGTCCGGGACGAAATTGATTGGGCCTACAAAGGCTTGTCGCGGATTGGAGTCGCAATCAGTCATTTTGGATTGGGTATGACCGAAAACCTGTAAAACTGGTCTGCGTCTGAACCAGAGTCAGGTTGGGCTCGGGAGTCGGTTACGTGTGGGGAAGGTTATAGCACCCCCACAACGCTCAAAATTGGTACCTAAGGGGGTTGTGTTGTCTAAAAGGCTTCAAAGGTAGGGTTAATATCACTATTATACACGATGAAAATATGCAAATAAATCGAATAAATTAACAAAAAAATAAACATGCTAAAAAATTATATAAAAAACAAATGGAATATTAATATTTGTTTTGAAAACCATAACCTCGATTTTAATTAAATTAATTAAAAAATTAAGTGAATTATTAATCGAACATTTTTAGGACCAAATCACATTATTCGCACAATTTTAAGACTAATTTATAATTAAACTCAATTTTAAGTCCAATTAAATAATTAATCGTCCACTTTAAAAGGGGAAAAAATAAATTAACCAGGATAACCTAAGTGAATTGTTCGTTATTTAATCATTTAATTAATTATGATAATTAAGAACCTAATTAAAAGAATCTAAATATTGAAGCTCATACAAAAAAAACTAACTAAACCTAAAATATAAAAGAACCGAAAGTAAAGGAGGGACCTAAGGCATAATTAACCCCTAAAATTACAAAAATGAAATCTCCATATAGCTATGCGTGATTCAGCTTCCAAAATGTAGGTTTCCAATGCACTGTGAGGCTGCCATAATTAAAAGGGTTTTAAATTTTTTTATTTGTTCCATCGTTATAACAATGATTTGGAGCTATTTTCTCTCATTCCTGCTCCTACTCTCTCGACACACACCGCTGCCGGCTTAGCTCTGACGACGATAAATATTTCAAAAATATTACCTTTTTTATTTTTTTTCTTTCCCCTGAACTCAAATCCGGTATTAGTTTTCTAAAAAATGAAAATATCCAAATAGATCTGAAAAAAGAGTTTTGATTTTTTTGTGATTTTACCTCCCGATTTCGAAATCCCACCATTGGATCGCGTCGATTCTCGAATATGTTGGTCTATTGATGTCTGTAAATCTCTTCACCGTTCGGATCTCTCAACTGTTACTTCTTGCGCCGGAAATCGAAGGTAGATGGTTAAACTTCTATCTCTTTTCCGATTTCAATCGAACTGCTCTTTTTGTTTCTTTTATGCTGGTAGATTCGAATCCTTCTCAGGGCTTTTTTCCTCTTTTCCCCACTTCTCCCTTCCGTTATTTATAGGAGACATGTGGAGTCTCCTAAGTCGCTTAGAATATCGGATATCACGGAGATAGTTGCGTGCACCGGACATCCCGGACGGTTAGATAGTTGCGGCGACTGGGGTTTGCAGAGAAGCTATAAGGGTTTTTTATTTTATTTTTTGGGCCTTTTTTGTTTTGTTAATTTTTTGGGGTTTTATTTGTTTTAATATTTATTATTATTTTATTTACTTGGGCCTCAGATTAATATGTAGTTATGGCTTAAAATTTGTGCATACATCGAGTTTGAGTAGTGCTAAACTCGACTCAGCTTGTTAAGATTTCGAGTCGAGTTCGAGCTTGAATAATTTTTAACGAGCCTAAATAATCTAAGCTCGACACGGCTTGTTAAGAACTCGAGTCGAATTCGAGCTTGAGTTGAGCTCAATCGAGTCGAGTGTTGACCGAGTCGGACTCTAGTAGCTCACGATCTGTCTCGTCCATTTAAAGCCCTATTAGGGAAAAAAAACTTTGATACACAAGTTGTGTAAATTAAAGTTTACACAAGCTTGCTAAGTTTAGGGTTTAAGTGTTAGTTTAGGGTTTATATTGTTGGGTTTAGAATTTAGGATTTAGATTTTAGGGTGTATGGCTTATGTTTAGGGTTTATGTTTTATGATTTTAGGTTTAGGAGTTTAGATTTTAAATTTAAAAAATTAAAAATTTTAGTATTTTATATATTTGAATAGTTCACGAGCTTTTCGAGTCGGGTATCGAGTACCTCGACTCAGCTCGTTAAGAACTCGAGCCGAGTTCGAGTCCAATCGAGTCGAGTGTTGACCGAACTTTGACCGAGTTGAGCCTGAATAGCTCGTGAGTTGTCACATCTCATTTACAGCCCTAGTTCACATTATAGTAATATGTTAAAACTATATTATTTATTAAAAATTGTTAACTTTATTCATGATAAAAAAAATTAAGGGAAAATTGGTCGCAACTTGTTTTAACCACTCAACTAAAAAAATTCAAAATTTGACCATCTAACTATTTAAATAGACCTATTTTAACCATCGACCGTTAAAATTTAACGAAAGATGACGTGGCATTTAGAGTCCAATCGAGTCGAGTGTTGACCGAACTTTGACTGAATCGAGCTTGAGTAGCTTGCGAGCTGTCTCGTCTCATTTACATCACTAGTTCACATTATAATAATATATTGAAACTTGTCATGAATATTTATCTATGTGGATGTATATAATGATAAGAACTTTATCTACGAGATTTGATTTACTTTATCATTAGGAATATTATCTCCATTAATTGGAGTTTAATGTATTATGTACTTCTTATGCCTATAAATAGATGAAGACATTGTACACATGTCTAGTTTTGATAATAATACGAATCTCTCTCTCTTTCTCTCATCTCTTTGTTATTTTATTCTTATTCGTTGTTCTTCGTTATTTTATTCACAACACGTTATCAACACGAGCTTCTAATCAAATGAGATCTTCGTCGTTCGAATCTAAAAAAGAATTATTGGAAAAAATTCAATTTCAGGGTGAACCAAAGATAAGTTTTTTTTTTCTTCCTCAACTTTCTTTTTGTTACTGATTACCTTTCTCTTTCTATTTTAACTTGATTTTTAATTTTTTTTGAAAAACTAAAGAGGGGCGTGTTCGATGTATTTAAGCATTAGGTAAAGATGAATTTGTGGTTTCTCACAAATCAAAGGACGAATTAACATAGATGGGTATACTATGATTGGTTGTATTTTAATTACAGTATCAATCGATTATTATTTTTTATTTTGTTAGTGCTTTTCACTATTTCGATAAAAAAAAATAGTTTCCTATGTTGTGTTTTACATATACGTAAACTTTAAGAGAAAAGGGTAAATTTTTGTCAAGTTTTTCATATTTTTCTGGTTTATTTACTTTAGTCCCTACATATTTGTTGTGATTTATTTATCAATATTTAGTTTATTTTATCCTATTGATGATATTTGATATTTTTAACCGTATTTTGAGTTTTATATGATATGTTTGAATGGCGTGGTAAGAGACATGACAGAAAGAGGTTATGAGAAGGTGTTTTGGTCGTTTGCTATGTCTCTATTGTCTTTAAGAAGAAAATCAACATCGGTAAATTCTAATTTTATTTTTATTATTTTAAAGTTCAATAAATCATGGTGATTTTGCTCGAAAGCAACATTTATTCTACGTCAAAAAAATTGACTATAAACTTCTCTCAAGTTCATGTTACAAAATTCATCTTGACAAGAATTTTCGTGGGAGGCATTCCCTGAAGTGAATGCAAAGCATGATGTTTATTCCATGCGATTATTGGTCTGTTTCATTCCCTGAAGTGAATGCAAACATGGTAAATCATTATCCAATTAGAGACATAACTTCGATATAATCCAAGTATATTGGCTGAACATCCCTTTTTGCGAGGCTGCTGGTCTCAAAGGAGGTTTTTAAAGGACCTTGTGAACTGGTTTAACAATGTCGCATACGAGGATTAAATCTTTGTTCTATGTGATAATGATATGTTAATAAAAACATACTCCACTTTTCACGACAAATAATATTGTCCTCAGACACAATATTGTGAAAAAGATTTTAAAGGCCCACTGGCTCTACTCCATTCCCTGAAGTGAATGTGAGATTTTATAATGGAAAGAATAAATGTCATATTAGTAGTTGTGGTCATGGTCGAGGCCATGAATGTAGACATTATGGTCATTTTAAGAATACTTTTACCCACCAGTAGTGAGGTTATAAGGATGACAAGAGTGATAAAAGATCATTCTAAGGAAGTAAAATTCTTTTTATTACCAATGCGATGTAATAACCCATTGGTCTCGTACGCTGAAAAATCAATAATCATTGAATGATAAAGGAAAGAAAATTGAAGCAAATTTTGTTTGTGAAAAATGATAAAGATGATATTGGTCCAACTTATTTGGACATTGCTGGACCAACTCATTTGGACGTTGTTGATTTCCTTATAACCCTCGAAGGGAATAAATCATATTCTAATTATTCTCATAACTTTGAAGAGAATTATTTATCTTTTTATTTATTTTTTTGTTTATTTACTTTACATATTAATATTTAGTTTTTATATTTATATATTATGATATTTATTTATTTTGTTTAACATGATTACTTATCAAATACAATTTATGGTGACGATTTATGCTTAGCAGAAGCATAAGATATATTTCCCATTTAATGCAATGGAAAAGTGAGTACTATATCTTAAAGTACTGAAAATATTGATGCTCTATAAGAGCAATAAGTTCTTGAGAGAAAGCACATTATGAAAAGTGCATAATTGCGAATATTGTAAAAATTACCGTTGATGGTAATAATATCGTCACCACTACAAGTGAAAATTTTAAGAAAGCAATATGAGTTCGCAAAACAATTCTTCAGAAATTATAGATAACATATGTTATCAATTGACATTTGAAATAAGTCAATGTGGATATAAGTTCTGGTAGCCAAAAGTCAGTGAAAAGGTCTAAAAGAGCTATATATTGCTACCAAAAGATAATTTCCATTGAAAGCTCCGAAAGAGCTGAATATATTCATATTCAAAGGAACAATTTTGATGGTTGTACTAGACATGTACGTGTGAAATTGAATCACATGTTATGGTAAACCAAAAGTTTACCAAATTCAGAAATATATATACACACATGTATATAGTTGGCATGATCGGTTAGGTCATCATGATCAATAATGATGCGGAAATTATTGAGATTTACATGTATTAAAATAACATGGAGTTCTCGTGGTGCTTATTTTCAAAAGAATTAATTAAATTTCGCTTATTAAAGAACATGAAGTTCTTGTGTTGCTTAAAGAAATTGATTAAATTCCACTTACTAAAAGAACCTGAAGTTCTTGTGTTCTCAAATGGTTTAGTTGATCCCACTTACCAAGAGCACTAGAACTTGAAGTTCTTGTACTGAGGTTTAGATTGCATGTCTTACATATCTGAATGAAATATGGACTCATATATCCACACATGTGGAAAGTTTTATATGATTTTGGTAGATGCATCTACATTGTTTTATCAACTTACAACTAGAAGTTTGTGAGATTGATTCTAAAAAGATTCAGATTATTCAATTAGACTATTCGTCTTGCAAAAGCTAGTGGGTTTATATTTTAGGCTATATCAGTTGTTACAAAGCCTATTAATTATGAAAAATATAGTTTAGCAAACTTTCAATTGGATGCCTCCTATTTAATAACTAAAATATAAAAACAAAAGAGTTATTATTTATATGGTGTATCCATATAGTAACACTTATACGCATCAAGCCAACAAGTTATAATAAACTACCCGTTATGATTGGTTTTTGGTCAGAAGCCATACATTTTCCATTTTATAATTTTTGAATGTGCGATATGAATTGCTCCACCACAACGCACAAAATGGGTAATATAAATGGTTGAGAATTTATATTGAGTACGAGTCTCCTTTTATGTTTAAACTCTTAAACATTAATTGGAGAATTATTTATGAGATAATTTTTCTCAACATCAGGGGAGAGAATAATCAGGTAGATAAAGAAGGAAAATGAACTATCATTATCTAGACCCTCGAATATGAATTAAAAGTTCATAAGATAATTCAAGTTATTGTATGTCAACTACTAGACATATTTACTGACCTAATGAGAGTAATCAAGTCTCATATACCAGCTGAAAATGCTCTAAGTTTAAATTGCATGTTAGAGTGAATGTATGTAAATCATGCCTAAAGCATGATAGTTGAAATTGGTTCCAATGATCAAAATTCTCGTAAATAGAAAGTAGTGTGAGATGGTCATATATTGGAGGCGGGTGCTCCTGAAGATACCTAAGACATAACTGATTATAAAACTCTTGGAGAGTTTTAGGTACCTGAAATAAAGATTGAAATCTTGAAGAGATCTCGATGAGTTATGTCACTGCGAGAATGGAACCAGAAAATTAAAAAGTTGTCGACAACAATTTTACATAGAATACTTCTGTAGAAGTAAAGAAAGAAAATATGGATCTTATATAAGAATCTATAGATGTTGAAATGATTGTCCAATATAGAAAGATACTTTGAACTTCCAAAGGAGAAGTATTTGGACCAACAGTCCAAACACCTAAAGGTGTAATGCAAGCGTGGCACAAATAAGTAGTCACAAATACGGTTGAATTATGACTTATGAAGAATTCTAATTACTTTATGGTGGATGCATTTACATTGACAGTTATGAAATATTATATATGCGTCTAATTATTTTGTGAATCCCTATAAAAGGAAAGTTATCCGTGATGAATTTGGAAATTTCTGAGGAAATTTATTTAGATATGTCCTCTTGAATATTCATATTTTGGCACATTTGATATAATCGCCTTAGTGGGTACTTGAGAAAATATTAAAAGAATGATCACATTTCCTTATGTATTTTATAAGGAGTTTGGGTCAAGATTCATTATATCATTAGCACTCCTAAAGAGCTTCAAATTGGAATTTCATGAAAAACTTTCAAAGTATTTAATGAAAGTATTTGAGAAAAAGAATCTTGAGATGTGGTTCTGTCTCGACCTAAAGATCGAGCACTTAAATATGCGTTTTTGTCTCTGAATGGACATAAGTTGAAAAAATCTTAAAGAAGATTCAATATTGATAAAGCATGTCTATTGTAAGATTGTTGGATGTGAATAAAGATAATTATATCTTTTCTTGGTCTTGAGGCACCATATATTAGTTGGTCAAGAAATATTCATGGATATACAAAGATCATTACCTTTAGATCTTCAAACATTCGTCGATGCCTCCTCAAATCTTGTAGAAATAATTGTTATACACAAGACAACCCAAATTTTTTTGGCTAAGACCGTTGAACCAACATATCCAGAAGATATGTGATTTACTTTCACAAGATACGATAAAAAGCTATCTTGTGTAGAGATAATGCAAGATGTATATCTCAATCGAAAGGTGGATACATCATGAAACATATTACTCCAAAGTTTCGTCCCTCGCGATATTTAGAAAAATAGTATTTAAGATTGAATTATGAAGATTCAAAGATCTTATCTGATGTTTTCATGAGGGGGAGTAAATACGTGTTGCACTCTTTTTCTCTTAACCAAGGTTTTGTCCTAATGTGTTTTCCGCGTAAGGTTTTTAATGAGACAACATGTTATACGTATCAAAGATGTGTATACTCTTTTTCCTTCACTAAATATTTTTCCCAATAGATTTTTATCTTAGTAAGGTTTTAACGAGGCATATTATCTTCATAGACATCCAAGGGGGTGTTATGAATATTTATCTATGTGGATGTCTATAATGATAAGAACTTTATCTACGAGATTTGATTTATTTTATCATTAGGAATATTATCTCCATTAATTAGAGTTTAATGTATTATGTACTTCTTATGCCTATAAATAGATGAAGGCATTGTACACAAGTCTAGTTTTGATAATAATATGAATCTCCCTCTTTCTCTCATTTCTTTGTTATTTTATTCTTATTCGTTGTTCTTGATTATTTTATTCACAACAAAATTATATTATTTATTAAAAATTGATAACTTTATTCATGATAAAAAAAAATAAGGAAAAACTACCCCCAGTGACCACCTAACTATTGGCCGCAACCTGTTTTGACCACTCAACTAAAAAATTTTAAAATTTGACCATTCAACTATTTAAATAGACCTATTTGACCATTCAACTATTTAAATAGACCTATTTGACCATCGTCCGTTAAAATCTAACGGAAAGATGGCGTGGTAGTTAGAGTAAAATTTGTATAATTACACTTTTAGTCCTTGCTAATTACCTATTATATCAATTTGTTCTTAATTCTAATTTAATTAAATAAAATTATTCAACTAATTAGATAACGGAACATGTCATCACCTGATTGGATAAATTTACTTTAATTTTTAATTTAATTTATTTAATATTATAGTTGAAGGAAAATTCAAGAGAAAAAAATTTGGCCATGGTGGGGTTTGAACACATGACCTTTAAGGGATAAAAGCCAAGGCTTAACCATTACACAACCACTAAGATATGATATAAACTGCACCATTCTATATATATCGTATAACGACGTAAGTGCTAGGGAAAAAAGAAGTAAAAATGTTTGAGAGGAGACTCGAACATGGGTCACATGAGATATATAAAAACACGCATATCAAATATTCGATTTAAAAAGTATTCAATTAAAATGAAAAGAAATTTGACTTTAAAAAGTATTCAAATATTTAAAAAAATATTCGAATATTTGATTTAAAAATATTAAATCTAACTTTTAAAATACTCGAATACTTTTTTAAATCAAATTCATTTTCTTTCAAATTAAATATTTTTTAAAATCGAATATTTAATATTTTAATAAATATTCGTTTTAATTTAAATATGAAAAAGAAAAAATATTTGAATATTTTAAATCGAATATTTTTCTTTTAAATCGAATATTTTTAAAATTGAATATTTAATAATTTCAGATTTTAGTTAAGTCGAATATATTTGATTTAGTGATATGTGTGTTTTTATATATCTCATGTGACTTATGTTTGAGTCTCCTCTCAAACATTTTTTCTTCTTTTTTTCCCTAGCACTTACTTCATTATAAGACATATATAGAATGGTGCAAATTACATCATTAAGGATTAGTTGGTGCAATGGTTAAGCCTTGACCTTTTCCCCCTTAAAGGTCATAAGTTCAAACTTCACCATGGCTATATTTATTTCTCTTGAATTTTCCTTTAACCACCACTTGATTGGGGGTATATAAATTAAAATTAAGACAAAATTGATATAATATGTAATTATCAGGGATTAAAAGTGTAATTATATAAATTTTATTTTAACTGTCAAATCACATCTCTTTTAGATTTTGACTGATAGGTCTATTTAAATAGTTGGGTGGTTAAATTTAAAAAAAATTTAGTTGGGTTGTAACTGGAGTAGTTTTCTCCCCCAAAAAAAAGTTATTCTCTACACATGTGGCCACTGATGAAGTCAAAAATTTATAGAGTGAGATCAAGAGTAAAGTATGAGGTAGGGAGGATTCTCATACCGTTACAATAAATATTGTTGACCTCATATCCCAATAAATTAAGTGGGGTCAAATCTAATATTTTCGTGTGAAAAATTATATATTACCTCATTGAAAACTCCAATCCCCAATAAATCGAATGGGGTTAATTACACCCATAATTTTTATACTACATTCGCCCATGCATGCAGAAAAAAGTATTTACAAACAAGTTAATTTTAGAGATTTGAGAATTAATTTAAGATTTAAAGTTTAAAAATTTATGTTTAAAAATGTAGAGTTTAGGCTAGGCTATAATCTAAGTTTGAGATAAGATTTATGATCTAGGATTAAAACATAAACCCTAATTATATTACTATAAACCCAAAACTAAATTCGTAAACCCCTAACAACGCTCACAGCACACGTCCCTTCTCTCTTTCAAACCCTCTTCCCATCGAGTGCAAATGCCAACACAACCCAGTTATCCGAGGTAAAGAAATATTATGTTCCGCCCCTTTTATAACAACATTAAAAAAAAATTAAAACCGTTCATTATTTTTTATTTTGATCACTTAATTTTTAAAAATTTTAATTTAATTACTCAACTTTTGAATTATTTATGTTTTAATCACATGACCATTAAATCACAAACGGTATGATGACATGACAGAACAATGTCATTTTGAATGCCTAAAAAAATCACTAAAACAATATCGTTTTGAAATCCTATAAAAACTAAAAAAAAAAAATTATGTTTAAAGCAACCTAGTTTTCAACCATCGTTGACGAAGGCCAATGAATATCAAAATCTCTCACCGAATTCGTTTCGTCCTTTTGAACGTGAATATGATGTACATTTAGTTAGAAAACACTTTAATTTCCGTGAATTTATTGTTAAACATTGAATTTCTTTGTTCTTCGATCTTTTATTTCCGTTTGTCTAGTCAAAATTCAATCTGAAAACAGGTTGTAATCACTCTAATTCGTTGCAACTGAGGAAACATAAATAGTTTTGGACATACACTCTAGAGAAAGAAAGACTAATGATATGCAAAATCAAATCTAAAGAACATTTAAAACTCCACAAACCAACTTCCAAAAGGTACAGTCCAGTGCCTGCTTAAGCAGATAGTTGAAATAGATTGACAACATTCATATTACGATATTCAACAAAACATAGCATTCATAGCTTGACTTATGGAATCATACTCCATAAATGTCCTTGTTGCTCTGCTCTGTTAAGTTTGCATCAAAATAATGGTATGCCTATTTGAGCGCGATTCACACGCCGGAATGAGTGAATCAATCTAACTATTAATTTCTACCTAGGAAATCATAAATAATTTATTAATAATATAATAGGAAAATACCTGCAATTCGCTCCATTCGATTAACTGCCCCCTTACTCGATGCCTAGTGTATATTTATGATCTTCATCAAACATGCAGTCCTTTACGTTGCTCAAAAAGGACCACCTCTGTTAATGTTTTATACGTTTCGTGGGACAAAAAGCCACAAAGATCATGGGGTTGTCCAACTTCCCTAGTTCAACTGAAGGTGTACTTCCGGTGCTTGTAATGAACACGGTTCTCTCGGTGGCCGAGTTATCGATAACTCGGTTCAAGTGTTTGTGCCATCAGTACCACAGGTGGTTCAGTCCCTGAGAGCGAGGCGTGTTGTGTGTGTTTAAGTGGGTTTGAAGCAGATGAGGAGGTGATTTCTTCCACAAAGGTTGCTTGGAGAAATGGTTTGGGAACAAACACAGCACATCACATGTCCTCTCTGACGATCTATCGGCTAGAATCAATGGCAACTTTGGAAGCAACTTAATTTAGTTATATATATATATATATATATATATATATATGGGATGAGATCAAGTTACATGGTGTAAAACTCATTTAGTTTTACACCAATCTAGGACCATTGGATGAGTGAAATGTATGGATGAGATTAACAGTAAAAAATGTGAAGATTATCACTTGGGAAAAAAAGATAAGGAAATAATCTGGGCCATTAATTACCATCATCCAACGGTCCAAAAATAGTGTAAAAGTAATTGAATTTTACACAGTGTAAGTTGATCTTAACCCTATATATATATATATATATATATATATATATATATATATATATATATATATATATATATTTTCACATAACAAAGTGAATGTTGTATAGGGGTGTGAAAAACTGACCCGACCTGGTAACCTGCCTGAAACCCGATCGAGTCAGAACCTGGTTTGATCCGAGAATTTAATGGCCCGAACCCGACCTGCACCCGACCGGAACGAACCCGAACCCGAATTTGACCTGTTACTGTAGAAACCGAACCCGAACTGCACCCGACCGAAGTGAACCCGAACCCGAATTTGACTTGTTACTGTAGTAACCGAACCCGACCTGCACCCGACCGAAACGAACCCGAACCCGAGACTGACCTGCCAGATAACCGATTTAACCTGACCCGTTTGGACCTGACCTGTTTTGAAACCGACCTGTTTTGAACCCGGCCTGTTTTGAACCCGACCTGTTTTGAACCCGACCTGATATTGACCTGAACTGTTCTTGACCTGAACTGATATTGACAATATTATTATTTGATTTGCTGATAATGATAATTATCTGACATTTGAAGAAGTTATATTTAATGAATTTAAAATTTTAAAATCAATTAAAAATAATAATTAATTTTTTATATTTAGTAATAATGTCAAGTATTAATAAATTAACTAACTTAACTTTAATTAAAAGATAAATTGAATGAATAAATATCAAGCGGTAATAAATTATCTTTAATTAAAAGATAACTTTAATTAAAAATAATAAAAATAATATTTTAAGTTAACAATAAATAATATGAATAAATTAATGCTAAATTAATAATAAATAATATTAACTTAACTTAAGATTAAAAATAAATTTAATTAACTTGCATTCATTTTAAGTTGAATGAATAAACATTATTAAATCAAATTGTCTTTCTAATTAACTTAACTTTTATTTTAAAATAACTTGAAAGATAACTTTTTATACTTAATTAACTTAAGTTGAATGAATAAACATTATTAAATTAAATATTTATACATATATTAAATTAAATCTTTATACTTAATTAACATGCTTGCAAAACTTGTGAAAACTTGTGAATTTTTCATCTTTATACTTACATTAAATTAATATTTTAAATTCATAGTTATATTATAATATCGCAATTTTAATTATTTTACACAAATTTATGTTGCTAATAAAAGTAAATCAAATCTCTTTGATAAAATCCTTATCATAATAGACATTCACATAGATAAATATTTATAACAGTTTTTAGATTAAATTAAGAAAAAACCTTAATTTTTGTTGCATTAGCAATCTGTAATTTACAAAAAACACGCTCTTCTGATTCTAAATTTCAAAAAATTAGAAGAAGCGGGAAACTAAAAAAATTATAAATGGCGGCCAATTTATTCCAAAATACCCAATCTCGCTTTTCATTGGTTCATTCAAAACCACACGGATCTCTACCAAATGATCACCAATCTAACGGGGTTAATTGATGCACAAGAAAATAATTGGTAAAATAAATGGAGGGAAAATAAGTAAACATATGGAGGGAAAAATCTCACCCATTGTATTAGGTGTTAATTGCACTTTAGGTCATTGTTAGTTTAGGTCTTTTTTATTTCTTTAGTTTTACTTTGATTCAATTTAGTCCTAATTTTAGTTTAGTTTCTTTGTACCTTTAGGTTTAGGTTCTTTTTTAATTAGATCCTCCTTTATAAAATCATTTAATAATTAAACATTTAATAACTAAACCCTAAACCCTAATACACATATATATATACATACTAAAACTTACATTATAAACCATAAACCTTAATACGTACATAATATATATATGTGAATTTATGTGTGTATATATATGTATTAATATAAATATATATATATATATATATATATATTAATGAATATACATATATATATATATATATATATTAATGTATATACATATATACATTAACATATACTATACCATAAACCCTAATACACCTACATATATTAATGAACTAAGCTTGAGGTTTTGATTTAGGGTTTCATTTTCAGGTTTAAGGTTTTAATCTAGGGTTTAGGATTTACAATTTATGGTTAATATGTGCTGTTTTTAGGGTTTAGGGGGTTTATTTAGTGTTTTGTTTTATGGTTTTAAATTAGGGTTTTATTTTAATTGTTTATGGTTTTAGGGTTTAGTATTTAATTTTTAGGTTTAGGGTTTAGGGTTTACATGTTTATGGTTTAAAGGTTTAATGTTTAAGGGTTTAGGGTTAGTGTTTCGAATAAAGGTTTTATTTTTATTAAACTAAGCTCATCTTTAGGGTTTAGGGTTCATGGCTTAACGTTTAGTGTTTTGATTTATGGTTTTGATTTTATTGGTTCTAGTTTAAGGTTTTTATGGGTTTATGGTTTCTTTTTAGTAGTTTAGGGTTTTGTTTTAGTTTAATATTTTGAATTAGGGTTTAGGTTTTATTATTAATGAACTAAGTTTACCTTTTGGGTTTAGTGTTTAGGGTTTAATGTATGTAGGAACGTGAAACACTAAACCCTTAACCTTAAACCACAAACATTAAACCCTTAAAATAAAAACCATAATCCATATATGTATTATATATAATGCATGTAAGTATGTATATATCAATTTATGAACCATAAACCTTAAGATCTAAACCCTAAACTCTAAACCATATAAACCTATATATAATGTACGTAAGTATATATATATGTATGTATGTACCAATATATAAACCCTAAACCTTACCCCTACCACCAAACCCTAAACCATAAACCCCAAAACACTAAACCATACTTCATATATGTATGTACGTATAATATATTAATATTATGTATGTTAAATCCTAATCCCTACACAATAAACCATAAACCCGAATGAACCCGACCTGAAATTACCCGAACTGAAATGAACCCGACCTGAAAGGAACCCGACCTGAAATGAACCCGACCTGAAACGAAACCGACCTGAAATCAACCCGAACCGAAATTAACCCGTCAATTAACCGTTTTAGCCCGATCTGAAATGAACCGACCTGAAATGAATCCGACCCGAAATAAACCCGACCTGAATTGAACCCGGCCTGAAATGAACCCGACCAGAAATGAACCCGACCCGAAATGAACCCGAACCCGAACCGAATCGAGTCAAAACAAAAAACGACCTGAAATAACCTGTAACCGATTTGACCCGACCTGATAGAGCCCGACCTGAAACCCAACTGTTGACCTATTTTTACATCCCTAATGTTGTAGCAGTATTTATATATGAAAAAGAACTGTTGAGTAAGTGTATGTTTCGACCGATTGGAATTCGGGTGTATTCTTTTTTCTCTTTTCGGTGTCTTTTTTTGTACCATACACATTAAAATTTTAGGTTTAGAGTTTATGATTAGGGTTTAAAAAATTAGAGTGAAGTGTATTTTTAAGGTTCATAGCTTATGGTTTAAAATTTAAAATTAAAACATAGAATTTAATTTTTTTAGTGTTGAATATAGAAAGTCACTTAGAATTATCTTATAGATTTTACATGTGTAAAAAATTGAAAACCCTTTTGCTAATAACTTGTTCTTCAGGCAACCATTGCCCTGCCTGTCGCTTGATATCGTCACCGTAGGTTTGGCCACAGGATAACTTTAATGCATAGCCACTAGCTTAAGTTTAGTTATCTTCGAGCTGAAGCATGCACCATTTAGGGGTGTGCGTTTGATTAATTCAGTTAATCGACCGAACCGAATTATCTAAAATTTATTAATTGTATTTTTTTTCTTTTAACCGTTAACTTAATCAAAAAAATTTAACTGAACCGAAAATTTTTGGTTAAATTGGTCAGATTTCGAATTAACCAAATTTTGTTATAAAATTTTGGGTAAATTACATAGTTGGTCACTAAATTATGCTAAAATAATATTTTTAGTCACTAAACTTTTTTTATACTAATTTGATAAAAGTTTAATGACCATTTTATAATATATTAAAAAATTAATGACCATTTTATACTTTTTAAAAGTTTAATAAAAAAAATAAATATATTACATATATATATAATATATAACATACAATAATTTCGGTTAGTTCGGTTAATTAATCAGTTTCAAACCAAATTAACCGATAATCGAAGTTTAGAAAAAAATTTAATCGTTAACTAATTTTACCTAAAATTAACTGACTAATTAACTAAAAAAATTGATTCGATCGGTTAAAACTGAATAATGTACACCCCTACCACAATGTTGTTCCATGCCCATTGGTTTGAACAAAAAATTTAGTCTTAATATAAATAGAATATAAAAATAATGTTATAATCATTGACTATTAATTTTGTCACAATTTAAACACCACACATTTGAAGTGTGTGCAAACACATATTTACTAACATTATAAGACCAACATGTTGTGACGAGTGAGGTTTTTGGGTTTTGGTTTGATAACGGGTCGACGTTGTCTCCAATTCTTTATTACTAAGTACTTGTATAAGGGAAAAATATTTCATTCACTGGTGGAAATAATATTTTTATAACTTTTTTTTTATTTTTAGGGTTTAAAGACTCGACTTAAGGTTTAAGTATTTGTGCATAGGAGTTTAGAATTTAAGGTTTGAGGTTAGAATTTAGGTTTTAGGTAATATGGTTAGGGATTTAGGTTTAACCTATAAATCTTAAATTTTAACTATACACATAAATTCAAAACTTGTACATTAAACCCCTAAACAATAGACCCTGAACAAATTTTTTAAACCCTAAAATTAAAGAGTTCGTGTAAATAAAGTTTCCACAAACACTTGTGCATGAAATAATTACCTAAGTATAAATATATCATTATTATTGTTTAGTTCACATTGCTATATCATCGAACTTTTCGATCCTCTAAATGTAAAAAAACAAAAAAAATCTTAATTATTTATTAAAAATTATGTGATATATGTGTAAACCCGAGTATCACGTTGTTGATTAATTGATCAATGCATGTTAAGCTAGAGAAGATGACCTTTTTTCACATTTGTTACTAACAAGTAATTTTTTTTTTTGGAATTTAATATAATTTTATGATAGTATGTGTTCATTTTTTTATTCCTTTGATAAAACACACTTACATATATGTTATTTAAATTCAATTTCTTTTAAGAATAACAACATTTTTATTTACACCCGAATATTTCGGTGGATTCAACTAGTAACATTTTCTAAGAGATTCAAGAAGGCTTCTGGATTTTGACGATATGCTAATCTCTATAGAACTATTTACTTTTCTATGCCTTTAAATTTTTGTATGAGGTTTTGGTGGACAACTTTTTCATTTTCACCCGAACATTTCAGTGGATTCAACTAGTAACATTTTTTAAGAGATTCAAGAACGCTTCTGGATTTTGACGGTACGCTAATCTATATAGAAATATTTACTTTTCTTTGCCATTTGAGTTTTTTGTATGAGATTTTAGTGGACTAGTCCTCATTGTTCTCCATTTTGAATGTGTTGTATTTGTGATATCTTCCATAATTTTTAATAAAATTCAGTTGTTATTGTAAAAAAATAGTAATATTTTTTAGGAGAAAAAGAAAAGTCAATTAAGACAAAGCTGGTAACGTTAATTACGAAAAATTATTAGATTGAACCGGTTCACCACATCATCTGTGGTGTCAGTCAATAAGGTCTATCCACATCATTTTTTTTAAGGTAAATCTTCACATATTTCCTACATGTAAAAAAAATAAACAGTTATTTGAAAATTAAAATAAAATAAATAGACGTGATGAGCCGGATCTATCTAATAATTTCTCGTTGATGACATAATGGGCCAAACATGTCGTTGATGGCTTATATCACTCGAAGGAGGGCCTCACCATATATAGGACTAGTTTAGCAAAACATTGCGCCATTTGGCTTTTGTTGGCCTCAAGGGACAGTTTCGTCAAGGTTTCTTAAGGCTAACACAATTGACTAGCCTAGCTTTGATATGGTATTTGAAGTGAAATTGGGTTAGTTTTTTTAATAATACTTACAAACTAGGGAAAAGAGAAAGGGAGAAATACTTATATCAAATATTAAATGTAGGATTTAAGAAAGGAAGAGAGGTTAATGGAAGACTTAATCACCTGCTCTAACATTTGTTAACTAAAATTGGGTTAGTTAAAAGTTAAATTGTTTATATATATATATATATTTTTTTTTTTTGCAAAAGTTGCTTATTTTAACTGATTAAGTCTTACGTTAGTTGATACGGTTAGTTGGCATGTTTAAACACGATATAACGCTGAATTTGAAAATTTGAACTGAATAATAAATATTTTAGAGTTTATTCAAATTTAGATTTCACTAGATGCGATTTTTAATCCATATTTATTTTAGTTGTATATTGTACTAAAAAATATTATTATTCTATGTACTAGCGGTTGAATTTTTTTATAAGTCTCTAGTTTTTAGGGTTTAAAGTCTAAGATTTAGGGTTAGGGTTAGGGTTCAATGTTTATAGTTAGGTTTCAAGGGTTGAGAATAAATTTTATGCTTTAAAGATTAGAGTTTAGAATTTAGAGTTTAAAATTTAAGAGCTAAGGTGTATAACCACTAAGAAAGATACATGGCAACTTTAGAAACTTACTTGCAGAAGAAAACTTTCACTTACAACACATCAAATAATTAAACAAAACACTAAAATACAAGATATGTGTAAGTAGTTCAACATTTTAAACGCATTTACATTTTTTTGACGAAGAAAGAGTTATCATTATATGTCTCGTTAAAAACCTCTTTAAATCTAAATGAAGGAATAGAGTACACATAGTAATCATGTTACCCTAACATAATATGTGGAGCCATCCGAAGGCTTTCTAGAACCGTCTGTGTTAAGCTTAAACCACCCTAACACTGGTGGCTTCAACTGTGGATTCGAAAGACGTCAATGGCCTGTCTTAAGGAGGATTTTCACGGACATCACATGTAGGCATCGACTCATCTCAAGAACCGAACCCCGCTCCTCCAGCTCAGCACCAAAGAAAAAAGCGTTCATCTAGAGCCACACATTCCAAAGCACCGCTTCAAACAATAAATCCCAGTCAGAGGGATCACGAGCAAAATAAAAAAGGGTCGGTAATGTTAACAACAATCCAATCCTTAAAACTCATTGAAAGAAACTCGTCAAACCTTTCACGTTTAACTGGAGCAAACCACATAAAAGAAGCTGAAGGGCACGAGCGAAGAACATGATTCACCGTTTCAATCTCAAACGGACAACATGGGCAACGATTGTCATTCGTAAAATGCAGACACATCCGTTTCTCATTCGCCATGATCATGTTGCAACAAGCTAACCATATGAAAATTTTAATATGCTGGATCCCGCGACACTTATGAATGACCTTCCACAACGGATCTACATTAAATAAATTCTCTCAGGCGCACACCATAAGTCGATTTGACCGTAAACAATCTATCTTCACAACCCTTCTACCCTATAGTTGTTGAAAAGAGGGTGTTATTAATCTAAGAAAATAATAAATTAAATACTATATTTATTATTTTAACGAACTTATACAAGAAAAATTGTAGAACATTTAAATGATTAAACCACATATTCGTATCATCTCTTTTGATATGGCTATACTCGAATCCATATGACTTCTTCCATGTGTTCCTCGTAATATCAACACGCCCATTCTTTTATATTTCCTTTACTGCAAGTAATTAGAAATTACCAAGGAAATTAAAATAAGATAATCGAAGCGAATAAAAGAACGAAATAACTGAAATTAATTGTTGAGGCCTGCAGGGTAAGCAGTTTTCTTAAGACAGATTTGACCGCTCTTTGGTGCTAGAGATCGTCGGTTGTCGATCTCCCAAGATACAACAAGGATGATTATCTTCAGCAACACCACTGAGTAATCGCGAACGTATTTGGCTTTCGACTATCACCAGAAAACACTATACAGATTTTGAAGAGAGAAAACCAAATTTTGGTCGTGTTTTAAAATTGAAAACTGCTCATGTATTTATAGGGGAAAATTAGGGCAAACATGAGAAAATATTATACCGATCATGCCCCTAATCGGATAACATGAGTGGGCTGCAAGCATTTAATTTGAGTTCAAATCAATCCGAATTTATCCTTTAATTTTCGAGATAATCTTCTATCCAAAAGGAAAAAAATAATTCGAACGTGGTAAAATATTCAAAATGAAAAAAATAATCCGAACATTCGCGTCGCCTACGTCGTGCGAGTGCGCCCCAACCGGAATGGGAATGGATTCACATCCTCCTATGCGCGAGGCACAGGTTCAACTCAAGTCATTCAATGACCACAAGTAGGGTAATTGTATATAAACACTTCCCAATCCATTTATCCCATCAATGTAGGATTGGGGGTTTCCATTTTATTTTCTTGCTTTGCAACCTCCTTACTTTGACCATCAATTTCTCATTTATTACTAAACCATTTTGAGCATATGAGATATCATTGTAAAGATCTTGTGAAGTAGAATAAGTTTTCGTTGAATCTTTATTCGAATCTCCATCTTTACTTATTTGAAATATGGCTCAAAGTTTACATTCTCTCATATTTTTCTAACAATATTATCACAAGAAAACTGCGGTACATGCCCTTTAATTGTCGCAAGGCGCAAAAGAATATGCAACAGGAGGAGGTGTTGCAGCTCACCCCATCTCCAATTCCCCAACTGATCAACCATATCTGCCACGGTACAATGAGGCAACATCGTTCTAACATTATTCAGAACGTATTAAAACAAAGGCCTACATCACCAATCCAGGAATCATACCAAAATTTGATGCTACGACCATTCCCAACATTCCAAATCACATTACTACAAATGTCATTCCACACAACTCTCAATCTCTTCCATAATCGGGAACCACTACGAGTATTAAGAGTCTCAAGAATGCTCTCCCTAAACTTATACTTCGCATACAACACCCTGACGCATAACGCATCCGGAAAAGCCACAAGATTATAGGCCAATTTCATTAGGAATGCTTCATTTTGAGTTTCCAGATTATGAAATCCCAAAACTCCATGAGATAAAGGCTTACACACATCATCCCACCTAACAAGATATACACCACCCTTATCCAAAGTAATTCCCAAAACGGATCTACGGATAAGACGATCTACCTCCAAACAAATCTTCTTAGGAATAAATTGCCAATTTGCATGGTATAAGATGAGATTTCCAGAAGAACTGCCTTTGTCAACGTGATACGCTCAACAAGAGATAATGAATTGGCTTTCCATCCACTTAATTTGCACCAAACCATTTGAAGCAAATAATCATACGAAGCTAGTGTAACTCTCTTGTAAAGTAGAGGAACGCAAAGGTATTTTCCAAAATCATCAACCTCTTGAAACCCAAAGCCGACACTAATCTCTGACTATAGGCACGAAGGAACGTTTTTAGAAAGAAAAAAACATTGTTGTCTTCACGATGCTTACGCTATGGCCGAAAACCCCACAAAATCTATTCAAAATCGTCTGCACAATATTCATCTGCTTCAAAGAAGCCTCAGCGAACAAGATCATGTCATCCGTGAAAAATAAATGGGATACTACCAGACTAGGCTTAGACGTTTGGAAAGCCTTCCAACTTCCCCTACCAATCTCAACCTGAATAGCATGGGCCAGGCGTTCTATACATAACACAAACAAGTAAGGTGACAAAGGGTCTCCTTGTCTAATACCACGAGAAGGCTGGAAAAAATCCGTAGTAGATCAATTCCATAGCACCTGTGTAGAGACAGACGACACACACTACATTATAAGCTGCGTCAAAGAATCCAGAATCCCAATATCCAACAGCGTGTCATCAATAAAACCCCACTCAAGACGATCATACGCCTTCTCCAAATTAATCTTGATCGCCATCCACCCTATTTTCCCAATCTTCTTCTTCATAGAGTAGATCATCTCATGAATGATGGTAATATTATTAGTAATATTCCGACTTGGAACAAAGCTCATCTAGTTATCAGACACCCATATGGACAATAGTGGCTTTAGCTGATTAACAATCACCTTTGCTAAAGCTTTATAAGTTGTCGTACATAAGTTGATCGAGCGAAACTGGGATATACGTTCCGGGATAGATATATTTGGTATAAGGACCAATAAAGTGTGACTAATGCTAGCAGGCACGACACCTTCGTCAAATACCTTACGGATAAGGGCACAAACATCCTCACCAACAATGTCCCAATTTTTCTAAAAAAAATGTTGCATTCAACCCATTAACTCAGGTGCCTTATCGGGATTCATGTAAAAGAATGTGGTGCAAATTTCATCCACCATAATAAGACTCGCCAAGCCTTGTAAAACATCACCTGCAATTTGAAGGAATAACCCACGAATTTCATATCCATGTACATCCACATCTATACTTGAAAAAAAGGAACGATAGAAATCCAAGGATGCCAGTATAAGAACGTCCTGATCGGAACACCACATGTCAACGTCCAATTTCAAGGAACTAATCATATTCGATCACCTTCTAGCCATGGTAGAAGCATGATAAAATTTGGTATTTCGGTCACCATTAACAATCCAATGAACACACGCCTTCTGTTGCCAAAATCTTTCTCTTGTTCAAGCACAAATTATCAAGTTCCTCACGAAGTTGTTTCCCCAAGTTAACCAGAAAATCATTATGCGCAACTGAAATAGCTCTATCAATACCCCGTAATCATGCTAATAATTTCTTATTTTTTCCTAATATGTCCAAAAACCTCGGAATTCCAAGACATCACATTGGTTTGAAAGAACTCGACATTAACCGAAAGGTCACACTCAACCAAAACAGACCGTAGAAGATCCCTAAAATCTGAACGATCCTACCAAACTGAGATAAACCAGAAAGGACGATCTCAAACTAGAGAATGGTCATCCACCAAACGGAGAATAATCGGTCAATGATCCAAACTTATACGATCAAGATGTAACACTTGATAATCCAAGAAAGAACTTAGCCAATCAGAATTCGCAACACATCGATCAAGACGTTGTTGTAAATTGCCATGAGACTAGGTGAAAGGAACCCCACGAAAGCCAAGATTCAGCAACCTAATATTAAACAGGAAAATTGCAAACGACCTATTGCCAATTTGTGTGTTGAGACGAGCCATCCAAAAGTTCATCTACAAACAAAATGACATTAAAATCCCCCCTATAACCCATGTAATACATAGACTAGAAGCGAGAGCTGTAAGTTGATCCCATTAAAACTTTTGCCACAAACTAGAGAGGCTAACATAGAGAGAGGTAAACTACACCCACTAGGTAACCTCTGAAGTACGAAACCGACCATTCAAGAAATAATTAGACATATACAGAAATTGCATTTTCGCATCCTCCTCCCACAAAATCCAAATACCACCACTAAACTCATGAGCCTCAACCTAAAACGAATAAGGTAACCCCAAACGAGAGATAACTTGAGAGGCTCACCTCCCACTCACTCGATGTTCAAATAAAGCCACCACATTAGGTATATTCTCTCGAATAAAAGACTTGAAATATCTTTGAAAAGGGGAGCTAGTTGGGCCCTAACAATTCCAAAACAAAACGCTAGTCATTATAAAATAAAATGAGAAAAAACAAAACCCTTACAGATCAATGACCATTCCCACTCTGTCACGAGTAGACACTTCCTTCATCTTCGCTCGTACCATATGTTGCACATGAAACGACAGATTTGTTGGCTTAAATGCCCCAACGTTGTTTACAACTGCCTTGGCCGGTCCTTTCTATAGCCCACCCTTTGGGGAAACGATGGAATCCATTTGTGCAGCAACGTTTTGAGCCTATTCTTGCAATACTGGTTGCATCACCGTTCAATTATCTGACTTCTTCTTAACCTTTAAACCATTCCGAGAATTCTTCTTTGCCCCCTTAACAACCATCCCTCTTCCTTTCGAACCCCCACGGTTCCCCGAGGTGATTATGCCTTGTTCAATAATTGAGACAACTACATGGTTACCAGAAGATTCACTCCCCCATGCTCGATCACCCTGGTATCTTTCCCAACTATCATCGGGGCAACATCAACAATATCCAGACCATTCCTTGTTGCTTTCGATTTCTTCCCTGGATTCAAGGTCATATACGCTACATTTAAATGCACCTATTATGACGGAGTCTCAACAGTTACAGATCGACCCACCTCAGCCACAACACTATCCCCTGCTATAGTTTCACTTACTTAGCACTAGTTTGCTCAGCTTCTGAGCACATATGCTCACTCACCCCATCCTTATCCAAAACAATGAATCGCGATCCCGATGCACCAACATCATTGGTTAGGGACCCTTTCTCTTTCTTAGAGACGTAGGCCAGCCTACGACGATAGTTATCAACCACCATCCACGGGCCA
The DNA here is from genome assembly GCA_958450335.1 of Hibiscus tridactylites. NCBI lineage: Eukaryota > Viridiplantae > Streptophyta > Magnoliopsida > Malvales > Malvaceae > Hibiscus > Hibiscus tridactylites. The sequence continues at coordinate 24,086,782 of OY288283.1, forward strand.
TAAAGCCCTTCTTTATGAGCATGCATCTACTTCGTGTTCGAAGCTCCCTCCACCGATACTTCCTTTCCACTCTGGGCTTCACTAGAACCAATCTTAGCCTCATAATTCTCCTTAGCATGCTCATAAACACCACATCCAAAGCAAATATGGTGAATGCTTTTGTACTCAAGTTTTTGCAAGAATCCATCAATGCCAAGACACGAAAAGAGAGGCTTATTGAGATCAACCATGTTAGGCTTGATAGACTCGATTTCCTTCAACCAATTTAGCTTGCTAAGTGGTGGAGAAGTTGAGCTATTTGGGTGATTTGGTAGTGGAAGTGAAAAATAAAAAGACACGAAGATTTAGAGTGGTTCGACTTTCTAACCAAAGCCTACATCCACTACCTTAGCTTCCCCACTAAGGATTTCAACCAATTTCACTAAGAAATTCGTCCCCTTTTCTAGGCTTAGGAGGAAACCCTTACAACGATCAAAGCTTTCTAGCCTAAAGCTTAATCAAACCCTCTTTACAAGAGATAAAGATAATCAAACTAAATTTCTCTTACAAGGTTGATGTTTGCACTCTCAAGCACTCACCCAAAACCTAATACACTTGAGAATACATAAACATTCAAGCTTACAAGTGCTTTGTCTATACAAGAATGACACAATTAGGCACTAAGAAATTTCTTTTATCATAATATGTTGACTTGAGGATCATTAGTCTTCTATAGATGCTTGAAGGTCCATTTTATACTTCTAATTGAGCTTATAGCCATTGTAGACCGTTGGGATTGAATTGGAGTCGTTAGGGTCTTTATTTCTCTCCATAAGTGTAGTTTTGGGTAGTAGGGTATCGATACTCGTTTCACTGTATCGATACGACCTTTTTAAAAACTAGTCGTTGAGCCTGCTTCAGCATATGCATATCGATACGCTTACGAGCGTATCGATACAACCTGCATTTCAAATAGCCGTTGGGAAAATGACCGTTGGGAGCAGTTAAGGCGTATAGTACGTGATACAACTGTATCGGTATAGGACTAGTCGTTAGGGGGTTTTAAAGCTCTCCTTATCGATACGCCTTGGTGTACAAACAAGTTTTTTTGGGGGGCTATAACACTTAGAAAAAATTTTCTTGAAGCAATTTATTTGACTTAGAAATATTTTGGTTCAAATTTGCTTGTCAATTTGTGAGACTTTGAAATACTTAAAATTTTATTTACTTATACAAAAAGGTCATTCATTCACCCACATTCATTATTCAAGGTATAAAAACCCTTTTCTTTCTTTTTAATTTTCGTTTAGTTTTTGTTATTGTTTTCAATTAATTTTTGTATACTTAATATTATTATAGTATGAGTTTTGAAGTTTTTGCAAAAAAAATTAAAATCTAAAATTTTTTGTTTCGAATATTTAAATATATCGTATATTTTAATACATTGTTTTTCAAAACTATTTTTACTAAAAATTATACTTATACTTGTATATGATTTTAATGTACAAAATATAGTATTTCTCTCAATACCTTGAATTATTGGAATGATTTTTGGATCGAATATGATGATAATTGCATACATTGTTTTAGAATGGTTTTGATATTTTTCAGGATATTATGGCACTAAAAAAGAGAAAAATGAAAGATTTGGCTTCTAGTTCATCCAATCCCTCTTTGGACAATGAGGGTATTACTAAACCGAACCTTGGTTTTATTCTTCAAAACAATTTTCTAACCCACACAGGTATGGCCCATTATAAACAATACCAAGCCTTTCCAATCTGGGATGAACAAGTTATTTCAATCCCTTTTCCAAACTCCAAACGGTTTAAGTTCAAATATCTTGGGTTGTTACAACAATGGAAGCCTTTACCTTTTTTAAGTGTTCCCCCAATTATGTACAGAAATCTTGTTTTGATTTTCTTCGCTAATGCCCGATGTGTCCATGACCAAGCTAGAGAGAGTGTTATTTCCATTGACTCCTGCCTTATGGGCAAAAAGCTTCGAATTGATCAAACCGCTTCATGCAATGTTTTTGGGTTTGAAAACTTGGGAATTGATGATGAACACTCATCGGGGCACTCTCAACTTGGTTCCGTCACCGTCTTTGATGCTCATGATCGTATCCTCCATCTCATCATCTCTTGGTGGATTCGCCCTTCCGGTGGGAAATTCTTTACCATTCGCCAAGTTGATGCGTTTTGGCCCTGTTGTTTTTGAGAGGGTAAGCGCCCAAATTTTTACCAAATTATGTTTGCCGACTTGGTTTATCTTGTACAACACCGTCACACCAATCAAGTCAAATCCTTTTTCTATGGCACGACTTTGAGCTTCTTGTTCGATTCCTTGGAGATCGATTGTTCCCATGATGTCACCGAGCCTCTAGGCAAGCCCATTGACGAACACACTCTTACTCGTGCTCACTTTGAGTACATTAATCATGAGAGGGTTCATGTTGCTCGCCCTCTTCCTCAAGAAGATCAACCGCCTTCGGTCGCTCATCAAGGTCCACAAGTCCAACAAGCTCAAACTTCCATGGATGGACTCATGGCGTATCTCAATGAGCAATTCACCACCTTAGGGAATAACACGGATGCTGGATTTTCCGCCATTGATACTCCCTTTACATCATTGGAGGATCGAGTTAAGGCTACTGAACAACAACAAACTTTCATGGATGTCTCTCTCACCGCCTTCCATGGTGCTTGGCTCAATCATACTCGGAGATCTCAAACCAACAATGATGATGAAGACGAAGAGGACGAGGATGAAGAAGATGAGGACGAGTAGTTTTTAAGCATATCATCTCATTACATATCATATTAGGATTTCTTTATATGCACCTTTATGTTAGAAACCTTATGCTCTGATTTTGTTTTTATGATTAAGTTTGGATTTAAGTTTGAAATTACTTTGAACTATTATTGATTTGGATTTCATTTTAAATTTTAATGTTATTATGTTGCTTTAATTATGCTTTGTACTTCATTGCTATATCTTGCCTATATCCTTGAATATTTGCATTGAATTTGATCTAACAAAAAAGATGAGAAGTGTAAAACATAAATTTTTACAAATTTTTGAAAACCAATCTTAAATTAAGGGGGAGTAAACTTTCCAAAGTTTTCAAATACTTAAAAATTTACTTTGGTTTTGTTATATCAAAAAGGGGAGATTGTAAAACCTAACTTGATTTTGATATAACAAAGTGTCTAAAGATCTTTTTGTAAAAGTAAATAAATTTTTAAGTATTTCAAAGTCTCACAAATGTACAAGCAAACTTAAACCAAAATATTTCTAAGTCAAATAAATTGCTTCAAGAATTTTTTTTCTAAGTGTTATAGCCCCAAAAAAAAAACTTGTTTGTAAGCCAAGGCGTATCGATACGCTATAGTCGTATCGATACGGTTTTTAGGTTTTAAAATTTTAATCGACAAAAGTGTACCGATACGATTTTACCCGTATCGATATGATATTTTACCGAGGCTTAACTTTAAGGCATAGTGTACCGATACGGTAAGTCCCCGTATCGATACGGTTTGAACTGATTCGATAAATCTTTGCATTTAAAGTTTTTGACCGTTGCTTGTCAGTTATGATTTCAGCAAAATTCAAACGGTCATTAGACCGTATCGATACGCCCATATAGCGTATCGATACACTTTTTACAAAAGTTTTCCTTAGGATTGTAGTGAGCAAAATTCCTATCGATAAGGTTATAGAGTATCGATACGCCCTCTTAAATGTACACAACAGCTCTTTTTGTTTTTAGACAAGTATCGATACGGTTGATCGAGTACCGATACAATAGGTTGCAGAAGTGCATTTATTACGGGAAAAATGAAGCCAATGGCTCAATTGATGATCTCAACCACCAAAACGGCTAGAAATTAATGCAAGGGAATATAAACAAGCCTCAAAAGCTACATCAACAACTATTGAACTTAATTGCAACAATCTAAACTCAAATCCAAACCTTTGAGCTATTAGAGTCAAACCCTTGTACCCAATTGAGTGATTTTCAATTGTATTAATTTTTTTATCAATTTGGGTTGAGTGAACTTGTAATTTGGGGCAAATATTCCACCTTGTGAGATTTATCTTTCATTTGCCAACAATCTTTGTATTTGAGAGAGTCTTGGTTAATCTTTGGGTAGAAAGATTAACCGATTATAAGGTTTCCTCCTAATCCGAGAAAAGGGGACGAATTTCTAGTAAAATTGGTTGAAAATCTTTAGTGGAAGCTAAGGTAGTGGATGTAGAGCTTGTTCTAAGCTTGAACCACTATAAATTGCTTTGTCTTTATTTTTTATAGTTTCAATTTGTTCTCTTCATTTTTAAAAAACCAATTCAACCCATTTTGACCATTTTCGGTTCGATTGATTCACTTAACAAACCAAAACATCCAAATGAGAAAATTTACCTTGTTCTCCAACACATGTATTATAGTCCACCTTCACAACCTTACCAACCACCGTGGCAATCAGACGAAATAGAGCCTTAGAATAGTACATATAAGGAAGGCCAGGAAGGCGCATCTATACAACAATGTGAGAAGGATGCTTTTCTAAAGTAGAAAAAGACCAGCTCATGGTTGAACTATTAAATAACTTTCATAAATTGTCCAAGAACCCCAATCGAAATATGCACATAATCTCTACCATCATTAAACTTAACTAAAAAAATAGTTGTTATCTAAATCCACAAGTTGAATATCCCCTAGACCCTAGTGGCTTCCATAATGCATGTATCCTTTTAAACAATGTCTGGCAACCAATCAACCGGCCCAATAGGCGAACAATGACCACATTCCTCCTACTCCTATCAATCTGCTCATGTACATGTTTTGAAAACTTAATCGTGGTAAAGGAATATGCCCGCTCGATTACATAATCCTCTTCCAACACAGTAACCTCATCATCCGCAAAATCATGATCATCAATCCTAGATTCACCTATACGTGAAGAGCTAGCCACCATATTGACATAAGACAGCTTAGAGTTCGGATCTCGAACGTCATCCGGCCTTTGACCATCCTCACCATGTTGTTGGTCCATGTGAGAAAAAGCACCATGTCCATCATCGTTACCATCAGCCTCCATATCACTAGGTTCAGACAAACGATCGGGGACATCTCTTTCGTTTTTACCCTTCTTCGACAAACGCTGGTCCTCCACTGAAATCGGAGAACCCGCCATTTCCAAAATCGAAGGCATACTCGCAATAGAAAAACTCTCTGTGGACACCCACCAGGGTTTTCATACAAGAGAATATCATTGGCTCTATTAGAGCTGCCAATCAGTACACTGCCGCTAAAGCCATCGTTAAGGTTTTCCATCATAGCTTAACACATTTACATTAAAAACCAGATAAAATGCAGAAACCTAAAGATTGTGGCATCTAGAACTCGCATAAGAACGCACGTGTGCGATCAAACTATTTGGTAGAATCAATTTGTCTATGTTCCCCTTGGCACCCTTACTAACTGGACAAAGACGGAGCATGAATCAGGAATTGAGAATAAAATATAAATATTTAAAAATAAGAGGGAAAATTTATAATTAATTTATTTTTAAAAATGTTTCTATATATACAAGGTAAAAAAATTGAGGGGAAGAGGAAGAGTCACTCTCACAGTAAATACACCTCGTCCCTGCAAGCGGCCCTGGTGAACCAATGATTTTTCACTCGATAAATATTATATTCGTATATCTATATTATATTCACATTATTTCCTTTATACCATTAAAATTATTTTTTATTGACCTTTTAAAAGATAATTTTTTTAAACTTTGACCATAATCATTTTAAATATTTTTAAAAATTAAATTTTATAAAATATATTTCAAAACTACTTGATGATTTTTAATATATATATGATTTAGATTTTTATCAATTATAAATTTTAAATAATAAAGGGTCAAATATTTTAAAAAATATTAACCAAAAAAGTAAGAATTTTAAGACGACTTAGGGAGTAGAGGTGGAAATCGGGTCATTCGGTTTGAGAAATTTTGGGTCTATCTAGAATCGGTTTAGATTTGGTTCGGGTCAGTTCGGTTCGGGTTCGGGTCTAATTCGGGTCTGTGTTGAGTCGAATTCAGTTCGGGTATTGGATCGGGTCAAAATCGGATCGGTTGTTTTCGGGTCGGGTCAATATCGGATCGGTCGCTTTCGGTTCGGGTCAAAATCAGGTCGTTCGGATCGCTTTCGGGTCAATTCGATTTGAGTTGGGTTAAAGGTTTGAGGTTTAGTATTTATGGTTTAGTTTAGAGTTATTGATGTATGAGATTAATTCTGATTCAACTCGTTAATCTATGCATTTGAATTTGATTAAATATTTAAATCCAACTTCATGTATCCATATCAAAATTTTATGTATAAATATATTAAATCAAAGTTTATTATATGTAATAATAATAATAATAATAATAATAATAATTTCTAAAATGAATTAATTTATTAAACTTAGTATCTAATTGAGCTAACTAAAATCTAAAAGCATAAATCACGGACATAATTAAAATAATTCTAAAACTAAATGTGAAATTTCAATTAAATTAATCTAAATTAAAACTCAATTAAATTTAAAAAAAAAAGAGAAAGACAATTGGTAAAAATAAAGAGGGAAAAGACAAAAATTTGGAGGGAAATAAGCCACCAATTTTTTAAGCTAGATTGAAAGAAAAAAAAAAGACAATTAGAAAAAATAGAGAGAGAAAAGACAAAATTTTGGAGGAAAATAAGCCACCATTTTTTTAAGCTAGAGATTACTAGTATATTGTATTTGTTTATTTTAACTTAAATATTATATTGTTTAATTTTCTTGTTTCACTAGTAAACAAATTAACTTCTTGTTATTATTTATGCAACTATGGAAGATGAAGAGTTTGTCGGCTCTTCTGTGGATTTGAATGAAAAGAAGTCTAACCGTTGATGCATGTGTTATTTGTATCTACTCAATGTAATTGAGTTTCATGAGTAGGAATAGTTGAGTTTAGATATTTAACTTTATTTGCAGCTAAATGTCACTTTTGAACGAGAACTTTTTATTTAAGACTTGTGCCTTATGTTAGTTTTGTTTTTCAAACTCTTTATCATTCTACCAAACATATATGGGTAAGAATGCTTGTAATCTAATAGGATCATGTTGATCAAACCATTTGAGTCATTTTGTTTTGTCTGTGTGGAACTAGTTTTTTCAATGCATGGACTAGTGATGCAATTAAATGTTGCCCCTATGAATTGGTCTATTATGTATCCATTCCTTTTAATGCAATCTTTTGACATTTTTTTTCTTTGTAAATGTAAGATTAAATATTGGGAGAGAAAATAGTACATTGAAACTCTAAATTTAAAAATTAGTTTATTTAATTAATATTGAAACGTAAAATAACATAAAATGTCATTATACCACAACTTTGACAAGAGGAACAGTCTCTTCCATGATATAGTATAAAAAGATAATAAAACATACTTCTTTTTATTATTTATTATATTGTTAAAAATAGATATTCGGGTTAAAATCGGGTTAAAATCGGGTCGATATTCGGTTCAGCTTTCAGTTCAGCTTTCGGTTCGGGTAGCATTCAGTTCGGGTCAAATCGGTTCGGGTTCATTTCGGTTCAACAAAAAATTTCGGTTCGGTTCGGTTCGGTTTATTTCAGGTTTCGGGTCAACTTCAGATCATCATGTTCGGGTCAAAATCGGGTTTCAGGTCGAATAATTCGGCTCGGATTTCGGGTCTCGGGTCAAGTTTGCCAGGTCTATTAGGGAGTGTGTGTTAATAAAATCTTATTGCCTAAATAATTGAAAGACAAGTGAGTTTGAGAGACAAATTTCACGTGTGGTGTGGGTGATTCACCATAAAGGCAAAGACAATTTTGTCTTCGTTTTGTTTGCTCTTCCATGCATGATACATAAGCTGATATGCAACCAATTTACTACATGCTGATAAAGCTGCTGGCATTGTCGCCTGCTTTTCTGGGCATCAATCACCACATTTGATCCGGAGTGAACACACTAGATTTGTGGTGATCAGTAAGAACAAAAGATTTCCTTTTATCAAATTAAGATTCCATCGATTATTGTATTGAAACTAGGCATTTAGTCTTGCGTATTTTTTTTGCACCGGCGGTGGAAAATTTGTTCCTCACACGTAATTAATTTTTAGAATTTAAAAGTTAAAGTTTAGAGGGTTTTAGTATTTGTGATTAGGTTTTAAGGTTTCGAAATATATTTTATGGTTTAAAGTTTGGAGTTTAGAATTTAGAGGTTAGAGTTTAGAGCCTTTAAAAAAGACACGTGACAGGTTTAGAAGTCTACTCGAAAAAAAAAAAATTCTACTAACCGTGCATCAAATAACTACCCACTACCCATTTCCATTCAAAATTTTAACCACAAATCAAGGATGTTGCTTATGAATATTGCAACTATTGATCACAAAAAGAAAAAGGTTTCAACTTCAAACATCAAACCCTAAAACCCAAAGTCGAATGCCGCGTATTTGTTCCCCCACCATTAATAAAGTTGATGGGTCAATCTCAGCCCACTGTGCATGCATTCACAACTGTAAACCCCGAGGATAAAACAACAAATAGGGGTCTGCAATAGACCAAATTTTAATTTGCCTGTTTTTGGATTATAATAGCTAAGCAACCCCAGCTGGTAGCCTTTATTTATTTTTTCTGTAATAGACCAACCTTTTTAAAGTAATATGTAAAAGTTTAGACTTTAATGGATGATGAGGCAGTGATTGGAACATTGCAATTATTGGTAGGAGAAATAAAGGCAAAACAGTATTGCATTGGTTTGCTGCCTCAGCCCTAATAATGTCGCGTTCGAACTTACGTGCTCTCCTTGAAACTGCAATGTGTCTTACCAATGCACTCAACCCTGGTAGAGAAACTGAGATTTTTAACTGTGGCAGAACACCTATTTGGGCTCTAAATCAGGCGGGAACATGTCCATTCAGTGTGTGGGCTGTTAGTTTTCATTTCTTTTTCGTTTGCCATTCCAACGCTTGCTGAAGGAAGCCTTATTAATTATAATATAATTTGACCAAGGTTTTGTTCAGGAACGAGTTCCAAACCAGCTTTTGAAGCGCCAATGAAAAAGCTGCGCCAAACGACCAAAAATTATGTTTTTTCAACTAGCTTCTGCACCCGATTTTCTTCAAACCAAGCTTTTGAAAACGCTGAAATTTTTAATTTCTCCCTAAATCACTGTTTTCACAGCTTTTTACCTAAAATTTCGTTCTAAAATCATTCGTAAACGGAGCTTAAATGTAAGACATGAACCGTTCAAAGGCCATCATTTTGCTTTAGCATATGGCTAATGATCATAACTAAGATTAATCCTATATGCAAACACACAATTTTAGGGTAATATATGCAATTAATCCTATATATATGTGGGGGCACCACATTTGAGGGTTCCCATGCAAGGTAAGGTTCATGGTCTAGGCCGGTGGCAGTGACCACGGGAGAAGAGGTCCCCCTGCAACTCTGAAGGTTACAGTTCAGTATGTCTCGGAACACAACATGATTCCGACCAAAGCCAAGCTTTGGGGCCGTGCGTGTGCGTTTTCACTAATACGTACAAAATCCGAAGCCCTAAAAAGCTACTACTAACAGACAGCTTCTAACATTCGTTCACCAGCAAATTACCAAACCGGACACCATCTGCGTCATTTCAATGTTTCAGACCCCATCTCCTTGTTTTATGATTCTGTATTTACTATACTGTAATTAGAATTTCAAACATGAAGATGAACAGATGAAGCAGTTGGATTCAGTGCATATTCTGCTCTGATTTTGTGTACCTTAAGGTCACATGTAGCCAGTGGCGGAGCCAGGATTTAAAGTTAGAGGCAAAAACATAAATATTTAAAAGTGTAGGGAAGGTAAATTCATAAATAAATTAATTTTAAAAAAAATTATATAGGAAGACAAAGTTGAAAAAAAAATTGATGGGTGAGGGTTTAACTTCGTTATTGACTGCAGTGACAGATCCGTGTATAAGAAATTCCTTCGATTAATTATCTATTTTACTGGTTGTATGGATTTGAAATCTGAATTTCCCTATGTGTACCCACTACCCACCATGAAATTTCTGGACCCAATATAATATCTATGTACTCACCCTCAAAAAATATTTATGGATCTGCCATTGGTCACATGATTTCCCAAAGAGATGCATGAATTATAAGATTCTCATGACCTAATCCCTTAGATGTTCATTTAGTCCAATCTTTGTTTTGCTTTCAAGTCTTCTTTAGATGAGGCTATCTTTATTTCATAAGATTCAGATTTTTCAACACTGACAGTTAATGAGGGACTCAAAATTCAATCCCCTTTTAAGTTCCAAACTGTAAAGGGATTCAAATTGAGTGCCATGGCCCTACACAAGGAGGGTGTTGTCTGCTGTTGGGCAGCAGCATATAGAGAAAAACACCATTACAGTCTTTGTGGATCATCCATTATCTAACGTAGGGTTGACATCAATTTATGCCCCCTCCCCACAATGCTCTCTCAATTTCTACATTTTATCCTGAGCTTTCCCACTAAATTTCAAGTTCATCAAACCTTCCCGAGTGTAAGGTATCGATACTAAACAATGGTCAAGCCTAAACAAGAACCGGAACTAAATAAAAATGGATAACATTTTTTAGGTCAAGTGATAAAGAATTGAACGCTCCTGAGTAAGATATTAATAGGATGAAAATATACAACAACCTAGATTTTTGTTGGAATTGACAAGCAACCTTAAGCTTGTGGAATGAGTCCTCAACACTGGACATTTTTTTTTAGATTTTCCTTGCAAATTCTAGTTGTATTTAGTTTGCTTTATCCCGGTTTTCAAAAGAATGTAGATGAATAAGAGAGACAAAGTCGGTTTAAAGATTTAAGAGGTCTTGTAAAATTTATTAAAATGAGACTATTAATTTAATAAGAACTAAATGTTTGTTGACTTATGTGTAGCAGGCTGACTTTCAAAAGTCCAGTAACATTTTACTTTTCTAATGTGCTTTATCTCTAGCGTTGAACTAATATGTTATCTTTTTTTTCCTTGTAAGCATTTATGTTAATCTAATTTGAAATTTTGTGTGATCACTTATATTATGCTTGTTCAGAACCACCACTGCGAAAAGAAAAAAAAACATAATTAGTTACTTTACATAATATATTATATTACTAATCACATCTAGGCTTACTCCTTTGATCAACTTAGAACCTATATTGCCATCAATTTCGGAGACTAGTCATAAGAAATAAATAAAACAAAGGACTTTTTAAATGTTAAGAATCCAATGCAAAAACAAGGGTTTGAAGGTGACATTCAACTGCCCAAGTGAACACAATTGGTTGCCTCATTAGCTCATACTAACATCACTAATGTGTTGGTCAATGTTCATGAGCATTGGACCATTACGCCGAAATTGGAGGAAAGGGTTCCCGGGTGATATTCTAGTGCAAACACAAGGGCAGTTTCAGACTTTGAGCAGCAGCTAGACCTGGCAAACTTGACTCGAGACCTAAATTAATTTACCTAACTTGAGACTTGATATTGACCAGATCATGATGACCCAAATTTGATATAAAACCTGAAATAAACAAAACTGAGATCAACCCGAATTTTAATTAAACCAAAATAGAACCAAATCGATTTTCAACCGAACTAAAGACATCTCGAAATAAAAAAATATATTAAAAGAAATAAAGAAAGAATGATGTGAACCACCGCACAACTCACCAAAAAGCCATATATAGGGTGTAAAAAACTGGCCCGGCTTGAAAATCCGACTAAAAACGTCAAATTCAAAGGTTGACATGAATCAAAAACCGACTAATCTTTTACTGACTTGAACCAAAATTAACCGACTAAAAAATTAACTGAATCGATATGACCCAATACTCGACCCGAATCACCCTAAACACAAATTAAAACCAAATGTAGTGACCCAAATTTAACCATCCAAACCATCAGCGGCCCCATGATGTATAAAATAGGCTTAAACGTCAGATAAGTGCCCAAACTATACCCTTTTTTCCAGTTAAGTGCCTAACGTTTGTTTCGGGCCACTTAGGTGCCTAACGTTTTATTCCGTCACCCATTTAAGGTTTTAGCCGTGACAGACGTTAAAATTTTTCGTTAAAGGACACGTGTCATGTTTTTAAATTTTCTGATATTAAAAATAATAATAAAATAAATTAATTAAAAATAAAAATAACTGGGTTAAATTACCTTAAACCCCCATCTTCTTCCCCCATCAAACCGTCCCTCTCCCCCTATTTATTCTCTGCATTTGTTTGTTCTAGACGGGCTCACATTATTACTACCCACAGAAGCAGCAACCCATAACTTACCTAAAAACATTATTTATTTTATTTCCCCCCCTGACCATGGCTCGAGCCTCCAAAGGAGAGAGTTTCATAGAAAAGTGCATTAGCCATTCGAGAATTAAACTAGACCAAATATCCAAAACTGGTTGTTCCTGTAAGAAAACGAAAGAGGGTATATAACATGTAAGAGAAGAACAGCAGTTGAAATGGTAAGAGAAAGTGGGAGGCACAGAGGTAATGTGTTTGATATTTATATAGTTAAAAATTTCAATATATTGAACGACATTATTGAATGAGTTGAAGGAAGAAGAAGGAAATCAAGATCTAGCCAATAAAAAATATAGTCAAAAAAGGACCCCTTGTTTTGTTTTCATGCAAAAGAACTACATTTGTGCAGGCAATAGATTAAAAAGAAACGATTTTTACAAAGTCTAGAAAGATGGGAGAGAGACTGAGATTCCGATGCGTGTGTACTGTACAAGACAAAAGCCAATGAAAGAAGAGAGAGAAGAGCAAGTTAGGGGATTTTGCATAGAAGGTTCCATTTGGTGTCCGGGATTGACATTGTAAGCTTCTAGGGGTTGGGGTTTACTTGGTCAAATGCAATGCCGGTCTTTCGTCTATCTTGAACATCGGCAGCCACGACATTCTCAACTTGCACCTGTTTGTTCCTGGTTTTTAATGTAGACACTTAGCAGAGAATAAACATGGAATAATGTGAGCCCATCTAGAACAAACAAATGCAGAGAATAAACAGGGGGAGAGGGACGGTTTGATGGGGGAAGAAGATGGGAGGTTTAAGGTAATTTAACCCAGTTATTTTTATTTTTAATTATTTTTAATATCAGAAAATCTAAAAACATGACACGTGTCCTTTAACGGAAAATTTTAACGCCCGTCACGGCTAAAACCTTAAATGGGTTACGGAATGAAACGTCAGGCACCTAAGTGGCCCGAAACAAACGTTAGGCACCTAACTGAGAAAAAAGGTATAGTTTGGACACCTATCTGACGTTTAAGCCTATAAAATATTATTGCAAAAGTTTCAAAGCCGATATAGTTTAAGGCATCTATGATAGCCATACACATATTTTATTTTGAATTAGCCATACACATCCTACTCCTTTTAGGGGGAAAAATTAAATGGAATTGAGAGGCGCACGATGGATTTTTTTATAATTATCTATATTTAATTTATTTGTTAATTAATCCAGATTGAATGCAATAAAAAATTATTATAAAATAATATTTGTAATTTAATTTATAACGTCGGAATTTGAATATTTAATTTTATTTAAAAAAAATAAAGTATCAAAATAATAAAATTTTAAATTAAAAATAGGAAAATACTTTGATGCACAAGCTGTGTAAACTTTAGTTTACACAAGCCCTTTAATTTTAGGGTTTAGGGTTTTATGTTAGGGTTTAGGGGTTTAGTATGTAGGGTATATAATTTAAGGTTTATGGTTAGAATTTAGAGTTTAGAGTTTAGGGCTTAGGGTTTAGGGTTTAGGTTGCTAGGGTTTGTGATTTAGATTTTAAATTTTATAAAAAGATTGTGTAAAAAAAAATTTACACAGCTTGTGCATCAAAATAAAACCCTTAAAAATATTATATATTTAAATATATTCGAATCTATAGAATTAAAAATAAATAAATGGTGTAACAATGATGAGTGAGGAGGGACACAAGTGGACCATGCCTTTCTCACTACACGCTGGCATCGCATGGCATGGTCAGAAGACTCATCGGCAATTTAACCCTTCAAACAATATATTCTTTTCTATGCCCAAAAAAAAATTAAGGGTAAAATATACATACAGTCACTAAATTTTAGTAAAAAAATTAAAATAATAATTAAATTTTTAAAAATTTATTTTTTAGATATGAGGTGAAAATCGGGGTGGGAATGTGGCATACCGAGTCAGATTCTCGTTAGGGGTTAACGGGGTTTAACGTATTAGTTATCGTTTTGTTTCAAAATATAAAGTTTAATTGTCATTTTGTAATTTTTGAAAATTTGGTTATCATTTTATTTTTTTACCAAAGTTCCACACGAAAGAAAAAATAAAGATTTTTAATATTTAAATTTAGTTGTAAGCTTTAATTCGGTATATAAATTTGTTTTTGGTGTAATTGGTATTTAAATTCAATTTGAATTAGTACTTCAATTTGATTTTTTTAGTTCAATTTGATACTTATGGGTTTTTTTCCAATTAAATATTAAAAAGTTGGTTTTTATGTTCAGTTTAAATAAAAATGCGGATATCTTATAAATTTTCGAAATTATTTGAACTCGTTTAGGTCAAAAACGGACATAAATCCAAAACAATCCAAATTAAATTAAGAAGTCAAGTTCAGATATCAATTAGAACAAGAAAATCAAGCTCAAGTATCTAATTAGTTCAAGAAAAAGAACACATGTATCAAATTGGTACACGAATTTAACTTTTTGATATAATTTGGTTAAAATAAAACTAAGTTCATATGCGTAAATAGACGAAAGAAGTTCAGGTATAAATTAAAACTCGAAGCAAAATTCAAATCCGAAAATATAAATTGACCTAAAAAACTACTTGGAGATAGCTTTGGTGAGATTTTTACTATGCTTTTGGGTTTCATCCTTGATCTTTGATTCTTTGTTTCGCATGTCAAAATCAGATTCTCCATGGAGTTTGACTGAAAGCTCTTGTAAGCTTCTTCATTTGTATTTTTGTAGCTGTTGTGCTTTATATAAAACTCAGAGAAACATATCATCTCCTCCAGTATAATTGTTTTATCTGCTAAACAGGAAGGGTCTTTTTGTATACTTTTCCAGAGTATACATGGTTTGAGAATTTTCCTACAATCAAATGGGTGGTCTTGTCTGTTGGGTTGTTCGAAAAACATATTTTGCTTCCTGTTAGAGAAGGAGCTTCCTTTCATAAACAAAGTATATGCTGAATTACACAACACCAGAACTCAGTCATGAAGTTTATGAAACTCGGATCTCGCCCCGACACTTTCTACTCAGCCGAGTCTGTAAGGTATGTTTCTCATGAACGACTCAAGTTCAAGCTTTGATTTTCTCGAGAAAGATTATTTATTTTCTTGGTACGCAGGACTGTTTCTTCTGAAGTCTCTAGTGATATTATAATCGAAGTTAATGGAACTAAATATCTGCTTCACAAGGTAAAATTTTTAAACAAAATTTATTTGTCCCTTTTCTGTGTCCCTTTACTATTGTTGATTTTTTTTTCCTTTGGTGCAATGTTGATTCTTTAAAAATTCGTTTTGCATATGTAGTTTCCTCTGTTGTCCAAGTGTTTGCGGTTGCAGAGATTATGCTCTGAAACATCACAATACCGAGACCAAGTGATCCGATTACCCGATTTCCCCGGTGGAATCGAGGCGTTCGAGCTCTGTGCCAAGTTCTGTTACGGTATCACAATCACGTTCAGCGCGTATAACATCGTGGCAGCGCAATGCGCGGCCGATTATTTGCAGATGACAGAAGATGTTGAGAAGGGTAACTTGATTTACAAGCTTGAAGTGTTCTTCAATTCATGTATTTTACAAGGGTGGAGAGACTCAATTGTGACATTACAAAGCACCAAAGCGTTCCCTTTATGGTGTGAGGACCTTGGAATTACTAGCAGATGCATCGATGCGATTGCATCGAAAGTTTCGAAACACCCTTCGAAGGTGAGCTTGTCGCATAGTCATTCGAGACGGGTTAGCGATATGTCTTGTAACGGAACCGAGAGCCAGCGGCTTAAACCGACGACCAAAGGTTGGTGGGCGGAGGACATGGCTGAGTTGGGGATAGACCTTTATTGGAGAACCATGATTGCTATTAGATCAGGTGGGAAAATACCCTCTAATCTCATCGGTGAAGCATTGCAAATATATGCATCTCGATGGCTGCCGAATATATCCCCGAAAGTAAAGGCTAACCGAGGACGAACATCCGACTCGGGTTCGGAATTGGCTGATGAGGTTTCTTCAAAGCACAGGCTGCTGTTGGAATCGATAGTGAGTTTACTCCCATCGGAGAAAGGCGCTGTTTCCTGCAGTTTCCTACTTAAGCTCTTGAAAGCAGCCAACACTCTTAATGCTTCATCGTCTTCGAAGATGGAATTGGCTCGAAGAGTAGCACTTCAGTTAGATGAAGCAAGAGTAGGCGATCTGTTAATACCGTCTCTATCGTACTCGAGCGATATCATCTACGATGTAGACATCGTCATCACCATCTTGGAACAATTCATGTTGCAAGGACAGAGTCCTCCTACTAGCCCTCCGAGATCAAAGCTGGGGTTCGAAAGGAGACGAAGGTCACGTTCAGCTGAGAATATCGATTTCGAGTTTCATGAAAGTAGGAGATCATCTTCGGCATCACACAGTTCCAAACTGAAAGTAGCCAAAATCGTGGATGGCTATCTTCAAGAGATTGCTAGAGACAAAAACTTACCACTATCGAAATTCATTGCAATAGCTGAGACGATCCCCGATTTCTCTCGGTCCGACCATGATGATCTTTACCGAGCTATTGACATATATCTCAAGGTAACCAACTCTCTTGACTTAATAGTATTTTTCATGTTCTTGATTTACAAGTGCTCATTGTAGTTGTTATTTTATATGTGCAGGCACACCCGGACCTAAACAAGAGCGAAAGGAAAAAGCTGTGCTGCGTACTCAATTGCAGAAAACTATCCGTCGAGGCCTGCATGCACGCTGCACAAAACGAAAAACTGCCTCTAAGAGTAGTGGTACAAGTCCTCTTCTTCGAACAAGCCCGAGCAGCCACGGCCGAGGGCAAAGTGGCAGATCTCCCTAGCAACATTAAGGCACTTTTAGCTGCCCATAACATGGATCCATCAAGGCCTCCAGGGACTTTAAGCTCTAGTACCAGCATTCGAGCCGACCATCAATGGAGTGTTTCAGGCCTTAAATCTCCCAAGTCGAGAACTTCGACACTAAGGATGAAGCTTGCGGAAGACGATGATTTCGATGAACTCGATATGAATCTAAATGGAATGGGAAGACATTCCAAGTTCAAGGCCTTCTGTGCTTTACCTACGGGACCTAAAAAAATGTTTAGTAAGTTGTTGGCAATCAATAGAAGTGGCAGTGAAAAGAACTGAGTGAATTTTGTTTTAAGTGTAAAGTATGCTAGTTTTTTCATTTTCTTCTATTCATTTAAGTAAACGCCTTGTAATTTTAGCTTAGAAACAAAGAACATGAACGTAAAATACGGGGCTTAACCCGGTTCATATAAAAATCGAAACTTCCTTCGTATCGATAATGTTCTGTCACGGGGTCAGAGTCTTGGCGCAGGGACATAGCCCCCGTGCGGCAACCCAGGGCTCTTACCAGCCCGGGGCTAAGCCTTATCCGCTCGATGCTTACTGGTTTCGCCCTCCCATGGGCTCATCAGGGAAGCGGGGACAGCTCCCGACCAGTGTGGTGCCTACCAACACGCCCCGTCCCGAAGGACCGAACGGCTGTACGGCACGTACTACACCCTTAATGCTATCCCGCATCCTGCTTTAAGCACAGCCAGCAAGCATCTGTCACGGTCTCGAGCATCACGCGACTAGGACCGTGACAAACTCCCCCACTTGAGTCATGCACGCCCTCGTGCATGGGGAGTAAGCTCTTCACCCTCTTCTTTTGTTAGCCAGGATCTAGTGTGCAGTTCCCTGTCTGCTCGCCCTCTTCATTGGAGGCACGAGTGACTACGGAAGGTTCGCTGTAGCTTCCTGCCTACCCGACCTCTACTTTAGAGGCCCCACTCGCGAACACCCCTTTACCGGTGCGAGACACATGCTCGTCAACTTTGACTCGCTACGCAGCACAAGGAGCGCTTGGAAAGCCCACAGCTAGCACATAGACTAGCTCTGATACCATCTGTCACGGGGTCAGAGTCTTGGCGCAGGGACATAAAGGGTTACTTCCAGTCGAATACGACACTCTAAGCAGTAAGCACACGTACACGGCTCGCGATCCGTTTCAGTTCTCCGACTATCTCCCTCGCGTCCGGTCTATCGTCCTTGTCCGCCGCCACATCGACGCCTTCCGTCGCTTCCCCGCCGAGGATCAAAACGGGGTCCACCACCTGATGCAGCAGTCCCATTTGGATCTTCGAGACGACTAGATCGGCTAATGCCATATCTCGCTTCTCCCTCCTCTAATCCACCGCTTTCAACCCGGAAATCAACTCTAATAAGACGACGCCGAAGCTGTAAAGGTCGCTTTTTTCCGTTAACCGGAACGACCTGTGGTAATCCGGATCCAAATACCCAGGCGTTCCTTGAGGCCCGGTCCAAACAAAATCGGACTTCAATGACGAGTTTTCCGGGAAAGCCAAAAGCCTGGAAAGCCCAAAATCCCCGACTTTAATCCTCATATCTTTTTCAACGAAAATGTTTGATGATGTAATATCCCGATGAACAATCGGCGGCACAACGGAGAAATGCAAGTATTCGATAGCTGAAGCTATTTGTAAAGCCATTTCGACCCTCACTCTCCATGTTAGCGACGGTTTTGGATCTTCTTCTGCTATTTGGAAGACTCTTGTTCTTCGTTACTCTAGTCTTTCCACAACGCGTGTCATGCATCTCCATGTTCGTTTGCGATCTCTCAAGAAAGGATCTCTATCCATTAGTGCCTATACTGCCCAGATTAAGGAAATCTGTGACTTACTTGCTGTGTGTGGGAGTCCTATATCTGAGCTTGAACAGGTGGCCACCATTCTTAATGGTCTTCCCCCAGAATTTGAATCTGTGGTAGCTGTCATCACTGCCAGCAAGGATCCGTACACCTTTGATGGAGCTGTTTCCTTGCTTACTGATGCTGAGACTAGACTTGAAGATCCTCTTCGCCTCTCTGTGGGGATTCATAACACCACTCTTGATGCTGACTCTCACACAGAGGCCAACTACACATCTGGATCCTCCACTCGTGGTGGCCGTGCTCCATCGACTGCAACTGCTGCTGGTAGATTCAAAGGACGCCCACGCTTTCAATGTCAAATCTGTGGGAAATTGGGTCATCTGGCTGATCGTTGTTGGTTTAGATACAATCACAATTCTCAAAGCTCTCAGAAGCCAACTACTGAAGCTCATACCTGTTGTTGCACTCACATTGATCCGGAGAAAGGCTATTCTCCTTATGTTGCTGCTGGTGTTGGGCCTTCTCCTTCTGTTGATACTCCCCAGGTCAACACACTTGTTGCTACTCCAGGAGTCTGGTACCCTGATTCAGGGGCCACGCACCATGTGACTCGTGACAAATCTCAGCTTCTTTCTCCTCAATCCTATGAAGGTCAAGGTAAAGTACATATTGGGGATGGCTCGTCCCTTCCAATCACACACGTTGGTCACGGATGCTTGCACACTGAGTCACGTCCCTTACAACTTGAGCAACTCCTTCTTGTTCCTGATATCACACGCAACCTATTATCTGTTTCAGAATTTACATCCGATAATGATGTTTTTTTTAATTTCATGCTTCTTATTGTTGCATCAAGGATGAAAGCACAGGTTCTGTTTTGTTTCGAGGGGTTCAAGCTAATGGCCTCTATGAGTTTTCTTCTTCGTCTTCTTCCATGCATGCGTGTTCCTCTTCCTCCTCGGTGGATTACTGGCTTTGGCACAATAGATTGGGACATCCTTCCCCTGATGTTGTTAGTCTGGCCTTGAATAAACGTATCACTCCTCCCAAGGACTCCTTCTGCCATGCTTGTCACTTGGGCAAAAGTCACACCCTACCGTTTCACGACTCGTCTACAGTTTACACTTCAGTTTTTCAGCTTGTAGAAATTGACATTTGGGGACCTGCTTCAGTGGCCTCAGATGGTTATCTTTACTATATGTCTTGTATTGACATGTATTCTCGCAACACTTGGTTGTTTTTGCTTCGAAGAAAATCTGATGCTTGTAATGCTTTTACTCAGTTTTTCAACTTAATAAAAACTTAGTTTGGGAAAACTATATTAGCAGTTCAAGTTGATGGAGGAGGGGAGTTTCGGTTTCTTCATTCTCTTTTGGCTCAGTTAGGTGTTCAGCTGCGCATTACTTGTCCTCATACTTCCTCTCAAAATGGTGTGGTTGAGAGGAAGCACATGCATATAGTGGAAACATCTCTTACATTACTTGCTCAGGCTTCACTTCCACTTCAATTCTGGTCCTATGCAACTCTCAGTGCGGTGTTTCTTATCAACAGAATGCCCTCCACTGTTCTTGGTGGGCAATCTCCATTTCGAATGTTATACAACAAAGATCCTGACTACAGCTTTCTAAAGGTCTTTGGGTGTCTCTGCTACCCTCATCTACGACCTTACAATGCTCATAAACTGGATTTTCGTTCTCGTGCTTGTGTGTTCCTTGGATACTCTCCCCTACATAAAGGTTACTGGTGTTTTGATCATCTTGCAGGCCGTATATTTGTCTCGCGGAATGTCATCTTTCATGAAACTGTCTTTCCCTTTAACAAAGCTCCAAATTCCAACTCTCAATCATCCTTCAACCCTAGTGACCTTTCTTCCACTCTTCATGTTGTCCCTGATCACGCCTCTGATCATGTTGATTCATCCTCAACCACCCCCCTCCTACTGATCATGTTGATTCATCCTCAACCACCCCCCTCCTACTGATCTCGTGCCCTCTGTTGATGACACTACTCAAACATTCTCCCCCCCTATCCCACCTACTTCGAATCAGTCATCCCCTACTGCTAAACCACCACTTCCTAACGTCCATCCATCCCCTCCTCCAACTTCTAATAACCCTACCACCACGAATACATTACCTCCCAATATGTCCTCTACATCTCCTCCTAATTCCCACCCTATGGTTACTCGCAGCAAAGCTGGGGTATTTAAACCGAAAGCCTATCACCTTCACCTTGATGATGACATTCCTATAGACGTGCATGCAGCCATGCAAAACCCTAATTGGTCTAGTGCTGTAAATGCTGAGTATGCTGCGTTACTTGCCAATGACACCTGGGATCTTGTTTCGTTACCTCCAGATCGTCGTGCCATTGGATGTAAATGGCTTTTCCGAATCAAAAGGCTTGTTGATGGCTCTATTGATCGCTACAAAGCACGCCTTGTAGCAAAAGGTTACTCTCAGCTTGCAGGCTGTGATTACAGGGAGACCTTCAGCCCTGTGGTAAAAGCTTCCACAGTGAATCTCCTCCTTTCTCTTGCTGTCACTAATTCCTGGGGTATACGCCAAGTGGATGTTAATAACGCGTTTTTAAAAGGTGAATTAGAAGAGGATGTTTACATGCTTCAGCCTGATGGTTTTCAGCAGGTTGCTGAGGATGGCACTCAACTTGTTTGTAAGCTTAAGAAAGCATTGTATGGACTCCGCCAAGCTCCTCGAAACTGGTTCGACAAGCTCAAGTCCTTTCTTCACACATTGAACTTTCGATCCTCAAATGCTGACACCTCCCTGTTTGTTTACTCGGACTCTTCGATCATGACATACATCATTGTTTATGTCGATGATATTCTTGTTACAGGGTCATCATCCATACACATCAATGCAATTGTTCAGCAGCTACATCGAAAGTTCTCTCTAAAAGATCTTGGGGAGCTTAATTTTTTCCTTGGCATCGAAGTGACTCGTACATCTGCTGGTCTTCTACTGTCACAGAAGAAATACATCACAGAGCTTCTAGTTAAGTTTGACTTTCGTGATCTTGCCTCAGCACCAACTCCTATGGTTGCCTCTGTCAAACTTCATAAGGATGCTGATTCTCCTGTTGAACGTGCTACTGATTTTCGTAGTCTTGTGGGCTCCCTTCAATATGTCTGTCATACACGACCGGACATTGCTTTCTCTGTTAACAAGATCGCTCAATTCATGCAACGCCCTACTGCTCTTCACTGGACTGCTGTCAAGAGAGTCCTACGCTACCTTACTGGCACGCTTGACCTTGGTTTATGGTTCACTGCTCAACCTTCCTCTACATACACTCTTCACTCCTTCTCTGATGCTGACTGGGGCAGTGACCCTGACGATCGTCGGTCAACCTCTGGACATTGCACATTCATAGGCCCTCACCTTCTTTCTTGGAGCTCACGCAAGCAAAGGTCCGTTTCAAGGTCAACTGCTGAGGCTGAGTTTAGGAGTCTTGCTGATGCAGCTGCGAACATTCTTTGGTTTCAGGCTCTCCTTCATGACATGCATATACAGCTTCTTCAACCACCTGTTCTTTGGAGTGACAATACAAGTGCAGTTGCAATGGCTGCAAATCTTGTCTTGCATTCGAAAACGAAGCATGTAGACCTTGACTTATTCTTCCTTCGAGAAAAAGTTATGGCTCGTACCCTTCAGGTTAATTACGTTCCCGCTTCAGCACAAGTTGCGGATATATTCACTAAAGCAACCTCCACTGCCAGCTTTGAGGATTTTTGCTTCCAATTATGTGTTCGAACTATCTTCAAGGACCTTGAGAAGCGGGGGGAATATTAGAAGTGTGTAGAGGATTGTAGAATTCTCAAGAAAGCTGAGTCATCAGCTTTCTGTTATCAAATTGTTAGGTTGTTATTATTGGCGGGAAAAGCTGTTTCCAACAGCTGTATAAAGGCACCTTTGTGTGCACTGTGTAATCAACCAATTTTGGAATGAAATGGATGAGTATTAGCTCAATTTAACAAATGTTGATGTAACATAATAGGATAATCAAGATTTTGAGGAGACATGTACGATACAATTCATCAAAGTTCTATTAAATCATGTTGGTTTCATATGATATTCATCGAAATGGCTTAGTTTTTCAATTCTTACGATTTCGCATCGTCAATCACCAAGAGGCGTCCCTTTTTGTATGGAATCTTGTCCTGCATAACAGCAAATCTCGATAAACGATTCCCTCGATCGGCTGTATTATCCAATATCGAATATCGATCGAGCAACTTTATCTGATATCGAAAAGTCTGTTCGAACAACAGACATGGGTGCCCATTTGTCTTGCTTGCTAAGTAGTTGAGATGTCGTTAGACCAATGGATTTCATTTCAGTGCCATTTCCAAGCACAAACTGCTAAATATGTTTACTATAGCTGTTCATGTATTAGTCTGGTACACATATGTTCTGTAAGAGAAAACATAGCCATAGGATACAACTTTAGACATAGGGAATACATGTCCCGTTCATTGATGAATCTCAGAATCAAGTTCATACATACGATATACTAGTATTATATATATATATATATAAAGAGAATTATTGAGGCCCCATACATCTGTAGTACTAGATCATTCAGCAGTGGTGGTAGTTGCAGTGGGAGAATTCTGCTTAGAGTCGATGCTTTTGGTCCGCTGGAGACTCGGTGCTCGATGAAGCCTGCAGCGGAAGGAACCGGGATGTGTGGTCGGGGAGCACAGACAATTGGTCTTACTAACACTCGGCTGCCTGCCAAGTCCCGATGCAGATGTCGGTGTCGCATGAGCCTCTACGGTGTCAGTCTCCGATGGAATCTCCACCTTCATATCCGTCTTTGACATCTGCCCTCCGTCCATTGTACCACTCTTTCTCCTGCCAAACTTCAATGATTAGTAGCATCAACATGAAAAATTACACAATTTGTATAAATCTATGCATGATTTTGTGGAGTTGGTACCTCTTAACAAGGGCTCTTGAATGATCTTTGAACAGATGATGAACCCCAAGGGTTCTTGTTTAGAGTGTGGGGTAGATTTCAATGGAAGAAAATTGAGAGCAATTGGATATGGCTACATGTGTCTTCCCATGGCTGTCATGAGATTTCTAACCAAATCCATTTACCCTCCACCATCATTTATAATCTTTTTAATGCTTCAACCACTTTATAATATATATATATATATATATATATGATTTTTTGTGTCTTTGTCTATTTATTTAACAGATTAAATAGAGATTAATCAAATTAAATTAGAAAAGATTATCAGGGTGATAAGTTCTCGCGTCAAGTATTAATGTTGTATTATTAAAAATATTTTTGAATCTGCTATTAGTTGTATAGGTTTATTATTTAATACATTGATGATATTTTATTTTCTCTTCAAACGATTTTAGTATGTCATTACGTGTCTTTGATTAATATTTAAATATAGAATTAAAAACAAATGAGGAGATTAAAATCGCTTGTAAAGAAGAAGAAAAAAAACTCCATCGCCAATAATGAAACTACATGTTACATAAGAGAATTTAATTAAATTTCAAGTATTAGTAGAACTTAACAAGCAGTCCCAGTAAACAAGCAGTTGATGTTTATTTTAGGAGACTCAAATTCAATCATTTTGTGTGTATTGTCAAAGAATTGAGTAATTTTAAAATTGTATAAAAATCTATCATTATTTGATTGATTAATGGTATATAAAATTATACATCGTTAATGTATTAAATATTAATTCTTAATTTATTATATGATAATTAATATAAAACCCAAATTAAAATTTCACACCTCTAAATTAATTTTTATTGAAAAAAACAAATAGGATCCCATAATCAATCTTTCTCTTTTTTATCACTTCACCCTTTTCTTGAGCATGCATTTTTAAAAACAAATAGGATCCCCTTTTTATGGTGGGGATGGCCGGGGTCCTACGTTATAATGGCAGACATTTTCGCGAGTGTTAGTTAGATCGGATTAACGATCCAGTTTTAAAAATTATATTTAAATAATTTTTTAATCAGAGATATTTGATTTATTGGTTAGTTTTATTTTTAATAAAAATTTAAATCGAATTTTGTTTATTACTCTCAATTTTTTATAATTTTGTAAGATTAAATTGTATCTTTGATTATATTTGAAATATTAGAAAGTAATATGATTTTATACAACATCAATTAATCAAATGATGACACCTTAATGAAAAATAAATTATCTTTAAAATAGTACGATGTCATCATTCAATAAATTGATAATATATAAAATTATATTATTAGTAAAATAAATATAAATTCACTATATTATGAGAAAATATTTCATGCACTAGCAATAAAAATAAAAGTTTTCATAAGTGTTTTGATTTTAAGGTTTAAGGTTTAGGAATCTATGTTTAAGGGTTTAGAATTTAAGAGTTGTGATTATAATTTAATGCTTAGGGTTAGAATTTATGATTTAGAGGTTATAGTTTAAGTTTTAGGATAATATGTTAGGGATTTAGGTTTTAAGCTATAAAGCCTAAATTCTAACTAAAAATCTTAAACTCGAATCCTTAAATTCTAAACCCTTAAACATAGTTTCATAAACCTTAAAACTAAGATAATTGTAAAAATTTTAGTTTCCACCGCTAGTGCGCGAAATAATTATTCATTATATTATACCATTTTTGTTATATTTACTTTTTATTTTTTTAGGGTTATTTTGTTTTTATCGGCAATTCCTCTGTCTAAAGTGTACATATATTAGATTTATTATGGCCGGCTGGGACATGACAATCCACCCTCCTAACATATACTATTGACAATAATATCTCCACTAATTTTTAATAAAACATACTTTATAAAAGTAAAATAGACATTAATAATGCAACTTAGCATGATAATGACCTTTAAAAACTAAAATATTTTAGGATTAACTACTGGAATAGTCACTTATGTTTCTCCAAGTATAGAGTTGGTCACCGATTTTGAAAAACGATCAGTAAGGTCACTTACATTTTCGGGGCGTAAACTTTTGGTCACTCAGATGTTTGTTGACATTAAACATTGGCGGCTTGCTGACCTGGCAGCGAAAAAATAAGTGTAAACTACTGCAATGGCCACTAAAGTTTATCCCATATACATTTTTACTCCCCAATTTTAAAAAATAAACATTATGGTCACTACTGAAAAAGTTTCTTTCTAATTTCACCCTTGAATTTTTAAAAATTTATTTTTCAAACCTAAAACTTTACAATCAATTAGTACAATAATATTATAAAGTCTTAAATAAAAATAGGTGCACAAAGTATACCTTTTTAAATGTTAGGTGTCTAAATTGCTCTTATGTAATAACTAAACTTTTAAATTGCTCTTGTATTTCACTCTGAATTATTTTATTATTATTATAACATGACATGTCATTTTTTATTATTGTTAAATTAAAAAAATTAAAAATTAAATAAAATCAATTTTATTATTATTAAATTTAAAATATATATTACTTCTTAGAATCAATGCCACATGTCAAGCATCGATTGGTTGACAATTTTTTTAACACTCATTTAACAGTCGGGCACCTAAAATTGTAACTATGAAAACTTTGGGCACCTATTTTTACAAAAAAAATATATACTTTAGACACCTAAATTATTCTAAGAAGTAATATTTTTTAAAATATTTTAAATTTAATAATAATAAAAATGATTTTATTTTATTTTTAAATTATTTTTAATTTAACAATAATAAAAAATGACATGCCATGTTATAATAGTAATAATAAAATAATCTAGAGTGAAAAAATAGGAGCAATTTGAAAGTTTAGTTATTAAATATGAGCAATTTGGGCACCTAAAATTTAAAAAGGGTATATTTGGGCATCTATTTTTCATTTAAGCCTTTATAATGTTATTGTACTAATTGATTGTAAAGTTTTAGGGTTGAAAAATCATTTTTTTTAAATTCAAGGGTGAGATTATAAAGAAACATTTTCAGTAGTGACCATAATATTTATTTTTTAAAATTGGGGAGCATAAATGTACATGAGATAAAATTTAGTGGTCATTGCAATAGTTTACCCTTATTTTTTCGCCGTCGGGTCAGCAAGCCGTCAATGTTTAACGGCAACAAACGACTGAGTGACCGAAAGTTTACGCCCCGAAAACGTAAGTGACCTTACTGGTATCTTTTCAAAATCGGTGACCAACTATGTACTGGGAGAAACATAAGTGACTATTCCAATAGTTAACACAATATTTTAATTCTCTTATCTATAACTATAATTAAAAGAAATTCAAAAAATTCGATTAGAGATAATTTTAGGACAACAAAGCAAAGTCATATTGAAAGAATATTAATGTTAATATAAGAAAGAAAAATTCTACAACGAGCGACAAATATTGATAAACACCACTAACGATGAACACTGATGAACACCATTAATTTTTTTTATAATTTAAAATTTTAAAGAATTAAAATTATATTTAAAATTATCTCTTAAAAATAAAAATCAAATTTAATAGTTACTTTATAATATTTTTTAATAGGTTAGAATCAAATATACTCAATTCTCCTAAACCCTAACAAAATCAATCTCTTAAAAAATAGAAATCAGTTTATAATTTTTTAATAGATTAAAGTCAAATATACCCAACTCTTCTAAACCTAAACCCTAACAAATTCAACCCCTCATAGATTAGAAATCAGTTGGGTATATTTGATTCTAATCTATTAAAAAATTATAAACTATTTCTATTTTTTAAGAGATTGATTTTGTTAAAGTTTAGGAGAATTGAGTATATTTGATTCTAACCTATTAAAAAATATTATAAAGTAACTATTAAATTTGATTTTTTAAGAGATAATCTTAATTATAATTTTAGTCCTTTAATTTTTTAAAATTTTTAAAAAAATTAATGGTGTTCATCGGTGTTCATCGTTAGTGGTGTTTATTAATATTCGTCGCACATGGTAGACTCATCCTATAAGAAAATTCATGGTTTGGGATTAATAAGAATCTTAATTTAATTTATAATTTAAAAGTATTTAAAATTTTATAATAATTGCTTTATATAGATTTGAACGCGTGTTATGCACCCATGCAATATTCAAGTCATCGTATTTTAATACACGTGTTTGTGTTGTATCTCAGATCGTATCATATTTTGTATAAATTATTATAAAGATTTAATTTTAAATTTACTTATTTTGAAAAAAAATTATTATATCCAATATTACTAATACATTATTATATTAAAATAAATTAATTGTACGTTTTCGAAACAAAGCAAAGGCATATTATAATAGACTAATGAAAGAATGTTCATCATATGCACCAACATTATATTCATTGATTCATTGTCGGCTTTATATATATAATTCAGTCCCTACATAGATTTAATAAAATAGACAAGGAACTGCAATTAATTAAGATACATGATACATCCAATCCAACGTTCTTAGACATTATCGATTTCTTACAATTCCATCCACAATAATTCAGTCCCTACATTATTTAGACTGACAAAATTAAATCTTGATTATTAAAATTGGAAATCCAATATTTATTTTGCTAAAAGATAATTTGATTACTTTAAGGGCGAGTAATTTTTGTGTTGAATTATTAATTGATTAATCAAAATTAAATATGGTAAAGATTTATTTATATGGATAATTTTTTAATTTAGTTTGCTTCATTCAAAATGTAAGAATTTAAACTTCTAATTTTACTTAAAAAATTAATTCTTCATTCTATTAAACCAACTGATATTTTGTTGAATAATGGTTTTTGGATATATTTTCATATATCAAACAAATGTTTATATGGGCTTTATATACACAAAGAATAATTAGTTGGCTAATCTAACTAACCATCTAACTACTTGAACAAACTCTAACTGCACTAACTTATTCAAGTTACAACACTCTCCCTCAGGTTAGAGTTTGAAATACATCTTTGACTCCTAACTTGGATACAAGATATCCATGTTGATGAATGTCGAGACCCTTTGTCATTATGTCTGCTAGTTGATCCTTTGAAGAAACATGTTCAGTTTGTATCAACCCTTCTTGAATCTTCTCTCGAACAAAGTGGCAGACTATCTCGATGTGCTTGGTGCGCTCGTGGAATACATGATTAGCCGCAATTTGAAGTGCTGCTTTGCTGTCACAAATCATCTTGGAAGGCTTGATCAATTTAGCTCCCAACTCATCTAGCAACCCACTTAACCAAACAATTTCTGAAGCAGTTGCTGCCATGCTTCTGTATTCTGCTTCAGCTGATGATCTAGCAACCGTGTTTTGTTTCTTTGCTTTCCAAAAAATTAATGAGTCGCCTATCTTGATGCAAAAGCATGTAACCGACTTTCTTGACATCGGGCATGATGCTCAATCCAAATCACAGTAAGCAACTAACTGACAAGTACTTGAAGAACTCAGTAAAATACCCTGACCAGGATTGTTCTTAATATACCTTATCACTCTTAGAGCAGATTGCCAATGTGACTCCTTAGGTTGCTGCATGAATTGACTTAAACAATGAACTGCAAACATTATATCTGGCCTTGTATGTGTCAAATATAACAGTCTCTCAATCAGCCTTTGATAAACTGACTTGTCTTTCAATAAAGGATCACATTCTTGCTGCACTAACCCTTGATCATATTCGAATGAAGTAAGTCTTTTATTATGCTCTAAAGGAGTTGTGGCAGGTTTGGCTCCCCCTAGCCCACTGTCTTCGATTAATTGCAGGGCATACTTGCGTTGAGTTAACAATATCCCTTCTTGAGATCTAAGAATCTCAAAACCAAGAAAATATTTCAAGGAACCCAAATCCTTCATCTTGAAATTCTGATTTAGGATTCCTTTTAATTCTTCAATCATAGAATTATCATTCCCAGTCAAAATCAAATCATCAACATATATCAACAATATGACCACCTTGGCACCACATTTCTTGGTAAATAAGGAATAGTCATGTTTACTCTGTTGAAAACTAGAAGCAAGCAATGCTTGAGTCAGCTTCAAATTCCACTGCCGAGAGGCTTGTTTGAGCCCATAAAGAGATTTTTGCAGTCGACAAACAGAACGCTCCCCCTGACTGCAAAAACCAGAAGGCAACTCCATGTAGACTTTCTCAAACAAGTCACCTTGAAGGAAGGCATTAAAAACATCCATCTAAAAGAGGGGCCAATGAAAGATGGAAGCCAAGGCCAAAACAGAACGTACATCGACCAATTTAGCAACATGGGAAAAAGTATCAGTGTAGTCAATACCCTCCTTTTGACTATACCCCTTAGCAACCAAACGAGTCTTATAGCGTTCAACCTCCCCAGATGCCTTGTACTTAATCTTATAAACTCATTTGCAGCCAATGGGAGTCTTGCCTAGAGGAAGGGAAACCACTGACCAAGTGTTATTCGATTCCAGGTCTTGAATCTCTTCTTTCATGGCTGTGACCCAGACAAGATGTTTAACAGCTTCCGCATAAGAAGAAGGTTCAACCAAAGAAGAAGTGGCAGTGAGAAAAGCTTGAGTAGAAACAAGAAGATGAGAATAGGAAATATGATGAGAAATAGGATATGCAACTGAGGAAGCAGAAGAAGAAGAGACATAGTCATTCAACCAGGAAGGAGGTCTAGAAACCCTAGAAGAACGTCGGGAAGAAACTAAAGGACAACTGGGTACAAGTGTTGAAGCATCAGGATGAAGAGGAATAATGGGTACAACAGTAGGTAAAACAACAGAAGGTTCAAAATTAACAACAGTTGCAGGGTTAACAGTTGCAGGATTAACAGATTCAGTGTTAACAAATCCAGGGTTAACAGATTCAGGGTTAACAGTTTCAGTGTTAACAGATGCAGGGTTAACAGATGTAGGGTTAACAGAGTCAGGGTTAACAGATTCAGGTGCAGGGATAGTATGAGGTGCAGGATTAAATGCAGGATCATCAGGTGGTGCAGGGGTGTTAGATGATGCAGAGGTATCAGGAGGTTCAGGAGTAACATATGGTGCAGGATTATCATGAGGTGTATGAAAGAACAAAAAATCTGAGTCAGGAATGGTAACATTGGTAGGAAAAAACAAGGAGGATGAAGGAGAAGAAAATTGAAAGGGAAACACAGATTCATGAAAATGAACATCACGGTTAACAAAGAAAGACTTGGTAGCAAGGTTAAACAAAATGTAACCTTTCTAAGTGGAGGAATACCCCATGAAAACAGAAGGAATAGCTTTGAGAGAAAATTTGTCTTTGTAATGAGGTTGAGTGGCATAACAAAGGCAACCAAACACTCGAAGGTACCCGATAAGACAATTGAGAGCGCTGAGATTCTTCTTGAACCAGCATCGAGTAGGCCTGATTGACGGTTGGCAACGGCTGCATGAGCAAGATCTGACTCCGGATTGCAGAATAAGAGTCAGTAAGACCCATGAGAAACTGAAACAGCTTATGTTGAACCAGAAGCTTCAGATTATCGCGTGAAGATTCACACTCACACACAGAAAATGGGACAAGAGTCTGATATTCGTCCCAAAGGAGCTTCAACTTGGTGAAATAAGCAGAAATGGACATATCACCTTGAACAAGAGTGGTGATCTCACGGTGGAGGAAGTAGATCCGAGAGCCGTCCACCTTATCAAAACGCTCCTTTAAATCCTTCCAAACCAGGGCCGCGTTAGAAGCGAAAACGATGCCGGCCGAGAGCTCCTTGCTGACAGAATTAAGAATCCATGACAGAACGATGGCATTGCATCGCTCTCATTGATTCTGCAAATCGCCATCGTAACTATCCTTCTTGCAGTCACCATCGATGAAGCCAAGTTTATTCTTGGCAAGTAGCGCAATACGCATCGAACGACTCTAGACGCAGTAGTTGTCCAGTCCGACGAGCTGATGTGACACCAAGAGAACGCCCGGAGTATCGGAGGGATGAAGATTCAGAGGGTGAGTGAAGTCGATATCGGCCGCCATAGCACGAAATCAAGGGAACAAGAAAACCCTAGATTCACGAAAGTGGAAAAACGAAATGGAAAGGGGAAAAAACAGAGAGAAACGCGAGACCAAGAGAATGAAACGGGGAAAAACGGGCTCGGACGAAAAGAATAACGACCCAGACTCAAAATGTGGCTCTGATACCATGTTGAATAATGGTTTTTGGATATATTTTCATATATCAAACAAATGTTTACATGGGCTTTATATACACAAAGAATAATTAGTTGGCTAATCTAACTAACCATCTAACTACTTGAACAAACTCTAACTGCACTAACTTATTCAAGTTACAACATATTTGTTATGAGAAATTTTTTAAATATTCTTTGTCAAGAAAGGATACCTGATTTTGGAAAGAAAAAAGTACAGGTCGATTACCTTTGGATTTAACTAAAGGTCACAATAAGATAAATAATATAGTTTTCACGTCATACTTTGTAGACCTTTTTAACTTAAGTGGTATTGGATCAGATGGATTAATATTTAAAATTCAAGCTCAATTGCGTTAATATGGATATTTGGTCGGTTGGCAAAGTTGATTATTTTTGTTCCTTTATATTTTTTTAAGTTATGAGTTTTAGACCTATTAAGAACACTCTTATTTTTTCCTATAAAGTCCTCTTCCCCTCCTCTCTAGGTAAGATTATGATTTATTAAAAAAATAATTTAGGGTTAGTTCAGTATTTTAAAAAATAATAAAAATTTTATTAATATTTCATTCAATTAAATTTAAACAAATATGAACATTTACTCTATAAAAACTAAAACTTAAATATCTACCCTATACACTAAATTTTAAATCCTATAAACTAAATTCCTAAATCTTAAAACCCTAAATTAAGTCTCTAACCCCTAAAATAAACAAATTTATAAAGTCTTTAGATTACTCGTGTTGTATTGAAATATATATATATATATATATATATATATATATATATATATATATATATGGGATAGGATCAAATTACACTGTGTAAAACTCTTTAAGTTTTACACCTTTTTTGGATCGTTGGATGAGTGAAACGGATGGATGAGATTAACAGTAAATTATGTGAAGATTATCACTTGGGAATTAAAAACACGGAGTTAATCTCAACCATTCATTTCCCCCATCCAACGATCCAAAAAAGGTGTAAAACTTAAAGAGTTTTACACAGTGTAACTTGATCCTAACCCTATATATATATATATATATATATATATATATATATATATATATTAGTTAGTTGACTTTCCCGGCGTTTTTATCCAAATATCTTACTCTTTATATTATTTATGAATGTGACACTCAGAAAACATTAATTTCTGATCCAACACCCTTTATAGGAACTCTCCCGACTAGTACGACGAGTTTGATAATTTTTAATAAAACTCGTCTGGCTAGTATGATAAAGACTAGTAAAATAAATAAATAAACAAAAGTGAACAATAAAATAATTTATGTGCCGTGATAATTGAATTGGTGTAATTTTAAAAGTGAACGTTGTGTCACAAGGCTAACACAATCTTTCAATATTCATAGAAAATAAATAAAATTCAATCTAAATTACTCGTCTCGAAAAAGAATTACGAGAGAAAAGTAATGGTTCATAATATGAAATACAGAGAAGTGACTATCCTTTTATAAGGTAATCAACTATATTTTCATATTTTAATTTACAAAAACAATTTTTTATTTGAAAAATAGAAAATAAAAATAAAAGACTGTGATAATTATTTCAGACTCAACCAAGTGAATTTGACTTCGTCCAAACATTCCGTCACTTAATATTACAATTTGTCATTGAATTTAGTACTTTAACTTTACAAACATTTTCAAGAATAATTTTTTTTTGTCAAGTAGAATAAATTTTGCTTAAATACTAAATTGACCCTCAATTTTTTTTCCTTCAAATTAGAACCTAAACATTTTAATAGTCAATATTGACATGACTCAATAACATAGTGACACACGACACTTACATAACTTTTTGTGTCACTTGGTACACTCTAATTGGTTGAAAGTATTTTTAATGAAAAACACGTTTTGAACCATTTGGAAAAGAAAAAAAGTTTAGGTACCAAGATTGAAAAAATATGTCACAACTTATGGGCAAGTTATGAATTAAAGTATTAAACCATAAAGTATTAAACCATGTTTTGTGGCCCAAAAAGATCCAACCGGAGAAACTAACCCAAGTTTCAAGGGTGGGCCTGGGGGTTGGCCTCAATGTATGGTTATGTCACTATGTGCTATGACTGCTATCATGACTCTCTCTTTCGCTGGTCCGGGTAATAGAAATGAGCATTTGTTCGAGACAAGTCAATTTGAATAATAGTTTTCAGTTAATCCACGAGTATTATGTTATAACTTAAATTTTATTTAATTGTTTTTATGAGATTAAAGTCGAGTTGTTCGTGTTTATGTTCAAATTTAGTTATATATATTTAGAAAGTTATAGTACTAATTAGTTCTAATTTAAATAGTTTTTTATAATTATATATGATATACATATATTTTTTGATATACTTTTATATGTGATACATATATCATGCAGATTTGAGGGGCTCGACTCGAACTTAAAAAATAATTTACTAGTTACTATTTTTTTTGAATTATTCGAGTCTCGTTTTATAATTCAAACTTTACTTTAAATTTTTTCGAGTCAAATAGAATAATAAAATCTGATTTTTTTCAAGTCGAATTTTGTTAATCCTATTTAATAGGTTATCAAAGTAAAATTCACATATTTAAATATATTATTTATTAACCGGATATTCAAATTAAGTGACGGATTCGCATATATGTTTGGGTAGCATTGTGCCCATCCTGAATTTTAAGACTTATGCCCGCGGTAAAATTTCATGAATTGTGTCCACTCAAAAATAAAAAATGGATCCACCCTTATTCGAACTCATTGTGAAATGATCAAAGAAATAATTAAAGTAGTAGCGTAGTTATTATTTAAGCCTTTTTGTTGCAGAAAGGGTATCTGGTCTGGTGCGAAGTTCAGAATTAAAAAGATGTCGGGAAAAGATGTATCTGCGGCAGCGTAAACACAACAGCAGAGCTTAGGCGACACCTGGTTTTGGGATGGGACAAGTTTGGTTGTCCTGTCTACACCGCCATTATTGTGAGATCCATCCAACACTCGGATCGTATTCGTACACTACCTTTTTGCTGCCCCATTTCCCTCCATAAAATTATTATTCCAATTTACTTTAATTTAAGGATGCATTTTTAGTTGAGTTTAGTAATTTAAACAAATGTTTATTTATTTTTTATTTTTTTGGTCGAATAGCCAACGGTTGGCACTCGACGAGCCTTTGTTCATTATTTTTAACGCCCAAACGAACATTTACTGGTAATTGATTTTTTTTTTATTTCTAAAAACGACAGTTGCAATCCCTACGGAAGTTTGGACATAACAATAAAAAACGAAGCCTTATATTGTTAGTTAAGGATGAAGGGTGCTTATCGATGAGCAATGTGAGATAGTAGTAATTGTCGATGTTTGAGACAGATTTTTTTTATTTTGAACATAGATTCACAATCAATAGTGAATATAAAAGTAAGTGAAAAGAAAGAAAATAAAATGCGTTCTGGTTTGATTTTTGTTGATCTCACCTTGAGGAAATTTATGGTTTTCCCTTGTAGTTATATTAAAAGATGCATGACAGGTCTGTTAAGTCTAAAAAAATTTAAATACGATATATATGACAGAATAAAATTATCGGTTGATAAATTTAGTTGATGGGTCAGGCAATCTTGACATTTGTCTTATCAAAGATGATGTAGTTTCTGTAGAAGGTTATGAACTTCAACATTTCGTATTTTGGAGAATTATTTAACTTACATATGTTATGGATATAATTAGAGAAGTGATTGTGGAATAGTATCAAAAGATGATATAATAGAAAGAGTTATATAAAGCGGAGGAGTATTGACTAAGAACCTAATAAATATAACAGAGCTCAAACAAATTATTGTAAACGGCAATATACATTTTCTTTTGTTGTGCTTTCAATTCTCTAGGCTTTATCATAATTAATTTGGATTGACTCGTCTTGTACACTTGACTTTGGTGGGTGAGTCTCCCACGAAGATTTTCTACATACATAAGCCATAAGGCTTCAAACTTGAAATTTACTCAAGCGCCGATTCCAAGCTACTTACCACTTGGACTAACCCGTTAGTTAATCGGTAACATACTTTAATATTAAATCCTTTATTTAAAGTAGCAAACCTTTGTAATTAAGCACATAAAAACAATGATAAAGCAGATTCAGTGCCTTGTACATACCGCACTGCAAGTTCTTTGCCCAACACCGTTCGATACAGTGCCGCATGCATGCATGCATGATGCATCTCTAAAGTGGTCGAGACCAACCCTTTTCTTCTTTATTAAGTACTTTTACATTTTGAACCTTTCAAGAAATATTACATTTTGAAGGGAGTTTTTTGTTATTTTAATGGCCCAATCATCCATAAAGTTTGCAAAATAACCTTTAAAAGGAAAAAATCCTGAAGATCTAATTCAAGAAACTGGTCAGTAGTTTATGTTGTCCTTTCTATAGTTTACTGTACTACATGCACTATTGCTCCTTTCTTTCCTTGTGGCATCCAAAGTTTGCTGGAGTAAACATTTGATTATTTTAATTTGGACATGTGTGGTTGGTTCCAAGTTTGATTAATTTATTTTGATTTAAGTCAGTTTTTAAATCTTCAAGTTATTTTAGATCAGTTTAATTTTAAATCATTCGCATTTAGTTTGACACTCAAAGTTTTTTTAGGTGGTGTCATTTAAGTTCGGGTAATTTCGGGTGTGACACTTGAGTTATTTCAAATTCATGACTTGGATTATTTCAACTTATTAAGTTCGATTTTAAAATGAAGTTATACTAAAGTTAAATAAATTATTTAAACAAGTTAAATAAATTATTTAAACAAGTTAAATTTATTTTTTATTTGTAATAATTAATTTATTTAAAATAAAAAATAATGAAGTAAATTTAAATTAAATAACTTATAAGAAAGAGTAAATGTTGATTTCTTTTGATTTGACCAAAACAATCATTATTGCTAACAATAGTTTTTATTTCGAGTAACGCCTTGTTTGATGAGCTATTGAAAAGTTCAATCAATTAAAAATTAATATCTTAATAGTTTATTTTTATAAAAATGTAATTGATAATCTAAAATTAAATCACTTGATAGAATTTTCTATAAAAATGTGTTAGAAAATGATAAGTGGATAATGATCTGCTTAACATTTAATAGAGAACATATTCAAGACTTTTTAATTTTATTTTATTTATTTAAAAGATATTATCTTTCAGAATTTACATTTATCAAACAATTTACTATATCTGGTACTTAATTTTAAACAAAATATCAATCAAAATTTTAACTGAACTTAATATTTAATTTATTTTAAGTTCATCAAACAATACGTAATATATTATACAATTTTTTAATTTAATAAAAATATTAAGCCTATATTAAAAATTGTCTTGATAGAACAATTATAGAACATAGTCATTAGGCATAATATAATTTGCTCAGCTGAGGCCCAATGTTCCCAAAGTTGAAGCACAACTTTTACTATGAATAAATGCTTCTCCATCTATCTTGGCCTTAGCTACTCCCAATCCTACATTTGTATTTCTTTAAAACCCCATCTTTATATGCATATAATATTTGAAACTATAGTCCCACCGTATATTTAATTCAACTGGTCCATTACTACATCGTTCAATCGCCACTTGCAAGTTTGTTTACATTCTCGATGTATTAATTGATTAAGTTAAATCAAATATTATAAGAATTTATAATGATAATATCTCTTAACCTAGTTTGTTAATTGATTGTTGGTTACATTTAATTTTTTTAATAGTCTAAAAGTAATTACAATATAATATTTGTTCATAAATATTTTTAACCATTTGAAAAGGTACACACACCTTGTAAGTAAAAATAGTTGAACAACTTATCTATATCATATGTGTAAAACAATAAAAAAAAATAAAGAACAGACCCTACTAGATAATCGCATCAGACAACAATTACCAACTCTATATGAGATAAAATTTTTCTGTCTCTTTTCAGTGCCCCTATTTATGCCTCAATACTAAACAACACTATAAAATTAAATTTCAAGTCTTAACCCTAAATTTTAGACCTAAACCCTACACCATATACCCTAAAAATACACCCTACCCTAAATTCTATAAACTCTAACCTAAAACCTTATATCTTAAACCTAATTTTGAGCGTTGGGATACAAATAGGAGCACCGAAAAGGGGTTGAAGATTTTATCCCTCTAAATGCGAGTTACGATGGTCCATGCAAAAACCATTTGTCATAGGGTAAAATATACATACGGTCACTGAACTTTGGTAAAAAAATAAAATGGTAACTAAACTTTCAAAAATCACAAAATGTCAATTAAACTTTATGTTTTATAACAAAATGATAACTAGACGTTAAATCTCATTAAGTGGTTGTTATAAAATTTTGTATAATAACACATTTAGTCCTTCATATTTATACATTCAATCAATTTAGTCTTAATTCGAAAGAATTCACTAAATTTAGCCGTCGTTATTTACGCATTCTTTCAATTTGGCCATTAAAGCAAAATTCCAAAGTATGGTAACATGATAAATAATTAAAATTAATTTTTTATAGGAACTCGAAAACTCGACTCGAGTCAAAAAAATTTCAAATAAAGTTTGAGTTGTAAAATATGATGTGTCAACTCGAATAACTCAAATTTTTTTGACTCGACTCGATCGAACGCTCATCTCTATCTTAAAACATGACGCGTCAACTCGAAATATTCAAATATTTTAAATCAATTTTTCCTTTAAATCGAATATTTTTTAAAATAGAATATTTAATATTTTCATATTTAAATCACATCGAATATATAATAACTACTTTAAATATTCAATTTAATTGAAAAATATTCGACTTAAAAGAAAAACTTGATTTAAAATATTCGAATATTTAATAACTACTTTAAATATTTTTCTTTTAAATATTTGAATATTTTCAAATATTTTAAATCATTTTTTTTCTTGTAAATCAAATATTTAAAGTAGTTATTAAATATTCGATGTGGTTTAGAAGAAAAAAATGATTTAAAATATTCGAATATTTCGAGTTATTCGAGTTGATGCGTCATATCTTAAGATAGAGGTGAATGTTCGATCGAGTCAAGTCAATAAATTTTGAGTTATTCGAGTTGACGCGTCATATTTTACACCTCAAACTTTATTTGAAAATTTTTCGATTCGAGTTTTCGAGTTCCTATAAAAATCTAATTAAATATTCAAATCTTTTAAATCTTTTTTTTCTTTTAAATCGAATATTTAAATTAGTTATTAAATATTTGATGTGATTTAAATATGAAAATATTAAATATTCTATTTTAAAAAATATTTGATTTAAAAGAAAAATGATTTAAAATATTCGAATATTTCGAGTTATTCGAGTTGACGCGTCATATCTTAAGATAGAGGTGAGCGTTCGATCGACTCGAGTAAAAAATCTCGAGTTATTCGAGTTGACGCGTCATTTTTTACAACTCAAACTTTATTTGAAATTTTTTCGATTCGAGTCAAGTCGAGTTTTCGAGTTTCTATAAAAAATTTAATTGTAATTATTTATTATGTTACTATACTTTGAACTTTTGCTTTAAGGACCAAATTGAAAGAATGTGTAAATAATGAGGGCAAAATTTAGTAAATTGTTTCGAATTAGGACTAAATTGATTGAATGTATAAATATTGATTAAATGTGTTATTGTACAAAATTTATAACAGTCACTTAACGGAATTTAACGTCTAATTACTATTTTAGTATAAAACATAAAGTTTAATTGTTATTTTATAATTTTTAAAAATTTAATTACTATTTTCTATATTTTTTATCAAAGTTCAATAACTGTATGTGTACTTTACCTTTTATCTTATTTCCTAGAGATTATTCCGCCTCCTCCTCGGACACACAAAAAAGGATTTTCTCATCTCATTAGGCTTCTCGGTTACTTTTATATTTTCAGTCGCTTCGGTTTGCGAACCATAAAGATCAGAATATCCGCACACAGATCCTTAACCAATGCCTTTTTATTATCTAAACGATCACGTAGAACCCAAAAACCCAACAAATATGCCAGCCATGTTACAAAGGTCAACGCAGTTGTCCATGGATTGCTAACATTTAATAATAATAAAATTATGAATAGATTTTTTTTTTCCTTTTTTGACTTCTCTATATATGCTTCATATTAAAATTTTAGATTTAAGATTTAAGATTAAAGTTTAAAAATTTTATAATATAATGTACTTTCAGGGTTAGACGATAAGATTTAGGATTTAGAATTTAGGGTTAAGTTTAAAATTTAATATTTTAGTGTTAGAGCATGAAAAAAGGCGGTTAAAAATCTTTTGTCCATTTTCGGTACCACATTTTAAACTCCAACCCTAAAAATTAAATTTTAAATATTAATCCTAAATTCTAAATCCTAAAGCTTGTACCTAAAAACACACTCTACACCAAATTTCCTAAATCCTAACCACAAACGATAACCTTAAATTATAAAACTAAATTTAATTTTTAGTATTAAGGCATAAATAGAAATACAAAAAGAGAGATATGATTTATATTAAAAAAGACACGAAAAGTAAATGATGATTTGTGTAACTATGATGGCTTGAACTTGCAAGAAAAAGCCTAAAACTGAGCATCAAGTTGCATTGTGAACCCTGGGTGCTAAGGTAGCCATGAAATCTGGGAACTGACAGATATCATCCAACATGCAGTCTATAGATTGACCTAGTTGTAGATGGCTCGCCGGTGTCTCGTTGCAGTATGGCACCACTTGAGGAACACCATGACTGAATATCACATGAGTTGCAGGTGGAACAATGGAATCTTGAGTACATCCGGTAACTGATGCTTTTGAGGTGGGCGGCTTTGGTAAGAATCCTTGGATTATTTCTTGCAACAAGCCTGAATCAGAAGACTCCTGTCTGAAGAACTCCATGTCATAAGCTTGAGGAAGTGATATGGCAGAAGCCGGTGCCGGTGGCGCCACAGCTGTAGTGTGACTGGAATTCTTTTCCTTGCGAGGAAGAGTCATAGTGGAGCCGATGAAAGAGCCGGTCATATTGTTGTTTCTTGACTGTAGAGACGAGCTTGAAGAACTAGGCAGAATCGATAAATAAGAAGAAGAAGCAGATGCTGTTCCATTGGTCAATGGAAAATGGTTAACCGGAGACGGAGGAGGCGCCGGAAAAGATGGATTTGAAGACGAGTTTAACAGGCCACGTAATGAAAGCATGTTCAAAGAAGCGTTTCTTTGAGGCGCAGACCCCACAGAGAAGTCTCCGGCCACTTGGGGGTTAGACTTAGTAAACGGTGACCAATGACGGTGCTTGCTGTTAAGGTCCCTGAGGGACGGCTGTGATTGCCTGTAGAAGTTGAACGGAGGAGGAAGAAGATTGTCGTTGTTGGTGGAATGAGGTTGGTTTACAGGGTACACGAAATTGGTTCGAGCCTTGATCCCACGCATAGCGCGAGCAGCACAATCATAAGCGCAGGCAGCCTCTTCAGCCGTGTCGAAAGTTCCAAGCCACCGTCTCTCCTTGGACTGTGGGTCTCGTATCTCAGCAGCGTAACGCCCCCAAGGCCTCCGGCGGACTCCGCGGTACCTCATAGTCCCACCAGGGCCACCATTCTCTTTGTGAGACCTCTTGTTTGTTGCCATGCTGGTGATGGTTTTCGAGACAGCGGCGGAGGTTGTGGTTGAGACGGTGAACTTCTTTGAATTTTCTGGGATAGAATCTCGTGGGTCAGTTTCAGGCACATGAACGATGCCGTTTAGTCTCCTGAAAGACCCTTCCATCGGGCAAGTGAGTAATCAAGAGCAAAAGAGATTGCAGAATCTGGAAGTGGATGCTGGGATGTTGAAAGTGGTGGAGTATATATGCTTGTATTTATAGTAATAAATACCCACAACTGAGAAGGGAAGAGGAAGAGGAGGAAGGAGAGAAGATATCTATAGAGAGTGACCCATTAGTCCCAAAATATATTCCCAATATTCTAACCAACTAAAACCTTAAATTTATATTTGGCAAAAATATAAAAAAATGTTTCTAACGTTTAAATGTTTTATCAATTATTTTTATTTTTATTTTTCGAAGTAAACAATCTCTAATGTTTTAATTTGGTCCAAATATATTCATGATAGATGAAAACTGTCAGTCAACTGACGGTTAAAGACTGATGTTGAGAAGACTTGTCACTTGTAAAGATATGCTAACGTGTCAGCTTATTTTCACCATGTGTCAATATCATATTCGCCACGTGTCAGCATAATACTCAATCACGTTTCACCATAAAAAAAAGTATAATAAATTTTTTAAAAAAAGATATGTCGCGACATATGCCACATCAGCCGATCTTAATGCGTGACAAGTCTAGCCAGAACCAGCCATTGACATTTTTCATCCAACAAGGGCATATTTGGACCAAATTAAAACGTTAGAGGGTTGTTTGCTCCAAAAAATAGGGACCCAAATAACAAAACATGCAAACATTGAAGCATCTTTTGTCATTTTGCCTTTATATTTTTTGTATAATTATTTGACTAATTCGTATTGAATAATGTAAAAATAGAAAGTGTAAAAATTATTTGCATGTTTTCGATGCTCTTTTTATCTCCAACACTAAAACTTAAATTCTAAGTCTTAACTCTAAATCCTAAATCCTAAATTATAAACCTTAAACCCTAAAAAATACACACTACTCCTAATTCTCTAAAATCTAACTCTAAACTATAACCTTAAGCATTAACCCTAACCTAAATTTTTAGTATGAGGGCATAGATAGGGGCATCGAAAAGGGCTAAAGGATTTCTATTCAAACATAAATCTTTTATTCCTTTTTTGTAACCCTATTTATGTCCTCGTACTAAAATTATAATTTGACTTTAAGGTTAAGGTTCAAGGTTATGGTTAGAATTAGAGTTTAGGAAACTTAAAATATGAT
Source organism: Hibiscus tridactylites (assembly GCA_958450335.1). Lineage (NCBI taxonomy): Eukaryota > Viridiplantae > Streptophyta > Magnoliopsida > Malvales > Malvaceae > Hibiscus > Hibiscus tridactylites. The sequence continues at coordinate 24,129,764 of OY288283.1, forward strand.
GTTTTTTTAAGGTTTAAAATTTGGGTTTTATTTTGATGCACAAGTTGTGTAAATTTTTTTTACACATTCCTTTTATAAAATTTAAAATCTAAATCACAAACCCTAGCAACCTAAAACCTAAGCCCTAAATCCTAAACTCTAAATTCTAAATTCTACCCATAAACCTTAAATTATATACCCTACATACTAAACCCCTAAACCCTAACCTAAAACCCTAAACCCTAAAATTAAAGGGCTTGTGTAAACTAAAGTTTACACAAGTTTGTGCATCAAAGTATTTTCCTTAAAATTTATAATTTAGATATAGAGTTTAAAATTTAATTTTTCAGTGGGTCACCGAAAGAAGCATGAAATTTTTGTTATCCAACTTATTTAAATTTACGGTTAAGGTTCAAGATTAGCTATCCAGCTTATTTTCTTCATTACAAAAAATCACGTGGTGTTCTGAAAAAGTATCATACGGCAGAATATATACTAAATCCAAAAAATTCAAATAAAACTCATAAAAAGTTGAACTGAACAAAATTCTTTAAACACTACTTCATGAATCAAAACATCACTCTAAAACAATTCAATGATTTTCAAACGATATTATCTATAAACATTACTTAAGCAAGCCCTTTTTGGGGAAATGAGATAAATTATCAGTACTTTCTCTTATACAACGGTACGTATTACGGCCAGCCTTATCTCTTTACGTAGATTTTTATTTCACAGCTTATTATCCCATTCCCAGCCATCTTTTTTTCGTGGCCCTTCTTCCAATTCTTCAGGATTGTATCTTATTTAATTTCGATCGATCCATATTGCACACTTGATTTAAATGAGTGAGTCTTTCAATAGTAATTTTCTGCATAAACAAGATTTCGAACTCAAAACATGCTTAAACGATATTAAGCTGCTTACCACTTGGATCAACACTATCGATTTCATGTAACCCCCTTAGCCCGGCCTAGACGTTTGACCCGAACTACGAAGATTACACAGGAAAAACCAAAGTCAACCCGAAAGTCAACCTTGATTAACGACATTTTTTTTTCTTTTTAATCTTTTCTAGATGCACATTAAGCCTATGTGAATACTCTAGGATCATAAGAGAGAAGGGCACAGCGATCGGAAAACAATTAGAGACTCAATTGCATAAATTACACTTTTAAAGACGAAAATGTAATTTTTAGAAATTATAAGAACTTTGCAGATTTTAAGTTTACCAAAATGTAATTAGTCATATTACATGCTTCTCTGTCAAATTTCAACTTAAAAGAACATTCCAAGCTCAAGCAATTGCATCCACAACATTCATGACTAAAATGTAAAACATAGAAACTTAAAACAATTCAAAATAACCATCCAACGGTCATCTGTTTCGAAACACCAATCCTTTGTACCGAAACGCCCGTATCGAAACAGAGTTGACTATTTCGGTACCCGGGTGCGTTCCGAGACCGGTATCGAAACAAGCCTCTCTAGTAGCCAAAATGTTCCGAAACACCTCTAGCCGTTCCGAAACGCTATGGCCATTACATGCCCCCGTTTCGAAACATGTAAGTATCTCATCTTCTATGCCAATATATTATGTCAAAACATCTTCTCACCTACTATTTTTCATGCAACATTTCTCATATCTTTAACATCTTATTTCAAAACCATAACATTTATCATGCTTTAAAACAAAAGCTGAAAACTCATCAATGCAACATGTTATTTCATGAAATCATCTCAAGCATCATCTCATGCTACAAATCATGCATAAAAATAGTAGAAATTTATCTATCTCAAACCATGAGCATGAAAAAGCATTTTAGGGGCAACCACCATATATAAGAGAGCAATCTAGCCAATACTTACTTCCGGACTTAGGAAGATGTTTAAAACCTTTCCTAAATTCCCAAACTTTGTTTCTTTGTCCCCCAAGGACTTCTAAAACCATGAGCATCATCTCATGCTACAAAACATGCATAAAAATAGTAGGAATTTATCTATCTCAAACCATGAGCATGAAAAAGCATTTTAGGGGCAACCACCATATATAAGAGAGCAATCTAGCCAATACTTACTTCCGGACTTAGGAAGATGTTTAAAACCTTTCCTAAATTCCCAAACCTTGTTTCTTTGTCCCCCAAGGACTTCTAAAACCATTCGCACTCACCGATTACGTTTCACTTGCTCGCCGAAACGGTATCTAAGCTCCCGGATCAACACCAAAGGCGTCCGAAGATGTCTCCCCTATTTATAACACATAAGAGCAGAGGATTAATGAATCATCATGCATTGAAATCATCAGCCACACACCTAAACTCGCTGCTCTACTCAAGAACCTCATTCCGGCCACCAAAAACAACTGAAATCATCTCCAAACTCTCCCAAAACAAAGTCCAACCAATATATATCACTTATAATCATTTCTAAACATCAATCAACATAAAAAAAACCACCACAAACTCTTCTTTATACCTCTAGCTATAACAGAACACCAAAACCACCCCAAAAACCACCATTCTAGCATACAAAACTTAGGAATCCAAGCCTATCCGTGATTTGTTTGATAAAACCTTATTTATAATATCAATTGACATCCAAAATACATTAGAAAACAACATCAAAACAGAGCCTAACCATCAACCACGAAAATCATCAAGATTTCTCTAAAAACCTTGAGTTTTAATACAATTTCTTGTTTCTAACATTAAAGCAACTAAAAAATCATTAAAAAAGGATTGATAACTTGAGAATTTCAGTAAAGAACTGATCATTAGAGGAGAAGTACAAATCTTACCTCTAATGACTAATTTCTCCTTGATTCGGGCAAGTTTTCTTGAAAATCCAATGTGAAAACAAGAGGATTTGGTGAGGACAAGATTATAAATCAAAAGGAGATTGAAAGATCATCAAAAGGAATGAAAATCAGAGGCTAATTGATGGAGGAAATGTGTTTGGCTGAAAAGAAATTGAGAGAAAATGAAATGAGAGAAAATTGACGTAAGGTAGTTATGAAAAGTCAAAGATAGTTTTTCCTTTAATCAATCTTTATTTCCTTTAATTAAAATATTATTAAAATCACCCAAAATAAGGAGAAATATGATTAAAAATTTTTTGGTAAAATTAGCTCCTTAAAGATTCAAAGTTTCAATCCTTTACAAAACAATCACTATTTAACTTTTGCAAAAACTGCGATTTGGTCACTACACCGAAATGTAGTATTTCCAAACATTATTTTGTAAAATTGATTTCACCATAATCATTCATATAATAAATGAGGATTTTTAGGTATTTTTTCATATTTTTAAAACATCCCAAACTAAGTGTTCCCTAAATCTCTCTTAAGGATTCAAACCGTTCTCGACCGGTTCGATTTGAACTATAAAATATCTAGGCCCAAAATCGGGGCGTTACATTTCAAAGTTAGCTCATTGGTTTCTGTTTTAACTCAAAGATTTAAGGTGCATTGTGCAATTTGTTAAATAAAGGCCCTTAATTTATTATATAAAAGAAATATAGATTTTTTCTTCAAATAAAGTTCTCTTAATACAAAAAATGTTAGATAACTCTTTTGAGCAACATAAAAATTACTTACAAACATCTAAAACACTTTCAATGCTAACTTCTTTCAAATGATCACTCTCGATTGGCGTCAAAGCAAGACCATTTAGTCTTTCTTGCAACATAGTTATCTGTAAGTATGACTTCATAAACTTCAATTAGAAAAACTTTGTTCTGCAAAAGCAATAAAAATATGAATAATCAATAAAACTCTATATGCAAATTTCGTATTTGAAAAATAATTAAAACGTTTTACAAATTTTAATAAGTTCATTGCTCTTTTTTTTGGGTAAAACATCTGTAGAACTAATGTCTTGATATAATAATTGAAAAATACTTTTGGACTAAATTGAAAAGATTTCAAAAATGCTTTTAAGTTCAAACAACTTGAAAATAAGTTTGTGGATGTTTTAAATGGTTTTGGCAATGTTTGAAACATTTTTCAGTAGCCAAACTAGTGCTTTTAATGTACCCGTTTCGATACAGGCATAATCTGTTTCGAAACGTTTTGAAACTATCAAAATCCGTTCCTATACGGCCTCATCCGTTCCTATACGACCCCACCTGTTTCTATATGGTCGTTCCTATACGGCCTCACCCGTTCCTATACGACCTCACCTGTTTTCTATACGGTCGTTTCTATACGGCCTCACCCGTTTCTATACGGCCTCACCCGTTCCTATACGGCCCTACCTGTTTCTATACGGTCTCCTTATTTCACATAACGACTCTTTCTATTTCAAGAGTGTTTCAAAACGGGGAGCTGCAGAATTGCATTTATGGTGGGAAACAAAGTCTCCAACAGCTCCAAAACATCCCTAACGGCTAGTAACGACCACAAACTCAATTGGGACTATAAATTGAAGGCTGGAACACTTAAAGATGGTTAGAGACTACATCCAAGCAACATGATCAAGAGAATTAGAGTTTAAGTCTTATTTTTACTATTCTCTTGTACATAGTCCTTAGAGAGAGTGCTTAATTGTAAATCCTTGTACTCTTGTGAGCTTAAATTGTGTAAACACCAACCTTGTGAGGTATTTAGTTTACTCAAACAAATCCCTTGTAAAAGAAGAGGTTCTAGTTTAACATTGAGAGAAAAACTAGAGTTGGTTCTATCTTAGCCAAGTCCAAAAGATAGGGTTGTAACGGTTTCCTCCTAAACCGGGAAAAGGGGACGAATTCATTGTTGAGTGAATTGGGAAATCCTTAGTGGTGCGCTAAGGTAGTGGATGTAGGTGCTTAGTTAATAGCCCGAACCACTCTAAAATCATTGTCTCTTGTCTATCTTATTTCGATTTTAGCCAATTCAACCACCAAACTTTTACAACCCTCCTTAACGGTTTCGGTGATCGATTCGAGCGTGCTAAAAACCCAACAATTGGTATTAGATCTTGGCTCAATCGAAGAGGATTAACATCCTATTGAGAAGATCCGGCAAGCTCGATCAACATTTCACACAACCAGCTCAATGGAGCAATCCGTCGACAAACCGCCATTCTTCGACGGAACCCACTATGCCCATTGGAAGATAAAGATGAAGTTTTTCATTAAGTCAAGAGACTACAAGCTATGTGACATAGTTGAAGATGGTCCGTTCGTGCCTCAACAAAGTAAAGTGGAGTGGAGTGTCGACGATCGCAAGAAAATAGAGCTAAATTGCAAAGCCTTGCACATCCTCTTTTGTGAATTTGGCCCAACCATCTATGAAAAGATGTCTTCTTGTGAGAGAGCCAAGGGGGTATGGGACAAGCTTGAAGTCACATACGAGGGAACCGATGAAGTCAAGGAGACCAAGATTGGGCTCCTGATCTTAGAGTATGAGAACTTCAAGATGGATCCGGAAGAGAACATCGAGAAGATGTTTGATAGGTTCTCCACAATCACCAATGGTCTCAAAGGATATGGAGAAGTCATCCCGGAAGAAAAGCTTGTCCGAAAGCTTATCTACTCACTTCCCGAGTCTTGGGCCTCAAAGAGGATCACCATCATCGAAGCAAAGACTTTGAAGCTTGATGAACTCATGAGGTCGCTCCTTACTCATCAAATCATGAAGAAGAACAAAGAAGATGAGAAGAAGAGGGAAGAAATTAGTTCATCTCTTCAAGAAGTGTGCCCCATTCATGAAGAAAGCCTTAAGAGAGATTGAACGAGAATCCATGAATAAGAAGAGGGCAAGCACTTCAAGCCATAAGAAGAAGGAACATGTGGCTACTTGGAGTGATGAGGATTCCGCTGACGATGAACAAGCGAACATTTGCCTTATGGTCATCGAAGAAGATTCAAGGGTAACTTCTAATTCATCTACTTCATGTTCTTACTCTTTTGATGAATTACAAGATGCCTATGATGATTTGGTTTTAGAGTTTAAAAATCACATTTTGAAAAATAATAAATTGATTTCAAAGTTAAAAATTCAAAATGATTTGATTTCTAAAACCAAACTTGAACTTGAAGCAAAACTCGAATAGTTTGGATTAAAATGTTTTGATTTAAAAAATTTGCTTCAAAAAGTTCAAGAAGAAAAAGATTTGATTTCCAAAGAGCTTGAAAAGAAAAATAATTTTGGAAAACCAATTTTTTATGTAAGACAATCTAGTGCCCCTAGATTTGTAAAAGGAAAATGTTTTAGAAGTGTTTGGGTCCCAAAAGGACTAACCACTTCAACTAAAAAGGATGACATTAAAAAATGGATTCCAAAGGGGACTAAAATTTGTGCTACTAACGTTCATGGATCCAAAGCAATTTGGATACTAAAAATTACTTGATTGTCTTTTGCTAGGTGTGATGGAGAGTGATCAACAAGTCCAATTAATGAGGGGGAGCTCCATGCACACTAAGGAAGAACACTTGAAGAATGAAGGCTTCACATCCTCCCTTGAGTTCAAGTGTGGTAAAATCTAGTTGCTTTTGCTTTTATTTGATTTATTTTCATTTATGTCAACTAGATGATCATATATGTTGGACTAACTTTTTTAATGATGCTTTGAGTAAGGAGGAGCCATTTTAAAATCAAGTTCTTATTTTTTGTCAAATATTTTCCTCTATAGTTATTTTGAACTTAATGTTTTAAATTCTTTTTGATATAACAAAATGGGGGAGAAATGGTTTGAAAAATTGAATTTTCAAATGAATAAGGGGGAGTTTTATTTGATTTCATATCTTTAATCTCTTATTCACATTTTTAAAGTTAAAGGGGGAGAATCCCAAAAATTTTCAAAGTAGTTTTATTATATCAAAAGGGGGAGATTGTAGAACTAATGTTTTGATATAATAATTGAAAAATGTTTTGGACTGATTTAAAAAGAATTCAAAACTATTTCCAAAGTCCAAATAACTTGAAACTATGTTTATGGATATTTTTAAAAGGGTTTAACATGTTTTTCAAAGCTAAATTTCACAAAACCTTCCAGGCGTATCGAAACACCTTAGGGCGTTTTGATACGGGGGATTCCAGTAGCAAAAGTATTTCGATACGAGTATCGAAACGGGCCTTCCTCGGATGTGAATTTTGCCTAGCGTTTCGAAACGGACTATGCCGTTTCGATACGCCTACATGGCATCGACCACAACGGTCATAAACCTTAACGACTATTTCCCAACTAACTTTTAAATGCAGATCGTTTCGATACGGAGGCAGACGTTTCGATACGGGTGTTTTGAAACGGCCAATGGCGTTTCGATACGGGTACTGCATCAGACTGCAATGACTCTTTCTACTTAAAGGGTGTTTCGAAACGGTCACGAGTGTTTCGAAACGATGAGCAGCAGAACTGCATTTATGGTGGGAAATAAAGTCCTCAACGGCTCCAAATCATCCCCAACGACTAGTAACGACTACAAACTCATTAAGGAGTATAAGATGGACCTTCAAGCATCAAGATATGGTTAATGCTCATATTGTCAATCAACAAGTGATCAAAGATTGTCTTAGTGCTTAAATTGTCAATTCTTGTATAGACAAACACTAGTGAGCCAAATTTGTCAAATTTGCTCAAGTGTTTTAGGTTTTGAGTGAGTTCTTTAATTGTGCAAACAAACACTTATTAGAGGGATTTGTGTTTGCTTTTATTATCTCTTTGTAAAAGAGAGTTTGATCAAGGCTTTGGGTAGAAAGCTTGATCGGTGTATAAGGGTTTCCTCCTAAGCCTAGAAAATGAGACGAATCAATAGTGGATTGATTGGAAATCCTTAGTGGGAAGCTAAGGTAGTGGATGTAGACCTTGGTTAGAAGGTTGAACCACTCTAAAATCATTTTGTTCTTTATATTTTAGCTTCCACACCAAATCCACCCAAAATTCCACCTCTCCACCACTTGGTGAGCCACATCGGTTGAACGAATCGAGCTTCTTAAAACTCAACAACATCTCTAAGTAATTTCAACTCAACAAATAACTCATTTTCATCAACATCAGATAACGCACATTTCCTAAAGAGCATTTTCAAAATTATTATAATGAGATTATAGATTAACGTTGTCCAATAAATGTAATTTATCATAATGAAAGAAAGCCAAAAACATTCTCACTTGAGCATTTATATTCTACTTCGTTTAAGGTTAGCTTTTAATTGTCATTTTCTATTTTTGGTATAATCGTTAAAACAAAATTAATGGAATTGAATAACCCTTGGCTACAACTAATGTTATATATATATATGGGATGATATCCAGTTACTTTATGTAAAACTCATTTAATTTTACACTAATCCATGGTCATTGAATGAGTGAAATGAATGGATGAGATTAAGAGTAGAAAATGTGAAGATTATCACTTGGAGAAAAAAATAAGGAAATAATCTTAGCCATTAGTTACCATCATCCAACGGTTCAAAAAAAGTGTAAAAGTAATTGAGTTTTACACAAATGTAAGTTGATCCCAACTCATATATATATATATATATATATATATATATAACTCTTTAAGTTTTACACGTTTTTTGGATCGTTGGATGGGGGACATGGATGACTGATATTAACTCCTTACTTTTTTTCCAAGTGATAATCTTCATATATTCTACTATTAATCTCATTCATCCGTTTCACCCATCCAACAATCCAAAAAACATATAAAACTTAAAAAGAGTTTTACACTGTGTAATTGGATTCTATCCCTATATATATTATGGTTATAATCAACTTAAATTGTGTAAAACTCAATTACTTTTATACTTTTTAGATCGTTGGATGAGGATAATAAATGACAAAGATTATTTCCTTATTTTTTCCAAGAGATAATCTCATCTCATCTCATCCATCTACCTTCATTCAACGTTCTAAAAATGTGTAAAATTTGAAAGTTTTACACAGTGCAAGAGTATATATATATATATATATATATATATATATATATATATATATATATATATATATATATATATATATATATATATATGGCTAAGATTATTATTTTTTCTCTAAGTGATAATCTTAACATTTTCTACTGTTAATTTCATCTATCCATTTCACTCATCCAATGGTCATGGATTAGTATAAAACTAATGGATTAGTTTTACATAGTGTAACTGGATCTCATCCCTATATATATATTATAGAACTCATTCTGGTTTCCTCTTTTTCGGGAACATGTACGGTCACACCTATTGAGTATGTTTATAACCATCCTTGTTTCCTTCAAACACATAATATTAAATTGTAGTTGTGATGTATGTCGCGATTGTAAAGGTTGTGGACGTTACATAACACATAAAGATTGCTACGTGCGTGATTTATCACACTATTACGGTAACCTTCAAAACTATTACGGTGTTGCAATGAATAATCTAGGTTTCTGGACATTTTGTGGGAAGTTGAAGAGCTTTGAGCTGTTGGTGGCGGTTGTGATCACAGTGGCAGCTCTCAGAAGTTGTTGCCTCCTTTTGAGATGGGTTTAGCGTTGACATATCTTTTGCATATAATTGGGATTTCAAGGAATCCAGGGCAGTGGCTTTGCCTTTCTGTGTTTGTTTTTTGCCGGCGAATTAGTGATTTAGTTTAAGGTTTGAAAACCAAGGATTTTTTTATGGGTCACATGGACTTGTCCCACGTAGGGGATTTGTAGGGTCTTTAATGGAGGAGTTCCCCACCCTAAAAGTCAGAAAAAAAAGGGAAGGAAGCTGCCCATTATCCCCTTTTATTATTTTCCCTGCTTTAAACTCTAACCTTATCTTTTGGTTTAAACTAATTTCCCCTCCATTTCTTTTGGTTTCTTCCCCTTGTACATGTTGAATAGTCTTTACTCTTTAGAGTACATAATCTTTCCTTGTAAGAGTTAAAAATTTAATTTAAGGTCTAACGGCTTAGTTTGTAGGGTTTATAGTTTAAACATTACTGATAGCTATTTGCTTTCTCTCTTTAATAAAGTCTAGGGTTCGAATGTGATTGGATGAAGAAAAATTGTTGTAAGGGCTTTTCTTATTTAGAAGGAAGAGCTGATTTTAAATTTTGAAGATAATATTGATATAAGGGATATCGATAATCCGTTCAAATGGATACCAGTCAAAATATTAAAATATGTCAAAATAAAAAAGTTAAAGGGTCAAATTTTCTCATGCAATAATCCGAAATCAATAATGTTGTCATTTTTTTCATAATTTTGCCCTCAAAGCCAGTCAATTGTAGCAATGTTACTCTTTGATCGACGTTGACCGTTAAAGTGCTGACATGGTAGTTAACAGTAGAGTTGATCATGCAATTTCGCCTTCAAAGTCATTCAATTGTAGTAATTTTGCCGTTGGTTTATTTAGTTTTTGAACAAAATTGGATAAATAATTTAGTTTTTCGAGTTAAACTTTTACAAACAGAATATATGGAAAATCGATTAAAAAATTGGTATAAATATCCTTTGGATCCTTGATAATTTTAAAAATAAGCAAAATGAGCACTATCACAGAAAATCAAAATATTATTTATTTTTTTTAAAAATCTATAAAATTAATAAAAATTAAGAAGATATTCAAAACAATTATTGAAAATAAAAATTAATATAAAAATTAAAATGCATTAGAAATTATAAAATATAAATATAAAAGTATTTGGTATTAAAAAATTGAACAATTTTACCAATTTTTTTCTTTTTACATTAATTTTTATTTTTTTATATTTATAAATTTATATTTATGTTTTATCTTTTGATGAAATTATTATTTTTAATACTTTATAAATACTTTTAAATTTTTTGTATTTATATTTTTATCATTTTATAATTTCTAATACATTTTAATTTTTATCCAATTTGTTAATCGACTTTTTATATTTTTATCATTTTATAATTAAAAATGATATTTACATCAATTTGTTAATCGGTTTTTTATATATTCAGTTTGTAAAAGCTCAACTCGAAAAAACTAAATTATTTATTTAATTTTATTCAAAAACTAAATAAACCGAGGGCAAAATTGCTATAATTGAACGAATTCGAGGGCAAAATTACATAATAAATTCACTATTAACTGTCACGTCAGCACCTTAATGGTCAACGCCGGTCAAAGGATAACATTGTTGCAATTGACTGACTTTGAAGGTAAAATTACGGGAAAAAATATGAACAACATTATTAATTTTGGATTACTACAGATTTACATGTACAAATTAAACACTTTAGCCAAATAAAAAGAACACATTAATTTTTTCTTCTTTTGAAATAGGAACACATTAATTTTTTAATATGACCGAATCGTATACTATTTAATGAAAAACAAAGATTTTCTAAGACAATATGAGATCCTGTCAGGGCCCAAGGGTAATAGACTGAGTTGAGCTTCCAGCTTTTTACACTTACACCCACTGATCGCTATATCTTAATCTACATGTCATCCGTATTATCCCCAACATTACTAAAAACAAATTTAATTAATATTATATTTAAAATAAATAATATATTTTTTGTTTATATTTTTTTTGAAAAATTTTAAATTTAATCCTAATCTTACTTAGAAGGGAGGGGAAAGAAGACTCTAGGAGAATGAGTGAAGTGTTCCTAATGAGTATAGAGCCAATGGTCTAAGGGAAATAAGAAAATAAAGATGAACAACTAGGTCAACCGCCAAATGATATGATTCTGCATAGGGATGACAATGAATCGGACTGTATAGAGTCCAAGCCCAAATCCGATTACAATCAGACTCAGACATTTTTCGGATTCATATTCGGATTTTTTCAATTAGATTTGGATCGAATTTGTTTTTGGATCATATTTTTTCAAATTAATTTATCATTCCTAGTGTTGACCTAAGTTTGAGGGATAGATCCGCGAGTTTTAGCGTCTTTAGGGTATATTATGTATTGGCCCTCAAGTTTTTTTATTTTATTTTAATGTAAAACAGTCTATAAATTTGTATATTTTATTTCTTGCGTTTTTTATTTATACATTCAATTGTGTATTTATTTATTTTCATTAATTATTTTGTTGACTGCATTTAAATTTTGTATTATTATTCATGCTTTTAATTTACTTCCTATTTTAAGTCATGATTTTAACTTAATATATCTTAATTTATCTTACAATTTGACATAATTTACTATTTTATCAACTATTTTTCTTAATTTTTGGCAATTTATTGACATTTTATATTTATTTATTTTTTTATTGTATTTATTTTCTTGTTTATTTGTCTATAATTTTATCTTATATTTTTTTTTTCATATTACACTATGTTAAGTTAAGTTGATAAATATAAATCATAGTTATTATTATTATTATTATTACTATTATTACTATTATTATTATACTGGATTTTTAATTCATTTATATTTTTGTTATAACTTTTAATATGGATATATATGTAAGATAATTTTATTTTTAACATTATCACTTCTAATATATATATATATATATATTATCATTATCACTTTTAAAGAATTAAGAGTCAAATATTTTACCGACGGGTTGGTCCAAATGGTAAGCAACTTGATATTACTTAAGCAAAATCTCATGTTTGTGGCGTTGTGTATATTTTAAGAATTAAAAGTTATTTACTATTTTATTAACTAATTTATTTTTTTAATTTTTGACAATTCATTGATATTTTACATTTATTTATTTTTTTATTTTGTTTATTTTTTTGTTTACGATTTTATCTTTTTTTCATATTTATGTATACATTTATAATTACATATGATATACGTAGATATATTACATTGTGTTAAGTTTAGTTGATAGATATTTATTATTATTATTATTGTCATTGTTATTATTATACTGGATTTTTAATACATTTATGTTTTTATTATAACTTTTAATATGGATATATATGTAAGATGATTTTGTTTTTACCATTATTCTAAGTTAATATATATATATATATATTACCATTATCACTTTTAAAGAATTAAAATTCATAAATATTTTACAACATAAATTGGTCAAAGTGGTAAACAGCTTGATATTGCTTAAGCAAGATCTCGGGTTTGTGGCGTTATGTATGTAGAAAATCTCCGTTGGGAGACTCACCCACCAAAGCTAAGTTTGCGACGCGGGTCGTCCGGATTAGTCAGGACGAAGCCCTGAAAACTTGAAGGGCAACAAAAAAAGGTCATAAATATTTTTATTCGAACTCAATATGGATCAAACATAGATTCAGATCGGATCTTGACAATATCCATATTCGATCTGTCATTTATTAGGACTCAGATCTTTTTTTAGATTCGAGATCAAATTTTTTCTAATCAATTTTTTTAGATTCAGATTAAATTATCATCCCTAATTCCGCGTTGTCCATCTAAATAGATGAGAATGTTTAATGTAACCTAATCTAAACCCAACAAGGAAGAAGCCAAGAAACAAACTTGTTTCTCTCTCTCTCTCGTACGCACATGAACACTCGTTTTCGAGATCCAAAAGTGCCCGGGCAAGTGCAACCCTACAACACTTGGAAAAGATGAACAGATACACAGTAGTACAAAAGCTATTGTGTGTATGTATATATGATATATCATCTGTTTTGGTCGTGGGGATCAAGTGCAAGGCGTAGCAATTATCACAGCACAAACCACCTTTAATTCTCAAGGCAAAAACTGACAATCAGGATGTAGCGAAAGAGCCCGGTCACAGCCAAGCCTCCTCTTAAACAACAACAACATAATAGTAATAAATTTGTCTCTCTTTGCAAAACCACTTCCCTCTCCGGTCCCACTGTGTTACTTTTCGTAGCCATAACCAAATTGCCTAGCTAGGCTCAGCAGCACACGCGCACATATGAAACCTTTGGCTCTTCAGGCCATTACTTGTTTCTCTTTCGTTTTGCTTCTTAAAACATGTAAAGGAACCCTTTTTTGTCTGCACATGTGAGAGGTTGTATCCTTATTTGTGTCTGACCTGCAACTAGACGTACGGGGTATGTGCATGAATGTGTGGAGATCTGTGAGATAGGGCTATGGCCATGCCAATAGGATCATGTATGCTTCAATATCGGGTAGAGACTAGAGAGAGATTTTTCAAAAAATTAATACTCACTCTGTCCCATAATTTTTGTCTCTTATTGATTTTTTTTGGTCAATTTTATTTTTTTAATTTTGACTCATAATTATTTAAAATGTATCATTGATAAAAATATGAAAAAATATATTTTAAAAATCTCTAATCGAGTAGTTCTTAAATATATATTTTATAAAAATTAATTATTTAAAATATTCAATATAATAATAGTCAAAATTTAAAAATTTTGACATTTAAAAAGTCAATAAAAGACATTTTTTATGGGAGTAATTTTTTATTCTACCTATTTAGACACCAATTTTCAGTTCATTTGATCATTATTTGTGTCATTTTATGGTTAATTATACATTTTCCCTCATCTTTATTCATGGCTCCATCTTTATTCAACTTGATACGTTCAGAATTGTTAGAATTGGACATATCAAACAGATCAGTTTAATCGGTGACATAAAATCAAATAGATTATGAACTAATAAAATTATTAAAAATTTAAATAAAGACTTAAGTATGTAATAAGTCCTTGAACTTTTGAAGAAAAAATTTGATTAATTCTTGATTTTTTTTAATTAAGTCGTTGAACTAATAAATTAAATCAATTTAAACCTTTTGATCAATTATGACCATTAAGTTTTGATACTTTTTTCTTTAGATATTATTGCCACATCATACACTACAATTCCATCGTATGACATTTATAATTTTTTTAATGATTTTTGTGAGTTTTAAGAATTTTTAAGAATTTTAAATAAATAATTTTTAAAAATGTCAAGTGACAACACTATGACACGATGTGTTGCGCCAATTAATAAAAAAAAAATTGTTAGGTTGAACTGTTAATCAAAGAGCTTAATTAATGCAATTGATTGGTTTAAAGACTTAAATTAATTTTTTATCCAAAATTTCAAGGGTTTCTTACACCCTTAAAGCAAATAAAAAATATGATAAGATTTTTATCTTTTTAGAGAGGGGTGGACCCTTATGTGGGCCAGAGGGGGCCTGACCCCTCTAAAAGTTTAGAAAATCAGTATTTGGTCCTTAAAGTTTTTAAAACTTTTAATTTGGCCACTTCAAAAATTTCAGAAATTCTTATTATATTTCAAAACTTTTGAATATTTCTAATTAAGTCTCATTTTATTTTTTTTAAATTCTAATTAAATCTTAATTTTTTTAAATTTTAATTAGACCCTAATTTTTTTTTGAAAATTTTAAATTAAACCCTTCAAAAATTTTAAATAGGCCCCTTAAACTCGTTGTCAAGATTCGCCCATGTTTTTAGACCCAATTTTTAAGTCATTTGAATTTCTTCCTATTTTTCATTATTAATTATACTTAATCCTATGATCGAATGCTTCAAAAATACTGTACATGTATTTACGGTACCATGAATTGATGATGATATATCGAATTTAATCTGCCCATGAATTGATGAGATTGCAGAGAGCTGCAGCACAAATTTATGTTGTACCGTACAAGGATACAAAACGCCAATGTGGCTGACAGATCATGTAATGTTTTTTTTTATCCGAGACAGATCATGTAATGTTTATGTCCTCCTATAATGTTAAAAAATTTAATAATTACTTTATAATATTTTAAAAATTATAATTAAAATTATAATTAAAATTATCTCTTAAAAAATAAAAATCAAATTTAATAATTACTTTATAATATTTTTTAATAGGTTAGAATCAAATATACCCAATTCTCTTAAACCCTAACAAAATCAATCTCTTAAAAAAATAGAAATCAGTTTATAATTTTTTAATAGATTAAAATCAAATATACTCAATTCTCATATTATTGATTCTAATCTATTAAAAAATTATAAATTGATTTCTATTTTTTAAGAGACTGATTTTATTAGGGTTTAGGAGAATTGAGTATATTTGATTCTAACCTATTATAAATATTATAAAGTAATTATTAAATTTGATTTTTATTTTTTAAGAGATAATTTTAATTATAATTTTAGTCCTTTAGATTTTTAAAATTATAAAAAATTAATAGTGTTCATCGTTAGTGATGTTCATCAATATTCGTCGCCCGTTATAAAATTTTCCTATTTCTATTCCAGTTTTTAAGATATACAAAGTGCAGCATTAACAACACCTATCTGATGTAAACTCGTGCCCAAAATTGTCCGTAAAAACTAATTAATTCAGATTTTTAGAAATTTGTATAAAAATGTTATTATAAGTACATCAATAAAAAGACGTACCATTTTGTTTGTGACAATTTTCTGCTGTTACACACCAACAACATCCTCCCTCTCTAGGGAATATCCTTTCCTAAAAATTGTAATGTATGTTACTATAACACTCAACAATCCTCTATTTAATTTTTAGTTGAAAATTTTAGAACGAGCGACACACCACACACTATTATTTTTTTAATAAATTTTAAATAAATATTAAAATTATCAAGGACTTAACATGCATAAACATATTTCAAAACAAAGTTAAAATTTGGATTAAATAATCCTTTCATCTTTCTGTCTTCAATCCCTCTCATCTTACTATTAGTTTTTTTGTCCAACTTTTCAAAATTAGATTGATTCTACTGAATTATGATGTAGCGGTATGTTTAATCCGTTTTAGATTTGATTTTAATATAAATTATATGACTCTAATAGCTGTACCACATTTTTCAAAAAAAAAACTTAATACACTTTCTCCCTAAACTTTACTTGTTTTCCCAACTTGCTCCATAAAGTTTATTTTGATCACTATTACCTTCTAACATTTTCGGCGTTACTCATATTGCTCTCAACCATTAAAAATTGTCTTGACCTATCAGAACGTGCCACGATATTTTTATTTATTTTTAAATAAAAAATAAATTAAATAAACTAAATATACTGAAATACCTAAAACAACTCATCTTCATCCCCATCATTTTCTTCCTCAATTTTTTTTAACAACTTTTTGGTTTCCCTTATCAATAAACAAGTTAAAAGCTTCACCTATTAAATCAAATTTGGAGTAAAAACCAACCAAGCCATTAACCAAAACTGGGTTCTGATCAAACCCTTGCTTTATCATATAACCTTGAATGCAAGTCCCATAATCTAACTCTCTCAAAGCCAAACACGAACGTATCACACTCGACAACGTAAGCTCATTCGGGCATTACAGATATTAGCAAAGAATCGAAAACTCGAAAGGTCAATTCATAGTTTCCGCGCTTGACATAAGCCGATAGGATTACAGTCTTAGACACAACATCTTTTTGCGGCATTTCGTCGAACAAGTGGCGTGTTGCGTCCACTCCAAAGCATTTTTCATAGAGAGACAAGAGGTGTTGTTTAGATACAAATGGTGTTAAAGACCCAATTTTATTATGGGATTGTGAATGCATATATCTTCTCTAAAAGCGTTGGAGTTGCAGTGTAACACCTGTGTCTTGGGTCTAGGAGTTAGCCGGGTTGTTGTTCGAGTCAAATAAAATCTAATTAAAATAAACCAACTTTGATTAATGACCTATTTGAATCTTAAAAAAGAGGGAGGGACCAAAGTTGTGATTTACCCACATTTTAAATAAAGCAAGACAACTTTTATGGAAAAGTTGTCATCTTCCTCCTCATTTCCCCTTTCCCAATTTCAAAACCCCCTCCCCCATTTTAAAACTCTCCCAAAACCCTAGTTACTATTCTATTGACTTTGCTAATCGATTTCAACATCAAATTAAGAGGTAAACATATTTTCTTAACCTCCTCTCTATCCTCTACTTATATATTGTTTTAGATTTCAAAAATATTGAGTTTTGGGAATTAGGGTTCATATGGAAATTTGAGTTTTTGATGGGTTTTTTCAATTTGTTTTGAGAAATTGTTTTGGGGTTATGTTTAGTCATGATGAAATATACAACATATATTAATTTGGTTGATTTTGGATGAAATTTCGTAGTGGGTCTTTAGGGCAAATTTTAAAGTATGAAAAATTGGGTTTTTGAGAGGTTTAGTGTTGGAATTGAAGGGCTGATGGTCTACCTATGTTAGGAGGGTGATTTGGGATGTTTTGGAAGTCATTTGGGTGCTTGGAAATGGGTATTTCAGCCAATGGTTGTTGGAGTCCGAAAATTGGGTTTTTGAGATGTTGTGTGGTTTAGGAATTTGAGGAAATTGGGTTGTGATTTGCAAAGTAGATTGATGGTTTAATTAGCATTGGGTTGAGAAGTAATGTATGTGTTTTGTTTGACTAGAAGCAAGAGGAAACGTGGAAGAGGCTTTGGGATCGAATCCGGGAAGTTGAAGGTGATTGCTTGCTTGGTCTTGGAACTTGGAAGTTTAGGTGAGTGGTTGTTTGCTTTTAAAGGTTTTAAAATAGTTGGTTCGAGTATATGGACTAGGTTGGGCTTGGTAGACCCACCTAGAGTTAGGATTAGGGTGGTAGCCTAATCCTAAGCTTGATCTAGAGCCCTTGGATGAACTCATTATATGGTTGTGTATGTCTCGTATGAAATATGGTATGAATGCTTGTGTATATTGTATTATACATGTGGGTTGAGATATGGCTTGTGATGCTTGAGACATGCATGATGATGGTTGTTGGTGAGTACGTGCTAAGCACGAGATTGATTGAAATGGGTAATGTGAAGTGAGTAAATATTGGCACTAGTTACTTGAATACAAATGATCGATCATTAGGATGTTAGTGTGTACACATGAGTCTAAAGTCGCGCGTGGCCTTGGTGGCGTTGAGTCACCAAGGAGGAGTACGGGTTCGCCCGGAATTGTATTTAAATGTAGTCGGTGATGAGTGGAATCCCATCGACGGGGCGTGAGGATGAGTGGAATCCCCTCTGCGAGACCGGTGATGAGTGAAATCCCACCGTGAGGTAATGTGGTTGTTGGATGTGAGTTCCAACATGTCTATCCGCGTATTCGGGTCTTAGCTAGGTGCCAGTGTTGTTTGATGTGTATATCAATATGTTGAGGTTTATGATCCTTGAGGGATGCTTGTATGTGCTTATGTGTATTATGAAGTTAAGCTTATGATCATGGCATTTATATTGTATATTGCTCATGCATCTTTACTTCATGGCTCATGTGGACCCTTGGTATGACTGTGTTTTACCTTGGTTAGATCGTGCTTGGACCCTGCAATGTTGAGGTTTGTTTTTAGAGCTTACCCTCACTAAGCATCATTGCTTACGCTCTCTTTGTTCAACATTGCAGATCCTTAGTTCGTGGGTTGCTCGGGCAAGTGGAGGGCCTCCAAGTGTGGTTTTTGGCTTGAGTTCATCAAGTATGGATTTTAATGTTAGACATGTAATAGTTGAGCAATGGGACATGTATGGTTTTGTTGGATAGTTGTTGGTTGCTAGGAGCATGTTTAAACTCCTTGATGCCTTGCTTGTGCATGGTTTGTGTTGCCATGATGAATGTTAACTCATGCCTAAATTGCTCTTTTGAATGCTAGCTAAATGCCTTAGAGGCCATCTTTAAGTTTGAATGATGTTTGAATGAACGTATGTTTGTGGGATGTTGCCTTAGTGTTAGACATGTCTAAATCTTGTTACAGCATGCTAGTATTGTTGGTATGTCTTGAGTTTAATTTGTATGGTGTTGTGATGTGTTTTGGTGATGTTTTGGGGCACCTTTGTGCCTTAAAACAGCAAAATCGAGTCTGCAGACAGGGAGCGTTTCGGAACGGGTCCCCCTGTTCCGGAACGGTCCCTTTGCAAATGGCCTGCCGTTTCAAAACGGATGAGGGTCGTTTCGGAACATTTTTGCTACTGGAATTTTGAGAAATTGACGAGATGAAGGTGTTCCGAAACGGGCCTTTGATGTTTCGAAACGGTCAAATCTCGTTGACCACGAGATATTGTCCGTCAAGGTCGTTCCGATACGGGTCTCCCCTGTTTCGGAACGGTCACCTTATGGTTGACCCAGGCCCGTTGACCAAGTCAAGGCGTTTCGGAACACCCTAAGGGCGTTTCGAAACGGCCTGCTGTAAAACATTAAAATGAACTGTTTAATTGTTGGGTTGGTCGATGTTTGGTGCAATGTTTGTATTTTTCCGCTGCTGTGCCTTACATAGGATTAATTTATGCATATAGACAAGATAAAATAAAAAGAAAATTTTAGGGTCGTTAACCGCGGGGAAATCTTACGGGTTTCGCTTCGGTTTTCCCCGTGTGGCCCACTCGGACCGGTCATCCGACCAGACCGGGACGAGGGGGTTACACTTGTTGGTATCAGAGCCTAAGTTTACCGAGACCTTGGGTAGGTAAGTGAGGTAAGTTTAAGTTTTTAAATTGAATTGCACGGTGTTTGCTTGTTCTGCAAGAATGATTGCTTGAGTGACAAGTATGTTGATTGTTTTATTTTAAAGCATGTGTGTGTGGGTCCCATTGCTACTATTACATTGGAAAAATGATTTTTAAGTGAGGGAACATACTTGGACACTTGGAAGCCTTGCCTTGCTAACCCAACTTGTATGTTTTGTTGTTGTGGCTGTAGTTGATATCTGTGAGAATGATGTCTAGACCGAGAGGTAGACCGAGGTTGATTCGTCAAGAACCACGAGTTGCGGCTCCTGTTGAGCCGACAGTTGGTGTGGAGGCTCACCTTGAAGGGCCGGTGGCCGCGGGAGTTGGCGCTCCTCCACCACCTCCACCACCACCGCCTCCTCCACCTGGAGCTGGGGGCGAGGATGGAGTCGGAGGAGAGGGACCTCAAGGTGGCCAAGGTCCAGCTGGAATTGACATGACTCCGCTAGTGCAAGCGATAGCGGGAGCATTCCAGGCCGCAGTTGCGGGAGCTCATGCTGCAGCTCAGCCTAGGTGTGACGATGCTAGTCTACCTTTGGAGAGGCTCCGTAGCTTGGGAGCCGAGGAGTTTAGAGGATCTACTCCGGAGAGGTCAGAGTTATGGTTGGAGAAGACAGTTCGTATCTTGGCTCAGATGGGTTGTGCGGGCGCACGTAGATTGGGTTGTGTGATCTCATTGCTTCAGGGTGATGCCTACACCTGGTGGGTCACCATTACTACTGGGGTTCCAGAGACAGAGATTGATTGAGAGTTCTTTGAGTCTGCTTTCCGGAAGAGGTACTTGGGACCGAGGTACCTAGATGAGAAGAAGAGAGAGTTCATGGCTCTCACTCAAGGAGATGCTTCTGTGACTGATTATGAGATTCGTTTCGTTCGTCTGAGTCAGTATGCTCCGGAGTTAGTGCCTACTGAGAGGGCTCGATGTGATCGTTTTAGATACGGACTCCATAAGGAAGTTAAGAGGTATACCTTAGCTTCTGATTATTCTGACTTTGATGTCTTGGTTGCTAGAGCCAAGGACATTGAGCACAGCTTGGGGCTGGCCAAGCGTTCTGGGGATCTAGTTCTGGTAAGAGGCACAACAACTTTGATGGTAGAGATGCTAAGAGGCACAGAGGTGGCAGGCATCAGTTTGATCAGAGACGTGGCGGTGGCCACCATGGTAGGGGCCATCAGGGCCATAGAGGAGGAGGGCGTTTGCCCGAGTGTGCACAGTGTGGGAGACAGCACACTGGTGAGTGCTGGGGTAACTTCCATGCTTGTTGGAACTGTGGTTCGAGGGACCACTTTAGGAGGGACTGTCCGCCTCAGGCAGCTCAGGCACCAAACATTGCTCGGGCTCCTACGAGAGGTAATGATTTTCAGAGAGGCCGTGGGCGCGGTCGTGGCTACTTCTAGCCTAGGGCTGATGCACCTAGGGTAAATGCTCAGAGAAACCTTGCTCATGTTGTGGCTGTGCAGCCAGAGGCGGGAGGACCGGCGAGAGTCTATGCTCAGAGAGAGGCCGGGAACGACACCGATGTGATAGCAGGTAATTTCGAGTTACAGTCTATGTCTTTGCTTTCTTTGGTTGATTCGGGTTCTACGCATTCCTACATTTTGAGTGAACATGCACAGAAGTTAGATATCCCTGTTGAGATCTTAGATGTAGGTATGCATGTTACTAGTTCTTTTGGCGAGACAGTTGTGGTTAGACACATGTATAGGAGGTGTCCATTGAAGATTCAGGGTCATGTGTTTTCAGTTGATATGATGGAACTTCCTTTCTATGGTTTTGATATTATTCTGGGTATGGACTGGTTGGTTGAGCATCGGGCTAGTGTGGATTTTGAGACAAAGAGAATTTCTTTGAAGCTTTCTGATGACTACGAGGTAGTGGTAGTGGGCGAGAACATTAAGTTCTTGTCTAATGTGGTGTCAACTTTAGAGGCTCATAGGTTGATGGACTCTGGATGTGGGGCCTATTTAGCTTATGTTATGAATCCGGATATGAGTGAAGCTAGACCGAAAGATATCAGGACAGTGTGTGACTTTCCAGATGTGTTTCCTGAAGAGTTGCCGGGTTTGCCTCCTGACAGAGATGTTGAGTTTATGATTGAGACAGTTTCAGGGTCTAATCCAGTTTCGATAGCTCCGTATCGTATGGCTCCGAAAGAGTTGAAGGAATTGAAGAGTCAGTTGCAAGAATTATTAGACCATGGTTTCATTAGGCCTAGTAGTTCTCCGTGGGGTGCTCCAGTGTTGTTTGTGAAAAAGAAAGATGGTAGCATGCGCATGTGTATTGAGTATAGACAGTTGAATCAGTTGACTGTGAAGAACAAGTATCCGTTGCCTCGTATAGATGATTTGTTTGATCAGTTGAGAGGTGCTTCAGTGTTCTCGAAGATAGATTTGAGATCCGGGTACTATCAGTTGAAGGTGAAAGAGTGTGATATCCCAAAGACAGCTTTATGACTAGATATGGTCACTATGAGTTTCTTGTGATGCCATTTGGGCTCACGAATGCACCAGCAGCATTCATGGACATGATGAACAGAATTTTTAGAGACTATCTAGACCGTTTTGTAGTTGTCTTCATTGATGATATACTTGTGTACTCGAAGACAGAAGAAGAGCATGATGAGCACTTGAGATTTGTTTTACAGAGATTGTTGAGCAATCAGTTGTATGCGAAGCTTAGTAAATGTGAGTTCTGGATTCGAGAGGTTGTATTTCTTGGCCATGTTGTTTCGGCCGAAGGTATCCGAGTTGATCCATTGAAGATTGAAGCTATTGTTGAGTGGAAACAACCTAAGTCCGTGACCGAGATTAGGAGTTTCCTAGGACTAGCCGGTTACTATAGGAGGTTTGTTGATGGCTTCTCTAGAGTAGCTGCTCCCTTGACTAAGTTGTTGCAAAAGGGAGTCAAGTTTGAATGGTCAGATGCAAGACAAAAGGCCTTTGAGAAATTGAAAGAAGCTTTGACGAATGCTCCAGTGTTAGTGCAGCCTGTTTCAGGTAAGGAGTTTGTGATTTACAGTGATGCTTCCTACGTAGGCTTAGGATGTGTCTTGATGCAAGATAGGAGAGTTGTTGCTTATGCTTCTAGACAGTTAAAGATTCATGAGAAGAACTATCCTACTCATGACATAGAGCTAGCCGCAGTTGTATTTGCATTGAAAATTTGGCGTCACTATTTGTATGGTGAGAAGTGTATAGTTTACACCGATCACAAGAGCTTGAAGTACTTGATGACACAGAAAGAGTTGAACTTGAGACAGAGGAGATGGCTAGAGTTGTTAAAAGATTATGATTTGACCATTGAGTACCATCCGGGTAAAGCAAACGTAGTAGCCGATGCTTTGAGTAGAAAAGTGGTCGTTGAGTTGAGAGCTATGTTTGCTAGATTGAGTGTGTCCGATGATGGTGGTTTGATCACCGAGTTGCAAGTGAAGCCTTCTTTGATTCAGTTGATTAGAGAGAAGCAGTTGCAAGATGCGAGCCTAGTTCCTCATGTTCAAGACATAGCCGAAGGAAGATCGACTGAGTATAGTTTCAGTGGTGAGAGCTTGTTGTGCTTTAGAGATAGAATTGTTGTACCGGAAGATGTTGAGCTGAGACGTCAGATTTTGAGTGAAGCACATTCGAGTCCCTTTTCCATGCATCCGGGTAGTACCAAGATGTACCGAGACTTGAAGAATGATTACTTCTGGGTTGGCTTGAAGAGAGATGTAGCCGAGTATGTGAGCCGTTGCATGGTTTGTCAAAGAGTGAAGGCAGAACATCAGGTTCCTTCAGGTTTACTACAGCCTTTGAAGATTCCGGAATGGAAATGGGAGGGAATCACCATGGATTTTGTATCGGGGTTGCCTTTGTCTCATTCGAAGAAGAATTCAGTTTAGGTGATTGTTGATAGGTTCACTAAGTGTGCTCACTTCTTAGCAGTGAACACTACGGATTCCTTAGACAAGTTGGCAAACTTGTACATCCGTGAGGTTGTGAGACTTCATGGAGTTCCGAAGTCTATTGTTTCAGATAGGGATCCTAGGTTTACTTCGAGATTCCGGAGTTGCTTGCATAGTGCTTTGGGTAGTCGTTTGCATTTCAGCACATCTTATCATCCGCAGTCCGATGGGCAGTCAGAGCGAGTGATACAGATTCTTGAGGATATGTTTCGTTGTTGTGTGATTGATTTTCAGGGTTCTTGGGAGAAGCACTTACCGTTGGTTGAGTTTGCCTACAACAACAGTTATCAGTCGAGTATCCAGATGGCACCTTATGAGGCTTTGTATGGTAGACGGTGTAGGACTCCGATTTGTTGGGCTGAGACAGGTCAGAAGTTGTTACCTATGCCAGACTTGCTTAAGGGAACCACAGAAAAAGTGAAGTTGATTTGTGACCGTTTGAAAGCAGCTTCCGATCGTCAGAAGTCTTATGCAGATTTGAAGAGGAAAGAGATTGAGTACTCGGTGGGTGAGAAAGTGTTTTTGAAAGTATCTCCGTGGAAGAAGGTAATGAGATTTGGCCGAAAGGGCAAGTTGAGTCCGAGGTTCATTGGTCCGTATGAGATAGTTGAGCGGATTGGGCCTGTAGCTTATCGTTTGAGGTTACCTTCTGAGTTAGAGAAGATCCATGATGTCTTTCATGTGTCTATGCTTAGGAGATATAGATCAGATCCTTCTCATGTAATGTCTGTTGAGGAGATAGAGTTAAATCCGGATTTGTCCTATAATGAAGAACTCGTTGAGATACTTGCTTCTGATTGCAAAGTGTTGCGTGGCAAGACCATAGAGTTGGTCAAGGTGTTGTGGAGACATAGAGGTGTGGAAGAGGCCACATGGGAGAGGAAGGCGGATATGGTTGAGCAGTTTCCGTATTTGTTTCCACCAGGTAATTTCGGGGACGAAATTCCTTAAGTGGGAGAGAGTTGTAACACCCGTGTCTTGGGTCTAGGAGTTAGCCGGGTTGTTGTTCGAGTCAAATAAAATCTAATTAAAATAAACCAACTTTGATTAATGACCTATTTGAATCTTAATAAAGAGGGAGGGACCAAAGTTGTGATTTACCCACATTTTAAATAAAGCAAGACAACTTTTATGAAAAGTTGTCATCTTCCTCCTCATTTCCCCTTTCCCAAATTCAAAACCCCCTCCCCCATTTTCAAACTCTCTTAAAACCCTAGTTACTATTCTATTGACTTTGCTAATCGATTTCAACATCAAATTAAGAGGTTAACATATTTTCTTAACCTCCTCTCTATCCTCTACTTATCTATTGTTTTAGATTTCAAAAATATTGAGTTTTGGGAATTAGGGTTCATATGGAAATTTGGGTTTTTGATGGGGTTTTTCAATTTGTTTTGAGAAATTGTTTTGGGGTTATGTTTAGTCATTATGAAATATACAACATATATTAATTTGGTTGATTTTGGATGAAATTTCGTAGTGGGTCCTTAGGGCAAATTTTAAAGTATGAAAAATTGGGTTTTTGAGAGGTTTAGTGTTGGAATTGAAGGGCTGATGGTCTACCTATGTTAGGAGGGTGATTTGGGATGTTTTGGAAGTCATTTGGGTGCTTGGAAATGGGTATTTCAGCCAGTGGTTGTTGGAGTCCGAAAATTGGGTTTTTGAGATGTTGTGTGGTTTGGGAATTTGAGGAAATTGGGTTGTGATTTGCAAAGTATATTGATGGTTGAATTAGCATTGGGTTGAGAAGTAATGTATGTGTTTTGTTTGACTAGAAGCAAGAGGAAACGTGGAAGAGGCTTTGGGATCGAATCCGGGAAGTTGAAGGTGATTGCTTGCTTGGTCTTGGAGCTTGGAAGTTTAGGTGAGTGGTTGTTTGCTTTTAAAGGTTTTAAAATAGTTGGTTCGAGTATATGGACTAGGTTGGGCTTGGTAGACCCACATAGAGTTAGGATTAGGGTGGTAGCCTAATCCTAAGCTTGATCTAGAGCCCTTGGATGAACTCATTATATGGTTGTGTATGTCTCGTATGAAATATGGTATGAATGCTTGTGTATATTGTATTATACATGTGGGTTGAGATATGGCTTGTGATGCTTGAGACAAGCATGATGATGGTTGTTGGTGAGTACGTGCTAAGCACGAGATTGATTGAAATGGGTAATGTGAAGTGAGTAAATATTGGCACTAGTTACTTGAATACAAATGATCGATCATTAGGATGTTAGTGTGTACACATGAGTCTAAAGTCGCGCGTGGCCTTGGTGGCGTTGAGTCACCAAGGAGGAGTACGGGTTCGCCCGGAATTGTATTTAAATGTAGTCGGTGATGAGTGGAATCCCATCGACGGGGCGTGAGGATGAGTGGAATCCCCTCCGCGAGACCGGTGATGAGTGAAATCCTACCGTGAGGTAATTTGGTTGTTGGATGTGAGTTCCAACATGTCTATCCGCGTATTCGAGTCTTAGCTCGGTGCCAATGTTGTTTGATGTGTATATCAATATGTTGAGGTTTATGATCCTTGAGGGATGCTTGTATGTGCTTATGTGTATTATGAAGTTAAGCTTATGATCATGGCATTTATATTGTATATTGCTCATGCATCTTTACTTCATGGCTCATGTGGACCCTTGGTATGACTGTGTTTTACCTTGGCTAGATCGTGCTTGGACCCTGCAATGTTGAGGTTTGTTTTTAGAGCTTACCCTCACTAAGCATCATTGCTTACGCTCTCTTTGTTCAACATTGCAGATCCTTAGTTCGTGGGTTGCTCGGGCAAGTGGAGGGCCTCCAAGTGTGGTTTTTGGCTTGAGTTCATCAAGTATGGATTTTAATGTTAGACATGTAATAGTTGAGCAATGGGACATGTATGGTTTTGTTGGATAGTTGTTGGTTGCTAGGAGCATGTTTAAACTCCTTGATGCCTTGCTTGTGCATGGTTTGTGTTGCCATGATGAATGTTAACTCATGCCTAAATTGCTCTTTTGAATGCTAGCTAAATGCCTTAGAGGCCATCTTTAAGTTTGAATGATGTTTGAATGAACGTATGTTTGTGGGATGTTGCCTTAGTGTTAGACATGTCTAAATCTTGTTACAACATGCTATTATTGTTGGTATGTCTTGAGTTTAATTGGTATGGTGTTGTGATGTGTTTTGGTGATGTTTTGGGGCACCTTTGTGCCTTAAAACAGCAAAATTGAGTCTACAGACAGGGGGCGTTTCGGAACGGGTCCCCTTGTTCCGGAACGGTCCCTTTACAAATGGCCTGCCGTTTCGAAACGGATGAGGGTCGTTTCGGAACATTTTTGCTACTGGAATTTTGAGAAATTGGCGAGATGAAGGCGTTCCGAAACGGGCCTTTGATGTTTCGAAACGGTCAAATCTCGTTGACCACGAGATATTGACCGTCAAGGTCGTTCCGATACGGGTCTCCCCTGTTTCGGAACGGTCACCTTATGGTTGACCCAGGCCCGTTGACCAAGTCAAGGCGTTTTGGAACACCCTAAGGGCGTTTCGAAACGGCCTGCTGTAAAACATTAAAATGAACTGTTTAATTGTTGGGTTGGTCGATGTTTGGTGCAATGTTTGTATTTTTTCGCTGCTGTGCCTTACATAGGATTAATTTATGCATATAGACAAGATAAAATAAAAAGAAAATTTTAGGGTCGTTAACCGCGGGGAAATCTTACGGGTTTCGCTTCGGTTTTCCCCGTGTGGCCCACTCGGACCGGTCATCCGACCAGACCGGGACGAGAGGGTTACATGCAGAATGACATGATTCTTGAACATGTTTCTTCGAAAAGTGTTGTTGCTTCGTTTCTGTTAACGATCCTGTTGGCCGTCATTGAAAAAGAAATGAAAATTAGAGAAGAAGACGAGGGTGTTTTGGATATTTTCAGAAATATAATTAAATTAATAAATATTTTAATATATTTATTTTATTTTTAAAATTTAAAAATGAAAAAGAAAATGACAGGGCGCATTCTGATTGGTCAGACGATTTTTTTAACGATAGGGGGCAATATGAGTAACGTCGAAAATATTAAGAGACAAAAGTGGTCAAACCGAATTTTAGAGGACAAGTTGAAAAAATATATAAAGTTTAGGGGTGAAAAGTGTATTAAGCCAAAAAAAATATTGGGCCACACTTCTCTGCCTGCCCTTAAAGTTGAAAATCATTCTGCAATGATACGTTCAATCTAGTCCATGTTGCAACACTTACAGTTGGGATTATTACTAATTTGAACCCATTATTTTCCAACCAAAGAAGATAGTTTTTCGACACATTGATATTGGAACATAACAATTTCGGGCCATCTTTAAGCTTTCAACTCAAAAATTTTCGTGACCATCCGTCTTGCTCCTTCTTGCTTGAAGAATTCCTCAAGAAACTCAGAGAAACGATATTCCCTGTATAGAGGAAGATGCTGCTCGTCGATCAAATCCCAAATGGGACCGATTATTGTATCTTTATTCGGACCGTAAAACGTCGCCAACGAAATTCGTTTTTTATTTCTGTTCGTCACTGCCCTATGGTGCACACTCTTGAACCTTCCATTACTCAATACCTTCATGCATCCATACACCATAGGTCTTTTCGTGGTTAGAACCGGGTCGAATTTACTAACAATGCTAAAATTCGTGTAACACATAAATGTTTTTACCTGAATTTGATCGCCAATGTTGATGACAAACGCATTGGGGATTGGTTCAATTGGAACCCAATTTCCACCTTGGAGAACTTGTAGTCCAGTTACATCTTCCGATTGCCTAACGATTGTGAGCGCACTAATATCAGTATGAACATTCAGTCCCAGTGTGAGCTCAGGGTCTGGACATGGTGGATAGTAGTTTCCCTGTGCTTGAAATCTCGGGTTCTCGCCGAGCTTCGTTTCGAGACAGTCCTGTTCGAGCCCGAGTCCTTGAGATATCAAGCTCAATAGCCTTTTCATCAGAACATAAATCTCCTTGGAATATTCAGCAATAACCTCTCTGCACCCACAATTCAATAAATTTTTTCAAGAGTAAATTACAAATTTTATCACTCTACTTTCTTTTACTCTTATTTTAGTTATTAAAGTTTAAATTTTTTTAATTTAATCATTAAACTTTTAATTTAGTTATTCTACCGTTAAATAAAAAATAAAATGATGACATGATAACCACTTGTGTTGATGTAGACTACTTTTTGCTACCACGAAAGCCTTACACTTTCATTCTTTTTTCACGCCTACGTTTAAATCACTATTTTTTTGTGTCTTTTCCGGTCACTCGAAACACCGACAAACACAAACACACCTCATTATCTTTTACCTCTCTATTAATTTAAATTTCTCCCAATTACTTTAAACTTGATGAAATTCAACTCAAAGCCTAAAACTCGTAAAATCAAAAACCACTTTAATCTACAATATCCACTGTTGATCAAAGTGAAATCAGGATACACATCTTACTTCCTCCCTTTTCACCTTCCTACTGCTCAGAT
The DNA here is from genome assembly GCA_958450335.1 of Hibiscus tridactylites. Lineage (NCBI taxonomy): Eukaryota > Viridiplantae > Streptophyta > Magnoliopsida > Malvales > Malvaceae > Hibiscus > Hibiscus tridactylites. Next base: position 24,159,439 of record OY288283.1, read on the forward strand.
TTAAAAGAAGATTCTTCATTTCTAGAGATCAAAGATAATCCAAAACTAAGTTTTTTCAAAAAAAGAAGAAGAAATTTCATGCATTTCATATTTTTAAAAGATGGATGTTGGGTCATAATACAATTATATATTGAATACGAAGTGACCAGCGACGGAGTCAGAACTTTCAGATAGTGGGGTCAGAGTAGACTTTGGGGTACGGGATTCACATACAACTACAATATAAATATTGTTGACCTCGTACCCAAACAAATCAAGTGAGTTCAATTCTAATATTTTCATGAAAAATTTTATACTAATTCCTTGAAAACAACATTTAACTTTTTAAAGATCTCATACCACAACTAATCAAGTGGGGTCAATTGACCCCTAAACTCGATGTAAATAAAAATAAATAAAAACATTCAAAAGAAGGTTAAATGATAAAATTTGTAATTTTCTTTTCTAATAGTACGATAACATCATGACACATTAAACTATTAAAAGCCAGACGACTAACTGGTATTGAGGAGGATTTTGGGGCAAAAGATGGAGGATATCGTCCAACGGATGCCAAGGGTGAGTAAAGCATTCACTCCACATGGAAACCTTGTTCTGGCCATCACTTTTAACATAATAATTCAGCAGCTTCACTTGCTGGGTTTGATCCGTCGCTAAAAACGGCGCCTTCTCTTGAGGCGGGAGTTCAAAGAAAGCGGCGAGAACGGCCAACACCCGGTCGCATAATTCCCGGGGGACGCCGTGGTTGATGATCTGAAAGAAGCCGTATTCCTCGCAAGCTTTCGAGATTTTGTCGACAACTGATGCACATGGTTCCTCCATCAAGTCGATGACAGGAACCGAGGACAAAAGCGGTGTTTGGGTTAGGTTTGGTCTTTTTTCTTGTGGAAGAATATGGTCGGGAGAGAGGGATGAAGGGCTGCTGCCATTAACGAAGTGGAAGGTCTGGGTATCCATGGAAATTCTCTGCAGCTCTCGAAGTAAACGGAGGGATAAGAGAATAATGAATGGGATGACAAGTTGCAGATTAACAACTTATATTTATTACTTCATTATCACGTTGGGAAGAAGGGGTGGTCGATGAATATATATATAAAACAAGGGTAAATTACATTGGAGGTCACTCAATTAAAATTTTAGTTATGATCGGATCACCCTTCCGTTAAAATATAAACGGACGTTCCAAAAGATTTGGTATAGTGATAATTTTAGTCTTTAAAATTTATATATTTTATCAACTTAGTCCTAATTCAAAAACTTTAACTCTTCGTATTTAAAGACATATCAGTTTAGTTATTTTCTTCTCTCAATTCACCAAAATACTTCATTTAAAATAATTAATTAATCTAATACAAAAATTTAAAAATGTTAAATATGTCTACATTAAAATTAAATTCATTGAAATATATTCAAAATTATTTATTTTAAAACTTTCGGGTTCTAGTAAGTGTTATCGCGTATTTTTCTACAAAAAGTTCCAGTTTTCTTATTAGTATACAATTTTCTTAGTAATTTCATATTTTTAAATGATTTTATTATTTTCCTTTTATTTTAAAATAAACTAATAATTAAAAAAATTTATTACTGAATTTTTATTATCAAACGGATTTAAAATATCAAGTTTGGTATAACTCGTGTTACCGTGAGTACCCAAGTAGGAATGATGATGAGCGGTGAAGAATAAACAATTTGGGAGAAGAAAATTGACCAAATTGATATATTTTTTAAAAATGTGAAGGGATAAATTTATTGATTTATTTTGAATTGTAACGAAATTGGTAGAATATACATGTTTTAAGGACTAAAACTATCATTATACCAAATTTTTTTGAATGTTTGTTTGTATTTTAACGGACGGGTCCCGTCGTAACTAAAACTATAATTGAATAGCCTAATTATAATTTTTAATAATTAAATGACTCAAAAATAACTTTATTAATAATTGAGTAACTTTTGATATAATTTACCTAAAAACAAAGAGGTGGGGTGGTTCATTAAATCAGATCAAATTAATTGATATTTAAAAGAATAAACAAAGTTAAAAATAGGCAAATTTGGGCGTATAAGCCAAATTTGGCTTATTATTTAGGGGATGGGGTCGGTTGGCCTAATTTTGGGGAACTAGGCCAATAACTATAGTGGCCAGAGGACCACGCCACCTGCAGCCGGCGTTCACAGGACCTCGCCTCCTTCTTCTGGCGTTGTCCTGTTGGAGGCAGGCTTGGCAGCGCGAGCGGCTCAGCTCCTCAGCTCTATGCTCGTCCCTGACGTGCCTGTATGGCACACGCAGGTGAACAACACCACTCCATTTGCAAATGGTGAGCTGCTGTTCACCTGCATGTGCCATGCAGGCACGTCAAGCTTTAAAATAGATAGGGTTCAGAGATATGATTGGGTTTTGGGTATAGGGATTAGGGTATAGGGTTTAGTTTGGGGTTATAATATGATTTTTATATAGTATGTATAGGTAAAATTGGGCATATAGGGTTTATGGTTATAAATATTGTATGTGTTTTAAAAAAGATACTAAGATCATAGGTTGTGTTTTAAAAAAAATATTTTTTAATAAACAAAGTAAAAAAATCATTATTCAGATCGTACCGAATATTTCGGTTAACCGAATAAACTGTTAACTGGTTGAACGGTTACGATATAGGGTCGATATTTGAGTGACCCGAACTTACCGGTTAACCGACACAATTTACAAATGGTTAATCGAACCCGATTTTGCACACCCTAATTTGCATGTATGTTGTACTCGCATGTTTCATGATTTTTTTAAAGTTGATAAAAATATTTTATACATTCGGTTGGTAAAATATAGGGTCGAGATTTGGTAAAAATATTTTATACATTCACCAAAATACTTCATTTAAAATCATTAATTAATCTAATAAAAAAAATTAAAAATGTTAGATATGTCTACATTAAAATTAAATTCATTGAAATATATTCAAAATTATTTTTTTGAAAACTTTCGGGTTCTAGTAAGTGTTATCACGTAATTTTCTACAAAAAGTTCAAGTTCTAATATTATTATATAACTTTCTTAGTAATTTCATATTTTTAAATGACTTTATTATTTTCCTTTTATTTTAAAACAAATTAATAATTAAATTTTTTTATTACTGAATTTTTATTATCAAACGGATTTAAAAATATCAAGTTTTGTATAACTTGTGTTACCGCGAGTACCCAAGTAGGAATGATGATGAACGGTGAAGAATAAATAATTTGGGAGAAGAAAATTGACCAAATTGATATATTTTTTAAAATGTGAAGGGATAAATTTATTGAATTATTTTGAATTGTAACTAAATTTGTAGAATATACATATTTTAAGGACTAAAACTATTATCATACCAAACCTTTTTAGATGTTTGTTTGTATTTTAACGGCCGAGTCCTGTCATAACTAAAACTATAATGAAGTGACCTAATTATAATTTTTAATAATTAAGTGATTTAAATATAACTTTACACCTAAAAACAAAGAGGTGGGGTGGTTCATTAAATCAGATCCAATTAATTGATATTTTTTTTGAATAGAAGCCGCTAATTTTATTAAACAAGAAAATACCCAAAATTACAATAATCGTTTACAATTATCATTGTAAACTAAAGACATAATTTGGACATTTTCCTAAAACTAGCCACTTAAGATCATACAAGGACTAAACATGAAAAGGTTAAAAACCTATCTAAAAATTCGATCGAAAAATAGACACGAATAAATCTGACTGCATCGGCAAACAAACCACAAAAGGGAATTAAGCTATTGAAAGACCACCGAGAACCGCAAATCAGAGCCGAGCGTCGTGAATAACTATCCACGAGTGCAAACTGCGTATCCAAATTTAAATCGAGGGTCCATAGTAGGGAAGATCACCATGATTATGAAAAAGCGCCATCTTGATCAGTCGTGGCGTCATCAGATCCAACCCTAATGAAAACAAAACAAAAAGAAAAACGTACCATATGGTAGAATAGATCGTGCCACAAGAGCATAATAGATCGTGCCACAGGAGCAGAGTAATTTATTGAAAACTAAAAAATAAAACAAACAAAACGATAAATTTCGGCGGCGGCAACCAAAATTAAAACCGGTACCGCCGCTGGTGTTTAAAAAAAATAAAAACAAAAGAGATTGGCGGCTGCACTTTGAAAGAAAGAAAATTAGATTTTTTTAAATAACTCCAATTAATTGATATTTAAAAGAATAAACAAAGTAAAAAAGTAAGCGTAAGTCTTGTCTCGTTTCTTCTCTCGTCCTCGGGTGCTTAAAAATGTTAATTTGGCCAGATATCACTTTTTGGAAATTTATATGTAAAAATACTCCTCTAAAATCAATATTTCGTAAAATAACTCTCATTCAATCCACGTAAGGTTAAATCGCATTCTGCAGGATGCAATTTTTAAATTTGCGTTTTACAAGGCGCGATTCTGGTACGATGTCGATTGTATTATCTAGTATTTATTTAAAAAAAAATAAATAAATTAAAGTCGCGTTTTTCAAGACGCGACTTCCACGAGAATTTCAAATGACTCGTCGCGATAAGATGAAGTCGCATTTTGTGGGCCGCGATTTCTGCGTTAATAAATTACAACGGTTGGAAATTTATTTACCGCATTACGATTACGAGAAACTCGCATTCTGTAGGGTGCGATTTACATAAGTCGCGTCCTTCAAGACGCAATTTTCCTTCAATAGTCGCACCCCAACCGGTGCGATTTCCACTATAAATTGGTCCCAACCCTCCCCTTCTACCCCACACAAAAAAATTCACTCTCTCTCAAATATACTTTCTTTCAATTTCTCGGTTGATTTTTCGTGTTTGATATAATGGCGGGATTGATAAGGTTGGATCACAAGCACATTTTCTATTATCATTGGAGTCATGTAAGTTTTATACAGTTTTATTTTTTATTTTTTATTTTTTTATATATTGTTATTTATACATACGTATTTATATATTCTTTTATGTAGTTTAATTTATACATACAAGTTTAATTTTTTTAGGGAGGGGTGCAACGACGTTTGGACGTTTCTTACAATCGAATGACGAGACCACCCGACTTGTTGATCCAACAGTACATATTGGAGGCCGAGTTTTTGCACGCATCCATAATTATTGAAGGTGCGAAAATAGATGTTGATTTGACCAACGCTCTTTTGGAGAGGTGGAGGCCGGAGACACACACATTCCACCTTTCTTGCGGCGAGGTGACGATTACCCTAGAGGACATGTCCCATATCCTGTGTTTGTCTATTGATGGAGAGGCTATCACTGATCCTGGTATTGAAGATTGGAATGACCTATGTTTGAATGGGCTAGGGGCTGCGCCAGAGCGTTTTTACGGAGGAAAAATAAATTTATTGTGGTTGCGGAATAATTTTGGAGATGTACCCACTAACTCGAGTGAAAATGTGAAGAAGATAACAATAATTTTTTTAGTGAATATTATTGAAACAATTGATGCCTGACAAAACCCGGAACAAAATACACACGATGTGGTTGCGGAATTTGCAGAATTTTGAAGATGCTGGTAAACTGAGCTGGGGATTCGCAGTTTTGACCATTGTGTTTAGGGAGCTGTGCAAGAACACTGATCTAGAAAAGTATTGCACCGGAGGTTGTTTGGTGTTGATCTAGTCCTGGGCATGGTGGAGAATTTTGTTTTTAAGCCCCGAGCTTATGCAGCCTACTCCATATGTTTTTCCGCTGGGTCGAAGGTAAGATAAGAGTTAATTTTTTAATATATATATTATTATAATTAAATTATCTTCTTCTTTTGTAGATGGACCACTCATTTAAGTCATAATGGTGTTGCGAAGGGTCTGGACGTTATAAGACAGGACATTGAGAATTTCTCGAAAGACCAGGCAACACTTTAGTGTATTTACATAAAATAAATTTTATATCTAACTATAATTATATATTGTACAATTTTTATGGACGACTGATGTACCACTCGTCTGCTACGCCACAGTTGAGTGGCATCCGACCGACTGCGTCTTACGATAGTTTGGTTTTTTTCGACGTATCCCAGTGGAGCCTCCAAATTTGAATGAGTTGCATAAACCCACCCGACAAGGGAAGCCTAAGGTAATAAATATTTATATACTTACCACATTCTTTTATTAACTCGAACGTAATTCATATCTAAAAATAATAATCAATTTTTTATTGTCCGAAAGGTTGATTGGTCGGTGTACCACCAAAGTTATTTCGCTCACTGGAGGGACAGGGCGAATCCGCGATGGCAACCCCAGTGTGAGTACCATATATTTGATACGATGTCCAGCCATGATTACGAGAACTGGTTTATGGCGAATGAGAAGCCGTACGTTTATTCTAACTTAAGAAGAACAAGCGGTCGTCTATCGGCGTCAACAATAAAACTGCCCACGGTCTCAGTGTACGAGTGGAGCACGGAACACTTCCGACAGTGCGCCATCATCGACGAGAAGCCGTGGTCCAGCCTCCGAAGCACTGCCACCATCAGATGCTACCCCACCAGCGGTGCGACCATAACTGACCAAGAATCCGAGCCAAGGTTTTTTAACGCCTTTTGTGTTAGACCCCTATGCTAAATTTACGGAGATGATGGGTGGTGCCTCGAGCTATCCTGCAACCTATGTTCCCTACGTGCCCTTCATGCAGTTTCTGCCGGTGTCAGCCGCATTTGAATATGAGATTGTCCAACAAACGCAGCCACAGTCCATTTTCTACCTTCGTGGGCCCGGTGGAACGAGCGATATTGCTAGAGCTGGAACCGAAAATGATGGTGATGATGACGACGACGACGACAATGACGATGAGACAGTTGATGATACTCGCCCCCGATGTAATCTGGATCGACATCGCCGTGCATCGTCTTGTGGTACCGGTGGACATAGATGTCATTCGTTTTTTAGTTTATTTTATTTGAAAATATTAAACTTTATATTTTTATTTTGTTTTTAATTAGTTTATATTTTAGTTGAATCAATATTTTGAGTTAATTTTTTAAATTAGTATATATATATATATATATTGGTGGAGGAAACTTTAGAATAATTCGACTATCGTTTAATTTTAATTAGTATGTATTTTCATTAGTATGTCATTTGTTTTGTAATTTTTATATATTTTTAATCAATATAAATTTTAATTAGTATATATATTTATAATTAGTATATTGAACTCTATTCGAGAAGTACAATTAGTTGATTTGAGGGTTGATCTTAAGAGGACATTTATTTTAGAAACTATTTATATGTTTATAAAAGAAATAAACACACATAAATTATTATTGTACAATTGTACCCCTAAACATGCTAATAAAAATATTTTTAAATGATCCCCAACTTATTTTTCTCTCTTGGTCTCATCATCATTTAGAGAACTGGTGCTCTTCTTTTGAAGGCCCCAGTAGAAAAAACTTTGGGGTATGCATTTTGTGAAGTCAGGTGTTAACATACCCTCGACTTACTTCCCGAGTTGAGTAGAGAATCGGTCATTGTCTTCAAGCTCGGAGGTCTATTGGAGCCAAGTATTGTACCCCTAAACATGCTTTCATGGTTGGGTCTTTGACTCCTGTCACATGCGGGGGTCGTAGGCTAGACCAAAACGTTAAGAACCTTCCCCGCCATTAAAAAAGACCTCAGATTTCTGGATATTGTGATTTGTTGTTTCCGAACCTCGTGAAAAAAAACACCGAATAGTCATCTTACAAGAATTAATAACCCACCAACATCTACTCAACATATAGATGCAACTACAAATAACGACAAATCAGAACATCCGAAAAATCTGTTTGCGAATAAATTTTCCAGATACGTGGTTTGTTGGCATTAGTAGTTACAATTGAAAACTTCAAGCATTGCAATGGAGTTTTTTTTTTCTTCGACTGAGTGGTGTGGGGTTCGTTCAACTGAATTGGAATTTATAGTCGCAAAAGTTGCGTTTTGTAAGACGCGACTTCCTTGACATGTTAGGAATTCTGACGAGAGTCGCATTTTGTAAGACACGATTTTCCTAACACGTCCAAAATCTTGGCCAAAGTCGCATTTTGTAAGACGCGACTTTCCTGACATGTCAAGAATCCTGGCCAAAGTCGTGTTTTGTAAGACACGAGTTTGGTCTATATATAGCCTCCATTATGAACCTTAGTGGATATTTTCACTTGTATTGTGAGTTGTGGGTATATGTAGTTGCATGATGAGTACCTAGTTTTGGTAGGGATACCGGTTGTGGTGCGATGTGTGTACCATGTGTTTGTTCAAGATGAACGAAAAATCACAATATTCGAAAATGCGTGGTGGGTGCCACAAAAATGATTGGTACCACGAAATCACAATAGCTGCAACTTCATCTGTCATGTCTAGGGTTACATTGTTTAGTGAGTGCCGGTTACATTTGATACCGCGGGTCAAAGCTTCTACCATTGTTGGTGCTTTCGAAGCCATGTTAAACCCCCCGTATGTAACGTTGTTGGTTTCAATTGTATCGTGGATGATGATGATGATCGCGTACTCACGAAATCCACGAAGCTTTAGGGCTCCAACAACTAGGACGAACTATAATGCCAGTTGTCTACAGCAACGACACATCTCTCGGCGACCATACAAATCGGACAAAATAATGCACCTCTCGTCTATATCAATTCATATGTAAATTATTTGAGTCTACATGTTTACTGGTACAATTCACCATGTGTTTAGGGGTACAATTGTTTTTTACGTACAAAAAATAAAAATATAATTTACATTTGTAATATTTTACGTGTTTCAATGCACATCTTTTATAAATACTATAATTTGAAAGAACTCCAGTTCATTTACATCGATTTATTTACACCCTTATAAATAAACCCCTCTGCTTCCTAAAAAACTCACATATTCCTTTCATTGTAATTCGCTTAAAATTTATCTTAGTCCATTTCATTCATTCCAGCGTTATAATGGCTGCAAACGTAGATGATTTACCATCTATTGGGAGCCAGTCTTGTGATGTTGATGTCGATACTGATGATGAACTACAAGTTGGGATGATATTCACTACCAAAAAAATCATGGAGGATGTAATTAAAAACTAAAACATACGACGATCAGTTCGTTCGACAGTGAAGAAAACGAGTGCAGGCAACTGTGAAACCGAAATTGATTTTGATATAACATCTAAACTTAAGGACCAATTTGCAAAACAATAAAATTTTAAGTACTCTTTAAAAGTCTCACTATTGACAAGTATTTTAAACAAAAGACAAGTTCTGAAAATAATAAACCTTTTCTAAGTCTTTTTCCTTTAAGTTTTCAAGCCAAACCATACAAAAAACGCCCAGGCGTATCGATACCCTTAGGCGTATCGATACGGGCTTTTGCCACTGGAATTTTAATGGACTTAGCGTACCGATACGGTATTACACCGTATCAATACGATATTCATCTGGGCAACTCTTTCAATGAAACCGTACCGATACGCTTTGCAACCGTATCGATACGATAAGCTTATCTTTGAAAAATCTTTGCATTTAATTTTCGACCGTTACTTGTCAGTTGGTTGGTTTCCTAATTTTTAAAAGACCGTTATACCGTACCTATACGCTTGGTATGCGTATCGATACAATCTTTAATAAAACCAAACTTGGGATTCCAGTGAGCAAACACCGTATCGATACGACCTTCCGTACCGATACGCCCCTCAAAACCGTACCGGTACGCCTTCTATGCGTATCGATACACTCTATTTTCAGTCACAACGACTCTTTCCTCTTTGATGCAGGTATCGATACGCCCTCTACGAGTACCGATACGGTAGGCTGCAGAGCTGCATTTATTACGAGAAAAATGCTCTCAACGGCTCTATTAATGATCCCAACTATCCAAACGACTAGAATTCAATACAAGGGTATAAAAACAAGCTTCAATTGACGAAGCAACAACTATTGAACCTACAAGCAACATCAAAGCATAAAACCCAAACCCTAGTGCCTTTCATAGTCATATTCTTGTACCCAACTCTTGAGATCTTATTGTAATCTTGTATTGTGAGTTTGAGGAGTTTGAAATTGTATTTGGGTAAACATTTATCCTTTGAGAGGAATTTTTAGAGTTTACCAAATTCATCTCTTTGTAAAAGTGGGTGGATTAAGCTTTGGGTAGAAAGCTTAATAAATTTGTAAGGTTACCTCCTCATCCAAAAAAAGGGGAAGAATTCAAGTAGTGAATTGGTTGAAAATCCTTAGTGGGAACTAAGGTAGTTGATGTAGAGTTCATTTGGAGTACTTGAACCACTCTAACCACTTGTGTCATTTTTTATTTTTCACTCTTACCTCCTACCAAAATTTTAATTGCCAATTCACCCCCTCTTGGCCATTTGCAATTGTGTGATCAACTCAACAATTGGTATTAGAGCTACACTCATTGGAAGGATTACAACCCTCTTGAGTCGATTCTAGGAGAGTTTGATCAACAACTAGTCAAGCAATGGAATCCACCTCCAACTCCAACCTTTACGAGTCCCAATCTACCATTCTTCAATATGGATAACTACCCATATTGGAAGAATAAGATGAGGATCTTCATCAAGTCTACCGACTACATGGTGTGGAATGTGGTTGAAGAAGGTCCATACATTCCCATGAAGAGAGATAGTGAAGCAAGACTTGTCCCAAAGGTGAAAGCCGAAATGACGGAAGATGAACGAAGAAGGATGCAAGTGAATGATAAAGCTCTTCATGTCATCTTTTGTGCACTTGGTCTGGATATCTACTCAAAGGTGTCTTCGATCGAGAATGCCAAGGAGGTTTGGGACACCCTCGAGACAACATATGAGGGAACTAGCGATGTCAAGGAAACAAAAATTGGGTTACTCAATCTAAGCTACAAAAATTTCAAGATGGATCCCGATGAGAGCGTTTCTAAGATGTTTGATCGATTCTCGGTCATTGTCAACGGATTGAAGGGTTTCGGTGATATCATCCCCAAAGACAAGCTAGTGAGGAAATTGTTGTACTCTCTTCTGGAATCATGGGATAGAAAGAGAACGACTATTATTGAAGCTCGATATTTGAAAACTCTCAAGCTTGATACTCTTGTTGGATCTCTACTCACCCATGAGATCATGAGGAAGGGAATAGAAGAAGAAAAGAAAATGGAAGAGAAGAAGGTTGAGAAGAAGGATGTTGAGAAGAAGAAGGTTGGAATCGCTCTTAAAGCTTCATACCATGAAAGCGATTCCAGTGAAGATGAAGATGAGGAGATGGCCATGTTGGCCAAACGGTTCACTCGCTTTATGAAGTCCAATCGTGGGAGAAAGTTAATTAGAAAAGGAGACTTCAAGAGGAAGAGTAAGGAAGAGGAGAAGGACCAAATCACTTGCTATGAATGCAAAAAGCCCGGCCATATCCGTTCCAAATGTCCTCAATTGAAGAGGAAGAGCTTTGGGAAGAAGAACAAGCTCAAAGCTCAAGTAGCAACTTGGAGTGACGATGAGTCATCCGAGGAGGAGGAGGAAGTGGCCAATCTTTGTCTCATGGCCATTGATGATGAACCAAAGGTAAATCCTAACTCATCTAATTTTGATTTTACCTTTGATGAGCTTCAAGATGCTTACGATGAATTGCAAGAGGTTTACGATGAGTTAGTTGGAAAATATAAGGAATCCATTTTGAGAAACAAGAAAACCATTTCCGATTTGAAAGATCAAAATGAAACATTTTCTAGAACTAACTCCGAATTTGAAAAGAAGGTTTTGTTTTTAGTAAATCTTTCAAATGATCTTAAAACAAAAAATCTTGAACTTGAAAAACTTCTTTCCGATTTTCAAGATTATCACACAAAGGAAGTGGATAATCTTAAAACATCAATTGCTATTGGGAAAAACCATTTTGAAAAGGGAAACTCTTCTAAATCCCAATATGTAAAAAGAAAACATTTTATTCCTAAACAAAGAATTTTTCATATGCAATCTAGAGGTCAAAAGGTTAGAAGTGTTAGGGTTCCTAAGGAACTCATTATTTCTAATAATATGAATGCTATTTCTTCTTGGATTCTTAAGGGAACCAAAATTTTGAAGGCTAACACACATGGACCCAAAATGATTTGGGTACCAAAAATCAAGGCCTAATTTCTTTGTTTGTAGGGGGAGCATTGCTACAAGGCCAAAGCTTCAAGCCAAAACTCATGGTACCTTGATAGTGGATGTTCAAGACATATGACCGGTGACAAGAGTAGCTTCGTGGAACTAAAGCCAAAAAGTGGTGGAGTGGTAACTTTCGGTGACAACTCCAAAGGCCACATTGAAGGAATAGGCTCCATTGGTAATCACTCTTCTATTTTCATTGAAAATGTTTTGTATGTCAACGGTCTTAAACATAACTTATTGAGCATTATTCAATTATGTGATAAGGGTTTTAATGTTTTATTTGATAAAAGTGGTTGCAAAATTGTGAACATTAAAACAAATCAACTAATGCTCATAGGACATAGAATAGGCAATATCTACATGGTGCATTTAGATGACATCCATTCATCCCATACATGCTTAGTTGCACATGATGAACATGACTCATGGCTTTGGCATAGAAAATTAGGACATGCTAGCATGAGTGTCTTAGAGAAATTAATTTCCCTTAATCTAGTTAGAGGTTTACCCAAACTTAAGTTTTTTAATGATAAAATTTGTGATGCATGTTCAAAGGGTAAACAACATAGAACTTCATTTAAATCCATTAATGATGTCTCTACTAGTAGATGTTTACAATTGATTCATATGGATCTTTTTGGGCCTATTAGAACAATGAGCTTGGGTGGTAAATCATATGCTTTTGTGCTTGTAGATGACTATTCTAGGTTTACTTAGGTTCTATTCTTAAGTACAAAAGATGAAGCTTTAGAAAAATTCATCACATTTTCTAAAATAACTCAAAATGATCTTGAACTTAAAATTTCTCACATTAGAAGTGATCATGGAACCGAATTTCAAAATCTAGGTTTTGATGAGTTTTTAAATGAAAATAGGATTAGCCATAATTTTTCCGCACCTCGCACTCCTCAACAAAATGGGGTAGTTGAGAGGAAAAATCGAACTTTAGAAGAAATGGCTAGAACCATGCTTTGCGAAAATAATTTACCTAAATATTTTCGGGCAGAAGCCACAAATACCGCTTGCTATATTATAAATCGAGTAATGATTAGGCCAATTTTGAAGAAAACACCTTATGAGATTTTAAAATCTAAGAAGCCTAACATTAGCTATTTTCATCCTTTTGGTTGCAAGTGTTTTGTCTTGAATAATGGTAAAGAAAACTTAGGTAAATTTGATGCTAAAAGTGATGAAGCTATTTTCTTAGGGTACTCTTTAAACTCTAAAGCCTATCGTGTATTTAATAAAAGAACTCTAGTAGTTGAAGAGTCTATACATGTTGTTTTCGATGATAACCTCCTTCCGAGGAAGGAATCTTGTGATGATGATGATGTAGGAATTCTTGATGCCATTGATGGAGGACAAACGTCAAAGGTGGATGAGATTCCAACTAAAGATGAGGATACACAAGATCCACCTCTTGAAGCCTTGAAGGACTTGGCTCTTGAGGAAAAGGAGGTATCTTACCCAAGGGAGTTCAACTATGTCAAAGGTGGTGAAATCTTGGGTGATCCATCCAAGGGGGTAACTATTAGATCCCCTCTCAAATTAATGAACCATGTTGCATTTCTTTCATGCATTGAGCCTAAGAATATTAAAGAAGCTTTAAAATATGATTTTTGGATTTTGGCCATGCAAGAGGAATTAAATCAATTTGAGAGAAGTAAAGTTTGGACATTAGTTGAAAGGCCTAGTAATCAATCTACTATAGGAACTAAATGGGTGTTTAGGAATAAATTAGATGAAAGTGGTAATATAGTGAGAAACAAGGTTAGGATTGTTGCTCAAGGCTATACCCAAGAAGAGGGAATTGATTTTGATGAGACATATGCACCCGTAGCTAGGATGGAAGCCATTAGGATGCTTTTAGCATTTGCATGTTATAATGATTTCAAGCCTTTTCAAATGGATGTGAAAAGTGCCTTTTTAAACGGTTTTATAAATGAAGAAGTGTATGTTGAACAACCACCGGGTTTTGAGGATTCAAAATTTCCAAACCATGTGTTTAAACTACCAAAAGCTCTTTATGGTTTAAAACAAGCTCCTAGAGCTTGGTATGAGAGACTTTCAAAATTTTTAATTGAAAAGGGTTTTGAAAAAGGAAAGGTGGACACTACACTCTTTATAAAAAGATATAACAATGATATCTTAGTAGTACAAATCTATGTTGATGATATCATTTTTGGTTCTACTAATGAATGTTATTGCAAAGAAATTTCTAAGCTAATGCAAGGTGAGTTCGAGATGAGCATGATGGGGGAGCTCTCATTCTTTTTGGGACTCCAAATCAAACAAAGGAAAGATGGCACCTTCATAAATCAAGCTAAGTACGTGAATGATATGCTCAAAAAGTTTAGCTTGGAGAATGCAAAATCTCAAGCCACACCTATGAGCTCTTCCCTAAAGCTTGACAAAGATGAAGGAGGTAAGTGTATTGATTCTAAGCTTTATAGATCCATGATAAGTTCTTTGCTTTACCTTACCGCAAGTAGACCAGATATCATGTTTAGTGTTTGCTTGTGTGCTAGGTTTCAAGCTAGTCCTAGAGAATCCCACTTAGTTGCCATTAAGAGAATTGTCAGATACCTTAGAGACACACCTAACTTAGGCCTTTGGTATCCTAAAGATTTCTCCTTTAGCCTTCATGCTTATTCGAATACGGATTATGGGGGATGTAAGATAGATAGGAAAAGTACTTTCGGGACATGCCAATTCTTAGGTAGTATGCTCGTATCTTGGTTCTTTAAGAAACAAAATAGCGTAACCTTATCTACCACCGAGGCGGAGTACATATCCTTAGGGAGTTGTTGTGCTCAAGTCTTTTGGATGAAGCAACAACTCTTAGATTATGGTGTTGAAGTAGAAACCATACTCCTTAGGTGTGACAACACTAGTGCCATTTGTCTCACTAAGAATCCCATCCAACACTCTAGAACCAAACACATAGAAATTAGACATCATTTCATTAGAGATCATGTGTTGAAAAATGATGTTGTTTTAGAGTATGTTGACAACTTGAACCAATTAGCAGATATATTCATAAAGCCTTTAGATAAAGAGCGCTTTTGGACCCTTAGGAGAGAGTTAGGTTTAACTAGCCTTTCTTGACCCCTTGTAGGTCCCAAAATGTCAAAAATTTGCTTGAAATTATTTGTGATTCATGCTTGTCTTAATTTAACTCCTTTTGCTTCTATGCATGTTGCTAGGGGGAGTATGCATTAAGTTTAGCCATTAAAACTTGTTCATAGGACATTTACATGCATTTAGGGACGTTTAAAGTTGGATTTTTGCATTTAAATCTGTCAAAAATGCCTTATCTGGTAAAGGCGTATCGATACGGATGAAGCGTATAGATACGAGTTCATAATTGGGAAAACTTTGACGTTGAACGAGTATCGATACGACCCCACGTATCGATACGGTTAAGTCAAGGGAAATAGTCAAAGCCAAGTCGTACCGATTCGGTCTCGCGTATCGATACGGTAGTAACGACGAATAAAAAATTAGGGTTAAAGGGTATCGATACGCGTGTATAGCGTATCGATACGGCCCCGGCGGAGAGGCTATTTAGGGCCGCATCTTTCAAAAGACTTTAAAATCAAAAACCCCTCTTTTCTCTCCAAAACCCTAGCCGCAATACCCTATAAACACCCCTCAATCCTTCAATTTTTACCATCAAACTTAAAAATTCTTTGAGGGTTTTTAATCTCCACATCAAAGCTAAGCTTTGTCAACAAATCTTGTGCATTCACATCAACACATTCATCCAATCTAAAGTTCAAGGTATAAAACTCTTCTCTTTTATTTTCTTTTATTTTCATTTTATTTTTATAACTGTTTCAACTTAATTTTTGTACAAAACATAGTTTATATTATGGGTTTCAACTTTTTCATCAATTTTTTTTTTCAAAAATCAAAATTTTTTCGTTCGAATATATTTTCTATTCGTATTTTTTTTAAATATGTTTTTCTTTAATTTTTTTAAAATTTGTATATATCTTTTTCAGATTAATTTCTTTTTACAATTACCTTGAATTATTAGAATTTATTGGTTTGAATGAGATGTTAATTGCATACATATTCGAATTATTTTGATGTGTTTTCAGGGTTATGGCACCGTCCAAAAAGAGAGCTAAACGTTTTCTTGCTACTTCCGATCCTAGTGAGGATGCCGAGGGTAACCCTAAACCTAATCTCCCTTATATTATCCAATGTAGTTTTCCCGATGATGCCGATATAGCTCGATACAAACTATTTCAAAGCATGACCCTTAGGGAAGAACGTGTTGTGTCTGTCAAATTTTTAAGTTCTGCCCGTTTTAAATTCCAATACCTCCCTTTAATTAAGCAATGGAAATTCCTAACTTTTTTGAGCATTCCTCCTATTCTATATAGGAATTTAGTCATCATATTCTTTTCCAATGCTTTATGTGTTCATGATGAAGCTAGAGAGAATGTCATTGCTATTGAATCCTCTGTTATGGGAAAAACCTTTACAATTGATCAAAAAGTTTTATGTAATGTCTTTGGTTTTGAAAACATTGGTATTGATGATGAGAGGTCCTTAGGTACGTGTCCTTTAGGCTCAGTCAAGTTTTAAATGCTCATGACTGAATCCTTCATCTTCTTGTCTTTTGGTTTTTTCGTCCATCGGGAGGGAAATTTTCTGCTATTCGTCAAGTCGATGATTTTTGGCTTAGGTGCTTTAGGGAAGGTCAACGTTCAAACCTTTGTCAAATTATGTTTGTCGACCTTGTCTATCTAGTCCAACACCGTCACACCAAACAAGTCACATCTTTTTACTACTCTACGGCTTTGAGTTATCTTTTCCATTCCCTTGAAATTGATTGTTCCCATGACTATCCCGAACCCCTTGGCCTACCCATAGATGAGCATTCTCTAGCTCGTGCCGGTTTCTCTTATGTTGATAATGAATGGGTTTGTAACCCTCAAGCTCCTCCACAAGATGCTCCGGTTGATGCTTCTCATGCTTCTTCAAGCTCTCAACAAGCTTCGATTGATTCTTCTTCCATGGGCACTCTAATGACATTTCTCAATGAGAAGTTCACTTCCATGGAAGCCGGGTTTACCGCTATGGACACTAGATTCACCTCCTTGGAAGATCGCGTCAAAGGTATGGAGAAGAAAATGGAAACCATGGCTTCTCGCCAAAACTCCATGGATATCTCTCTTACTGCCTTCCATGGTGCTTGGCTTAACCAAAACCAAAGGAATCAACCCACTCAAGATGATGAAGATGAAGAGGACGAGGATGATGATGATGATGAGGCGGACAAGTAGTTTTTTTTTTGCATATCATCTTATGGCATTTAGTCTTTTCTTTTCTGTTATTGCACTTTGGCTTTAGGATATACATTTATGCCTATTATCTATGTCTTAGGATTTAAGTTTGGATTATTATGTTTGCTTTGAAGTTTATGCATTTGAACTATTATGTTTGCTTTGAATTTAAATGAATTAATTGTTGCTATTATCCTTGTGTTTATATTTGATCTAACAAAAAGGGAGAGAAGGATTATAGAGTCAATTTTTTATTTTTGAAAATCTATCTTAAATTAAGGGGGATAAAGCTTTTCAAAAGTTTCAAAAACTTAAAAATTTATTTGTGGTTTTGTTATATCAAAAAAGAGGAGATTGTGAAACCGAAATTGATTTTGATATAACATCTAAACCTAAAGACCAATTTGCAAAACAATAAATTTTTAAGTACTATTTAAAAGTCTCACTATTGACAAGTATTTTAAACAAAAGACAAGTTCTGAAAATAATAAACTTTTTCTAAGTCTTTTTCCTTTAAGTTTTCAAGCCAAACCAAACAAAAACACCCAGGCGTATCGATACCCTTAGGCGTATCGATACGAGCTTTTGCCACTGGAATTTTAATGGACTTAGCGTACCGATACGGTATTACACCGTATCGATATGATATTCATCTGGACAACTCTTTCAATGAATCCGTACCGATACGCTTTGCAACCGTATCGATACGATAAGCTTATCTTTGAAAAATCTTTGCATTTAATTTTCGACCGTTACTTGTCAGTTGGTTGGTTTCTCAATTTTTAAAAGTCCGTTATACCGTACCTATACGCTTGGTATGCGTATCGATACGATCTTTAATAAAACCAAACTTGGGATTCCAGTGAGCAAACACCGTATCGATACGACCTTCCGTACCGATACGCCCCTCAAAACCGTACCGGTACGCCTTCTATGCGTATCGATACGCTCTGTTTTCAGTCACAACGGCTTTTTCCTCTTTGATGCAGGTATCGATACACCCTCTACGAGTACCGATACGGTAGGCTGCAGAGCTGCATTTATTACGAGAAAAATGCTCTCAACGGCTCTATTGATGATCCCAACTACCCAAACTGCTAGAATTCAATACAAGGGTATAAAAACAAGCTTCAATTGACCAAGCAACAACTATTGAACCTACAAGCAACATCAAAACATAAAATCCAAACCCTAGTGCCTTTCATAGTCAAATTCTTGTACCAAACTCTTGAGATCTTATTGTAATCTTGTATTGTGAGTTTGGGGAGTTTGAAATTGTATTTGGGTAAACATTTATCCTTTGAGAGGAATTTTTAGAGTTTACCAAATTCATCTCTTTGTAAAAGTGAGTGGATTAAGCTCTGGGTAGAAAGCTTAATCAATTTGTAAGGTTACCTCGTCATCCAAGAAAAGGGGAAGAATTCAAGTAGTGAATTGGTTGAAAATCCTTAGTGGGAACTAAGGTAGTGGATGTAGAGTTCATTTGGAGAACTTGAACCACTCTAACCACTTGTGTCACTTTTTATTTTTCACTCTTACCTCCTACCAAAATTTTAATTGCCAATTCACCCCCTCTTGGCCATTTGCAATTGTGTGATCAACTCAACAACATCTATATTGCAGAATGTGTCTAAAAAGACAACGATTGTAATTGGAGGATTCATGTATCACGAACAAAGAGGCTGAACAACATTTGGCAGATAACAAGATACGACAGACCTCATACATGCTAGTTGTTCCAATGTAATTCGATGATTAATGAAAATTATATTAACGAAACGTACTACAAGATTGTTAATTGACATAACTACACCAACATTAAATTACTAAGCCTACTTAAAATCTACGAAAATGAATCATATTCGTTGTCCTCGTAGTTGGTACTTATGCCAGATGTTAAGTTACTTCCTCAATTATTTGTTCCTTCTCCTGTCGTCTCCTATAATTTTGTGTAGAGACCGTGTCCTTGTCTTGACAATGAGCTATTGTTAATGAACTGGAGTCGTCATCAAATTTTACACTAAGCTCGATGTTCGTACCCCAAGCACGTTTGTATGCCCGAAACATCTTGCGCATATCTTTCTGATTGGATAGTGTTAGCATGTAGTGTTCTTTTGGGCCGGGCTCATTCACTGGCACTTTGACACGCAAGACATAAATTTTGGAGCTTGTAGACTCCCTAACCCGTGTTAAAATCAACTCAAACAGTTCATCTCTTGTGATTTTCTCATTGAAAGAAGTGTAGAAGTAGGTTCCACGATAGAAAACAATAGCAGAAAAACGCGGTATAATTTGTATTTGTAGTTTGGCAGCGGAATGTATGTAGAAATTGTTTGAGTGGTGTAAAAAGTTTGTGACTCCTAGAGAACACAAATAGGGTAGAACAATTTCGAAATAATCTGTCAAACTCACGTGCTGTAATCCGAAGTCAAGTTTTTCATGACGCGATTTATGCTATTATTCAAAGAAATTGCGTTTTATAGGTCGCGATTTTGCATGCCATGTTAGAAATTGCATCTTACAGGACGCGACTTATGTAAAAAAAGTCGCATTTTACAGGCTGCGATTTTGTCTGTTATGTCAAGAATCCTACAAAAGGTGGCAGAACTCGCGTTGGGCCAAACACGAAAATTGTCGTGTATATAGTGCTAAAATTGGCGCATTTTAACGAAGCTTTAAAGAACATTGAAAATATAAATAAAATTTACATATTATTTGGGACTCCAATAACATCACTATCATCAGAAAACATTGCATACAACTCAAGCTCAAGGGCCCACCCTGAACAAAACTGTATGTGA
Organism: Hibiscus tridactylites; assembly: GCA_958450335.1. Taxonomy (NCBI): domain Eukaryota; kingdom Viridiplantae; phylum Streptophyta; class Magnoliopsida; order Malvales; family Malvaceae; genus Hibiscus; species Hibiscus tridactylites. The sequence goes on from OY288283.1 coordinate 24,179,670, forward strand.
GATTCCACCATCATTTCCACATCAGCGCCGTCCACAATATGGAATAATGAGTACGTTAATGGTTCTAACGACATCAGCATTCGAAACTTCAACGGTTCCGGCTTTTGCCCAGGACTATGTGGAACATGTTTCTTCACTTCATTCATGAACTTCTTATATGATAAGTTGTATGGCAGTGGAAGCAATATAGTACTTGAGGACTAAAATACGACGCCGAGAGATGCATCATCGATTATCTGCCCATCGTAGTATACCAAAGCTATAATAGTTTCTCGTCTCCACATATTAAATCGATTGAAATCCTTACACGACAGGAATAATTCCGGTGTATTTATACACTAAAGAAATCGCATCCCATTTGAGACGAATACTCTACAACGGCAGGAATCATGACACGACTGGCCAAAGTCGTATTCTATAAAACGCGAGTTCTCTGAAGAATCAGAAAGCTGGCGAAACTCGCGTTCTATAAAACATGAGTTTTCCTGACACAATACGTATCCTGCAAAGCTGGAACAACTCGCATTTTGTACGACACGAGTTACGCTTTGTTTCTGCGCACACGTCATGTCACCTCCTATTTTATTACAAGAAGGATAAAAAAATTCAATCAAGAAATTTTTTTCTTACCAAACGTTCAAAGAAATTCGTGTGCAAAGAAGAAAGACTGCTTCTTCTTTTTTTCAACAATGCCAAAAATAGTGGAACTCTGGTTCACTACGATGGTGAGATGATCCTTGATGCCGAACTCGGTGTCATATTCCAGTCCCCTAACAATGTTATGCTACAGATTCTGATCAGAGTAACATATGAAAGGCTGAAGCGAGCGCTAACGAGGAAGATTCCACATGCTTCCAGGAGGGAGTTACACTCAATGAGGTATCGACTACCTTCTTCTATAGATCTGCTTTATTCACAATATTCGATGTTAGTCACGACGAAGATGTGCAAATGATGATCGACACCCATACCTAGTATTCCATGGGGTGGCCCCTAGAGCTCTTTGTAACATTTTCTGAATGAAATGTTGAATCCAAACCGTTGTGCCAAATTGGATCCGAGAAAATCTTGACTTCGACCTAAATGCTCATAGTCCAACATCAAGTTTGCGACAAGGCTTCAACCTACTAAGTACAAGTAATAACCAGGCTTCATCGTCTTTTGCTTTGAGGCCAAGGAATTCTTCCGTAGCCAGGTTCGACATTGACCTAAACATGTTGCCAACCCATCACTCAATGTACAATCCATACAGTGCGGGTGTAGAGCTGTCATCATATATTAGACCGTCCTACCGTGAAGAGTTTAACCCATTCGATGACTTCTCTTCTGGACGTCACTCAACTTATATCCCAGTGAGACAAATGCAGATGATTTCTCAGACGGATGACACTCAACTTATATCCCAGGTGTAAGGCCGTCATAATATATGGGGTCGTCCTACCATGAAGAGTTTTATCAGTTTGATGACTTCTCTTCTAGACACCACTCAACTTATATCCCTAGTGAGGCAAACACAATTAATTTCTCATCGATGGGGAGACATTCTCGTGATTGGGTTACAGTTGCAGAACCTAGTCGGGTACACGTTGCTGATGAATCATAACTATACAGTTTTGAAGGGTATAATTCTGATGAGGAACCGCTGAGGGAGCCTGGGCCGAAGATGACGAGATGGGTTTATTTCCAATGAGCCTGAAGAAGTTGCGGACGATGTTGCGGTGGAAGAACCTGTGGAAGTTGTTGCCCCGGGCAGTTTTACTAGAACTCGTAGAAGCTCAGCGTATTACAATCCACCATCCCACTTCATAACAGTGGATATGGAAGGTTTCTACGCTACAGAATTTCCAGAATTCCCATAGTTGGACCAGTTGAACGAACGAAATAATGGTGAACTACATGTTAAGATGGTCTTCAAGACTAAAAAACTTGCGGAGGCTGCCATTAATCATTACAACACACGCAACTCAGTTACGTCCACCGTGAGGAAAACTGAAGCAGATAAAGATATCGCTGAATGCCCCCACAAGTATGACGAATGTTACTGGAGGGTCCGTGTATCATGTTTGAAGAGAATGAACAACCTGTGGCAGATAACAAGATACGACTGACCTCATACATACTCTATGGGAAGCCTGAATCAAGACCATCCTAACTTGGATGTGCACGTGCTCTCTGACCATATCTGTTAAGTGGATCGTTGAATCGATTTAAGCCAAGAGGGGGGGTGAATTGGATTTTTAGAAAGTTTGGTGGTGAAGTGGTAAAATAAAATTTTCAAGACAAGACACTTATAGTGGTTCAAGTTCCAATTGAACTCTACATCCACTACCTTAGCTCCCACTAAGGATTTTCCAACAACTCCACTAGTTGATCTTCCCTTTTTCTAGGCTTAGGAGGAAACCTTTACACAATGGCCAATTTTCTACCCAAAATTGACCAAACCCTCTCACTTGGTTACAAAGAAGATTAAGGCAAAATAAAAGTATCTTACAATACAAATGTTGCCCAATTAAAAGCACTCAACCCAATTGAATAAAAAAGATAAGAATTACAATGAACCACAATTGGGGTTTTACAAGAAATATGAATTTTTTGCACAAGAGCTTGGATTTGATGTTTGGATGTTTCTCTTAAGATCAATAGTTGTTGCTGGTGCTTTTAGGACTCCCTTTTATACCTTCTCATTGAATTCTAGCCGTTGAGGTTGTTGCCATCATATTATAGCCGTTGGGATGCAATCTTCCTACCATAAATGCACTTCTGCAACTACCCGTTTCGAAACGCTCGAACCTGTTTCGAAACAGACCAAAATAGAAAAACCCGTTGGGTGTAATTAAGAGACCGTATCGAAACGGACCAGATCATTTCGATACACTAAGAGCCCGTTCCGAAACATGCTAGATCCTATTTCAAAACATTTTGCCACTGCCAAAACCCGTATCGAAACGACTTAAAACGTTTCGATACACCCTAACCGTGTTTTTTCTTCTTCTGAAAATCAGTTATAAATTTGTAACAGTCATATTTTTGAATCCAAGTTTGAAATCGTTTCGAAACGTTTGAGGGCGTTTCGATACTATTGTATCGAAACGATTCAATACGTTCCGTTGTTCTTCATCCTTTTTGAAACATGGAGACCTATTTCGATACACCCATATCGAAACGGGAAGGCTTGTTTCGAAACACATGTTAACAGTTTCAAAACGTTCCGAAACGCCTTAGGGTCCTTTCGAAACGGTGACTCGAAAATCACTATTTTGACTTGGAAAACTGTAGAGTGTATAGAAGTCCTATATTTTATGCACATTCCTTCTCATTTTATTACTGTTCTCAAGCTCATTTAGTCATATTTAGCTGTATATCATGCATTATACAATGTTTTCTCTTCTACCATGCTTTTATTGAATATTTTACGTTTTGGCTAAGAAAAGATATTGTTTTAGTTAGTTTTCTGTTTCAGGTGCTGGTTGCTGATAAGAGGAAGAGAGGATAGGAAATCAGGGAGCAGAAGGAGCTGTACTAAAGCAGTTCCAATTGCCGCCAAAGATGTCGCCGCTGTAGAATGTCGCCGCCAAGGACGCCACTGCCATAGAATGTCGCCCAGACGGCAAATTGCCGACAAAGTCTAGATGGGTCTCGTTTGATAGAGGACATTTTTTGAGTCCATTGAGCCACATCTTGCATTTTTCTGAGGCATGGAGCGGTGTATAGAGCTAATTGAAGATCGATAAGCAAGGTGGCTTATACTTACTTGCTAAACAAGTAAACATCCAAAGGAGTCCATATTTAAGTCAGAATTGAATGAAGCATTAAATGTTAAAGCTATTTTATCATCAATGAAGACTTCTACTCAAAGGAGGACTTAAGCTTAGGCCAATCCCTATATATACTCATGTATGTGAGGGTATATTGGCATAGAGAGAGAGGGAGTCGGCTAGATCTAATGTTCTAGTTCTCCATAGGGTTTTGGTTTTTTCTTGTAAAGTAGTTGTGAGAAATGATTTTATTAGGTTAAGTTGTTTTGCAATAAATATTCTAAGTTTGCTTAATCTATACACTTCATTCTTTCGATTAGTTCTAAACGTTTAGTTGAGAGAATCCATTTAGGGGGCACGGAAGTGTCAACTTCACGAAGGGTTAAGCATGGTCACAACGTGTAGAGGCGTGACTAACTTGGTTCTAAAAGTTCACAAGTTTCAGCGGCTAAAAGGGATCACCAACCGAATTGACTAGCTTGTGATAGGTTTACGCTTAGATTGCTAGGTATTACCTACATCATGCGAGCATTCGAGCATCCTTGCCTAGACATAGGGAGGATCATTGTCGACTATCCTGCCGAGCTTGGAATATCTGCCCGACTTGCCGCCAGGACGTCTTCCGTTCACCTTCCAGACAAGCAAAAGTTGCAATGCCGAGATACTCGATATGGCAGCAAAAGTGCCACTGCGTCGCTCGCCAGTACTTGCCGAGGCAGCGCAATCCAACCTTAACCTATGCAATGCAGTTTACACACTACTGAACATCAATTACCTGGCCCATTCTATCACTTTGATCTCCCCTACTTTAATTAATTGTGTTTTTAGTTTTATTCCTTTAAACAAACCTGAATTAATTGTGCATTTAAATTTCTTGTGCAGATATACACTCGAAAGAACTATTCCAATCCTCGTGGCATTCAACATCTTTTATACTATAACTTGACAAGAGTGTGCACTTGCGCTCATAAAAAGAGAACACCTAAACACCCTACAAGTTTTTGGCGCCGTTGCCGGGGATTGACAATAGCGACTTCGTTTTATTTTCTGCACTCTGTATTTAATTGCATTAAAATTTTAGGTTTTAAACTTTTTTCTTTTGTATATATAAAAAAATCAGGTGCGCTACAAGTCCAAGGGCATTACAATGTCAAGAAAAACCTCTCGAGAGCTGATGTTGGACAATTCTTGCAATCTATGTGAGGGAAATCATGTGTTCGAAAATTGCCCTTACTTTTCGGAGAAGACATGGACGAACCAAAATGGGACCAATAACAGATGTCGCATCCGCAGCAAAAAGGACTGCAGAATATGTCGCCGCAACAAAATTTCTCATGGTACGATCAACAACCTCAATTTTTTTTTACTATGATAATTTTGTTGCTGCAGCAGTACACAAGCCCTGGCAATGCAGTCCTCATCAAGAGCAATCAAATTCCTTATAAGACACGTTTCAAACTTTCCTCGCGCTCACTCAAGCCGTGTCAACCTTTATAGAGGCAAAATTCGCCAGGATGGATGCACTTTTAAGCAACTCTGCCCCAATAAATGTCATGGATGAACATAAAACCCCTGCCGCGGAACCCATGGATCACCGGAAATTGAGACCTAGGGATACTGATATCCCAAGGGAAAAGGATGCAAGGGACTACACCACACATGATGAACCCATGCAAGAAATTGACCAAGCAGAAATTGCAGAACTTGAACAGAGCAAGGCTACAGAAACAACTAGTGAGACCGACATAGAAATTGATGATGTCACGACAATATCAGAAGCCTCAGAAATTACGCCCGCCTCGGCAGCAACCTCAGAACCTATGCCTGCCGCAATAGCAGCTTTGATGTCAGCCTCAGCAGCAATCACAGTAACCATGCCCGCCTCGGCAGAAACCTCGACAACCATATACTACATATATTTAGAGGAGTCGATGCTGGTAGATTTAAGTCCATCAAAATCTCTACTGATGAAGATTTTCGAGGAGACTAAAGAAAACGGTGTGGGAAGTCATGAAGCTTTTCAGGATTTTGAGTTTTTCCTTGACCTTCACCACATTGTGATAGACTACTGCCCTGACAATTTGCCGCCCGAACAGCTGCCTTGGCAGCAAAAGCCACCCTCTGCCATAACAAACCACGACCAAGATAAGGTAAGTACATGGTTGGATAGTGATATAATTTTTACTAATCACATGTTCATGCCTTCGGGAAAAGAAACAAGGTGGAGGATTTGCATGGATTACAAGGGAACGAGGAAGAAAGACTCCCCTATGAGAATAGTCACTTGATGGAGGGTGCGGGTGGACTATAAGAAGTATCAAAAATGAACTCGCTGTAACATAATTTTAGTTTTTTCACATCTTTACCATTTTCTTTAGGAATAGATCTTAATAAGCTTAGGACCAAATTTTATTTTTAGTTATATTTTTTATTTAGTCCGTCTCACAACTACTTATCTAGATTCAGACCCTACTATAAAAGGTAAGCTGCCAAGAAAGATGAGGGGCAGACAAAGTACAGCCGCCCAAGCGGAAGAGACGACAGTAAAAGAGACAACCGAGGCCATTGATTCCCTTGATGATGAGGTGTCTGTTTCCTCCGATGATGCAGAGCCGATCGAGGTAACAAAGAAAAGAAAAGAGGCACATGATAGCGGCCGAACCAGAGGATGAAAGGCCAGAGACTGAGCTGGAGCAGCAACCAAAGAGACCCACTCCCATCAGAGTCCAACTAGCTCGCGGCCAGAAGCAGAGACTTGCCGCCAAATCACCCGCCGCCTAGTCCTCTCATCTTCCTGCAAGTCCACCGAGTTAAAAGACAACTCGGGCAGCTTCTAGAACCATTATTTTCTTTATTTTTTTCTTTCTGCTTTATTTTATGTTTTTCTATTTAGATTTTATTTTGTCTAAGGCATTAAGGGCAATGCCCACCTTGAGTTTGGGGGGTTAGTCCTCATGTTATTTTGTTAAGCATGTAGTTGCATATAGTTGCATTGTAAATCCTGCCTAGTACATAAGGAAAATTGGAAATCTGGGTTAAAAAACTTGTGCCGATGATAATTAGCCGATTCTATTTTCGCACCACACTTAAAATTGAACTTAATCTTGGGAAGAAGCATGAAAAACACCTTAGAAAATTTTTTAGTTGCCAAACTTTTATTACACTTATGTTAAGTGCTGAATATTGTTCGAGTTCTAAGTGTACATTGCCTGCTTAAACTTAATTAAAATTTTTATATTGATGCAAGTATGCCGTCACGGTAGCACAGGGAAAAAAAGTAAAATAAAAAGCAATGCCACCACGGCCGCAAAACAAAGAAAAGGTTGAATGCCCTAGAGGTGCCCGAAATAGGCTCTAGGAAGGATCATGAGCAAGGACACTCTGCTGCTATCAAAGTCCACTTATCTGAAATTCTTTGAAGTGACAAACAAATTAGTATGAGTGAATGAAAGCCTTCACGGGATGACTCTACTCAAAGAGTTCGGAGTTTCGTAGTATGCTCCTATATTAGCTTCAGACCTAGAGAGTAGTTGTGATGAGTTGAAGCCCTTAAAAGCCATGATCAGAAAAAGGAAGAAAAGAAGTGCTTAACTGTGCTGCCAAAGCAGCAACTCTATATCCTTTTTCTTTAACTTTTACAACATTCTTTGTTTACTTAGTATACTTAGCATATTCAGCATGTACACATACCTGCACACACTGCACTGGCACTAGAATTAAAATTCTAAGTTATTTCATGTTATTCCCTCTCACTAAATTAATATAGGTACCACGGCCTTGAGGTATGAAACCAAGTTAAAAACTAGGTTTTCTTTTTGATTTATGTATAAGGACAAGTTTACTAGTTTAGGTTGCATTGCTTGAGGACAAGTAACGGTTCGAGTTTGGGGGTGTGTAGAGTGTCTAGAAGTCCTACATTTTATGCACATTCCTGCTCATATTATTACTGTTCTCAAGCTCATTTAGTCATATTTAGCTGCATATCATGCATTATACAGTATTTTCTCTTCTGCCATGTTTTATTAAATATTTTACGTTTTGGCTAAGAAAAGATATTGTTTTAGTTAGTTTTCTATTTCAAGTGTTAGTTGCTGATCAAAGGAAGAGAGGACATGAAAGCAAGGAGCATAAGAAGCAGTTCCAATTGCCGCCAAAGACGCCACCGCTGCAGAATGCCGCCGCCAAAGACGTCGCCGCCGCAGAATGCCGCCCAAACGGCAATACGCCGACATAGTCAAGATGGGTCTCGTTTGATAGAGGGCATTTTTTTGAGTCCATTGAGCCCAATCTTGCATTTTTTAGAGACCTGGAGCGGTGTATAAAGCTGATTGAAGATCGATAAGCAAGGTGACTTATACTTGCTGAACAAGTAAACATCCAAAGGAGTCCATATTTAAGTCAGAATTGAATGAAGCATTAAATGTTAAAGCTATTTTATCATCAATGAAGACTTCTACTCCAAGGAGGACTTAACCTTAGGCCAAGCCCTATATATACCCATGTATGTGAGGGTATAGGGGCATAGATAGAGAGAGGGGTAGAGAGAGGGAGTCGGCTAGATCTAATGTTCTAGTTCTCCATAGGGTTTAGGTTTTTGCTTGTAAAGTAGTTGTGAAAAATGATTGTATTAGGTTAAGTTGTTTTGCAATAAATATTCCAAGTTTTCTTAATCTATGCACTTCATTCTTTCGATTAGTTCTAACCGTTCAATTGAGAGAATCCATTTAGGGGGAACAAAAGTTTCAACTTTACGAATGGGTTAAGCACGGTCACAACGTGTAGAAGCGTGACTAACTTGGTTCCAAAAGTTCACAAGTTTCAGCGGCTAAAAGGGATCACCAACCGAATTGACTAGCATGTGATAGGTTTACGCTTAGATTGCTAGGTATTTCCTACATCACGCAAGCATTCGAGCATCATTGCCTAGACATAGGGAGGATCACTGTCGACTATCCCGCCGAGCTTGGAATATCTGCCTGACTTGCCGCGAGCACGTCTTCCGTTCACCTGCCAGACAAGCAAAAGTTGCAGTGCAGAGATACCTGCTGTTGCAGCAAAAGTGCCACTGTGTCGCCCGCCAGTACCCGCCGAGGCAACATTCGAGGAAGCGCAATCCAACCTTAACCTATGCAATGCAGTCTACACACTACTAAGCAGCAATTACCTGGCCAATTCTACCACTCTGATCTCTCCGACTTTAATTAATTGTGTTTTTAGTTTTATTCCTTTAAACAGACCTGAAATTAATTGTGCATCTAAATTTCTTGTGCAAATATACACTGGAAGGAACTATTCCAATCCTCGTGGAATTCGACATCTTTTATACTATAACTTGACAGGAGTGTGCACTTGCGCTCATAAAAAGAGAACACCTAAACACCCTACAAAAACACTTAGAAATTTTTTCATAAACTTTGGTTTTGGCTTGGCCCATTTTGCTTAGATATTTTGGGAAGTTTTGAGGACTTAAAAATTATTTTCTCCTTTTCAATTTAGTCCTTAAATTCTTTGTTATATCAAAATCAATTCATTAGTTTTACAATCTCCCACTTTTTGATATAACAAAACCAAGTATAAATTTTTAAGTGTTTTGAAATCTTTGAAAAGTTTTAACTCCCGCTCAATTTAAGATATGTTTTAAAGTTTTGAAAAGATTTAAAATTGAAAGCATTTGAAACTCAAAACCTCAAAACCGACTTAAAAACGCTTAGGCTCTTAGATTACTTCTCCCTTTTTTTGTTAGATCAAAAATAAATAAGCAAGGCTAATAAGAGAATAAAGGAGTCATAAAGAATAAACCAAACAACATAATTATCATAGATATCATTGAAGTTCAAGAAACAACATAAAAAACATAAATATCCAAAGCATTTAAGTTCAAGCTCAATCCTAAAAACAAATATTCAAAGCATAGGTCTTAAAAACATAAAGATAGGTGCAAACTTAATCCTAATATGACATAATAATGATATGCAATAAGAATCCTAGGGTGCCCCATCACCATCATCGTCGCCAATGTAATCAAAAGAATTATCCTTGTCCTTAGCTTGATCTTGGTGAAAACGCCTCCAATCACCATATAAGATGGAGAAGGAAAGATCCATGGATGATTGTTGATTCTCAAGAGTGGAAACACGACCCTCCAAGGATTGAATACGAGTGTTGAGAGCACCAAAACTCGAAGCCATGTTCGTTTCCATCGTGTTGAACCGCTCGGTAAGGAAGGCCATAAGAGCATCATTGTTGGGAGCCGCAACGGGAGCCGGAGCTTGAGGTTGAGGCTATTCTTGAGGTGCTTGAGCTCTCCTATCAACATGAACCCAATGTCCAAGTGTGTAACGGAACCTGGATCTCACAAGAGAAGATTCACCAATCTTTTTCTTTTGGGGTTTCGGAGAATCATAGGAACAATCAAAACCGAGGTGAACAAAAATGTAGCTCAACACTGTCCCATAAGTGAAGGATGTAAGTGAGTCGGTTGTACGAATCTTCACTTGATGGACCATCTCGGCGAACATGATTTTCACTAAGTTCGGTTGTTGGGCTTGGCAAAAGCACTCGAGCCAAAAATGATCAACTTGGCAGATGCGGGCAAATTTACCTCCGGATGGGCGAATGAACCATAAGATCATCAAATGTAGGAAATAGTCATGGACATCTAAGGTAAGAACCAACCCGATATGAGATCCAAAGTGATTTTCATCCTCAATACCTTCATATTTGAGCCCAAGGAAGTTCACTAAGACGGATGGATCAATACGAATCTTCTTGCCCAAAAGATAAAACTCGATGACAATGACCTCGGAACGATCCTCATTGTTGATGAGAACGACATTTGAGTAAAATAGCAAGACCATGTTCTTGTAGACAATATCGGGAATGCTCAAGAAGGCTAGGAAACTTCATTGTTTCAAGAGAGGTAGATATCGAAAGAGGAAGCGCTCGGAGTCAAGGAAATCAATGTCCACAACTCGTTCTCTTCGAACAATGATATCATGAATGATTCCTAAGACTTTTTGAAAAGAGAAGGGTAAGGTTTGGACGGATGTCGTCTTGGCTCGAACCTTCACCCCCTTGAGTCTTTCGTTTCTTGTTTTCCATTTAAAAATACCTAAAAACAAACCAAGCAAGAAATTTTGAGTGTATGCATTTAAATCCTAATTCAATCCAATAAAAAATCACATTAAGGTTTTAAAAACACTTTGAAAATATATACATATATAAGAGAAATTTTTGAAGAAAACAATTTTGAAAAACTGTGTTAAAAATACGATTAAAATCAAATATATTCGAATCAAAAAATTTGAGATTTTGAATTTTTTTACAAGTTTTTGAAAACCCGTGATATAAAACATATATTCTATAAAAAACTATAATTTTCTAGCCTAAGATTCGAACAATATCAAAAGAAAAAGAAAAAGATAGAAAATACATTAAAAGAAGGATTTTGGAAGAATTGATGGATGAAATTGCACCAAATTGTTGAAGCTTGCTCAGATTTTCGTTTAGGAGTAAAAGCCCTCAAGATTTGATGAAAAACAATGAGGTTTGAAGGGTTTTTATAGAGGAAAAAGGATTAAGGGTTTTTAGGTTTTTTAAGAGCTTGATAAAAAGTGAACTTGAGCATTTAAAACCCTTTAAAATAGACTTTCCGTATACGCGTTTCAAAACAGGCTAGACCATTTCGAAACAGGCGTATCGAAACGTCTACGAACGTTCATAAACCTGCTGACTGTTCCGATACAGTTGTGACCGTATCAAAGCCCAAGAGATTGCCCGTATCGAAATGCATGGGGCCGTTTCGATACATGTCTTGGCAGAACCAAATTGTTTCGAAACCCTTTGGGCGTTTCGAAATGCCTTGGCCCATTTGTGTTCTTTTAACGCACCCATATCGAAACAAGATGACCCGTTTCGATACACCTAGGCCTGGAAGTGCAGATGAGGCTCTAAAATGCAGAAAAATTGACTTTTAATAGATCCTAGATGCATAAATGATATGAATGAGCAAGTAAAACATATCAAAACAAAAACATACTCCCCCTAACTATAAGCAAGGATGAAATTAGGATCAAAACCACATAAGCATGGCATTTACAAGAAATCAAGCAAATTTAAGCACAAAAGGTCCTAAAAGGTCAAGATAGGCTAGTTAGACCTAACTCTCTCCTAAGGGAACAAAAATGCTCCTTATCTAGAGGTTTGGTAAAGATGTTCGCTAATTGATTTAAGGTGTCTACATACTCTAAAACAAAATCTTCCTTAAGGATATGATCTCTAATGAAATGATGCCTTATTTCTATGTGTTTGGTTCTAGAGTGTTGGATGGGATTTTTGGTAAGACATATAGCACTAGTGTTATCACACTTAAGGGGGTATGGTGTCTACTTTAATTCCATAGTCTAAGAGTTGTTGTTTCATCCAAAGGAATTGAGCACAACAACTCCCTAAGGATATGTACTCGGCTTCGGTGGTAGATAAAGCTACACTATTTTGTTTCTTAGAGAACCAAGATATAAGCATACTACCTAGGAATTGGCAAGTAGCGGAAGTACTTTTCCTATCTATTTTACAACCCCCGTAATCCGCATCCGAATAAGCATGAAGGTTAAAGGTTGAGTCTCTAGGGTACCAAAGACCTAAACAAGGAGTATCTCTAAGTACCTAAAGATCCTTTTAACGGCTATAAGTTGAGACTCTCTAGGACTAGCTTGGAACCTAGCACACACGCAAACACTAAACAATATATCTGGTCTACTTGCAGTAAGGTAAAGCAAAGATCCAATCATAGAGCGATAAAGCTTAGAGTCAACACACTTACCTCCTTAATCTTTGCCAAGCTTTGTGGATGAGATCATTGGTGTAGCTTGGGGTTTTGCTTGCTCCAAGACAAACTTCTTGAGCATATCCTTGATGTACTTAGCTTGATTGATGAAGATGTCATCCTTCATTTGTTTGATTTGGAGTCCCAAAAAGATTGAGAGCTCCCCCATCATGCTCATTTCAAATTCACCTTGCATCAACTTAGAAAAATCTTGACAAAGAAATTCATTAGTAGAACCAAATATAATATCATCAACATAAATTTGAACTACTAAGATATCTTTGCCATTGTTTTTAATAAAAAAGTGTTGTGTCCATGTTTCCTTTCTCAAAACCTTTTCCAACTAGAAAACTTGAAAGTCCTTCATACCAAGCTCTAGGAGCTTGTTTTAAACCATATAAATCTTTTGACAATTTAAAGACGTGGTTTGGAAAAATAGGATCTTCAAAACCCGGTGGTTGTTCCATATACACTTCTTCATTTATAAAACCATTTAAAACGCATTTTTAACATCCATTTGAAAAAGCTTGAAATCATGATAACATGCAAATGCAAGTAGCATCCTAATTGCTTCCATTCTAGCTACGAGTGCATAGGTTTCATCAAAATTAATTCCCTCTTCTTGAGTGTAACCTTGACCAACAAGCCTAGCCTAGTTTCTCACTATGTTACAACTCTCATCTAGTTTGTTTCTAAAGACCCATTTAGTTCCTATAATAGATTTGTTTCTAGGCCTATCAACTAATGTCCACACTTTACTTCTCTCAAATTGGTTTAACTCATCTTGCATGGCCATAATCCAAAAGTCATCTTGTAATGCTTCGTTAACATTCTTAGGCTCAATGCATGAGATAAAAGCAACATTATTAAGCATTTTAAGAGAAGAACGAGTAGTTACCCCCTTGGATGGATCACCCAAGATCTCACCACCCTTGACATAGTTGTACTCCCTTGGGTAACACACTTCCTTTTCCTCAAGAGACATGTCTTGCAATGCTTCTAGAGGCAGTTCTTGTACTTCTTCCTCTTTGGTTGGAATCTCATTCACCTTTGATGATTCTCCACCATCATTGGCTTCAATGATCCCTATATCATCATCATCACAAGAATCCTTCCTCGAAAGGAGGTTATCATCGAAAACCACATGAATAAAATTCCTCTACAACTAAAGTTCTTTTGTTAAACACATGATAGGCTTTAGAGTTTAAAGAGTAACCTAGAAAAATAGCTTTATCACTTTTTGCATCAAATTTACATAAATTGTCTTTTCTATTATTTAAAACAAAACACTTGCAACCAAAAGGATAAAAATAGCTAATGTTAGGTTTTTTAGATTTTAAAACCTCATAAGGAGTTTTCTTCAAAATAGGCCGAATCATTACTCGGTTTATAATATAGCAAGCGATGTTAGTGGCTTCCGCCCAAAAATACTTAGGTAAATTGTTTTCGCAAAGCATATTCCTAGCCATTTCTTCTAAAGTTTTATTTTTCCTCTCAACTACCTCGTTTTGTTGAGGAGTTCGAGGAGCCGAAAAATTATGGCTAATCCTATTTTCATTAAAAAACTCATCAAAACCCATATTTTGAAATTCGGTTCCATGATCACTTCTAATATGTGAAATTTTAAGTTCAAGATCATTTTGGGTTATTTTAGAAAATGTGATAAAGATCTAATATGTGAAATTCGGTTCCATATTTTGGGTTATTTTGGGAAATTTTAAGTTCAAGATCAAAACTCATCAAAACTCATCCTTGGTGCTTAAAAAGAGAACCCAAATATATCTAGTGTAATCATCAACAAGCACAAAAGCATATGATTTTCCACCCAAGCTAGTAGTCCTAATTGGCCCAAAGAGATCTACATGGATCAATTGTCTACATGTAGAAACATCATTAATGGACTTAAATGAGGCTCTATGTTGTTTACCTCTATCACATGCATCGCCAATTTTATCTAATGAGAACTTGAGCTTAGGTAGGCCTCTAACTAGATTAAGGGAAACTAATTTTTCCAAAACACTAATGCTAGCATGTCTTAGTTTTCTATGCCATAACCATGCATCATTTTCATTTTGTGCAAATAAGCATGTATGGGATGTATGAATGTCATCTACATGCACCATATATATATATATATATATATATATATATATATTGCCTATGCGATGACCAATGAGCATTGTTTTATTAGATTTAATGTCAACTATTCTACACCCATTTACATCAAACATGACATTAAACCCTTTATCACAAAGTTGACTTATGCTCAACAAGTTATGTTTTAGACCATTGACATACAAACATTTTCAACAAGTATAGAAGAGTGATTACCTATGGAGCCAATACCTTCAATGTGGCCTTTGGAGTTGTCACCAAATATTACTACTCCTCCACTTTTTGGATTTAATTCCATGAATCGACTCTTGTCTCCGGTCATGTGCCTCGAGCATCCACTATCAAGGTACCACAAATTTTGACTTTGTGCTTTGGCCTTGTAGCAATGCTCCTCCTACAAACAAATAGTTAAACTTTTATTTTTGGTACCCAAATCATTTTTAGTCCATGAGTGTTAGCTCCCAAAAGCTTGGTTACCTTAGGAATCCAAGGTGACATGGCAATAATGTTATTAGATTTTACAAGTTCCTTAGGAACCCATACACTTCTAATTCTTTTAGTTCTATTATGCCTATTGGAGACACTTTGTTTGTAGTTAAAATTATTTCTTTTTACAAAGTTGGTTTTTGAAGATTCACCCTTTTCTAGTTTTAAAGAACCAACATTTTTGAAAGAATTTTTGAGCTAACCAAGCTCATTCACCAGCCTTTGGTGTTCATCATTACATTGAGAAAGAAGGTTTTCTAAATCAATATTTTCTTGTTCACAGAACTTCAAATCATCTTGTAAGTTTAAAACATTTTTTCTCAAAATTCGAGTTAGCCTTAAAGAGTAAATCATTTTGAGCTTTTAAATATGTAATGATCTTTTTATTTTTCAAAATGGACTCCTTATATTTCTCTACTAACTCGTCATATACCTCTTGTAACTCATCGTATGCATCATTCAATTCATCAAATGTAAAATCAAAGCAAGATGGGTTATAGGTTACCATCGAATCCTCCTCAAGAGCCATGAGGCAAATGTTGGCGACTTCTTCTTCTTCTCAAAGCCCTTCTTCTTGAGTTGAGGGCAATCAGAACGTATGTGACCCGTCTTCTTGCACTCAAAGCAAATGAACGGATCCTTTTCTTCTTCTTTGCCTTTGTTCTTGAAGTCCATCTTTCTTTGAAATTTTCTCCCTCGGTTGGACTTCATGGACCGTGAGAACCGTTTGGCTATCGTAGTAAACTCTCAAAGTCTTCCTCCTCACTAGAAGAGCTCTCCTCTTGTAGAGAGGCTTTGAGAGAAACTTCTAGCTTCTTCTTCTTTTCCACCTCATGCTTCTCTATTCTTCTCTCTTCCTTCTTCTTTTCTTCTTCTCTTCCTTGCTTTAAGATCTCGTGTGTAAGAAAAGAACCAATGAGCTCATCAAGCTTCAAAGTCTTCAAATTCTTAGCTTTAATGATGGCCATTCTTTTACCATCTCAAGAATCCAGGAGAGAGTATAGAAGCTTCCTTACTAGCTTATCTTCTGGAATCACTTCACCGAATCCTTTGAGACCCTTGACGGTGATCGAAAACCTATCAAACATCTTTGAGACACTCTCATCAGGGTCCATCTTGAAATTTTCATAGCTCAAATTTAACAACCCAATCTTCGCCTCTTTCACGTCTTTAGTACCTTCATAAGTCGTCTCTAAAGTGTCCCACACTTCCTTTGCACTTTCGATAGATGAAACCTTCGAGTAGATGCCCGGACCAAGTGCACAAAATATAATGTGTAGAGCTTTGTCGTTGACTTGCATCCTTCATCTATCTTCCTCGGTCATCTCTGACTTCACCTTCGAGACAAGTCTTCCTTCATCGTTTCTTGTCACCGAAATGTAAGGACCTTCTTCCACTACATCCCAAACCATATAATTCGTGGACTTGATGAAGAGACGCATCTGATTATTCCAATATGAGTAGTTGTCCCCAATGAAGAAAGGTGGTTTAGTGGTGGATTGTGACTCGTAAAGGTTGGAGGTTGAAGTAGATGTCATGGCTTGTCTTTGAACTTGATCACACTCTCCTAGGAACTCCTCTTGTGGTTGTTAATCCTTCAAAAGAGCTATGCTCTGATACCAATTGTTGAGTGGATCATTGAATCGATTTAAGCCAAGAGGGAGGTGAATTGGATTTTTAGAAAGTTTGGTGGTGAAGTGGTAAAATAAAATTTTCAAGACAAGGCACTTATAGTGGTTCAAGTTCCAATTGAACTATACATCCACTACCTTAGCTCCCACTAAGGATTTTCCAACATCTCCACTAGTTGATCTTCCCCTTTTCTAGGCTTAGGAGGAATCCTTTACACAATGGCTAATTTTCTAACCAAAATTGACCAAACCCTTTCACTTGGTTATAAAGAAGATTAAGGCAAAAGAAAAGTATCTCACAATACAAATGTTGCCCAATTACAAACACTCAACCCAATTGAATCAAAAAGATAAGAATTACAATGAACCACAATTGGGGCTTTACAAGAAATATGAAAAATTTGCACAAGAGCTTGGATTTGATGTTTGGATGTTTCTCTTGAGATCAATAGTTGTTGCTGGTGCTTTTAGGACTCCCTTTTATACCTTGTCATTGAATTCTAGCCGTTAGGGTTGTTGCCATCATAATTATAGCCGCTGGGATGCAATCTTCCCACCATAAATGCACTTCTGCAACTACCTGTTTCGAAACGCTCGAACTTGTTTCGAAATAGACCAAAATAGAAATAGTCATTGGGATGTAATTAAGAGACCGCATCGAAGCGGACCAGATCGTTTCGATACACTAAGAGCTCGTTCCGAAATGTGCTAGAGCACGTTTCGAAACATTTTGCCACTGCCAAAACCCGTATCGAAACAGCTTAAAACATTTCGATACACCCTAACCATTTATTTGAAAATCAGTTATAAATTTGTAACAGTCATATTTTTGAATCCAAGTTTGAAATCGTTGCGAAACGTTTGAGGGTGTTTCGATACTGTTGTATCGAAACGGTTCAACCCGTTCCGTTGTTCTTCATCTGTTTTGAAACATGGAGACCTGATTCGATACTCCCGTATCGAAACGAGAAGGCTTATTTCGAAACACATGTTAACAATATCAAAACGTTCCAAAACGCCTAAGGGCCATTTCGAAACGGTGACTCGAAAATCACTGTTTTAACTTGGAAAACACTTAGAAAAATTTTCATAAACTTTGGTTTTGACTTGGACCATTTTGCTTAGAGATTTAGGGAAGTTTTGAGGACTTCAAAATTACTTTCTCTTTTTCAATTTAGTCCTTAAATTCTTTGTTATATCAAAATCAATTCATTAGTTTTACAATATCCTTCCACTTGTGAAAGCAAATCTATGCGTATCTACGCCGATATGTATAACCTCGATCAAATCTCATTTCACGTACATTGTTAAATATGATAAGGCGTGGTTTGCAAGATATTGTGCCATCCAATAGCTGTATGGGTAGTGGGAGGAATCTTACAACGAGCTGCGAACGTGGCTAAATTGTATGTGGAAATACAACCCAAGAACTCTTGTGGAACTTGAGACAGTGCCAAGATACGAAATGGATCGTGTTGTACCTAGGGAGCGCAAAATTTTCCGCCTATTTTGGACATTTCCGCAATGCGTTAATGCATTCCGCCACTGCAAGCCAATGCTTCAGATCGACATCACATTTTTGTACAACAAATACACTCAAATTTTACTAGTGGCAGTTGCGTATGACATCAACTGAAAATGCATTCGAGTAGCGTTCGCAATCGTTGAAAAGGAAGATATCCCTTCGTGGACATTTTTCTTACCAACCTACGCACCCATGTCTTATGTTGAGTCCTACGAGCAAGACAAGGAGGTATATGTATTATTTCAAACATAGGCGTAGGGATCTGGGGATCAATCAAATGTTTGGGACCGTCTTAGGAACCTCCGTATATTCATTATCGGTACTGTCTGCGACACATTGCTACAAATTACTACTAGAGGTATAAGAACAACGATTAGCGTATAATGGTTCTTCACATTGATACGCCTTTCACTCTCAAAATTATTAACTAACTTTCCTTTTATTATTAATTCTCGTTTATTCTGTATTTTTTTTGAATAGGCAACGCACACCAAGTAGAGTTGGTTGAGGACCTTCTAGAAGAGTCGAGAGTTAGAAATCAACATGGATATAACTATCTTCTTGATATCTCGAGGGAGAAATGGTTGTGATGTTATGATGGAGGTCATTGATATGGTCACATGACGACGAACTTGGTTGAGGTGATCAATTCGTCTCTAAAGGGAACACATCATTTACCTATCACATTAGTTGTGAATGCAACATATTATCGACTGGCTACCCTTTTTGCAACCCTCGGAAAACAAGCTACAAACTGGATGGCAGGTGGCCAAAGGTTCCATCCAGATCTCCAGCAAAAAAATTTAGATATATCGTGCGCAAGCAAACACGATGGGTGCCACGTGTTTCTCTCGTCACGAATATCACTTTACGGTTACTGAATTTTCACGGCCGCTTGAAGGAATTATGCACCACAACTACGTTGTTAATCTAAAAGAGAGAACATGCGATTGCAGAGTCTTCTAGACATTCAAGTACCCGTGTGCGCACGCCTTCGCTACATGTGCATCTGTTCTTTTCAACGCAATAACACTCGTTGATCCTGTCTACAAACTTGAAAACATTTTCAAGGTATATTGATTCGGGTTTCCTCCGATCGGAAATGAATGTCATCGTGATGTGGTTGAAAACGAATATAAGATATGGCCAAATGAATCCTTGTGACGCAACAAAAAAGGTTGCCCAAAGTCAAGTAAGATTCATTCTGCCGGGGATATGGTTCCTCGAGAACTTACCGGCCAACCTAAGTTGTGTGGAAATTGTAGGAACCATGGACACTGATGCTCGCGTAAAAGTTCCCCGCAAT
Source organism: Hibiscus tridactylites (assembly GCA_958450335.1). NCBI lineage: Eukaryota > Viridiplantae > Streptophyta > Magnoliopsida > Malvales > Malvaceae > Hibiscus > Hibiscus tridactylites. The sequence goes on from OY288283.1 coordinate 24,199,312, forward strand.
AGTGCAAATGTACACGTCAAGTAATATAGTGATAAATATATCGAGTATCGTCTCCACAGGGATTGAGCTAGCCTTTTGGTCCTACTTCCTCGCACTGTAAAATAATTAAAGTAAAAACATAAGTGAGTTGGGTTGTTTGAATAAACTAAAATACTAAAACTAAAATAAGCCAGAAATAAAGGTAAATAGAAGATCAGGGTTGAGAGAATGGGTCAGATTAGAATGTATCGTAGTGTGGAATCCTATTGACTTGTCTCTGTTCTTGAATGCTACAACACAATATTGCCTTGGCAGTAACCTAAGTTCCTACCGCGGCCGCAAAGGTTGAATCTCTGCCACGACAATCTCTTGCTCTTTGGGAAGATGCTGTCAAGGCTCGGCAAAACGTTCTTGAATGGCTCCTCCTTATCTCTAAGCTCAGAACACTGTTGATGGCTAAACCTTGACCACACCTCTCAGTGTAAACCAAAGACAAACACCAACCAATCATACGCTTCTCTTAGCCGCTGAAACTATTAACCTCTCTCTAGGCCGAGTTAGTTAACACCATGTGGGATGAAAACCGTGCTTACTCGTTTCGTGAATTCAACTCTCTCGACATTGAATAAATGGATAATCTTACAAACTCTCTCTCGACAAGGATACATGAATGATTAAATTCAAGAATAAGCAAACCTCAACTTAATTACATTAAGAACATAAACAAAGTACAGTAGTCTTCACACAACTACTAAACAAACTAATCCTAACCCTAAGGAAATTAGAACATAATGAAACGAAAGAAAACAAAAACTAATCATATGCTCTCTCCTCTCTTCAACTCGTCTCCCCTTGATGATGACGGTAAGCCTCCTTATATAGAGAAAGGTGTAGGCACAAATCCTTATTGGAAAGGAAGTTAGGTTGGACTTAGACTTAACTTTATTAAAGAGGTTAATCTCTTTAATTTAATACAGTATACACTTTTAGCCAAAAGTCCAACTTTATCCTTTCATCCATGTTTTTTTTCCTCTTCTCGAGCTTCAACTGCCACGCAAAGTGTGTAGAAAAATCCGAAATTTAAAGCTCTACAAATCGACTACCACTTTACATGTTTTGCCCTCCGACAGGTTGAGTAGTGCACGACCACGATATGGCATTTTGCTGCCTCAGCATGGGTCTTGTGACTGGTTCTGCTCAGCAAAGCTTTGTTCATAAATAAGCTTCCCCCAGTAGAAGCTATCAGTTGTGGCTTGGCTCAATCAGGGTCTGCTGCTAGCTGGTTCTACCTCATTCTTCCCTTTTCCTCCAGTGTCGTCGTGGCATCTCCTACCCTTTCATCGTGCAAATATACAAAAGCACCAAACATGCATCAAATAATACCTTTTTCATAGAATAAACAAAATATAAAGATCAAATGCATAAATGATGAAATTAATGCATGAAGGGCCATAATACATCTCAAATGGGTGTAGATTGAGTGATAATTGTCATGTTAAGGGGTAAAAATATAGGACTTTTGGGCACTTATCACACCCCCAAACTCGAACTATTGCTTATCCTCAAGCAATGCAAACCATCAATTGCCAAACCTTAATTTTTATAAACCGTCTCCTATCTTACGTTTCCTTCTCTCTTCAAACCATGGCAAAGAACGCTCAGCCCTTAAGTCTTTGGATGCCTTAGGAATTCCCTAGAATCAAACTATAAGATTTGTGAGTGTGTGCATACATTGTGAACAAGATGATTAGAAGGATTCCAAGCAAACACTTAAGCATTAACCTACCTAACTTGGGTAAATATTTTTGTATAAGCAATATAACCTACTAGAGCCAATTTCGGGAACCTCTAGTGATTAGCCTAGACTCGGTTTCGGGCACCTCTAAGGTTTCCTTAAGCTAGAGCCAATGTTAGGCACCTCTAACTTGTTACCCAATTTTCTTTCTAAGCTAGTCTATGCCCTAAGTGTACTAGAATCCCTTAAATCATACAAGTCACAAAGGTGTTTTAAAGTTCTAATCTCATAGTGTGATTCTAAGTTATCTTCTTTATGCATCCTAAAAATAAAGGCTCTAAACAATTCTATGCAATGGTAATAAGAGAGAGTTCTATTGCCAAGAAAGAAGATTTAATTAAAACTAAACTGAGATAATTGATAGAAAGTATTACTGAGGCATAAGCAAAATTCGGTTAAGGCAATGCAGTAAAAAAATTTGAACAAGTAAAAGAACAAAACTTCATGGTAATTATATTATAATGCCGCGGCATGGCTTTGCCTTGGCAAATGAACCTACACCCCCAAACTCGAACCAAGCATTGCCCTCAATGCTTATATTTCATACATTTAAGATAGAAATAATTAGCACACAAAATATGAGGGCATTAAAAATAAAAGGCATAAAGAAAAGGAATTTAAATAGATTGTGATTTAGAAGATTCATCTTCCTAGTCACTTTCACTCTGTAAAATCAGCCTCTTCGATTTAGATGACGTATGCTTCATTTGTTTGGATTCGCGGGGTGGCTCGATGCGTGAGGCTGGGATGGGTTTTGCTATCGGGGCAGTGACCTCCTCGTCCTCTGTATCGGGGCAGATTTCATCCATGGTCGCTGCCTTGCGTTTAAGTTCTTTAAAGACCCAACTGATCGAATGATTGGTGTCGGACCAGCTAGAGGCAACATGGTATGGAGATCCAACATGTGTATCCAAGCCAACCTTGCGCTTGCCCTTGTGTGTCGCGACCGAAGGTTTGTTAGAGGCCACGACAGTGGGTACTTGGGATGCTTGGGCAGTGGGGGCGGCAGCAGGGGTTGCTTCTTCTCTAGGCTTAAGAACGGTGGCAGCAGTGAAGACGGCGGGGAATGGAGCAAACTGGACCGCCTGGTCTGGGAACATATTCTGGATTAGCTGGACAACTGAGGCATGAAAGTCCTTCGTGTGTGCCATGAACAGCTGCTGGCGTTGGTCCATTTCCTCCAGCTTTTGCAGAATCTGCTGAAGGTCTGTCGTGGCCAGGACATGTATCTGTTGAGTTTCTGGGATGATTGTCGTGGCTAATGCCCCAGCAATGCCCTGCATCGGTGTAGAGCGTTTGGGTGTTCTCTATTTATGAGCGCAAGTGCACACTCCTGTCAAGTTATAGTATAAAAGATATTGTCACCCACAGGGATTGGACAACTTGATTCGAGTGGTAAGTCCTGCACAAGAAAAGTAAATGTACAATTATGTTGAATGTTTGAAAAGAAAAGTAAAATAAAAAACAAGTAATTAAAAAGGAAGTGGTCAGATTGATAGAAAGGGCAGGGTTATGTTGCTGCTTAGTGTGAAACTGCGTTGAATAGGACAAGTCATTTTGCGCTGCCAAACTTTGCTGCCTCAGCGGTGGATGGCAGGTAGACTGCTGAGACCCTCTTGTTGCCTCGGCAGGGGAATGGAACTGTGTCTCGGCGGCAAACTTGGCAAAACGCTTCGAAAGCGACTCCGCTTATGTCTAAGTCAGAGTTCTGTTGATGCCCACTACAGATAATACCAGTCGCGGCGTGAATCATGCAAAGACAGGATTGTTGATTCGTCCTATGTCTAGGCCAGATTGATCGCACCATCTATAGATGAAATCGTACTTACTCCTTTCTGGAGTTTGACTCTCTCGATACCGAACAAATGGATAGAATTCAACTAATCTTTCGCCTTAATTGAAAACTGTGAAGAACATGGAATAAGTAAACCTTGTAATTTTATTTGCAAAAACAAACCTGAAATCCTAAGCAACCGTTCTCACAACTAATTTAGAACATGTCAGCGGTAAGAAAACTTAAATTATGCCTAAGGAAAACCTATGCTTGTCTCTTTAACTAGAATTACAATGGGTGTATATAGGCATTAGCTAGGTCTAGTACTTCTTGATGTAGAAGTCTTCAAAGTACCTTTTCACATTAAATGTGACTTTAAACTCTGACTTCTTTGAGTTGAATGTGGACTTTATCACATTGCCTTGCTCCGTAAGTAATCTCGAGATCCTTCTTTGGCGTCTCTGCTCGCTGCTATAGACGTCAGAAAATTGAGTGGACAACATTGATAGAATCAGGTTTTTCTGCTCTACAGATCGCACTCTGGTTCTCCAACTCCATAGTCTGCTATCTTGTGCGGTAAGGTGGGTGACGACAGTTGATGTCTCTGTCTGGAACTGCATCAGTACAACTCCTTGGTTTGCGGCCTCAGCATCACATCCTCAGCTCCTCAAAAACAGAAAGAAAACAACAATAATTAGGCATAATTAGGACCATGCATTGCATTCTACATTATTTCTTTACTCAAAAACAACAATAATATGAGATGGAATGTGCATGAAATATAGAACTTGTGGACACTTTACACACCCCCAAACTTGAACTATTGCTTGTCCTCAAGCAATGCAACCTATACATACTTGCCTTTATATTAACCAGAAAGAAAAACCTATTTTCAACTTGATTTCATACCTCAAGGCTGTGGCACCTATATTAGATTAGTGAAGGGAACTTAGCAAGAAAATAACTCAAAATTAATTTCTAATGCCAGTGCAGTGTGTTCAGAACTGTATACATGATGAATATGCAGAATAACTAGATAAACAAAGATGTTGTTATGATATATAAGGTTGCTGCCAAGACAGCACAGTTAAGCACAATATTTAATCATGGCAATAAGGGCTTCAGCTTATCACAACTACTCTTCTAGGTCTAAAATTAAGATAGGAGCAAACTACAAAACCCCAAACCCATGGAGTAGAGTCATCCCGTGAAGACTTTCATTAACTCATGCTAATTTGTCTGTCACTTCAAAATTTTCAGATTCATGGACTTTGATAGCAGCGAAGTGTCCTCACACATGATTCTTCCTAGAGCCTGTTGCGGGCACCTCTAGGGTAAACAACAATGTTTCTTTGTTTTTACTTCGGTTGCCGTGGCAGTGCTATGTTTTTCTGTTTCTGTTTTCTGCCTCGGCGGCTACTTGTAACTATTGTTAGAACTTTACAAAGAATTCTAAAAACAAAGCAGGCATTGTTCATTAGATATTCTAACAAATCCAGCGAGTAACAATAGTGTTTGATAGTTTTGGCAATAAAAAAATTCTAAGTCAGTTTGCATGCTTTTCCCATATTAAGTTCAATTTATTATTGGTGCGAAAATAAGTAATCAGCTAACTATCATAGGCACAAGTTATATAACAATTTTTTTGTTCCGTTTAACACTAATGCAAGTACAATGCAACCTATATGCTACTAAGTATGCCTAGACAAAAGATGCGAGAGCTATCCCCCCCCCCCCAAACTCGAGATGAGCATTGCCCTCAATGCACAAAATAACAACAGAAAAAAACAGAAATACAAAAAAAAAAACAGAAAAATAAAAATAAAGAAAAGAGAGAAAAAAAACTAGAAATTGGCTTAGGGTTGAGAAGAGGCTTGAGTCTTTGCTGCTAAGGAGGAGGAAGAGGTTTGGATGATGAAGCGGTGGCCGACAGATGTCTTGGCGGCAGACTTAGCATGTGAGATTTTTGTTGTTTGCAGCGGCTGGACTCTCTTGGGCGTGGGACGAGGCTATTCTTGAGGTTCGGCAGGGGGAGCGGCAGGAGGTGCTTCGCTTTCTTCTGACTCTATCTCGTCATCCACAGGCTCGGCAGCTATGATGTGCCGCTTTCTCTTCCTGGTTCCTTCCTCCGTTGGTGCTGCCGAAAGGTCTAATGCCATTGGGATGGCCGCTAGTGCTGGTGCTAGTGCCGGCGGCTGCTGCTCAATCTCCTCTGATGAGGAAGTGTTAGCCACTGTTGCTGTCGTGCAGGGAGCTGAATGGTGTTGTTGATGCCTTTCGGGGGAGTCTGCAACTATGTTGGAAGTAGATGTGGCTGAGTATGACAGGTAGTGTGTTGGAGACGGCATCTTTCTTCGAAAGGCGGCATGGCAGGCAACAGCGGTTGATGGCGTTCCTTGTTCTAGGGCAGCCACGTCACCTAGATTTGTCGGGTAAGGTGGCAAGTTGGGGTCGTCATTGGGATACTTCTCCATGAAATAAGCCACAAAGGCTTCTTGGACCTCCCCATATATTTCATGAAAGTCAGCTGCTGCTGCTCGATGCGCTTGGTGCTGTCGATAAGGGTGTGCAGCAGCGTGAGGACTTCATTTTCTAGGGCAGCTTCAGTACTGCCAGAGGCGGCTGGAGTGTCAGGCTGGGCGGCAGAGTGCTGGATGGGCGTTATGGGCTCTGTCTCTAGAGCCTGCATCATCTACATGCGGGCTCTCTTGGTCCACCCCTCCTTTGTTGTCGTCATCTCATCTTTGGGGTCCGTCGGAACATTAAAATTGGCACAAAGGCCGATGATGAGTGACGTGAAGTATAGCCTACTCTTCGTCTTTCGGAAGCAGGCGTGGATCTTCTTACAGATAATTTCCCCAACATTGATGGGTCGGTTTATCATGATGCTGTAGATTAGGGCAAGGCGCGGCCGATCGACATTAGAATTGTGAGAGGTGGGCAGCAGGCATCTCTTGACGAATGTGTTCCACAGCATTGCCTCAGGCAGTAGGTGGCGGCGTTGAACAAAACCTCCATGCTTTCCTGCCAACCACGGCGTGTTGGGCTTGCAAAACTTGCCCTTGATTTTCTCATAATCGGCAGCCGTCAGTGACTGCCTCCACTCCTCGTGAGGGTTGTTGTTCATATCCATGCCATAGAAATTGTTTATGATGACAACGTTGAGCTTGACCGGTTCCCCTCGGACGAACATGAACAACATCTTCGAGCGGGGATGGTGGGCATAGAACTCCCTGACCATGGTGATGTTGGCTATCTCCGGCTGCCTTGCGAAGATTTCCCATCCCTTGTTGTGGATGGTTTCGAACAAATTTGGTTTTAGGCCGAGATCTCATGTCTACCTTGTATAGTGAAAGCGGTTTTTGCTCCTCCTACATGGCTTATTTTGCGAATTGGGTTCGGTATCTCTTTTCATCTTTGCGGGAGAAGAAGCATTGGAAGGTGGGTTTGGGTGCTGATGTTGAAGCCATGTGAGACGGTTGGAGTTTACTGAAACTTGAAAGGAAATAAAGTGAGAGCAGTGGATGCAAGAATAAGAAAGCAAGAAGGTGAAAGTAAAGTAAATGGATGAAGTGAGAAGGGTTTAAATAGAGGTTACCGAGAGGTGCCATGACGACATTAAATGTCTAACGGTCCAGTGTCTCGTGCACGTTACGGGATTTCTGCCCGTTATTTTCGTAACCGTTGGCATCTAGCCGTTACGCGTTTCTACGCTGGGCTGCCCTGGCTGTCTCGGCGGGATGGTGGGTGGGCTCCTTGCTGGGCCTCCTTCTTGATCCAGCTCTTTTATTCCTAATCATGAAATACTAAATAAAGATAATTAAATAAATTCTGAAAATTAAAATTGTGGATATTACTCTAAATAAAAAATTAATTCTAATCCTAATGCATAAAAAATGAAAATAAAGAAAATGAATTAAAATTTAAGTTATGTTGGGAGTGCATTTAGGTGCATCTCCCAGACATAACCACTTTCTTAGGTAATTTGGCTTGTCCTTCCTTCCTAGGGGGTCTTCTTGTTCCTTCAGGTTATGTGTTGCTGGGTCCTTCAGCTTGCTCTTTGGTTTGTCGCGACAGCTGCTGCCTTGGCCTGTCTCTATGCTGATTTTGGCAGCCTTAGCGTCTGGGCATCCTTCCTTTTCTTTTCCTGAGGGTTGTAGCACGTTTAACTTAATGCTCTGGTTGTCTACCCTCATGGTCAGCTCCCCATGTTCCACATCTATTAATGTTCTGCCCGTGGCAAGAATGGTCGCCCAAGGATGATAGGGGCTTTTTCATCAGCCTCGCAGACTAGGATGAGGAAATTAGCTGGAAGAATAAGGTTGCCCACCTTCACTAGGATGTCTTCGATTTTGCCCTCTGGTTGTACAAAAGAATGATCGACAAGTTTTAACATGACGGAAGAGGGTTTGGCTGGCCAAATTCCTAATTTATCGAAGGCTACCTTAGGCATTAGGTTGATGCTATCCCCCAAGTCGCACAGAGCTTTTGTTTCGTGCTTGTTGCCTATCCTGCAAGGAATAACAAAGCTGCCCGGGTCTGTTTGCTTGGGCGGCAGTTTGTTGTGCAGCATGACCATGCACTCCTCTGTTACAACAACCGTTTCAAATTCCCCAATCCTCTTAGGGGGATACTTATGTGCACATGCTTTAAAATATCCAGGAATCTTCTGAACTGGTGCTCTTGCTTCTGTTACTGAAGCCTCTAGGGGAAAGGTGCTTGCAGAAAGATGTCCTCTATATGCTCCTTGCATGGGAACTTTATCTGTAGAGGATTATCTGCTTCAGGACTGCTGTCAGGTTCAACAGTCGAGGCGGTTGGTGTTGATGCTGCCGCGACAGGCTATTCTTTCTGTGTTGGTTGTGTTTCTGGTTGCTTTTCCACCCTAGGTTCATCCAACTGCTTCCCACTTCTGGTAGATATGGCTTTGTACTGCTCGTAAGTGGGTTTGGATGTTCCCTCGTGCTGCTGGATGTTGCTCCCATTGTTCTGCTGCTGAAGATCTCCGTGAACTGCCCAAATTGGGTCTCCAAGTTCTTTATAGCAGCTTCCTGGTTGTTCATCTTCATCTCCGTCCTGTCCATGAAAAACTCAGTTTTATCGATAAATTTATTAGTGCGAACAATAAAATCACTAGTTCTAGACATAAAAGTATGAAGAGTTGCTTCTAGTGAATTATTGTTTTGCGGCTGCTGAGCCTTCTGTCTGGATAGATTTTGTTGGTAGCCTCCCTGTTGTTGTTGTGGGTTTGCAGTAGTCTTTGGGTTGCTCTAGGAGAAGTTGGGATGGTTCTTCCATCCAGGGTTGTAGGTGTTATGGGCAGGTCTGTTGTTCTTCTCGTATCCTCTCATAAAGTTGGCAGATGCGGTGCAGTCAGAGGAATCATGGTTGCCCCCACACTCATCATAGAACGGCTCTACAGCCTTGACCTCATGGACTTTCCCAGCAGGTTTCACGATGCTCATGACTAGCTCTGTCAGCTTGTCAAGGCGGGCATTAACATATTCTGAGGCTTCTACCTCGTTCACAGTGGCTGGCCGCCTAACGCTGCCTCGGCGGGCTGTTGGATACTTGTAGTCGTTCTTGGCGGCTTGGTTTAGAATCCGCAGTGCCTCCTCTAGTGGTCTTTCAAGGATGATTCCATTGGCTAAGGCATCAATCATCATTCGTGTTGGGTAATTCACACCGTTGTAGAACATTGATCCCTGTGTCCAAGCCAGAAAACTATGTAGCGGGCAGTTGTTCAGCATATGTTGGTGCCGCTCCCATGCTTCATACATCGACTCATCATCCCCTTGTCGGAAGGCTATTATTTCATTTCGCAGTCTGTCTGTGACATTGGATGGGCTGAAACGGTCCAGAAAATCCTTGCACGGCTCTTTCCATGTGTTGAACGATCCTGTTGGCTGGTTGTTTAACCTCTGTTTTTCCCTATCCCTCAGTGAATAGGGAAATAATCTCAGCTTCAGTACTTCTTGATGGACTCCATGTATTTTGAATGCTCTGCAGATGTCCAAGAATCCTCTTAAGTGCTGTCGAGCATCTTCTGTGGCGGTCTCTCCAAATTGCACTAATGTGTTGACCATGTTAAACATAACGAACTTCAGCTCGAAGTGATCCGCCTCGATTTTAGGTTCTGTCATTGTCGGGTCGAACCCTCTGAAGTCATGTTCCAGATAATCCCTGGTGGTTCGAACATATTGTGGTTGCCTGGGCAGCACTTTTTGTTCTTTAAGCGGCGGATCTTGTTGCCCATCCCTGCCGTTCATAGCATTGTTGGCAGGGTTGTCGTTCTCCATGTTTACCTTTGCTTTTTCTTTTTCTTCTTTAGTTTTCCGAAGGGCTTCTCTGATTTCCTTCTTGAGCTCTCTTGCTCTTCGTTCGATATCGTCGTAATAAAGGATTTTTCCTTTTGGGTTTGCCCTGATCATACACTACTAGCAAAGGAAACTGTAAAATTCTCTCTGTTTTCGATTAAAAATAAAATAAAATATAAAGAAATTAAAGTGTAGAAATTAAAGACAAATTTCGTTGTTACCAATCCCCAGCAACGGCGCCAAAAACTTGTAGAGCGTTTGGGTGTTCTCTATTTATGAGCGCAAATGCACACTCCTGTCAAGTTATAGTATAAAAGATATCGTCTCCCACAAGGATTGGATAGCCTGATTCGAGTTGTAAGTCATGCACAAGAAAAGTAAATGCACAATTAAGTTGAATGTTTGAAAAGAAAAGTAAAATAAAAACACAAGTAATTAAAAGGGAAGTGATCATATTGATAGAAAGGGCAGGGTTATGCTGCTGCTTAGTGTGAAACTGCGTTGAATATGTCTAAAGTGTCAACAAGTTCTATATTTCATGCACATTCCATCTCATATTATTGTTGTTTTTGAATACATTTTAGGCATAATTAGGACCATGCATTGCATTTTACAATATTTCTTTATTTTGCCATGTTTTTCTAGATTACCTTTTATTTGGTAAAGAAAATGTATTATTTTAGTGTACTTTTGGTTTTAGGTACTATAGGCTGACAGAGGAAAAGAGTAGTTGAGGATGCGATGTTGAGGCAGCGAACTAAGGAGCTGTACTGACGTAGTTCCAGATAGAGACAGCAGATGCCGAGTAGCTGCCGCCGCCCACTGTGTCGCCCATGACAGCAGACTATGGAGTTGTAGAACTAGAGTGCGATCTATAGAAAAGAAAATCTTGATTCTATCGATGTTGTCCACTCAATTTTCTGACGTCTGTAGCAGTGGGCAGAGCCGCCGAAGGTGAATCTCGAGATTGCTTGCGGAGAAAGGAAACGTGATAAAGTCCACATTCAACTCAAAGAAGTCAAAGTTTAAAGTCACATTTAATGAGAAAAGCTACTTTGAAGACTTCTACTTCAAGAAAGACTAGATTTAACTAATGCCTATACATACCCATTGTAATTCTAGTTCAAAAGGAGAGAGAGGTTTTCTTACCGCCGACATGTTCTAAATTTCTCTTTGGGTTTGGGATATGTTGTAATTAGTTGTGAGAACAATTGTTTAGGTTTTCAAGTTTATTTTTGCAAATAAAATTACAAGGTTTACTTATTCCATGTTCTTCATAGTTTTCAATTAAGGCGAAAGATTAGTTGAATTCTATCCATTTGATCGGTATCGAGAGAGTCGAACTCACGAAAGGAGTAACTACGATTTCATCTATAGACGGTGCGAGCAATCCGGCCTAAACATAGGTTAAGGGTTTAAGGTGACTAAAAGAGGAAAGATCAACCTTGCTATCTTTGCATGATTCACGCTGCGACTGGTATTATCTGCAGTGGGCATCAACAGAACTCTGACTTAGACATAAGCAGAGTCACTTTCGAAGCGTTCTACCAAGCCTTGTAATTCTGCCGGTTTGCCACCGAGACACAGTTCCATTCCCATGCCAAGGCAAGGAGAGGGTCTCAATAATCTACCTGCCATCCACCGCCGAGGTAGTAGAGTCTGGCAGCGCAAAACAACTTGACCTATTCAACGCAGTTTCACACTATGCAGCAGCATAACCCTGCCTTCTCTATCAATATGATCACTTCCCCTTCAATAATTGTGTTTTTATTTTACTTTTCTTCTCGAACAACCAACTTACTTGTGCATTTACTTTTCTTGTGCATGAATAACAATTCGAATCAAGTTATCCAATCCCTGTGGGAGACGATATCTTTTATACTATAACTTGACAGGAGTGTGCACTTGCGCTCATAAATAGAGAACACCCAAACGCTCTATAAGTTTTTGGCGCTATGTCCGGGGATTGGTAACAGCGAAATTCGTCTTTAATTTATGCACTTTTATTTCCTTACATTTTATTTTAATATTTATTTTTTAATCGAAAATAAAAAAAGAAGAAATTTTATAGTTTTCTTTTCTAGTGTTTGATCAGGGCGAATCCAAAAGGAGAAATCCTATTTTACGACGATATTGAACGGAGAGCAAGAGAGATCAAGAAGAAGATCAGAGTAACACTAGGGAAAACCAAAGAGGAAAAAGAAACAACAAAGATAAACATGGAATAAGACAACCCTGCCAACAATGTTGTGAACGGCAGGCATGGGCAGCAAGAACCGCCACCCAGAGAACAGCAAGATCCCCCAAGGCAACAACCCCCTCTTCCGCCCAGGCAGCCCCAGAATGTTTGAACCACTAGAGATTATCTGGAACATGACTTCAGAGGGTTCGATCCGACGGTGACATAACCTACAATTGAGGCGAATCACTTCTAGTTGAAGCCTGTTATGTTTAACATGATCAACACGTTAGGACAATCCTCAGAATCTGTCAATGCCTGCCTTGACAAGCTGACAGAGCTAGTCATGAGCATCATGAAACCTGCTGGGAAAGACCACGATGTCAAGGCTGTGGAGTCGGTCTGTGATGAGTGTTGGGGCCACCATGATTCCTTTGAATGCACCGCATCTACCAACTTTATAAGAGGATACGAGAGGAACAGCAGGCCTGCCCATAACACCTACAACTCTGGATGGAAGAACCATCCAAACTTCTCCTGGAGCAACCCAAAGACTATTGCAAACCCACAACAGCAACAGGGAGGCTACCAAAAAAACCTGTCCAGACAATAGGCTCAGCATCCGCAAAACAATAATTCACTAGAAACAACTCTTCATACTTTTATGCCTAGAACTAGTGATTTTATTGTTCGCACTAATAAATTTATTGATAAAATCGAGTCTTTCATGGACATGACGAAGATGAAGATGAACAACCAGGAAGCTGCTGTAAAGAACTTGGAGACCCAATTTGGGCAGTTCACAGAGATCTTTAGCAGTAGAACTATGGGAGCAGCATCCAGCAGCACAAAGAAAGCATCCAAACCCACTTATGATCCGTGCAAAGCCATATTTACCAGAAGTGGAAAGCAGTTGGATGAACCCAGGATGGAAAAACAACCAAAAACACAACCAGCACAGAAAGAACAGCCTACGAAGGCAGCATCAACACCAGCCGCCCCGGCAGCTGAACATGACAGCGGCCCTAAAGTAGGTGATCCTCCACATATAAAGTTCCCATGTAAGGAGCATATAGAGGACATTCGCCTACCAGCACCTTCCCCCCAGAGGCTTAAGCAACAGAAGCAAGAGCACCAGTTCAGAAGATTTCTGGATATTCTAAAGCAGATGCACATAAACATACCTCTAATAGAATCCATTCAGAATATGCCCAACTATGCCAAATATCTCAGGGACATGGTTTTTAAAAGGAAAAGGATTGGGGAGTTTGAAATAGTTGTTGTAACAGAGGAGTGCATGGCAATGCTGCACAACAAACTGCCGCCCAAGCAAACAGACCCATGGCAGCTTTGTTATTCCATGTAGGATAGGCAGCAAGCACGAAACAAAAGCCCTGTGTGGCTTGGGAGATAGCATCAACCTAATGCCTAAAGTTGTCTTCGATAAATTAGGAATTGGGCCAGCCAAACCTACCTCCGTCATGCTAAAACTTGCCGATCATTCTTTTGTGCAACCAGAGGGAAAAATCGAAGACATCCTAGTGAAGGTGGGCAACCTTATTCTTCTAGCTGATTTCCTCATCCTAGACTGTGAGGCTGATGATAAAGCCCTTATCATCCTTGGGCGACCATTCTTGGCCACGTGCAGAACGTTAATAGATGTGGAACATGGGGAGTTGACCATGAGGGTAGACAACTACAGCATCAAGTTAAATGTGTTACAACCCTCGGGAAAAGAAAAGGAATGATGCCCAGATGCTAATGCTGCCAAAATCAGCATAGAGACAGGCCAAGGCAGCAACTGTCGTGACAGATCAAAGGGCAGGCTGAAGGACCCAATAGCACATCACCTGAAGGAACAAGAGAACCCCCAGGAGGGAAAGACAAGCCAAATTACCTTAGGAAGTGGGTATGTCTGGGAGATGCACCTAAATGCACTCCCAACATAACTTAATTTGTAAGTCTTTTACTTTATTTTTATTTTATGCATTAGGATTAGAATTAGAATTTAATTTATTGCGATTTTATAGGATTAGATTAATTTCTGCAATTTTAATTTATTTTCAATATTTAATTATCTTTATTTAGTATTTTAGGATCAGGAATAAAAGAGCCGAATCAAGAAGAAGGCCCAGCAAGAAGCCTGCCCGCAATCCCGCCGAGACAGCCCAGGGCAGCCCAGCGTAGAAACGTGTAACGGCTAGTTGACCACTAACGGCTAGCTGCCAACGGCTACGAAAATAACGAGCATAAATCTCGTAACGTACGCGAGACAACTGGACCATTAGACATTTAATGCCACCACGTCACCTCTCGACAACCTCTATTTAAACCCTTTTCACTCATTTGTTTACTTTACTTTTACCTTCTTGCTAATCTTATACTTGCATCCACTTCTCTCACCTATTTTCTTTCAAAGTTTCAGTAAACTTCAACTGTCTCACATGGCTTCCACATCGGCACCCAAACCCACCTTCCAATGCTTCTTCTACTGCAAAGATGAAAAGAGATACCGAGCCCAGTTCGGAAAACATGCCATATGATAGGAGCAAGGTTTTCACTATACAAGGCAAACATGATATCTCGGCCTAGAACCAAATCTATTCGAAACCAACCACAGCAAGGGATGGGAAATATTTGCACGGCATTCGGAGATAGCTAACATCACCATGGTCAGGTAGTTCTATGCCACCATCCCCACCCGGAGGTGCCATTGGTGTTCATCCGGGGGAGCCTGTCAAGCTCAACGCGGCCGTTATCAACAGCTTCTATGGCTTGGATATGAACGACAACCCTCACGAGGAGTGGAGGCAGTCACTAACGGCTGACGATTACGAGAAAATCAAGGCTAAACTGTACAAGCCCAACACGTCATGGTTGGCAGGAAAGCATGGAGGATCTGTCCAACGCTTCCAGCTGCTGCCTGAGGCAATGTTGTGGAACACATTCGTCAAGAGGCGTCTGCTGCCCACCTCCCACAACTCTACCGTCGATCGGCCGTGCCTTGCCCTAATCCACAGCATCATGATGAATCGACCTATAAATGTTGGGGAAGTTATCTGCAAGGAGATCCACACACGCTTCCAAAAGATGAAGGGCAGGTTGTACTTCCCATCCCTCATCACAGGCTTTTGCGCCAACTTTGATGTTCCAACCGACCCCAAAGATGAGATGACGACAGCCAAAGAAGGGTGGACTAGAAAAGTCCGCCTACAAATGATGCAGGCCCCGGAAACAGAGCCCATGACTCCAAGCCAGCCTTCTGCCGCCCAGCCTGACACTTCAGCCGCCCCCGGCAGTACTGAAGCTGCCCCAGACAACGAGGTCCTTACGCTGCTGCGCACCCTTATTGACAGCAACAAACGTATCGAGCAGTACTAGCTGACCTTTATGAAATACATGGGGGAAGTCCAAGAAGCCTTTTTGGTTTATCTCCTTTAGAAATTCACTGATGACAGACCTACCCTACCTCTATATCCTATAGACCTTGCCCCAGCCGCCCCAGCACAAGGAACACCATTCGCCGCCATTGCCCGCCATATCGCTTCCCGTCGCCAGGTGCCCTCTCCGATGCACTATCCATCTTACTCAGCCACCACCGCATCTAACACGGTGGCAGACTCCCCCAAGAGGCATCAACAACACCATTCACCTACTTGCACAGCAGCGACAATACCAAATACCTCCTCATCATAGGAGATTAAGTAGTAGCCGCCGAAACCAGCAACAACAGTAGTAGCAGCAGCAGCAGTCATCCCAATGGCAATAGACCCTCCGGCAGCACCCACGGAGGAAGGCACTAGGAAGAAGAAGCAGCACATCATAGCCGTTGAGCCTGTGGACGACGAGAAAGAGTCAGAAGAGAGCGAAGCACCTCCTGCCACTCCCCTACCGAACCTCAAGAAGAGCCTCGTCCTACGCCAAAGAGAGTCCAGCTGCCGCGGACAGTAAAAATCTCACCTACTAAGACTGCCGCCAAGACATCTGCCAGTCGCCGCTTCATCATCCAAACTTCTTCCTCCTTCTTAGCAACAAAGACTCAAGCCTCCTCTCAACCGTCAGCCAATTTCTAGTTTTTTTTTCTCTTTTCTTTATTTTATTTTTCTGTTTTATTTTGTGCATTGAGGGCAAATCTCATCTCGAGTTTGGGGGGATAGCTCTCGCATCTTTTGTCTAGGCATACTTAGTAGCGTATAGGTTGTATTGTACTTGCCTTAGTGTTAATCGAAACAGAAAAATTTGTTATATAACTTGTGCCTATTATAGTTAGCCGATTACTTATTTTCGCACCAAAAATAAATTAAACTTAATATGGGAAAAGCATGCAAAATGACTTAGAATTTTTTTATTTTGCCAAAACTGTCAATCACTTCTGTTACTTGCTGAATTTACTAGAATATCTAATGAACACTGCCTGCTTTGTTTTTAGAATACTTTGAAAAGTTCTAACAATGGTTGCAGGTAGCCGCCGAGGCAGAAAACAGAAACAGAAAAATACAACACTGCCATGGCAGCCAAAGAAAAACAAAGAACATTGACGTTTTACCCTAGAGGTGCCCGCAACAGGCTCTAAGAAGAATCATGTGCGAGGACACGCTGCTTCTATCAAAGTACATGAATCTGAAAGTTTTGAAGTGACAGACAAATTAGCATGAGTGAATGAAAGTCTTCACGAGATGACTCTACTCCATGGGTTCGGGGTTTTGTAGTTTTCTCCTATCTTAATTTTAGACCTAGAAGAGTAGTTGTGATAAGCTGAAGCCATCATGGCCATGATTAAATATTGTGCTTAACTATGTTGTCTCGGCAGCAACCTTACATATCATAACAGCATCTTTGTTTATCTAGTTATTCTGCATAATGTAGTCTGTATACAGTCCTGCACACACTGCACTAGCATTATAAATTAAATCTGAGTTATTTTCTTGCTAATTTCCCTTCACTAATCTAATATAGGTGTCACGGCCTTAAGGTATGAAATCAAGTTGAAAACAGGTTTTTCTTTCCGGTTAATATAAGGGCAACTATGTTTAGGTTGCATTGCTTGAGGATAAGCAATAGTTCGAGTTTGGGGTGTGTAAAGTGTCCACAAGTTCTATATTTTATGCACATTTCATCTCATATTATTGCTGTTTTTTAGTACATTTTAGGCATAATTAGGACCATGCATTGCATTTTACAGTATTTCTTTACTTTGCCATGTTTTTCTAGATTATCTTTAATTTGGTAAAGAAAATGTATTGTTTTAGTGTACTTTTGGTTTTAGGTACTAGAGGCTGATAAAGGGAAAGAGGAGCTGAGGATGCAATGGTAAGGCAGCGAACCAAGGAGCTGTACTGATGCAGTTCCAGACAGAGACAACAGCTGTCGAGTAGCTGTCGTTGCCCACCGTGCCACCCATGACAGCAGACTGTGGAGTTGTAGAACCAGAGTACAATCTATAGAGAAGAAAATCTTGATTATGTTGATGCTGTCTACACAATTTTTTAATGTCTGTAGCAGTAGACAGAGCCGCCGAAGGTGAATCTCGAGATTGCTTGCGGAACAAGGCAACGTGATAAAGTCCACATTCAACTCAAAGAAGTCAGAGTTTAAAGTCACATTTAATGAGAAAATCTACTTTGAAGACTTCTACTTCAAGAAGAACTAGACCTAGCTAATGCATATATATAACCATTGTAATTCTAGTTCAAAGGGAGAGAGAGGTTTTCCTTAGTCATAGTTTAGGTTTTGTTGCCGCCGACATGTTCTAAATTTCTCTTTAGGTTTAGGTTATGTTGTAATTAGTTGTGAGAATGGTTGTTTAGGTTTTCAAGTTTGTTTTTGCAAATAAAATTACAAGGTTTACTTATTCCATGTTCTTCATAGTTTTCAATTAAGGAAAAAGATTAGTTGAATTCTATCCATTGTTCGGTATCAAGAGAGTCGGACTCACGAAAGTAGTAAGTACGATTTCATCTATAGATGGTGCGATCAATCCGGCCTAGACATAGTGTAACGCCCCAATTTTGGGCTTAGGAGTTTTGGGATTCGGACCGGTTCGGTCGGAGTGCGGTTCGAATATATAAGAGTGAATTTAGGAAAGCCTAGTTCGGGTTGCATTAAAAATATGGAAAAATGTCTTAAAATTCTCTTTTATTATATATAAGAGTGTGGTGAAATCAATTTTACAAAATGAGGTTTGGAACGGTGACATTTTGGGTAGTGACCAAAATGTAATTTTCGAAAACTGTGAGACTGTTTTAAAAAGGATTGAAACTTTGAATCTTTAAGGAGCTATTTACCCAATGGGAGTTTCTCCAGATTTTTCTAAAATATTAAATGATTAATTAATGGTTTTTAAATAAAACTAAAAAGGAGGGAAGATATTTTGGCATTTCCAACTAACTTCCTAAAATTTCATTTCCATTTTCTCTCATCTTTCTCTCAAACCAAACACATTTTCTCCAGAGCTTTTCCCTCTGATTTTGTCACCTAAATAATACATTTCAACTCTCTTTTGATCTTCAATCATCTCTTCATCAAAACCTTTGCATTTGCTAAGTGGATTTTCAAGAATTTAGTTCCAAAAAGGGAGAAAACTCAAGTTTGGAGGTAAGAACGTCCTTCTCCTCTAAACTCTCAGTTCTTTACTGAAATTCCCAAGTTCTCAATCCTTAATTTGTGTTTTATAAAAGGTTTTAAGGTTGTGTTATTGATCTTGGCTTTTAAATGCAAGATTTGGTTGATTTTGATGAAATTTCGTATGATCTGATTGGGCAGTGTTTTGAGGTGTCAATTTGATCTTGATGATTTTCCTATTTTGGTTCAACCTGAATCAGGGAAAGAGTTTGTGGTCTATAGTGATGCGTCTTATGTTGGTTTGGGATGTGTGTTGATGCAAGAGGGTAAGGTGGTGGCTTATGCATCGCGGCAGTTGAAGGTGCATGAGCGCAATTATCCTACGCATGATATTGAGTTGGCTGCGGTGGTTTTTGCTTTGAAGATCTGGAGACATTACCTGTATGGTGAGAAGTGTACTGTGTACACGGATCACAAGAGTTTGAAGTATCTGATGTCTCATAAGGAGTTGAATCTTAGGCAGCGACGTTGGGTGGAGTTTCTCAAGGATTATGATTTGACGATTGAGTATCACCCTGGAAAAGCTAATGTTGTAGCGGATGCCTTGAGTAGAAAGGTAGCTGTTGAGTTGAGGGCTATGTTTGCCAGTTTGAGTATTTCGCGTGATGGTGGTCTTGTGGCTGAGTTGCAAGTGAAACCATCTTTGGCTCAGTTGATCAAGGAAAAGAAGTTGCTGGATGATTCCTTGGTACCGCATGTTCAGGATATTGCGGAGGGTAGGCCTTCGGATTTCTGTTTTAATGATGATGGTGTGTTGTGTTTTGGGAGTCGGATAGTAGTGCCCAATGATGTTGAGTTGAGGCGTGCTATCTTGACTGAAGGTCATAGTAGTCCTTTTGCTATGCACCCTGGTAGTACTAAGATGTATCGTGATCTTCGTGATGAGTACTATTGGGTGGGTTTAAAGAAAGATGTTGTGGAGTTTGTAAGCAAGTGCATGGTGTGTCAGCGAGTTAAGGCTGAGCATCAAGTTCCTTCAGGTTTGTTGCAACCGTTGAGAATCCCTGAATGGAAGTGGGAAAGGGTTACCATGGATTTTGTATCTGGTTTACCCTTGTCACCATCGAAGAAGAATTCGGTGTGGGTGATTGTGGATCGCCTGACGAAGTGTGCGCATTTCTTGCCTGTGCATACTACGTTTTCTTTGGATAAGCTTGCGGAGCTGTACATTGCTGAGATTGTGCGGTTGCATGGTGTGCCAAGGTCGATTGTGTCGGATAGGGATCCGAGGTTTACATCGCGTTTTTGGCAGTGTTTGCATCAAGCTTTGGGTACGCGGTTGAATTTCAGTACATCTTATCATCCTCAGTCGGATGGTCAGTCCGAGCGTGTTATCCAGGTTTTGGAGGATATGTTGAGGTGTTGTGTGATTGAGTTTCAGGGCTCTTGGGAGAAGCATTTGCCTTTGGTGGAGTTTGCTTATAACAATAGTTATCAGGCAAGCATTCAAATGGCACCTTATGAGGCTTTGTACGGGAGGAAGTGTAGGACTCCTCTTTGTTGGGCTGAAACGGGTCAGAAGTTGGTTTCGATGCCGGCTTTGTTGAAAGGAACCACCGAGAAGATGAAGCTCATTTGTGAGCGTTTGAAGGCAGCTTCTGATCGGCAAAAGTCTTACGCGGATTTGAAGCGTAAGGAGATTGAGTATGCGGTGGGTGACCGTGTGTTTTTGAAGGTTTCACCTTGGAAAAAGGTGATGAGGTTTGGCCGTAAGGGTAAGTTGAGCCCTAGGTACATTGGACCATACGAGGTGATTGAGCGTGTGGGTCATGTTGCGTACAAGTTGAGGCTACCTCAAGAGTTGAAGAAGATTCATGATGTGTTTCATGTTTCTATGCTTCGGAAGTATAGATCAGATCCTTCGCATGTGATGCATGTGGAAGAAGTGGAATTGAATCCGGATTTGACCTATGATGAGGAACCGGTGAAGGTTCTGGATTCGGATAGTAAGGTTCTTCGTGGCAAGACCATTGAGTTGGTAAAGGTGTTGTGGAAGCATCGTGGTGTTGAGGAAGCCACGTGGGAGCGGAAGGATGACATGCTGAGGCAGTTTCCATATCTCTTTCCTTCAGGTAAATTTCGAGGACAAAATTTCTTAAGGGGGAGAGTTGTAACGCCCCAATTTTGGGCTTAGGAGTTTTGGGATTCGGACCGGTTCGGTCGGAGTGCGGTTCGAATATATAAGAGTGAATTTAGGAAAGCCTAGTTCGGGTTGCATTAAAAATATGGGAAAATTTCTTAAAATTCTCTTTTATTATATATAAGAGTGTGGTGAAATCAATTTTACAAAATGAGGTTTGGAAGGGTGACATTTTGGGTAGTGACCAAAATGTAATTTTCGAAAACTGTGAGACTGTTTTAAAAAGGATTGAAACTTTGAATCTTTAAGGAGCTATTTACCCAATGGGAGTTTCTCCAGATTTTTCTAAAATATTAAATGATTTTTTAATGGTTTTTAAATAAAACTAAAAAGGAGGGAAGATATTTTGGCATTTCCAACTAACTTCCTAAAATTTCATTTCCATTTTCTCTCATCTTTCTCTCAAACCAAACACATTTTCTCCAGAGCTTTTCCCTCTGATTTTGTCACCTAAATAACACATTTCAACTCTCTTTTGATCTTCAATCATCTCTTCATCAAAACCTTTGCATTTGCTTAGTGGATTTTCAAGAATTTAGTTCCAAAAAGGGAGAAAACTCAAGTTTGGAGGTAAGAAGGTCCTTCTCCTCTAAACTCTCAGTTCTTTACTGAAATTCCCAAGTTCTCAATCCTTAATTTGTGTTTTATAAAAGGTTTTAAGGTTGTGTTATTGATCTTGGCTTTTAAATGCAAGATTTGGTTGATTTTGATGAAATTTCGTATGATCTGATTGGGCAGTGTTTTGAGGTGTCAATTTGATGTTAAATGAATGTTAAATTGATGAGAATTTGAGTTTTAATTAATGCAATCCCGGATAGGTTGATTTTCCTAAGTTTAGCTTGAGTTCTTGGTTGTTTTTGGAGTGATCTTGATGATCTGTTATAGCTTGAGGTATAAGGGCTTGGTTATATCCTTTTTGGATGTTAATTGATGTTTAAGGATGATTAGATTTGATGGATTATGGCTGGGTAGTGTTGTGGAGTTGTTTGGATGCATTTTCGGTTGTGTTTGGTAGCCGAAAATGGAGTGTGGATGAGAGCAGCGAGTTTAGGTGCTTTCATTGAAGATATTAATGCATGATGATGCATTAATCCTCTGCTTTGATGTGTTTAAAACAGGGGAATCATCTTTGGATCCTAGTGGTGGTGATCCGGAAGCTTGATTGGTGTTTCGGCAAGTGGCGAAACGGAATCGGTGAGTGGTTTTTGGTTTTCAGCTTTGAAACCAATGTTTTGAAGGTTTGGGAGCTTAGTTTGAGTCTAAACAACTTAGCTAAGCTCAAGAGTAAGTTTTCGGAAAAACTCTCTTGAAGATGAACCATGGATTGGTTGTATGCAATGTGGTTTGTTTGCATGTTTTAAATCCTGTTTTGAAAGCATATTTAGCATGTTTATTTGCTGAGATTATAAGCCATGTGTTGAAGGATGCTCAAGGTAAGAGATCCTTATTTTTGAACATTGTTTTAATGTGGTTTGATGCTTAAAGATGCATGATGTTATGGCTTTGTTAAATGCTTTAAAACAGTAGAATATTGTGGTTAATGATGCATATTGGCAAGTGATGGTTAAGGTCACAAAGGTGGTTAAAAGTCCTTGTGTGAGCCTTGTTTATTTAAGAACAACATGGTGGTTAAAAGTCCATGGTTGGTTCTTGGTTAAGATCACAAAGGTGGTTAAAAGTCCTTGTGTGAATCTTGTGAATTTTAAGAACAACATGGTGTTTAAAAGTCCATGGTTGGTTCTTGGTTAAGGTTACGAAGGTGGTTAAAATTCCTTGCGTAAGCCTTGTTATTAAGAACACCAAGGTGTTTAAAAGTCCTTGGATGATTCTTGTTAAGGACACAAAGGTGTTTAAAAGTCCTTGTGTGGTCCTTGTCATGGTGTTTAAAAGTCCATGGGTTAAGGACACAATGGTGTTTAAAAGTCCATGTGTGGTCCTTGGAAATTATAAGATCACAATGGTGTTTAAAAGTCCATGTGTGGATCTTATGTGGAATGTATCACTTGTTGCCAATATGACATGTTATGAATTCGAAGCATGAATTGCTTGTTTTAAATGCTTATGAGCATGTATAAATGTTGTTTTGAAGAATGGTTTATAAATGTGTTTTATAAATGCATTATTGTGTGGTTTTAAATGAGCATTCCTCACTAAGCTTTTGCTTACGCTCTCTCTTTTCTTAAACCAATAATGCAGAGCATTAAAGTGCATTGAGGGCAGCAAGGAGGGCAAGAATCCAAGTGGTGAACTAAGCTCAAGTATGGTGAAGGTTTCTTAAACACTATTAGCTTTTGGCATTTGGCAATGGGGGACCTATGTTGATGTTCTGGGAGATGTTTTGGACTCCCTAAGTTGGTTTTATGATGTTAATAATGTTGGAACTTGTAATTGGCCTTTGTGATGTGGTTTTGGTATATTGATGCTTGAATGGTTTTCTAAGTAGGAAGCATGCCTTTAGAATTGGGGATTTTCATAATCGATGCCATGTTGATGTTTGGTTGATGCAATTATGTTCCTTGTATGTTGAATGACTTGCTAGTATAATTTGGTTGCATTTGGAGCATGTTTGATAGGTCAATTATGTGTTAAACCAGCTAATTTTCTGCAATCTGGGCAGGCCGTATCGGAACGGGTGCTACCGTTTCGGAACAGGGGCCTAAAATGGCTTAGGCGTTCCGAAACGGGAGGCAACGTTCCGGAACGGAAAGGCCACTGTCAAGTCACGTTTCAGAACCCGTTGTGGAACGGTCCCGCGTTTCGGAACAGGTCCTTCCTGTTTCGGAACACCCGACCGTTGGGCTCGGAATTTGATGGTTAAATGTTTTGAAATATTTGCATTTTAGTCCCGAATCTTGTTTTTGCAATTGTACGAGGTTGAGATGTCCGTTTGAGCTGAAATTTGACAGAGAAGCATGAAAAATGATTAATTTCAATTTGGTAACTTTAACTTGGGCTAAGTCCTATTAATTTTCAGAATTTACAATTTGGTCCCTAAAGTCTTAATTTGTGCAATTGAGTCCCTGAATGTTCTCTGATTGTTATGATGTTTGTATATGATGATCTTGTGAACATATCTAGGGTTAACGTGCATTTAGATAAGTTTTAAAAAGAAAAAAAGGGTCGTTAATCAAGGTTGACTTTCGGGTTGACTTTGGTTTTCCCCGTGTAAACTTCTTAATTCGGTTCATCCGTCTGGGCCGGGTTAAGGGGGTTACATTTCCATTTGTTCTGCAGAACGCGGCTTTTGCATATTTCACGATAAATTTGCGACGAGACGTTTGAAATTCTCATGCCTTGTAGAACGCGACTTCAATTTATTTTTTTAAAAAATAAATACCGAATAATATACTCCACATCGGACCGAAGTCGCGCCTTGTAGAACGTGAGTTTGAAAATCGCATCCTACAGAATGTGATTTACCCTTACGTGGACCGATTGGGTGGTATTTTTCCAAATGTTGTTCTTAAGGGGTATTTTTCCAGATAAATTCTCAAAATGAAATATCGGGCCAAATTAGCCCTTAAAAATTTTAAATTCACGTGTACTTTGGTGATTTTCTTTATATTTTTAGGGATAATGGCACCCATGCCCCCTGTACTTTGACAGAAACTTTAATGTGGTGCTTAAACTTTGGAGGCGTTCAATGTGCCCCCTGAACTTTATCTCAGTCATATAATATACCCCTCAGCTTTAACGTCGTTAAATTGGTGACGTGACTTGACACGTGGACTACTGAAAAGATGCCATGTGGCGTTTTGGCTCAGAAAAAATAAACAAAGTCAAAAGAGGTGCATCTAAGCAAATTAACCATTTTTATATGAAAAAAGACTAAATAAAATATAATTTAAGAGGGAGGACATGAGAACAAGTTTACCCTTTTCTTTTTGGATTAAATTAAACCTTTTTCATTCCTCCAAAGAACATTTTCTTCTTTGACCATCGATGTTTTTGTTGTCGCCGATTTCTCCCATCATCTTTGTCACAGGTGTGAAGACCCTAGTTTCATCGAGCGATCAGATTGGAGTTCGATACGCTTTGGGTCTTTTTTCGATCACGCCCACCGTGGCTCTTCGGCTCTGGTCCCTTCTTTCCCCGATGTCGTTTTGGTCTCATCCGGTGATGGGTCTCCTGAGTTTCCCTTGTGCTCGTACCCGCAAATAAAATCATTTTGGTACTTCCAATTTGTTTTAATTGCTTTGATTTCTTATTAAAAATGAAAAAATGATGTTCTAATGGAAAAATTTTGACTCAAACTTTAAAATTTTCGATGTTTATTGGTCTTTAAAAACAATTTGTTTAATTTATGCATTGCCCTAATTTTTTCAGAAGCTTTGACTTGAAACTTCGTTTTCGAGCTTCCAATTTGGTTGAATCGCTTTAATTTCTTCTCAAAAATCAAAACATTGATGTTCTAATAGATTAAGGGTTTTCGAATCCCTTTGACGAGGAGCGCAAAAGTTTTTAGATTTTATTTAGTTTTTTTTCATATAAAAAGGGTTAATTTGCTTAGATACCCCTCTTTTTACTTTATTTGTTTTTTTTTATAACTAAAACGCCACGTAGTGTCATTTTAGTAGTCCACGTGTCAAGCCACGTCACCATATAATGGCGTTAGAGCCGAGGAGTATATTATATGACGGAGATAAAGTTCAGGGGGCACATTGAACGCATCCAAAGTTTAAGCACCACATTGAAATTTCTGTCAAAGTACATGGGCATGAGTGTCATTATCCCTATTTTTTATTAATAATATAAATTCGTATTTTAAATTTTAAATATAACTTTTTAAAAGTTAACACCTCCTACATATAAATTTTTGTCCATTCCTGTTATCAAGTGCAAGTTTTTATGCATTTTTGCGGGTATGATTGTTTGGATGTTAATGGTGTTTTAGTATTATGTCTTTCATTTCTGAGTTTGATTTATTAATCTAAGATTGTTTACTTAGCTCAATCATACTCGTATGACATACAAGTTATTTTCAATTTAGATTAAACTAAACATTGAACTTAAAAAATTTGGAACCCAACGAATTATCAAAGTAGAAAAGATGATAATATACATCTTAAAATACTCAGGTTTAAGCACCATTGCTTGTAATGTGTGTATCTCATCAAAAATTATATATATATATATATATATATTACATTATAATCACCTTAAAAGTATTAAAAATATTAAACTAAAAAAATCAATGTTCATTCAATACTTAATTTTTAAAAAATTCTTAATTGTCGTCTTTTTCCCTTTTTTGAATAATTATAATGTGATTAAAAGGTTATATATGTTTTAATTTTTTTGACCTATTAATAAGGTACATACACTTTACAAATAAAGCTGATTGAACTTGAGTCTCTTAAAATAAACATCATTCTCTCTTTTCACTTGGACTACTCGTTAGATTCTTAATGATTGTCTTTCTAGTTCTAAATCAATAAAATTGTTTGGTTGTTTGTCTTTCTAGTTTTAAATCAATAAAATTGTTTGGTTGTAAAGAAATCTGTATTTTATTCCATTTATGGCCTTAAGCAAACGGCGTAGACCCGTATAGTGGGCCGATTTTTTATGGTTGGACAAGTAACCCAAAACCCGTATTATTACATTAACATTTTTTATTTTAAAATATCAAATGAACATTTCATTTTTTATTGATATTGGTAGATAATTATTGTATACATCAAGATAAAAAAAATATTATCACGTCTTTTTTTAGCAAAACAGCTAAATTTTATTAAAAAAACAATGGAAGCTATCACAATTCACAAATATAACGCATTTACAAAATATATAAACTGTCTACTAAAATATCATACGGAAATAAAATTAAAAATTTAATAGGGCAAAGAAAAGCAAATTCTTCCTTTGAGATTAGTGTACATCGTCAAAGAACTCAGAAATTTTCATAAATCTCCTAAAGTAGTGGTGAACGAACCAAATTATCAGACATAATAAAAAACATAACCCGATCTTGATATTTTAATAAAAAAACCGAATAAACTCGACTCTACATGAAAAAGAATTAATAAAAATATTAAATACAATATATAAAAATATAATAAATATATCATTTCGGATTGGAGAATTTTCATCCTAAACCTGAACTCGCTTCGCCCGACTTTATTTCTCCAATAACCCGACCCGAATCCAATTTTTTAATATAAAAAACCCCCTCCCCTATCGAGTTGGGTCAGTAACCGACGGAGACGAGTCAAATTACCATCCCTATTTACGAGGTAAAAAAAAGAATGGTTAAAGGACCAAACTATCACACATTTTGTTCCACTACACAATTTCGATTACATCAGCAAACAACTACTAAAGGGAATGAAATTTTCTATAACTACCGACAAACACAATAAGAAAACAAACATCATGAGGATTTCTGTACGAACACCAAATGACCGCTAAAGTATACGAAAATTAGGGTTGGGAATTTTCGGGTACCCGAGATTCGGGTACCCAGAAAATCGAGTACCCGGTTCGTCCGGGTACCTCTTTAAAAGGCCTGTGTCCCGGCCCATTAAATCCGGGTACCCGGTTCATATTTTCTTTATTTTTTTATTATTTTAGAATTAATAAAATCATATGTTAAACACAAAAATATTTTAAAAAAATTAAACTTAAAACTTAAAAGAATATAATACAAACAAAGAAAAAATATAGGGATTTAAACTTAATTTTAGAGTGAAAATATTAAGAAACATAAAATAAAAATATAATTTTAAATATAAAAAATATATATTAAATTTTATCGGGTCGGGTCGGGTACCCGGCCCGGTCGGGTAATTTTTTTCCGGGAATTACCCGGTATTTTTATTTCGGGTAGTCGGGTCAATCGGGTCGGGTATTTTCTCCAACCCCTAACGAAAATCATGTCAAATAGCAGAGAAAACGTAATACAAAAACAGAAGAAAAAAATTGTGCCACAAAGACAGAAAAGTGTAATACATAAACAGAGGAAAAATGTGGCACAAGAAAAAAGTTTTTTATTAAAATTTTAAAAAGAAAACGACAATAATACAGCCCTATTTATACTATTTTTAAAGTGCTTGAAATAAACTATTTTACGATAGTTGTTATTGTGACCATAAATGATCTAAATTAAGTTTTTTAAAGCACGATACAAGAGCAAAGATTCGAGGATACAACAATAATACAACCCTATTTAAAATATATTTGAAGTGCCTTGGAATAAATTATAATATGAATAGTTGTTATTGTTACCATAAATGATATAAATTAATTTTTTATAAAAATATATTTTTGAATGAAATATAAAAATCATATTCTATTACTAAAATTAAATTTTAAAAGAGGTTATATGAAAATATGATATATTCCAAAAAAAAATCGTAAAGCAAATTGAAATTTTATAAATATTATAGAAAATTCACACTGTGATAATACAAAATTTGATATTTAGACATTTTCAAATATACACGGTGAAACAACACCTATTCTCACATATAGAAAAATATGATGTTTATATATAATATATATATAAGTATCCAATACATTAATCTACTAATCTAAACTATGTAATGAAAAAATCAATTATAGAAATAATTTTTCAGAACAAAAGTCTTGTCCCTTCTTATGTCTTTATATACGTTTCGATATTAAAAAACTAAATCTAATTTCTAATACTAATTTTTAAATTATAAACCCTAAAAATTAAACTTTATACTATAAATCCTAAGACCTGCATATTAAACACACTCTCGAGGTAGTAAGATGACGGAGATATCGCTCATCGTTTGTCAACAACCGACTATGCACAGCGAGTCAAGGAAGGTTCAAACTCGCTCATAATATTCTGTTTTCAATAAAACTACCGTTGCGTTACAAATAGGATAATCAATAGATAAAGTTTCCTTTTGCAAAATAAAGTTACAATTTCTTCTAGTTTTTATTTTAATTACAGTTTCATTGTCGTATTAAATATTAAATTCAATTTCTAAGTCAATTCAAATTATTTTAACTCCATATTTTTTGCGGTCCAATTTTCATCTCATAAAAAATTGAATTCAAATAAATTTAAACTAAAATTTTCAAATTTACTTTTTTAAATTCAAACTCATTTTTCTGTCTTGATTTTTTTTAGTTCAATTTGAGTCAAACTTGAATAAACAACAAGATTTTATTTAAACACCTCTTAATTGTCTTCCATTACTATGATAATCTTGTTTAATCATTTTCATGTTAGGAGGAAAAACACTAAAAGAACAAAACAAAGGACAGCACATGGTGGGGGCATATAGGCTAACCTTAGAAGCAATTTCATCTTTATCCCTAAAACATGATAATTACTAAAAAAATCCATAATAAATTATTTAATTCTTTAAATAACATTAAAAAATTTAAATCTTAAACGTTTTGAAAAGGACAGACTAAATTAAAAAATTATATATTCAATTAATCAATAAATTAAATATCAATAATTATATTAAAAACACTCTTCATCATAGTATTTGTTTCCCTTTATTTAATTTTAATATTATTTTAAATCAAATCCTTCGTGTCTATTCAAAATTGCTTGGAATAGTCAAGGGGAATCTTCCTTTCTAAATCATACAAGAAACAAGTGGACTTGAAGCCCCCTTCCTTTGAACCAAAAACAATATATTAATGCTGTTAACAACCCTTAATTTGTCCTTTGAATTTTCCTTTTATATTCCTCTAAGGCAACCCAGGTTATCTCAACTCACCCCAAGAACAGGATATGTTACGTATCTTCTTCTAAGATTATCGGTGAGACTCGAATCCAAATACTCGAACTCGACGGGCTAATCCGTTGCATGTTTTTATCTCCTCCTCCGGCTGTAACCAAGTTATTATATCAATGTATATGTATTCAAGCTGTCCAGTGAGAGTTCATATAGCTTTCTTCTCCATTCCATGTTTCATTAAATTACGGAAATGGTCCCTGTGTTCTTCCATAATTCATTGCCATTTCTTAATTTGGTATTTTATAGTAAACCATTTCTTAATTGATTGTTGCTTGGATGTCCTCTCTGCAAAACGAAAATCATTGGTAAGAAGTCTAATATTTTCTTTGGTAAAGTCTCAGATTCGAGTAACATGGATAGCTCCGCGAGAAGTTCGCCATCTGATTCGACCCTAGATATAATCAGGATCAGTAATTTCGGATAAAAACATTGATATTCCCAGAAAAAGCCATAAGCATCCAATTAGGGAAATAGTTGCTGCATCTACAAAAAGACCCACATCAACTTGCATGCAAAGTTCAAAGGATTCATTATCAGATCTAATGGATGCCGCAATCTTCCATGGATAAGAAGAAATTATGGGTTGCTTTATAGTCAACTTGTCCACAAAATATAAAATTAGTCTACTTCTCTAGCAAAGAAAATATGGTGGAAACATACTTACACGACATCTCGCCGTAGCTACCTCATATCAATCAATGCCAAGCTCGGTGTTTCGTTTCAGAAACCAAGTTAATATCTTCACTGCTACCTGCAAAATCAATGGAACTATAATCAAATTGATTTTTTCTATAAAAAAACAGGAAAATGGGGAGCAGAACGGAAAATGGAAAGATTGAGGAGGAGGACGACGACAAGGGAACTGAAATTGGTATGCAAATACTGGAATATACAAAATCATGTGCTGGTTAACGATTTTGTTCAAATGGCGCCTGAAAAGAACGGAGAATTAAAAAAAAAAAAGAAACTGGAGAGGGGAAATTCATTAATGGCCGCGCAGTCCTCCTTAAAACGATTTACAGTTCCAATTTCCGAATACATCATATTGGTTATTTTTTCGATTTTGCTTCTATGGGGTATTATATTATTTTAGTTGTTCTTCGCCAAATTCAAACAGGATCATAACATAAATCATGACCCTTCATCTTCTTTAGACCTGCTCTGCTATTGCCACTGATTCCTGTTATGAACAAGGTAAACATGGTGACCATAGCAAGGAATATTCTTCCCCGCCGCCGAGCAAAGAGAGAAAGCAACGGGAGACCCCGGGATCTGACGTATGCAGGGGAACCTGGGAGTACTCGAAGGAGACGACGACTTTGAAGACGAAGCTGACGATGAAGGAGGAGGAGAAATCGGTTTTTTGGCGGATTTAGGCAACGAGAGGAACGCTCTGATCTTTAAAGAAGATGGCGGGGACGCAATCCGATCGTATTCCTCGATGAGATTCGCGAGATCCTCATCGGAAGTGATCGAAACCAGCGCGTCCAGATCCTCCGTCGGCAGCTGGCAACGTAGAATAACGGATTTCCCACCATACATCTCCCCCATCTTCGAAATCAACTCTGTAATATAATATATTTCATTTCTCATTATTTCAACAACACATAATTTTTTTTCTTTCTTAGCAAACAACTTTTGGCCGTCTTAAATTACACGTACATGTAATATAAAGTTGGTAAATGAAAAGGTCAAAGAATTACTGACCAGAAAAGGGAATGGAGCGATCAACGGCGAGAACACGGGTTTCGCCGCCATGATAACGAAGTTTGCCATCGGGGTAACGAGGGAGGATTTTGCCGCCGTAACTGCAGAGGAATTTGATGGTGGCGGGGCTAGGTCTACCGACCATGTTTTTTTTTCAGTGACTTGGAGTTGGATTACAAGAGGCGCGGCGTTTCCTGGCGGCGGAAGATGCTTCTGGACTCTGGGGAGTGGTGCCTTCAAGCCTAGGTTTTGAAGTATGGAAACCTAATTTATAGAGACTACGGATGGGAAAGGGGGCCCACTTATAACCTACGTCAACACTCAACACCATATCCGGTATCCCCACGGTAAAAGTTGTCGAACATTTCCCGGTACTTCACACAACCGTTTTTTTGGGAAGTACTCCCGTGAGACAATTTTAATTGTGCTCTTGAAATGAGACGATTTTAATTAAAAATTATATAATTATATAAATTTTTATCTAATTAATAAGAACAGACGTAGTTACATAATATTAAATTTTGATTTTACTTAAATTATTATTTAATTTTATATAAATTTTTATTAAAATAATAAGAATTTGTATAATTACGCAGTTTAACCTTTTAACATCTTGCATTTTTTTTCTGCTTTAATATATTTCTTCTTGGTAAGTGTAGTAATGTTTTGTAGGAGACGAAAGCAAGTTTTGCCTTTTCTTCTCTTTTAATATTTATGGTCTTGAATTTTGTGTGTGAACTTTCATTTCATTTCATTTTATATTTTGTAGGTTCGATTCTCATCATAAGTACGGAGTGATTTTAAAATTTATAATTATTTTTTGTTTTTATAAAATAACGGAATGCAAAATATTAATTGTACTCATGAATATTTAGGAAATAAAAAAGCTATTTACTCCACAATCGATAGACTGAAAAGCAGGGATTGGGCCGTGTTGAGGGTGCGGTGGCACCCGAAATTTTTAAATTTTTATATAGTTTAAATATATTTTTATATATTTTCTTTTAGGTAATCAAAAATTGTTTTTTAAAATTTTATAATTCTAAACCTTCACATTTTTAATAAAATTCCTTAAAATTTTGTATATGACGAAAAAATTAATGTGTTCATCTATATTTCGAGTCGCTGATATTCCATTTTATCTCAACTCTACAAAGTATTTATCTTTTAAAAAATAATACAATTATTTTACACATGAAAATTGTGTACATTTCTAACCAAAAAGTTATACAATGTTAATATTACTACTTTTGCTTATATTATTAATTTTTAAAAAAAATATTTTGAAACATAAAATATATTATTATCAATATTTTTTAAGTATATTATTACCAATATTAAATACCCAATAAAAATAAACTAAAAAGCTTGTATATAAAATATATAAATAAATAAAAACCCTAACTGAAATATTGCGATTCCTCCTATCACGGAAAGATGGCCCAGGGCGTTGCGGCCGAAAAATGTAAAAATGATTATATTAATTCGATATTATTAATATTAGTAACCGTTTTGATATAGGTGAAATGATTTGTTTTAATGTATTGGTCAGTAAGTACAGAGTCGTAATTTAAAGTTTTAGGAGTAAAATATAAATATTTAAAAGTGTGAGGTAAATTTTTAAATAAATTATTTTTTAAAAAACAATTATATATAATAACAAAAAAAGCTTTTGGGGCGAGGTCAATTGCCCTTTCTACCCCATATAATTTTGTTATATTGGTTAGTGTATGATTTTCTTTATAATGTATTTCTTTATATTTTTTATTAAAATGATAGAACATTTATTCCAATTAAATTTAGGATATAATATCATTTTTTAATAGTTTAAAAGTAATTAAAAGGTAGTATATTTTTATAGATATTCTTAATTCTTTGACAATGCTCATACACCATGTAGACATAGCAATTTAAAACTCATGTCTCCTAAGATAAACAACATCCGTTTTTCTACCGGGACATTTGTTAATATTAATAATAATGAATTTATTATAAATATAATTCCCAATTGAATACTTGGTATTATATGCTTTGTAAAACTAATTCGGGGCCCACGTTGTACAGTCTCATTCGAACACGTAATAAATAAGGATGTCCTGGAGGAATGGTCTCCGCAACAACTTTGTCTGTAGCGGCTCCTAACAGTAGGGGTGTTTTAAAACAGCCGAACTGGTTTACCCGATTCGAATTTAAAAATATAGAGTAATTTTTAAAAATAATTACCCAATCGGGCTGGAACATGGGCCGGTAATTTTTTCGGGACACGGGCCGAAAGTTTTTTCTTATCGGGTACTCGATCCGACCTGACAATTTTTAATATATATTTTTATATTTTAAATTATATTTTTATTTTAAGTTTCTTAATATTTTTACTCTAAAATTAAATTGCCCAAAAATAATTAAAAATAAAAATATATTTATAATTATTAAATACAAAAGTAATTTAAAATAAAAAAATAAAGATCATGTAAATTGCCCAAAAATAAAACCCCAAATCACATCTAATCCCCAGTCCACAAACCTCAAATCCCTTCCTCCACCTTCACTAATCACCCTCACCTGTTCTGATGTATACCAGAAGGAATAAAACAAACCTCAATCTCCCATTTTTCTGTTGAAAAAAAAAATACTCCACTTCTCTACAAGTTATGCCTTCTGTTACTATACTCCAAATTTCACATCCCTCTTTCACTAAAAGGTCCTTGATGAAATTAGATCAAACAAACCCTCAAATACTCAGCTTCATACAGGAGAAAATTGAGTTTTTATCGCTAGAGATCCCTTCACATTATGACCGGTGAAAATGAAGGAAAAAGATTTGGGGTTTGTTGATTTGGGGCTTTAATTTTTTTTATTTTAAATTGTTTTTTATTTAATAACAATAAAATATACTTTTACTTTTATTTTAAATTATTTTTATATTTAATAATAATAAAATATATCATACCAAAACATTAATAAAATAATTCATAGTGACCAAAATGTTTAATGTATAAAGTTCAGTTGTCAAATTAAAAAATTTTAAAGTTGAGTGAGTAAAATATAAGTGAGAAGATAGTTGAGTGATGATCTGTCTAATTTACCCACAATGATATTTATGAATGTAAAATTTTCATTATTTACGTATAAAAACAAAATAAATAGGAAATCTGGTGGTCACTATCCCTAGTCTGTACGTAATAGATATGGCTGCTGGTTGTGGTGTTTAGCGATCCACTCTTTTCCATCGAAGAATTGCAATATAAAAGCTTCTCGACAATATCAGCCTTCCATGTAGAAATAAACACAACGTTCCGGGAACTATTTGTATAACATTCGTTTATTAAGTTATGTAAACGAGTATAAATACACTTTTTATGTTCATTTAATAAACAAGCGAACAAAGGTGTGTCCGGTTTGTTTATATTCACGAACAAAGTCATTTATCGACTCATATATAAGTTCGTTTACTTGGTTTTCCTTTTTCCTTTTATCTATTTAAATTTTAAATAACTGTGAAGGTAGAGACTAAATTGAACACATATTAAATTTTAGAGTTTAAACTGTGAAGCCTATACAACTTAAGGACCAGTGGCGTAATTTTATAATTTTTCTTTGACTTGAAAATAAAATGATAAAAACAGAGCGTTGGTTACCTAACATGTTCGCGAGCATTTAAACGAACACGTTTGTAAACATATCCGTGAACGCTAAATAAACGAAAACGAATACCTAAAAAATAAATAAACGAACACGAATGTAATATTAAAAATTTAAACGAACTTGAATCGAACATAAACACCTTAAAAAATAAACAAACGAACACGAACAAAATCTTATTCGTTCAAACTCGGTTCATTCACACCCTTACTTCCACAACAAGTTTTGGCTTCTTGGTTATATTATCTAATTTCTTTTTCATCTATTAACCATAGAATAATATTGAACGCTTTGATATGTTTGATCACACCTCATCTTGCATATTATATTAGTGACATGCCATTCGAGCTAAACTCAATCACATTACACGTGTTTACTCGTGAGCAAGTAACCAAAAAATATATTTAAATTATTTAAAAAATCGAAAACTATAAAAAAAATACAGAAACCTGAACTATGAATATAAAAATTACTAAAAACCTATTACTTTTCATCAATTATTTCAATTTGATAAAAATAAATAAAAATCCAAATATAAAAATTTAATTTAGTTTGAAGTTTGAGGATTAAATATATGATTAGAACGAAAATAATTAATAACCGGAGATTTAAGTAACCAAATAATTTTCCACTATACTAAATATTAATTGTGCATCCAATGATCATGTCATGTGGTTATCCGGGGATAAGACAGTTGCTGCAAAGTATATCCGTTTTATCTCCTTATCCTTTGGATGGGACGATGACAGAATCATGCACTATCACTACCCTATCCCTCCTCCTACGTTACCCTCTTTAAATGTATTAATTTACAAGTTGGTATAAAGTAATTTTTTTTAAATTATTCGAGTTTACAAGTCTTATTTTATAATTATTTCTTTTGAATCGAGTCGAGTCTAATTTTTAAGTTTCTATACAAATTTAATTGTAATTGTTTATAATGTTATAGTACATATTGATTATAATTTAAACGACTTTCTACATCTATATATGATATACAAATATATATTTCTTCATATTTTCACATTCAATATACAAAATATAGCATGCAGAATTGACAGACTCGACTCGACTTGAAATTGAAAATTATCAACCAATTACTAAAACTTTCGAATTATTCTAATTTTCATTTTATAACTCAAATTTTATTTGAAAATTTTCGAATCAAGTCGAATTTTTAAAATTACAAATTGAATCAAAACGAGCAATTTTTCTCATTGAGCCCGGTCGAATAATTCAATTTTTTCGAGTGGGCTCGAGTTTTGCCACCCCTAGTATCTATCAACAAATTATATCATGGGCCTTCTTTGTCAGCGGCGGATTCAAAAATTTATGAATGATATTCAATTTCTTTTTTCAAGTGAGTATATAATTTTTTTTTCCTTTTCACACTAAACAAAATTAATTATTTCTAAAAAAACATAACCTTAAATTAAACTTTTTTTTCTTTTTTAAAAAATGAGGATGTGGATGCTCCCACCAGGGCTGAGTGCATATTCCCTTGCTCATCGTCAAATCATTTATGATCTCAACTAATAAAAATCATCATGTCATCTTTTTTATCAAATAAAGTTTCACTTAATAAAAACTATTTTGGGTAAATTTTACTGGAGGTCCCTTTGTTTAGTGTGTGTTCTATTTTGGTCACCCAATTTGAAATAAAATTATTCTTGTCACTTATATTTTCGACCGTTACCGTTTTGTCACCTAACCGTTAGCCTCCGTTAATACATGATGTGACATGTTAATAAAAAATATTATTTTTAAATTAAACCCTCAAACTTTTAAAAGTCTACTTTTTCATCATCTTCACCAATTTATCAACCGCCCAAATTTGTTTCAATCCTTTTATTTGATTCTATCCATGCTTTTTTCATTCTTCATTCTCTATAAAAATGAGCAATAAGTTCAACATTCTCTTAAAACACCAATCTTGAATCTAAAATGATTATGCGTTTGGATTACTGCTTATTAGTTGATTGAATTTAATTGAATTTAAGAAACTACAGAGTTTTGCCTAGGAGAAGAAGTTAATTCTCTGTAAAGCAAAAGAACAGAAACTATGACTGCTGGAAGTTGTAGGCACACACATATTTTATAGCCCAAAACTATTTATTCTAAATTGTTTATGCCTTGTTTGACAATTTGAATTTATCTATTATGTAAATGATAAAGTTTTAAAAAAATATTGACTCTCTAATTTGGGACAATTTTTTCTTAGGTTTTAAGCAGCATTGTTCATCTTCATTAGCCGGCCCATTTCTTTTTTACTGCTCATTCTTACGAGCAATCGGACTTGCGTTCACTCAGACTAGCTCAATAACCTCCTGACTCAGTCTCTCCTATTTGCCTTAAGTCTGCCTCAAGCCATACCCATTGTTCCACTCACCTAATTTACCCTTCTATCTCAACAGGAGATTACAGGCATTCGCTACAACTCTAAACACGCTATTAAATTCTTGTTTAGAAATTAGTGCTCGTCATTTTGCTTGATTTTAAAAGCTACATCTTAATTTAAAAAAATTTAAATTTCACCAAAAAAAACTAAAAATCATGTTTGTTTGATGTTCCTATGTTGTTGTCAATTTTTTGTATTGTAATTTTGTGTCTATGATCTTATTCGCCTAAGAACGATTAGATTTTTTTACTTAAAGGCTCTTCACTTTTCCCCTAATTTAACTTATTTGCATCTTAATTTTTTGCTAAAAAAGATAATTTATGTCTGGTTATGTTTAATTTGAAGAAGTTCATTTTGCTTATTTGCTGGGATTTGAAATTATTGAGATTTCATTTTTAGAGAAAGGGAGGCTTTTTTGTGTGTGTGAAGATGGTGAAAAATTAAATTTTAAAATTTTGAGGATTAAATTTAAAAATAATATTTTTATTAATGTGCCACATCATCGCATTAACGGAGGCTAACGGTTGGGTGACCAAAACGGTAACGGTCGAAAATATAAGTGACAAAAATAATTTTTTTTCAAATTGGGTGATCAAAATAGAACACACACTAAACAAAAGGGACATCCGGTGAAGTTTACCCAGCTATTTTTAAAGTTAATTTATAGTAAATATAAGTAAATATTCACTTGGTAAAAATGTCATAAAAATTATAAAATTAATAATTTTTATTAGTTGAGCTAATAATTGACTTGACATGAAAAATCTATAATATAATTTTTAGTATCCGTCAAAATAAAAACAATACCATAACTTTAACACATTACATCTACATGCATGAATTATCCCCGGTTATATCCTAATTCCGTTCTGTCCGGCTTATTCTTCTTCAAGTTTTGCCCTGACCTGTAGCTTTCTCTGGGATAGGATAAGCTGTTGAAAGTTGAAACCCCTGAGCTCACATGCCGTTCACACGTGGCAATCGCATGGGACCGCCTTGCCATATGTGAATCGAATGAGTGACTCAGCGGCCTGTGCCTTTTAACACGCAACCATACCGAGTCCGCAAATGCCATCATTTGGGTCCCACATACACAATCAAAGTTCAGCTGTCGTTTACTCACAAAACTTAAGTGAAATAGTACGAGTATCTGTTTACTCCTCAAATGATGTGCTTTTTATGCATATATTGTCATGCTTTTGTTTGACTTTAAGTATATATTAATTTATTTTGCTAATAGTTTTATACATTTACATCTATGAACTGAAGAATGTATAATTTTTATTGTCAAAGTAAATAAGTGTTTTCTTGAACTGAAGAATGTATAATTTTTATTGTCAAAGTAAATAAGTGTTTTATTGTCATGGTGTATATGATCGACATGATTGAAACAGGTGAACACAAGAAGAAAATATTGACCGCAGTTGACAAAGAACAACAGAAGAATGCTCATGCTTGGTTGGCAAAAGAAAGAAGGTCGATGTCCGGTAAAATAGCTATTGTCTATTGTTTGATTTTAGGTATGTATTAATTTATTTTACTAATTATTTTATGTATTTAAATCTATGTTGAGCAATGTATAATTTTTATTGTTAAGTGAATGGGTATTTTTTTGTCATGATGTACAAGATCGACATGACTGGAGCAGGTGAACGCATGAAGAAAATGTTGATCGTAGTTCACAAAAAGCAGCAGAAGAATGATTGACAAAAGAAAAAAGGTCGATGCCCGGTAAAATAGTTTTGAGTCAGAATCAAGTCAGCCCAAGTTCTATGAAGAAAAAATGCGCCGAGAATTGTGGTAACAAACCCTCAAAATTTTACTCTAATTGTAATAAGGGTTTTCTCCCGTGGTATATAAAGGAGTTCAATACTGAGCTGAAGATGAGTGTTGCGCCACAAGGAAGAAAGGAGGGTAAAGATATATCAAGGTTCGAATGGACAGTTTTACCAAGAGCTCTGAAATCATTGAAGGGTTGCATTGAAAGATCTCTTTCTTTAGTCCATTTTTGTTAATTTTTTTTAATTTTGTGAATATGATTAAAAATAATAATGTGTTATTGGTTTCCCCAGCCATGAACTAATCTTTTAAGTTGGCTAGAGGTGTTTGCGATGAGCGCTTAACTTTTTAATTTTTTTTAATAATTGAATGTTTTGGCTTTATTGTCTCTTTTGCATATGCTTAATGGTACTGTATTTTATGCCATACAACAGTTGGTGTTGAATGTTTGTTATCCTCTCAATACCTTAACAGACTTGGAAAATAAAAATTATTTGCCACATACTAAGGGGGAACTTTGACAAAAGAAATTTAAGTAGATGAACTTACACCTGAATTGAATTTACTCCTTAGGAGTAAAAATTCAATTTTCATCAAGTTATTTGACTTTAAACTCACTATAGACATATAAGTGTTAAAAGTAATTAATTTAGGGTATTGCTATCGACGGAGACAATATTAATTTAAAATTTGCTCGACAAAAAAATTAAGATTGAACTTTGTTAATTAATGTCCCTTCTAGCGTAAAATCCAAACATCCATTGCCAAGTTCATCAATCATCTTGACACGTTTGTTTGCTAATCTATCTGAATCTTTGCTTCAATTTTTTTTATCATTTTTTTAATTACATCCGCAATCAGTTGTCGTCTTATTTATTTTAAATCACAAGTATTTATCGTGACATTTAATTCCTCGATAATCTATGTGAATATGATACTTTCTTACTACTATATTACTTATTGACCGTGTATACTTGCACGCAAAAAGATATTTATTTGGAATTATTTACTAGCATAATTACTCAAAATCCTTAACTTTTTGCCAAGTAGTATATCCTCAATAGTCTCTTCTATCCTAATCAATAGTCGAAGATTTGATCCTCATCTTGGACATAAGGCAACTTTGAAATTTGTGCTCAACGTTTGTGCTTTATGTGAGTTAACAAAACGCGAAAAAATAAATCGTTGGATTCACTGGACAACTTAAAAAAATTGGCTGCCGTTTTGTGAGTTTTTCTTTCTTATTTTCAATGTGTTTTAACTTGATTTTATAAACTTTAAAATTTTAGTTAATTGAATATTATAAAAGCATATATTCGAAAAAAAGTATTTCATTCAAATTTCAACGTTCAATCTAACATCTGATTTTTCTTCTTTTAATTGGACACTTAATTTGGTTTTCGATTCAAAATAGTATATGAACACAACTTCCAATTTAAATTGGATTGTTTTTAAAATTTAAATCTACTTAGAGTGTACAGACTTGGATAAATCAAATAATTTTAAAATTTATAAAATACAGATATTTTAATTTTAAATATAATAATTAATTGGACCCAAAAACTAAAATTACTAGACTAAACTATAAAGTTAAATTAGAGTACCAATATAAACTAAGAAGTTGAGTTCAAGTACTTAATTGGATAAAAAAATTTATAGTTAAAACACAAAAATATCTAATTTGAGTTCAAGTACTTAATTAGATCAAAAAGTCAATTTAAAACCAATTTAAACAAAAAGTCAGATTAAAATATCTAATTTGGTAATACAAAAATCCATATACTAAACTAATCCTTAAACCCTGGTATTAAATATATACACACACTTTTGAGTTTATCAAAAACAAATTTAAAACAAAAGGTTAATTGTATTACGTGTCTAAAAACATTCATTTTAATTTGGCTTTTAAATTTTTAAATATTTTAATTTTATCCTCAAATTATAACATTTATTCTAAATTGATCCCAAAATTTTCAATGTTCTAATTTTATCCCTAAGGCCCAAATTATGACCCTCATTCTAAATGGCCCCCAAACTTGTGAATGTTCCAAATTCTTCATCAAATTATCATTTATGTAACGTCATATATTATATAATACACATCAATGTCTGCATAACAATTACAATTTTTATTATAATTTTATTAACATGACATATGATTAGCATATGATGATAGTTTGTTGATAAAATTAAAACATTTAAAAATTTAAAAATTAATTTATAACGAAAGATAATCTGAGTATGAAATTGAAACGTATAGAAGTTTAAGGGGTCAAACTAGAATGAAGATAATTTTGAAATATAACATTTAATGTTTGAGAGTCAAACTAAAATAAAGATTATAAAGGACATGTGATGCAGTTAAGTTATAAAAATAAGCTATGAAATGGGGAAATTCTAATAAAAGGCGGACTAATATACAACTAAGAAACGAGATTATCGAAAATATTGTAAGTTAAATAACAAAATAGGTAAAGCTCTACCGGATATGTTGATTTAAAATAATGTATCCGGTAGAAAACATGAAAAAATATTTAAAAAAATTGGTAACCGACAAACTTAAGTTATCGGTAGGTATCGACTCAAACATAACAAAATAGGTAAATTTTTACTTATTTTGTTGATAAGAGTATCAACATATTAGGTAGCGCATATTATGTTATTAAAGTTTAAGCTGATGGAGCCTTGGAAATCCCACGATAACAAAATCGGTAAAATTACTTATTTTGTTGATAAGAGCATCAACATATTCGGTAGCGCTTTACCTATTTTGTTATTAAAGTTTAAGCTGATGGGGCCTTAGAAATCCGACGATAACAAAATAGGTAAAATTACCTATTTTGTTGATAAGAGTATTAACATATTCAGTAAATTACTTATTTTAAGCTGATAGGGCCTTTGGAAAATATCTATATTTTTTGAGTAAATTACTTATTTTGTTGATACTTTTGAGTAAATTACTTATTTTGTTGATAATTTTGAGTAAATTACTTATTTTGTTGATACTTTCGAAAGTATCTATATTTTTTTAAAAAAAGTATCGATACTTTTTTAAAAGTATCGATACTTTCGAGCCACATTGCAACCGGTTACATTGTTTTTTAAAAAAGTATTGATACTTTTTGTTGGTACTTTTTTAAAAGTATCGATACTTTCGAGCCACATTGCAACCGGTTACATTGCTTTTTAGAAAAGTATAGATACTTACGAAAGTATCAACAAAATAAGTAATTTACTCAAAAGTATAAAAAAATAGGTAATTTTACTTGATATGTTGATACTCTCATCAAAAAATAGGTAATTTTACTGGAAATGTTGATACTCTTATCAATAAAATAGGTAATTTTACCTATTCCGTTATGTTTAACCGATCACCTATCTAACCGGTCACACTGTATATTAGCCGTATATTAACCGCCTCACAACAAAACTGTCCAAAATTATAACGTAGCTAGCATTAATTACAAAGTTCAAAGAAATATTGACTATTCTTCATGTTTTAGCCCTAACTATGGTTAAAGGTATCATACCCTATTTTTATTGTCCATTTAATTGAAGAGTCAAATATGAATGTTCGAATAGATATTCTGAAACAGGTGTGATAAATGCAAATATTTGACATTTCTCGTAATGCGACATTAATGTGTATGTACGTACTGTCACACGCCATCCTTAAGCACCGAGGCCAACCGAGGCCAAATGAAGAGCTTTGGGCGTGCACAATGCACCCATGGGCGTTTTAAGGCAAAACATGAGCCAAAGAAGGTCTTAGAACGCCCCAGAGAGGCCTACAACTCTCTTGCAAAGTTTCCACAAGGTTCAAAGAGGTTCCAGGATGCTCCACAACCATCTAGGCTCATCCGAGAGGACCTAGAAGGCTCGAGAAGCTCAGGGAAGCATCAGGACAACTCTGGAACATTCTAGAAGCCTAAAGAAAAGTGTAGATATATAGAAGTTATCAAGAATACTTTAGATCCTTAGAGATATATGTAGAAGCCTATAGATATCTCTAGAATAGTTTAGGTTCTTTAGATATTTTGGGAGGTGAAATATGAGCCGTCTGATCAAATAAATTTCCACCGTCCATTGAGAAGGTTGAAGACTATAAATAGGCTAGCTAGGGTCATTTGTAAATCATCCTACAATTCACATAAGTTCCCTCTCTTGTAAAGCTTTCTTAAGAGTTCAATACAAAGTTTCTTTCCAATGTCAGTGTCATATCAACATCTCCGAATGTAAAACAATTGTATGCAAGGTTTCAATACTGTGCCATCGCTTGGGGTCATTTCTTTATCTACCATAACATACAACATTCTTGCTATGTCTCCGAAATCAGTTCGAAAATCTTTTTGCATGTTCTCGTCCCATTTTTCCCACATGGGTTTCAATACTGTCTTATCATTTGTTAGCCAAAGACATTTTTCTGGACAATCAATGTAAATACTAGTGTGATTGGTCTTGTGAATTAGAGTGAACCATATTTTTGCCGTGAAATCAAATATCTCCTCAAAATCTTTTTTTATAAGTTTGAACATTTCTCTTCGAGTACTCGTTAAGGCTTTTTTTTCGGACACCATTTCAACTTCTTATCATCAAAATAAACAAACACTGATTGAGACGACTCTATAGCAATCAACCACTCATTCTTGTCTTTGTAATATAACCGGTGGTAGTATGTCAACAAATTACTATCGAGAGAAGAAATTAAGACATGATACATCTAATCAGCATCTTTTTTGGTTTTGTACACAAGAAAAAGGGATTCCTTACACTTTTGTCCACTAAATTGTGTAAATCCACTGTAAGAAGCTTCTTCTCCCGAGAAATAGAAATGAGGACCCTAAAAGAAACAAATTTAAACTATAAAAATAAGATATTTTATTATAATTACAAGCGTTTGGTCTTATTGTAAGTATTATTCTAAATGATTTATATTTTTATACATTTGAAATATAAGAAAATACAAAAAGAATCACTTACACATTCATCATAAATGGTGAGTTGTCTTGGTCACTTTTTTATTACGAGTCCGACTAATCTTTTTAAAGGGTAAAAAGTAAGATTACCTCGAATTTTTTCTTCCTTTTAATCAACGTCAATGAAATAACCTTGAAAAACAAAGAAACCCAGCAAATGGGTTTTCAAAGAAAACAAAGCCTAAGTATAATGATAAGGAAAAAAAATATTTGAAAAATACACAAGATAGACAAAAAAGACAATGCCGATGATATTAAAAGTTTAAAACAATCAGCATCTTTCTCTCTATAGCTACATTTGAAAGCTTTACAAATGCCAGAACCCACATAGTGAGGGTTACCTTGGATTTGTCTGGCGAAGAGGGAAAAAATAGTAGTTTTGTGACGTTGACTCTAATGGTGGTCTAAATATATGAAAAACTCATAAGAAAATTAATCATACCCGTGTTTGAAACAAACTCGTTTGATA
Source organism: Hibiscus tridactylites (assembly GCA_958450335.1). NCBI lineage: Eukaryota > Viridiplantae > Streptophyta > Magnoliopsida > Malvales > Malvaceae > Hibiscus > Hibiscus tridactylites. The sequence goes on from OY288283.1 coordinate 24,243,814, forward strand.
ATTACACCTGAGTCCGAGTAACATGAATAAAAAAATTCTATATCAATATTTGATTGTTGATAATTCAAATTATAACATATACGATGAAAAACATATTAAGTGATTAACTGAAGGCTAAAACAAAAGTGGCCTCACAATTTGCAAGTTCCTTCTTCTTGGCGGCAGCCATTCTCCTAAGCTTAGCTGCTTGTGGTAATAAAATCTTATTTTCTTTATTTTTTTATTGTGCTCTTTTATGTACCTTACTTTTGATGATTTTGCTTTCTAATTCGTTCTTATTGAGCTTTTAGCTTCCCCTTTTCTCTCGCTTCCCTATTTTTCTTTATTATTATTATTAAAAAAAATCTTTCTATTTTCTATCTCCCCAAATACAAATCCACAAAATTCTAGAAAAGAAAAAATAATTTGATTGAAAGATTTCTCTTTTGTTTTCTTGCAATCGTTTATCTGTTAAATTCGATGTTTTATTCTTTCTATTCTCGGATCCTTTTTCTTCTAGCTCAAAAATTACAGTAGCGCTTTTACCTATTTTGTTATTAAAGTTTAAGCTGATGGGGCCTTGGAAATCCGACGATAACAAAATAGGTAAAATTACCTATTTTGTTGATAAGAGTATCAACATATATAGTAAATTACTTATTTTAAGCTGGTAGGGCCTTGGAAAGTATCTATACTTTTTGAGTAAATTACTTATTTTGTTGATACTTTTGAGTAAATTACTTATTTTGTTGATACTTTCGAGCCACATTGCAACCAGTTACATTGCTTTTTAAAAAAGTATTGATACTTTTTGTTGGTACTTTTTTAAAAGTATCGATACTTTCGAGCCACATTGCAACCGGTTACATTGCTTTTTTAAAAAGGTATCAATACTTTTAAAAAAGTATAGATACTTTCGAAAGTATCAACAAAATAAGTAATTTACTCAAAAGTATAAACAAAATAGGTAATTTTACTTGATATGTTGATACTCTTATCAACAAAATAGGTAATTTTACTGAATATGTTGTTACTCTTATCAACAAAATAAGTAATTTTACCTATTTCGTTATATTTAACCGGTCACCTATTTAACCGGTCATGCCTTATATACAGCATAACTACCATATGAAAAAATGCGACACGTTTTTTTAGAAAGGGAATATCCTTGCAATATTCCAAACTTTTGTTGTCTCGCTGTTTAAAAAGAAAAAAAAAAGTAGGGGTGAGTGGCTAGACAACAAATCGGGGCTATGAAGGGTTAACACGTGTCATCCATCCCCAAAGGAAAAATTATTAGATAGATTGAGTTCATCATATCATTTATAGTTCCAGTAAATAATATCGAATCATTTCAAAATAACTCTCAAATAACTACTCACTTATTATTTATGTGTAAAAAAGAGGTGAAGATTCACCTCAAAAAAAAATAAAATAGCTAAATTTTATTGGCTAAGATCACAAATGATATGGTGAAGTAGGTCTAACAAATTATTTTTCCTACATTAGGAGAAATTATTAGATGGACTCGATTCACCATACCAATCGTGGTCAGCAAATATGATTCATCAATCTCAAAATAACTTTCAAATAAGTACTCACTCATTATATACATATAAAAAACAAATAAAGGTTCATCTTAATAAAATAAATAGATAAATGAATTTTATTGAAAGAGACTACAAATAATATAATAAGCCGAATACATCTAATAAGCAATGTGTCCTAATCATTTGGTGCACGTCGGATCTGGATGGACACGTAACCTTTTCCTAGTTTTTGGCCGACATCTATATGATCATGGAAGTTTGCTGCACGTCGGATCTTCATGGATTTTCATGTAGGAGTAGAACGGAGCATGTTCTTGTTAGGATCCTGTGAGCTGCGTTGGGTTTACTCACTTATGAACTTCGAAGGATCTCGACCGTCAATTTTATTCATTTTTTTAAGATATTCACCGAAAAGCGAGTATAATGATTAATTGAATATGTTAGGTTGACTCATATTAATTTTAAAGATACTTACCCCTTATTGTTTCAGTAATAAAGAGTAATGTAATTTATTTAGGTAATTTAGGTTTGAGCACCAATTCTCTACTATATATGTCTTATAAAAAAATTAAAAAAATTAAAAATATGTTACTTTTATATCACACCAACGTATTTAAAAAATAAAATAAAAATGATAGCAGATAAATGAGGCGAAGTCATGAGTTTTCTTAAATGAGATTTGAAAACATAATTAAATACATGTTGATTGGCGAGACTTCCAATTTTTGGGAAACGTTACTATATTTGATTCATTTGGTCGGAATGTAAAAATATAATGTTTGACTGATCGAATGTAAACTACAACATAATTGTAATTTTGGGTAAATTGTTCTAAACGAACTAAATAAATAAATGCAGAAATATTTAGAAGAAGATTTATATGTTCCATGTTTTATTCTTCATGGATGAGACCCGGCTAAAACCGATTTAAAATACATATCTAAGTTGAACCTAACAAGTGTCTTAATAAAAAAAACCCAGATGATATTCATCTTAAGAGGCACTAGTTCAATTTGTTATGTCTACATGAATGTATGCTGTAGAACCCGTATTTTGCTCGTGATAGGTATTATATATGATATAAATAAATACATAAGTAATAAAACCCAAAAATAATAAATAAAAATGTGGTATATTCTCCCTCATCTCAATGTCTTTTTCAAAAGTAAAGGTATATTCTCACTCTCCTCTTCATTCCCTATCTATCCATGGTTATAGTTTTTAAAACCATGAGCTTTTGAAAATTAGGGTTTGGTTAAAGCTTGAGTTTTTATGGTGATTTTCATTTTGTTTTGAAATATAAAGTTAGGTTTTATCTTAATCACATTAAGGTGTACATTATATGTTAAAATGGTTAGGTTTTGGTAAAAACCCGAAGTGGTTCTTAAAGCAAAATTTGAGATGTCAAAAACTTGATTTTTGGTGGGTTTTAGGTTGAAATTAAAGGGCTGATGGTTTATATATGTTAGGAGGATGTTTTGGGACCTTTTGGGGGTCTTTTGGATGATTGAAAATGGAAATTTCAGCTAGGGTTTGAGGGAGCACGAAAATTGATATATTTGGGGGATTAATTTGATTGGAAATTTGGTTGGAGTTAGTTTGAGCTCAAGGGTTGAGTGTTGATTGAATGTTAGCATTGGTTGAGATTAATGGTTGTGTTTTTGGTTGGCTAGAAGCAAGAGGAGACGTCGAAGGAGCATTGGATTCGAATCCGGGCTTGTAGGAGACTTGTTTTGGTTGCTAAGGAAGGGCGGTGAGTGGTTTTAATCATGTTTTAAAGTTTGGTTCGAGTATGTGTAGTGTGTGAGTGAAATGTGCTTGGTAGACCATTTCTATATAATTCAAGTTGTTAACTTAGCCATTGATTTCCATTAAATGCTATGTGTATTGCCTATTTATGCTCTTGTAAAATGTGGTTGCTTTGCACATGTATACCATGATATGTGTACGTGATGAGCATGAGATATGGTTGATGGATATGTGATGTGGTAAATGTAAATTGGCACTAATTAATTTACCGGGTGTAAATGATCGATCATTAGGATTAGTGTGCACACAAATTGAGTCAAAACGCACGTGGCCTTGATGGCGTTAAGTCATCAAGGAGGAGTATGGTGATGTAATATTCCACCGGAAGCTATTATATATTCTACGGGAGGATGAGTGGAATCCCATCCGTAGGGCATGTGGCGATGAGTGGAATCCTGCCCATGCAAGGTCCGGTGATGAGTGAAATCCCACCGAGGTAAAATGGTTGTTGAGATTTAAATCCGCACATTCGGGTAACTATATTGGCCAATTAAACTTGTTCATATGATTGTGATTTATGATGTTAATATATGATGATGTTATTGATGTTCGAGCTTGTTATGATGTGAGATGCCATACATGACTCTTGAAAGACTAGCTAGGTCTACTTGTGAAATTATCTATGCATGTTAGATATGAGATTTAGGGAATACATGCTTGAACCCTGCATTATTGATATTTTCGGTTTTAGAGCATCCTCACTAAGCTTATAGCTTACGCTCTCATTTTCAACAATGCAAATCATTAACGTGGTGTTAGCTCGGAGCAAGGCAAGAAGGGCTTTCCAAGTTTGTTGCTCAAGTACGATTAATTATCATGTAGTAGTTAAGCAATGTGGCAAGGCTGTGTTTGGATGAGCTTTGTAAGACTCATATATGATTTTGATGTCTATGACTTGACTTGGTTTGTAAGCATGTTTTAACTTGCATTATGCTTGTAAAATGAATGCCCTATCGATGCTTAATGTTGTTTGATGGCATGTAAAACAATATGTGATGATTGGTATCCTTTGTCCATTTAAAGGTCTTCAAGCATGCTTTATATGATATGTATTTGATGTGAATTTGCCATGTATGAATTATCGTTTGAATCTATGTCTTGTGGTTGGTTGAGCATGCTAAACCTAGGATGCATGCATCTAGACTTTGTTTGTTGGTGTTGTGTGCCTTTAGGGTCCTATGAGACCTTTAGACTTGTGGAAATCCACCAAAATCTGTCTTCCAAAGGTTGCAGGCAGCCTGTGTTTCAAAACGGACTGGGTCGTTTCAGAATGGATAGGCTTCAGGGACCTCGTATCGGAACGCGTTTCGATACGGTTTGGCCTCTAGAACCCCCTGTTCCGATACGCATTTCGGAACGTTTTGGCTATTGGAATTCTGAGAAATTGACGAGATGAAGGTGTATCGAAACGGGCATGGGGGTTTCGAAACGGTCAAAATCTCGTTGTCCACGAGAAGTTGACCGTCGTGGGCGTTTCGAAACGGTGGTCAACTGTTTCGATACGGCCCCTTGTATAGGCTCTGGGGCTGTTGACCTGGTCAAGGCATTTCGATACGCCTCAAGGGTGTTTTGAAACGGCCTGATTAAAAGATTAAAATGGGGCTATTTAAATGTTGCTTTGGGTTCGAATGTTTGTCTCATGTATTTCATTCCGCTGTTTGATCACTTAGGATTCAATACTCCTCTAGACAAAATTAAAATGAAAAAAAATAAGGTTGCTAACCGAGGGGGAACTTTAACGGGTTTCGCTTCGGTTTTTCCCCGTGTGGCCTACTCAGACCGGTCATCTGGCTAGACCGGGACGAGGGGGTTACATTTGTTGGTATCAGAGCCTGAGGTTATCGATACCTCGGGCAGGTAAGTGAGGTAAGCTTGTTATGTTAAGTGATCGTGTTGTTCAATGCATGCTTGCCATGAAATCTTGATATTTGACTGTTTGTATGATATTTTGAAGCATGAGTTATTGAGTCTGGTGTAGAGTGTGTGCCCATTGCTACTATTACTTAATTTAAAAGAGATTTTTGGTAAAAGGAGTACTTGAGCACTATTGGACCCTTGCTTTGGCTAACGTAATCCCTATTTGTTTGTTGTTGTAGTTATTACCTTGCTAGCTGTACCATGAGACCACGTGGGAGGCCTAGGATGGTTCGACCGGAACCACGGGCAACGGCTCCAGGAGTTGAGCCATTAGTTAGGGTTGAGGCTCAAGTGGGAGAGCCTGTGGTTGGAGTTGGAGCTCCTCCACCACCTCCACCACCACCACCTCCTCCACCTGGAGTAGGAGGCGAGGCCGGGGCCAAATGAGAGGGGCCTCAGGGAGGCCAAGGTGGCCAATGACCGGCCGGAATAGACTTAGCTCACTTGGTTCAGGCAATAGCCGGGGCGTTTCAGGCTACAGTAGCTAGGGGTCAGGCAGCACACCATCAGGGTGAGGGCACCGGGTTGCCATTAGAGAGACTTTGGGGCCTAGGGGCTGAAGAGTTCAGAGGGTCTACTCCAGAGAGATTAGAGTTGTGGTTTGAGAAGACTGTCTGTATCCTTGCTCAGATGGGGTGTACTGGTGAGCGCAAGTTGGGATGTGTTGAGTCCTTGCTTCAGGGTGACGCGTGCACTTGGTGGGTCACCATTACTACGGGTATGGATGAGGCCGAGATTACTTGGGAGTTCTTTGAGTCAGCATTCCGTAAGAAGTATATGGGTCTGCGATACCTCGATGAGAGGAAGAGAGAGTTTATGGCTTTGCTTTAGGGGAGTACGTCCGTGACAGACTATGAGATTCGATTTGTCAGACTGAGTCAGTATGGATCTGAGCTTGTTCCTACTGAGGTTGTAACCGGTTTCGTTATGGGCTGAGTGAAGAGATCAAGACGTATAATCTAGCTTCAGACTACATTGATTTTGATGTCTTGGTCGCGAGGGCCAAGGACTTAGAGCACAGTTTGAGCTTGACCAAGCGGTCTGGTGGATCTAGTTCGGGTAAGAGGTCCCAGTAACTTTGATAGAGGTGATTCCAAGAGGCATCGGGACAACATGCATCACTATGATCATAAACGTGGTGACGGTAACCACGGTAGGGGCCAACAGGGCCAGAGAGCTGGTGGGAAGTTGCCCACATGTGCTACTTGAGGGAGGAACCACACCGGTGAGTGTTGGGGAAATTTCCATTCATGTTGGAGTTGTGGGGCTAGAGACCACATTAGGCGTGACTGTCCACATCTGGTGGGACAGGCACCAGCTTAGGCTCCTGCTAGAGCCAATGACTTTCAGAGAGGCCGTGGGCAGTTTAGCCGGAGGGCGGAGGTCAGGCTAGAGTTTACGCTCAGCGTGGGGATCAGCATGACACCGATGTGATCGCAGGTAACTTCTCGATACAATCTTTGGGTTTGCTTTCTTTGATTGACTCTAGGTCTACGCATTCCTACATATTGAGTGAGCATGCACAATCTTTGAATTTTCCTTGTGAGATGTTAGAGGTAGGAGTTAGTGTTACTAGTTCCTTTGGGGACACAGTAGTAGTTAGGAAGATGTACCGAAGGTGTCCGTTGATGGTTCAGGGGCATGTGTTTCCAGTGGACATGATGGAGCTACCTTTCTATGGTTTTGATGTGATTCTGGGTATGGACTGGCTCACGGAGCATAGAGCTAGGATAGATTTTGAGACTAAGAGGATTTCTTTGAGGCTCACAGATGACTATGATATTGTAGTGATGGGTGAGAACGTGAAGTTCTTGTCCAATGTGGTTTCAGTTTTAGAAGCTAAGAGGTTAGTTGAGTTGGGGTGTGAAGCATACTTGGCGTATGTGATGAACCCTAACATGAGTGAGGTTAGAACTTAGGACATCCGGACAATATGTAACTTTCCTAGTGTGTTTCCGGAAGAGTTGCCAGGGTTACCACCGGACAGAGAGGTAGAGTTCACCATTGAGACTTATTCTGATTCAGCTCCTGTCTCGATTGCTCCGTATCGCATGGCACCGAAAGAATTGAAAGAGTTGAAGACTTAGTTGCAAGAATTGACAGATAGAGGTTTTATTCGGCCTAGTTCTTCACCTTGGGGTGCACCAGTTTTGTTTGTGAAGAAGAAAGATGGAAGCATGAGAATGTGTATAAATTACAGACAGTTGAATCAGTTGACTGAAGAATAAGTATTCGTTGCCTAGAATTGATGACTTGTTCGATCAGTATTTTCGAAGATTGACTTGAGATCGAGTTACTACCACCTAAAGTTAAGAGAGGTTGATGTACCGAAGACAGCCTTTAGGACTAGGTATGGTCACTATGAGTTCTTAGTCATGCCATTTGGGTTGACTAATGCACCGGCTGCTTTTATGGACATGATGAATAGGATTTTTCATCAGTACCTAGACTAGTTTGTATTTGTGTTTATAGATGACATCTTGGTGTACTCGCGAACTGAAGAAGACCATGACCGACACTTGAGACTAGTTTTGAAGACTTTGTTAGATCATCAGTTGTATGCGAAGTTGAGCAAGTGTGAATTCTAGATCCGAGAGGTAGTCTTCTTAGGACATGTAGTGTCAGTCGATGGAATTAGAGTTGATCCGAAGAAGATTGATGCCATTGTTGAATGGAAGCAACCAAAGTCTATAAGAGAGATATGTACCTTCCTAGGCTTAGTCGGATACTATAAGAGATTTGTAGAGGGTTTCTCTAAGTTAGCCGCTCTATTGACACAGTTACTTCAGAAGAGTGTTCAGTTTGAGTGGACAGATGCAAGACAGAGGGCCTTTGAGAAGTTGAAAGAAGCTTTGACCCAAGCACCGATCTTGATTCAGCCTGAGTCCGGGAAGGACTATATAGTTTACAGTGATGCTTCTTATGTAGGGCTAGGATGTGTTCTCATGCAAGACAAAAGAGTAGTGGCTTATGCCTCAAGACAGTTGAAGACCCACGCGCGCAACTATCCGACCCATGACATAGAGTTAGCTGCAGTTGTGTTTGCTTTGAAGATTTGGAGGCACTATTTGTACGGTGAGAAATGCACAGTGTACACCGATCACAAGAGTTTGAAATACATTATGACTCAGCGAGATTTGAATCTCAGACAGTGTAGGTGGTTAGAGTTGTTAAAAGACTATGATCTTACCATTGAGTACCATCCGGGTAAGGCTAATGTAGTGGCCGATGCATTGAGTAGAAAGATAGCCGTGGATTTGAGGGCCATGTTTGCTAGATTGAGTTTGTCCGGAGATGGTGGCTTGGTAGCCGAGCTTTAGGTTAGACCTACTCTAGGTCAGTTGATTAGAGAGAAACATCTTTTAGATAGATCTTTGGCACCTCACGTGCAAGATATAGCCGAAGGTAGATCTTCAGACTACAGTTTCAATACTGATGGGGTTTTGTGTTTCAAAGATAGAATAGTTATGCTAGAGGACAATGACTTGAGACGTACGATCTTGGCTGAAGCCCACAGTAGTCCATTTGCTATGCATCATGGAAGTACGAAGATGTATCGTGATTTGAAGAATGAGTACTTTTGGGTTGGCTTGAAGAGAGATGTAGCCGACTTTGTGAGTAAGTGCTTAGCGTGTCAGAGAGTGAAGGCAAAACATCAGGTTCCCTCAGGTTTGTTACAGCCGTTGAGGATTCCAGAATTGAAATGGGAGAACATCACCATGGATTTTGTTTCAGGTTTGCCTTTGACTCCTACGAAGAAGAACTCAGTTTGGGTGATAGTAGACTGTTTTACGAAGTGTGCTCACTTCTTGGCAGTCAACACTACTTACACTTTAGATAGATTGGCCGATTTTTACATTGGTGAAATTGTTAGACTACATGGTGTACCGAAGTCCATTGTGTCAGATAGAGATCCGCGATTTACTTCTCGGTTTTGGGAGTTTCTGCAAACAGCTTTGGGTACCCGTTTGAACTTCAGCACGTCTTATCATCCACAGTCAGATGGTCAGTCAGAGAGAGTTATTCAGATCTTAGAGGATATGTTGTGTTGTTGCATCATTGACTTTCAGGGCATGTGGGAGAAGCACTTGCCTCTAGTTGAGTTTGCTTACAATAATAGCTTTTAGTGGAGCATTTAGATGGCTCCGTATGAGGCCTTGTATGGCCGAAAGTGTAGAACTCCAGTTTGTTGGGCCGAAGTGGGACAGAAATTGTTACCTATGTCGGATTTGCTCAAGGGGACAACTGACAAGGTAAAATTGATTTGTGATCGTTTGAAAGCTGCTTCGAATAGGCAGAAGTCCTATGCCGATTTGAAGAGGAAGGAAGTTGAGTTCTCAGTGGATGAGAAGGTATTCTTGAAAGTGTCTCCGTGGAAGAAAGTAATGAGATTTGGCCAAAACTGGGAAGTTGAGTCCGAGGTACATAGGACCGTATGAGATTGTGAAGAGGGTTGGTCCCGTTGCATATCAGTTGCATTTACCGTCCGAGCTAGAGAAGATACACGATGTGTTCCATGTTTCGATGCTCCGTAAGTATATGTCCGATTCATCACATGTTATGCCCGTAGAGGAGATTGAATTGAATCCGGATTTGACTTATGAGGAATAGCCAATTGAGATCTTAGCTTCTAACAGTAAGGTGTTGCGGGGTAGATCGATTGAGTTAGTAAAGGTGCGGTGGCAACGTTGAGGTATGGACGAGGCCACTTGGGAGAGGAAGGAGGATATGGAAAAGCAGTTTCCATATCTCTTTCAGTCAGGTAATTTCGGGGAAAAAATTCCTTAAGTGGGAGAGAGTTGTAACGCCCGTGTTTTGGGGGTTAGGAGTTAGTCGGGTTTGTAGTCCGAGTCGATAAAATTAAATTAAATCAATTTAACCTAAATTAGGGTCTAATTGGGTTTTAATAAAAAAAGGAGGGACCAAGGTGGTAATTTGACCAAAATGATTTTAAAAGCAAGACCACTTTTAAGAAAAGTTGTCATCTTCCCTCTCCCCACTCCCTTTCCAACGTTAGAAGCCCCATCCCCCTCTTTCAAACTCTCCCAAACATAAATCACTATTCCATTGATTTCTCCCTCATCTCAAGGTCTTTTTCAAAAGTAAAGGTATATTCTCACTCTCCTCTTCATTCCCTATCTATCCATGGTTATAGTTTTTAAAACCATGAGCTTTTGAAAATTAGGGTTTGGTTAAAGCTTGAGTTTTTATGGTGATTTTCATTTTGTTTTGAAATATAAAGTTAGGTTTTATCTTAATCACATTAAGGTGTACATTATATGTTAAAATGGTTAGGTTTTGGTAAAACCCCGAAGTGGGTTCTTAAAGCAAAATTTGAGATGTCAAAAACTTGATTTTTGGTGGGTTTTAGGTTGAAATTAAAGGGCTGGTGGTTTATATATGTTAGGAGGATGTTTTGGGACCTTTTGGGGGTCTTTTGGATGATTGAAAATGGAAATTTCAGCTAGGGTTTGAGGGAGCACGAAAATTGATATATTTAGGGGATTAATTTGATTGGAAATTTGGTTGGAGTTAGTTTGAGCTCAAGGGTTGAGTGTTGATTGAATGTTAGGATTGATTGGGATTAATGGTTGTGTTTTTGGTTGGCTAGAAGCAAGAGGAGACGTCGAAGGAGCATTGGATTCGTATTCGGGCTTGTAGGAGACTTGTTTTGGTTGCTAAGGAAGGGCAGTGAGTGGTTTTAATCATGTTTTAAAGTTTGGTTCGAGTATGTGTAGTGTGTGAGTGAAATGTGCTTGGTAGGCCATTTCTATATAATTCAAGTTGTTAAATTAGCCATTGATTTCCATTAAATGCTATGTGTATTGCCTATTTATGCTCTTGTAAAATGTGGTTGCTTTGCACATGTATACCGTGATATGTGTATGTGATGAGCATAAGATATGGTTGATGGATATGTGATGTGGTAAATGTAAATTGGCACTAATTAATTTACCGGGTGTAAATGATCGATCATTAGGATTAGTGTGCACACAAATTAAGTCAAAACGTACGTGGCCTTGATGGCGTTAAGTCATCAAGGAGGAGTATTGTGATGTAATATTCCACCGGAAGCTATTATATATTCTACGAGATGATGAGTGGAATCCCATCCGTAGGGCATGTGGCGATGAGTGGAATCCCGCCCATGCAAGGTCCGGTGATGAGTGAAATCCCACCGAGGTAAAGTGGTTGTTGAGATTTAAATCCGCACATCCGGGTAACTAATAGTGGCCAATTAAACTTGTTCATATGATTGTGATTTATGATGTTAATATATGATAATGTTATTGATGTTCGAGCTTGTTATGATGTGAGATGCCATACATGACTCTTGAAAAACTAGCTAGGTCTACTTGTGAAATTATCTATGCATGTTAGATATGAGATTTAGGGAATACATGCTTGAACTCTGCATTGTTGATATTTTCAGTTTTAGAGCATCTTCACTAAGCTTATAGCTTACGCTCTCATTTTCAACAATGCAAATCATTAGCGTGGTGTTAGCTCGGAGCAAGGCAAGAAGGGCTTTCCAAGTTTGTTGCTCAAGTACGATTTATTACTATGTAGTAGTTAAGCAATGTGGCAAGGGTGTGTTTGAATGAGCTTTGTAAGACTCATATTTGATTTTGATGTCTATGACTTGACTTGGTTTGTAAGCATGTTTTAACTTGCCTTATGCTTGTAAAATGAATGCCCTATCGATGCTTAAGGTTGTTTGATGGCATGTAAAAAAATATGTGATGATTGGTATCCTTTGTCCATTTAAAGGTCTTCAAGCATGCTTTATATGATATGTATTTGATGTGAATTTGCCATGTATGAATTATCGTTTGAATCTATGTCTTGTGGTTGGTTGAGCATGCTAAACCTAGGATGCATGCATCTAGACTTTGTTTGTTGGTGTTGTGTGCCTTTAGGGTCCTATGGGACCTTTAGACTTGTGGAAATCCACCCAAATCTGTCTTTCAAAGGTTACAGGCAGCCCGTGTTTCGAAACGGACTGGGTCGTTTTAGATCGGGTAGGCTTCAGGGACCCCGTATCGGAACGTGTTACGATACGATTTGGCCTCTGGAACCCCCTGTTCCGATACGCGTTTCAGAACGTTTTGGCTACTGGAATTATGAGAAATTGACGAGATGAAGGTGTATCGAAATGGGCCTAGGGGTTTTGAAACGGTCAAAATCTCGTTGACCATGAGAAGTTGACCGTCGTGGGCGTTTCGAAACGGTGGTCAACCATTTCGATACGGCCCCTTGTATAGGCTCTGGGGCTGTTGATCTGGTCAAGGCGTTTCGATACGCCTCATGGGTGTTTCGAAACGGCCTGATTAAAAGATTAAAATAAGGCTGTTTAAATGCTGCTTTGGGTTCGAATGTTTGTCTCATGTATTTCATTCCGTTGTTTGATCACTTATTATTCAATACTCCTCTAGACAAAATTAAAATGAAAAAAAAAATAAATAGGGTTGCTAACCGAGGGGAACCTTAACGGGTTTCGCTTCGGTTTTTCCCCGTGTGGCCTACTCGGACCGGTCATCCGGCCAGACCGGGATGAGGGGGTTACATGAGAGATCTTTACGTTTTCTCTCCGATGGGTGCAAAGGATCTGCATGTTTTTGTAAAAAGGGTTTAATTGTGGCCAGGTCCTTGCAACTTTGTAGCAAAGTTAAATTTGGTCACCATTTCGATTAAAATCAGAATTTAAAGTTCATTTCTTCTTCAATTTAGTCCATGTTTTGTTAGTTATTTAATTTATTTAAATGCAATTAATTTGTATGCAAGTTTTCATGATTCAAATAGCATATAATATATTTGTTTAGGAAATTTTAATCATTTAAAATATTTAAATTAGAGCCTTTTAGGGTTAAGTTCCCTAATTAAACTTAATTAAATTGCTAAGAAATGACTTTTTAGAAAATAAATGAATATTGAATAAAGCTCAAGTAATTTAAATTAACTAATATCACATTGTAATGTGATGTTAATTAAAGGAATATTTAAGTAATAAATTCAATGTTTTATTTCAACTTAGAAAATGACAATCACATAGTTAGTGTAAATAAAAAAATGAGATAAACAATTAGTGTCACCATAAGTTAAGAATATTATTACTTTTGGATCCATTAAAGGTAGTGTCCAAATTATTTAGATGATGTCATTATGACCAAAAATTAATAATATTCTTAGATTTCTTAATCAACTGAATTAATGGAGCCTAATTAGGGTTTACTTAAAAATGGCAAGACAATAATTTGACATGCATTAAATCTTTTGTGTTGAAATACATTTTGAATATAAATTGAAGTGTCCTAATATAACTGGACGTTTCATAATTATATTCGTCCAAAATGTATTTTCTTACAAAAGGATACCTCCATTCAGAATAAAATTCATTTTACAGTTAAAAGAATTAATTAAATCCAAATTAATGTTCGAAATGCCAAAATGACACGTGTAATTAATGAGGTACCAATAATGAGCATTTGTAGGGGTGCTAACCCTTCCCTACACGTTACCGACTCCCGAACCCGAATTTCAAAAGAATCTCATGTACGCTTTTTATGGTGTCCAATCTACGAAAGTGGCCGGTGGTGACTCCAAAACGATTTTTATGCAAATAATGGAAATTTAATTAAAAAAGAAAAATTCACTAGTTTTAAGACCTAATTAAAATAAAAAGCCCGATTTGTAAATTTTAATCGTCAGACTGTTTTTCCAAATTTAAAAGCGGTTTTCAAAAAAACGGTCGCGACAGCTTGGCGACTTCGCTGGGGACAAAATTGAGAGTCAGGCCTATTAATTAATTCTACATGGCATTTTGTCATTTCAAACATTAATCTGAATTTAATTTTTTTTGAAGAATTGTTCGATGGATTTTTAGGAAGAATGGTGTTAGTTTTTGTGTATGCTATATTTTTCAGCCATGCATAAACTCTAAACCCCGGTTTTCCACCCTTAAGTGGGAGAAATACAATATCCAACGTGATGCTCTCCAGCTCCGAGCTCGAATTTTTATCTTCTTCCGGTATACTAACCTTATACGTCGTGGGGCCCACGCCTTCATTATAAGGGACCTATACTACCGAATCGATGTCTTACCATCGTAGTAGACGGTAACGACAGTTCGAGAACCCGAGAGTCTAGAACCAAGCCCACATTCTGTTTTAGAAACTCACCCCGCTAGAGCCAAACAAAGACCTAGGACATGTGTTGTCGTTTTAAATATTTTTCTCTAGTTATTTTCTTTGCAAAATATATCATGTTTTATTGTGTTTGAATATTGTTTATTTGTTTTCCATATTAATTCACAATACTGACTTTGTTTTTTTTTGTTTTCTTTTGTTTGTTTTTTATGCATTCGACATCATTTTGCATACTCAAATGTATCGATTCAAGGGTTAGTCAAGTTAGGCAGTATCCATAATGGCCAATGAGTTCGATAGACAAGGAGAAGACTATGCGATGATGTGGATCCATTCAGAGAAGCCTCGGTTCAAGAAAAAGATAATATTCAAGCAAGTCATGTGTCAGAATGCAAGCACCCACAAAAAGTCGTGTGAAGACATTTAAAGGGCAATGAAGGAAAATATTCAGGAATTAGTGGGTTTGAACAAACGGATCGAACAGAAATTAAAGAGAGAGAGCAAGCTTGGAATCCAAAATTTTCACCAAGTTCCAAAATTGGGGAAAGTCATCAAAGGGATATCGAAATAAAGAAAAGCCAACATTTTTTAGCAAGAAGATGAAAGAGCTGAGAAAGAACGTGATGGAATTGGAAATCAATATTTGAACACTTGAAAGGCACATTTGAAAGCTTTATGAGGGACATTGCCAAAGAAGGAAAATGTATTGAGAAGAAAGCTTGAAGCGGTTATCCAGATTATCCAAAGGCAGAATTATGAAATGATCAAGTTCAAAGGCCATGTGGGGAGCCACCCGATTCATGTAGACTTTATCTATTGAAGTTATGAACCTGTAACAACACTTATACCTCACCATCAAGCAAGGACAGACACTGACTCAAAAGCAGAACGAAGTGATTAGCCTAGAGACGAGGGCAAGCCGATCTCTGTAATGAAATGGTCTATTTCTTGTATTCAGCCTTTTGGCTCATGGATGTTACTCTAAAGACTAGTCCTGAAATTGATACCTCGTGCATTCATGCATTGCATTACATTTTAGAAAATCATTGCATTTTTGAATAACATCTTTTAAAAAATAATAATAATTGCATTTTGTTTAAATAATATTGCATTATTTTTGAGATAAATATGTGAAAGTTGAAAAACAACATTTTGAGAAGCATGGGCAATATGATTATTAGGGTAAGACAATTTTAGAAAGTTATTGAGGACCGCTTGGGTGAAGTTGAGCGAAGAATTGATCAGTCCCAGAACGAGTTCGTAATTCAAGCTACCGTTTTGCCTGGAATTGGGGAAGCCAAAAAAAATGTTTCAAACAAAATAATGATATTGATAAGCAAGCAGGTATCACATCTCACATGAAGGTCTAGCCAGAATGATTCTTTTTGCAAAAAAAAGGCCAAAGAGAAAAACCAAAAGACTAAAAAAAGGTCAAGAACAAAAAAAGAGAGTAAAAAGTTAATAAAAGAAGAAGACATAATAAAAGGCAGAAATCAAAGAAGTAAAAAGAAGCAAACTCGGGTCAATAAAGCCTGGGCATTTATGAGGAATCTAATAAATCATAAGGAAATAATGAAGTGAATGCACTGGAAATAATAAAAATATTGAAATGAAGGTGGTCTAGTAGACAGACATGGAATGACTGAGTAAAGCCAAGTTTTGAAGTTTCTGCCAAAATAAAAAACTTGTCGATCAATAGCTCAGTGACAATTGAAAGACTTGAGGATTTCAGCAAAGTTGAGGGATCGCGTAACTCTTTTTCCTAAAACATTGAAAGTCAAGGAACCAATTGAAGATTGAATTTTTTCTCTCATAGAGGAAGCAA
The DNA here is from genome assembly GCA_958450335.1 of Hibiscus tridactylites. NCBI lineage: Eukaryota > Viridiplantae > Streptophyta > Magnoliopsida > Malvales > Malvaceae > Hibiscus > Hibiscus tridactylites. Next base: position 24,260,040 of record OY288283.1, read on the forward strand.
AGAGTACAAAACCTCAAGGCAGAGATCAAAAAAGTGAAAGATATTTGTATATGGGAGGAAATTTGGCATTCCTTCATCTCACTTCACAAAGAAAGAAAATAAGAAAAAAATCATTTGTTGTCCCCTTTGAGCCTGATGATTTTCTATCAATTCAACCCAAACCAAGGATCACCCCTACACTGGGGGCAAAGACGATGAAAGTTTGTTTACAAGTGAAAGATATTTGGTTTTGATCGTGCTATGATAGTGATGCCTTAAGAATTAGGACAAGAAACAAAAAAGTGAATTTTTTGAGCACAAGAGCAAGAAAGGCAAGCTGAATGAAGACAAATATTCATAATTAAGTCAAAGAAAGAAAAGAAAAAGAGAAAAAAGAAAAGAAAAAGAAAACAGTGGAAAGTTCAAAGAATCAACTAAATCAAGTTGAAAATTGCTTACATAAAGAAGCAATTGAAAGAGAAATCACAAAGTTGCAAGAAAAGCAAGCGACAAATGTGAGATATTCCATTCAAATAAATCTCTATCTAAAGGAGAAGCGAAGGATTGATCACTTTTGAATTCAATGAAAGGAAATGAACTCTAGGGTGAAAACCTAGAAATGGGTAGTCTAAAGCGATCCAAAAAAAGAAAAAAAGAAGAAAAATAGTATTTCATCCAAGCATGTTCAGATCAAGGAGCACATAAATAAGCCTTCACTTGGAAGAAATGATCCTTGGTTTCATTACCCTTAAATATTTATTTGAGTCTATATATCCTTTCTTTCATAGCCGAGATCCAAGCCCCATTACAAGCCTCAAAAGACCATTTTGATTATATACAGGTATTGGAGTAAGAGGAGTTTGCCTTTAGAATACATCTCGCTTATCAGGGTTAACCTTTCTTCAAGGATTTCCAGGCTTCTAATGCATGATTGAGATTAGAAAAGAGGGAATGATTGGGTTGGTGAGTTAGTGAGGCAAATAGTGCCACTTAAACATGATAGAATTAGGAATATGGAAATGTTTCTCTCGGAAGTCGAATAAAGTGGAAGGGGTCACATTTGAGTTGATCTTTGTTAATTTGGTTCGAGGGCACTATTGCACTTAATATTCCAGGGCCTAATTTTGTTTATTTTTGTTTTCCACGACTTATCAAATCATTCTAATTTAATATGATAATATTTTAAGCCTTTCACTTATCATTTCAACAAGCATCTTTCAGATAAATTGATTAGATACAAAAAATTCAAAGGATTTCATGGGTATTTTTGTGATGTACTAATCCTTTAAGTGCAGGCAGAACATGAGGTGGCCTCGATACTTGATTAATGATGAAAAAGTATGACGAGGAAAGGGCACAACTCTAAGTGTCAGAAATATCTAAACAAAGCTGCAAGAAAAATACACAGACATCCTTGGGGAAAAGAGAGAGCGTAGACCATCTTTTGGTGCAAAATCTATAGCAAGTTCAGTTAGTTAAAGGTTCATAAAAGCAAAGATCATTACCCTGAGGCACTACAAGACAAGAAAGCTTTACGAATGTTAGAATGAGCAAAGATGATAGTTGAATTCAAGAGCGGGGCAATGCTACAAAGAGTAGCCTAGAAGTATGTGTTCTATTCTAAAGGTGATGGTCTCTGTTGGGAACCATGATTCCTAGACAGTAAAGAGGAGAGTATGAATTGAAGATAGAGTTGAAACCCACGCCAACAAGTACATAGAAATGGGTCTCTATACAATGTGAAATTTGGAACTGACATTGACAACAAATTATGTCACCCGAAGAACAATGATTTTTATCTCTGTGTTCATGCTAAGATGATTGGAACCATAAGACTAACACATTATCATGATCCGAGATTGTTCATTCTCTGTCCTATGTATATCAAAGGAATATCATTTCTATTTATGCTATTATTCTTGCCAGTCGTGATCACTTGGCAGCATCTCAGTTGGGACAGTTTATGAAGTGTGAAGCAGATTCTTAGATATTGATCATCAGCTTCTTAGATTTACAGCCCTATGTTCCTTCATGAGAAAAGGAAACTTGAATTTTCTACTATTGAGATATTGATGAAGTCAATTTGAGTTCTCAAAAAATAGAAGAAGAAAAAAGGAAAAAGAAAAGGAAAAAAACCGAGGTGAAAACTCGAAAGGGCGCCTTGAAAAAAAAGAAGACAAAAGAAAAGAAAAAAAAAAACAAAGTGAAAACCCCGGAAGGGCGCTTTGAGAAGAGCAAACTAAAGTGAAAACCTGCAAAGGTGCTTTAGAGCAAAAATGCAGAGATCATGAAGATTGAACTTGAGTGTGAGATGAGTTACTTTTGCACAAAAAAAAGAGTTTTTAAAAAATAAAGCGAGAAATTTTTTATCTTCGATGAAGATGAAATCTCACCCAAGTGGTCCTCAATTGGCAACATTCATGCATCATATAGTTAGGCATCCATAAGATAGGAGCATGCTAACTCATACATTCAGAGCATTTTTGCACATTTTGGCAGGAATTTACCAGAATCAGCAAGAAACAAGAAGAGATTTCAACCTGGAGCTTCAAGACTGGAGGAGTAGACCAAGTAATATATGTTCCAAGCGTAGAAGGGATCGAGAAACAAAGGAAGAGAAGCAAGAGACCTTACACGACTTTCGTATTGAAAGATCAAGAAACTTTAGGCAGAATGAGCCGTGATTCTAAAGATCTTGGGGCATCAAATAGAAAATAGAAAATATTTCACATTACTTCAGGAAAGAATTCTTATTAACCAATGATATTCCTTTTTTTGCAGAATCGACATCACAGAAGAAGAAAACTCGTACCTGCTCCAATTTTCATATCAGGGAAAGAATGCATATGTTAAAAAGTTTAAGGACCTGAAGTAAGTTCTAGCCTTGAGTTTTGATCAAGATTAAAGAATGAACCTGAAGAAAGTACGGAGACTTTGAGAAAGTATAGGTAGAGGTGAATGTTTGAGCGAGTCGAGTAAAAAATTTCGAGTTATTTGAGTTGACGCGTCATATTTTACGACTTGAACTTAATTTGAAATTTTTTCGATTCAAGTCGAGTTTATGAAATTCGAGTCGAGTCAATTTTTTGAGTTCATATACAAATTTAATTGTGTTTATTTACCATGTTATAGTACGATTTGATTCCAATTTAAACGACTTTCTCTAATCATATAAGATATGCATATATATATATATCTATTTCTTCATATTATTTTTCACATGTATAAGTAAGAATTGTAATGTTATTTAATAAAAAACATCATCTAAACTTCTTAAATATATTTATAATATTATTTTTCAATAAGGAACTTTTGGGGATAAAGTATTGATGGGGTATAAATGAGTAAATGAATTGATGTAAAGAATTTTTTTACAAAAAAATTAGTTGAACGATCAAATTGAATAAAATATAAAGTTAAAGGGATAAATTGAAAAAAGAATATAATTGTTAAAATATGAATTGATGTTATATAGATATTATATAGTGTTAGTGAATGTGGTTTAATTTTGGTCAAAAAAAGACTTAAAACGAAAGAGGAATTGAAGAAATTGGAAACATTCAAAGTTGAGGGGTTAAATTACAAAAGTAGGAAATTTAATTTAAAAATATGAATTGAAGTTAAACTGGTATTCTAGTTTCTATAGTGGTTTAGGAGCATGCGGTTCAAATTTGGTCAAAATTGACTTAAAACGAAGGAGATATTGAAGAAATAGGGAAATCATACAAAGTTAAGGGGTTAAATTGAAAAATATGAAATTTATTTTAAAAAATAATAATTGAAGATAAATATGTATTCTATGCTGGTTTAGGAATAAGTGGTTCAAATTTGGTCAAGAATGGACTTAAAACGAAGGAGGAATTGAAGAAAAATGAAACCAGTGACTAAATTACAAAACTGTAAAATTCAGTTTTTCGAGTTGGGCAAATTTTAAACCGACTCGAAATTGAATTTTTTTCGAGTTAATCAATTTGACTCGATTAACTCAAACAACTCGAATAACCTATCTCGAATAACTCGAAATTGAAAAAAAATTAATTTTTTTTGAGTCGAGTCGAGTTTTGCTCACACCTAAGTATAGGGACTAGAAGAAAGTTTAGGGACCTGAAGCATCTGCTCACCCAAAATGATGAAAGATGGATAAATTCTACGTGTCGGAGCTAGAAACAAAGATATTAGTGGGGCATCATTGTACAAAAGAGTGCATATCAAGATGGAAAAGGAAGAATACAAAGCCTAAAGAGAACTAACCACTAAAGAAGTCAAGATTCGCTCTAAAAAGAATAAGAGCTCAACAACAAGATTTTAAGGAAAATTTTGCCTGGGCATGAAGAAAACAGAAGTTTCAAATCAAGCTCAAGAATATTAGGCAAAGCAAGACCTAATAAGAGCAATATAAAGAGATGAAATACCGTTGCAGCAGAAGCAGAAAGCTCAAAGAAGAGGCGAAGAGAATTATAGCCTGTCCAAGTGGTCATTGGTTGACATATTTCATGCATCGAATTTACCAAGAATGAGAGAGATTTCAACCTACGACATCAAAATTGGAAAAAAGATTACGTCAAAGATTTCAATCCGTTTGAAGAGGCAGATGACAACAAAGATTTCAATCCATTTGAAGAGGCGAATCTCAGTAAAGATTTCAATCCGTTTGAAGAGACAAATCTTAGTAAAGATTTTAACTCGTTTGTAGAGGCGAATTTGAAGGCATTCCATTTATAGAGGTGGAGATATCCCATTTACAGGGACGGATCTTAAGTCGTTCTGTTTACAGAGGCATATATATATATCGTTTATAGAGACAGATCTCGAGACATTCTGTTTATAGAGACAGGCCTTAAAGATATATTGTTTATAGAGACGGATCTTGGTAAAGATTTCAACATGTTTGAAGAAGTGGATCTCAGCAATATGTTTGAAGAGGTCGTGCAATTTCCGAGTGCAGAAAGAGATAAACCAATAAGAAAGCAACCAGAGATCTTATACGAGTTTCAGATTGATAGATCAAGACACCATAAAAAGAGAATCAGTGACTTTAAAGATTCCAATGTTAAAGCGGAATGGTAAGCTCCTAATGAGAAGAGTTCGCCCAACAAAGATAGAGCTCCTAATGAGAAGATGTAGAACTAATGTTTTGATATAATAATTGAAAAATGTTTTGGACTGATTTAAAAAGTATTTAAAACATTTCCAAAGTCCAAACAACTTGAAATAATATTTAAGGAATTTTTCATAAAGGTTTTTCATGTTTTCAAAGGCCAATTTTAACAAAACTGACCAAGTGTTTCGAAACACCTTAGGGCGTTTCGAAACAGGTGCCTCCAGTGGCCAAAACATTTCGATACTTGTATCGAAATGGGGCCAGCGTTTCGAAACAGGCTAGGCCGTTTCGATACGCCCACGTGGCACTGACCACAACGGTCATAAACCCCAACGGCTCTTTCCCAACTAACTTTTAAATGCAGGTCGTTTCGATACGGGCTTATAGCGTTCCGATACACGTTCCGAAACGGCAAGGGGGTGTTCCGAAACGGGTACCCTGACAGACTGCAACGACTCTTTCTATATTGAGGGTGTTTCGAAACGGCTTCGAGCGTTTCGAAACGGGGAGCTGCAGAACTGCATTTATGGAGGGAATTAAAGGCTCCAACGACTCTATTTCAACCCCAACGGTCCTAAACGGCTATAAACTCAATTGGGAGTATAAAAGGGACCTACAAGCATCAAGAGAAGGCTAATGCTTCAATTGTCAATCAACAAATGATCAAGAAATTGTTTTAGTGCTTGAAGTGTCATTTCTTGTATAGACAAACACTAGTGAGCCAAAATTGTCAAATTTGCTAAAGTGTTTTAGGATTTGGGTGAGTGCTTCATTGTGAAAACAAACACCTATTAGAGGGTTTAAGTTTGCTTTATTTATCTCTTTGTAAAAGAGGGTTTTGATCAAGGCTTTGGGTAGAAGCTTGATCGGTTGTAAGGGTTTCCTCCTAATTCTAGAAAAGGGGACGAATCAATTAGTGGATTGATTGTGAAATCCTTAGTGGGAAGCTAAGGTAGTGGATGTAGGTGCTTGTTAGAAGGCCGAACCACTATAAATCATTGTGTCTTTAATCTTTCTAGCTTCCACAACCCTTCCACCCAAATATCCACCTCTCCACCACTTGGTAAGCTATATTGGTTGATCGAATCGAGCCCCACACAACTCAACAATTGGTATCAGAGCTTGGCTCAATCGGTGAGGATTAACATCCTATTGAGAAGATCCGGCAAGCTCGATCACTATTTCATCAACCGGCTCAAATGGCGCAATCAATCGACAAACCGCCTTTCTTTGACGGAGCTCACTATGCCTATTGGAAGACAAAGATGAAGTTCTTCATCAAATCAAAAGATTACAAGCTATGGGATGTAGTTGAAGATGGCCCGTTCGTGCCTAAAAGAAGTAAAGCGGAGTGGAGTGCCGACGATCGCAAGAAGATGGAGCTAAATTGCAAAGCATTGCACATTCTATTTTGTGCATTTGGTCCATCCATCTATGAGAAGATGTCTTCTTGTGAGAGTGCCAAGGAAGTATGGGACAAGCTTGAAGTCACATACGAGGGGACAAATGAAGTCAAGGAGACCAAGATTGGGCTCCTAACCTTATAGTATGAGAACTTCAAAATGGATCCGGAAGAGAACATCGAGAAGATGTTTGATAGGTTCTCCACCATCACCAATGGTCTTAAAGGTTTTGGAGAAGCCATCCCGGAAGAAAAGCTTGTTCGAAAGCTCATCTACTCACTTCCCGAGTCTTGGGACTCAAAGAGGACCGCCATCATCGAAGCCAAAAATTTGAAGACTTTGAAGCTTGATGAACTCATGGGGTCACTCCTTACTCATCAAATCATGAAGAAGAATAAAGAGGATGAGAAGAAGAGGGAAGAAATTAGAGCTATGGGAGAGAAGAAAATCAAAGGGCTTGGCATCAATGCTAGTGCCATGGCTCTCAAATCCTCCACTTGCCATCATGTCTACACAAGTGAAGAGGAGGATGAAGATGAAGAGATAGTTCATCTCTTCAAGAAGTGTGCCCCTTTCATGAAGAAAGCCTTGAGAGAGCTTGAACGAGAACCTAAAAGAAAGGAGAGGGCAAGCACTTCTAGCCATAAGAAGAAGGCATATGTGGCTACTTGGAGTGATGAAGACTCCACCGATGATGAACAAGCCAACCTTTGCCTTATGGCCATCGAAGAAGATTCAAGGGTAACTTCTAATTCATCTACTTCATGTTCTTACTCTTTTGATGAATTACAAGATGCCTATGACGAATTGGTTTTAGATTTTAAAAGCCACATTTTGAAAAACAATAAATTGATTTCAAAGTTAAAAATTCAAAATGATTTGCTTTCTAAAACCAAACTTGAACTTGAAGCAAAACTTGAAGAGTTTGAATTAAAATGTTTTGATTTACAAAAATTGCTTCAAAATGTTCAAGAAGAAAAGGATTTGATTTCCAAAGAGCTTGAAAAGAAAAACAATTTTGGAAAATCAAATTTTTATGTTAGACAATCTAGTGCCCCTAGATTTGTGAATGGAAAATGTTTTAGAAGTGTTTGGGTCCCAAAAGGACTAATCACTTCAACTAAAAAGGATGAAATTGAAAAATGGATTCCTAAGGGGACTAAATTTTGTGCAACTAACGTTTATGGATCCAAAGCAATTTGGATACCAAAAGTTACTTGATTGTCTATTGTAGGTGTGATGGAGATGTTCAACAAGTCAAACATTGAGGGGGAGCTCCATACACACAAGAAAGAACACTTGAAGAAGGAAGGCTTCACATCCTCCCTTGGGTTCAAGTGTTGGTAAAATTTCTAGTTGTTTTGATTTTATTAGTCTTATTTTTATTTAATTCAACTAGATGATCATATATGTTGGACTAACATTTCAATGATGCCTTGAGTAAGGGGGAGCCATTTTAAAAACCAAATTCTTACTTTTATCAAATTTTACCTCTATTGTTATTTTTGAACTCAATGTTTTAAATCTTTTTGATATAACAAAAAGGGGGAGAAATGGTTTGAAAAATTGAATTTTCAAATGAATAAGGGGGAGCTTTATGTGAATTAAAATTTTATTCTCTTATTCACATTTTCTAAGTTAAAGGGGGAGAATTCCAAACAATTTTTCAAGTGGTTTTATTATATCAAAAAGGGGGAGATTGTAGAACTAATGTTTTGATATAATAATTGAAAAATGTTTTGGACTGATTTAAAAAGTATTTAAAACATTTCCAAAGTCCAAACAACTTGAAATAATATTTAAGGAATTTTTCATAAAGGTTTTTCATGTTTTCAAAGGCCAATTTTAACAAAACTGACCAAGTGTTTCGAAACACCCTAAGGTGTTTCGAAACAGGTGCCTCCAGTGGCCAAAACGTTTCGATACTTGTATCGAAACGGGGCCAGCGTTTCGAAACAGGCTAGGCCGTTTCGATACGCCCACGTGGCACTGACCACAACGGTCATAAACCCCAACGGCTCTTTCCCAACTAACTTTTAAATGCAGGTCGTTTCGATACGGGCTTATAGCGTTTCGATACACGTTCCGAAACGGCAAGGGGGTGTTCCGAAACGGGTACCCTGACAGACTGCAACGGCTCTTTCTATATTGAGGGTGTTTCGAAACGGCTTCGAGCGTTTCGAAACGGGGAGCTGCAGAACTGCATTTATGGAGGGAATTAAAGGCTCCAACGACTCTATTTCAACCCCAACGGTCCTAAACGGCTATAAACTCAATTGGGAGTATAAAAGGGACCTACAAGCATCAAGAGAAGGCTAATGCTTCAATTGTCAATCAACAAATGATCAAGAAATTGTCTTAGTGCTTAAAGTGTCATTTCTTGTATAGACAAACACTAGTGAGCCAAAATTGTCAAATTTGCTCAAGTGTTTTAGGATTTGGGTGAGTGCTTCATTGTGCAAACAAACACCTATTAGAGGGTTTAAGTTTGCTTTATTTATCTCTTTGTAAAAGAGGGTTTTGATCAAGGCTTTGGGTAGAAGCTTGATCGGTTGTAAGGGTTTCCTCCTAATCCTAGAAAAGGGGACGAATCAATTAGTGGATTGATTGTGAAATCCTTAGTGGGAAGCTAAGGTAGTGGATGTAGGTGCTTGTTAGAAGGCCGAACCACTATAAATCATTGTGTCTTTAATCTTTCTAGCTTCCACAACCCTTCCACCCAAATATCCACCTCTCCACCACTTGGTGAGCTATATTGGTTGATCGAATCGAGCCCCACACAACTCAACAGAAGAGTTCACCCAGCAAAGAAGGATTCTTAATGAGAACAGTCCGCCCTAGCAAAGAAGAACTCCTAATGAGAAGAGTTCGCACAGCAAATAAGGATTCCTAATGAGAAGAGTTCGCCCCAGCAAAGAAGAACTCCTAATGAGAAGAGTTAACCCAGCAAATAAGGATTTCTAATGAGAAGAGTCCACCTCAGCAAAGAAAAACTCCTAATGAGAAGAGTTTGCCCAGCAAAGAAGGATTCCTAATGAGAAGAATCCGCCCCAGCAAAGACAAGGTTACTAATGAGAAGAATCCAACCAGCAAAGAAGAGCTTCTATTGAGAAGAGTTCGCCATCAAAGAATGATTCCTAATGAGAAGAGTCCACCTTGACAAAGACAGAATTCCTAATGAGAAGAATTCGTCCAATAAAGATAGAGCTCCTAATGAGAAAAGTTCATCCAGCAAAGAAGGTTTCCTAATGAGAAGAGTCTGCCCCAGCAAAGAAGAACTCCTAAAGAGAAGAATTCGCCCAGCAAAGAAGGATTCCTAATGAGAAGAATATGCCTCAGCAAAGACAGGGTTCCTAATGAGAAGGATCCAACTAGCAAAGAAGAGATCCTAATGAGAAGAGTTCGCCAGCAAAGAAGGATTCCTAATGAGAAGAGTCTGCCTTGACAAAGATAGAGCTCCTAATGAGAAGAGTTCACCCAGCAAAGGAGAAGAGTCCACTCTGACAAAGACAAAATTCCAAATGAGAAGAGTTCACTCAGCAAAGACGGAACTCCTAATGAGAGGAGTTTTCAGTTTGAAGAATGAGGAAGTTTCTAATGAGAAGATCATGCTTATTCGACGCCTTTGCAAAGAGACAAATCTATGTTTTCCAGAAGAATGAAGAGCTCCTAATGAGAGGAGTTTGCCCTTTTGAAAATGAGAAAGTTCCTAATGAGAAGAGCTTGCTTATTCGGTGTTTTTACAGAAATGTGGACCATTAAAGAGTGAGAAATAAAGAATTTCATAATAAGAGGAAAAACTTCAGACCTCGAAAAATGAAGAATTTCAAAGAGTAATTCCAAAACTTAGAAGACGAAGAATTTCATAATGAGAAGAACATGTTCATACTCTATGGTTTGGAAGAAGAATGAAGAATTTCATAATCAAAAGTAAACCTTCAAGATTTCATGAAATGGATGGATCAGACAAAATCTGTGTCTTTTCAGTCTTTTCCTTATTCCTGTTCCACAGCAATGAGCCAAGAGGGGCAGCTATAGAACCCGTATTTTGTTCGGGGTAGGTATTGTATATGATATAAATAAATAAATAAATATGGGGTCAAAATATATGAATAGCTCAAAGTTTGTTTTTAGTGTCCATTTACAAAAATTCTCTCCACAATACAAAAAGCCTGTTGGGTTTTATGGTGCTCGATTCCTTCAACCGTTCTTGCTCACCAAGTGGTGGAGAAGTAGAATTTTGGGTGTAAGTGGTATGGAAGCTAAAAAGATTAATGACACAATGAATTATAATGGTTCAACCTTCTAATCAAGGTCTACGTCTACTACCTTAGCTTCCCACTAAGGATTTCCAATCAATCCACTATTGATTCGTCTCCTTTTCTAGGCTTAGGAGGAAACCCTTATACACCGATCAAGCTTTCTACCCAAAGCCTTGATCAAACCCTCTTTACAAGAGAAAAGATAGGCAAACACAAATCCCTCTAATAGGTGTTTGTTTGCACAATTTAGCTCTCACCTAAAACCTAAAACACTTGAGCAAATTTAACAATTTTGGCTCACTAGTGTTTGTCTATACAAAGAAATGACAATTTAGCACTAAGACAATTTCTTGATCATTTCTTGTTGACAATTGAAGCATTAACCATTACTAGATGCTTGGAGGTCCCTTTTATACTCCTTAATGAGTTTGTAGCCATTAGTAGCCGTTGTGGTTGAATTGGAGCCGTTGGAGACTTAATTTCCCACCATAAATGTTGTTCTACAGCTCTCCGTTTCGAAACGCTTGAACTTGTTTCGAAACACCCTTCAAGTAGAAAGATCTATGCAGTCTGATGCGGCACCCGTGTCAAAACGATGTTGGCCGTATCGAAACGCCTAGACCTATATCGAAACGATATGCATTTAAATGTTAGTTGGGAAATAACCATTGAGGGTTTATGACCGTTGCAGTTGATGCCATGTAGGCGTATCGAAACGGCATAGCCCGTATCGAAACACTTGGTAAAATCCCCATCCAAAAAAGACTCGTTTCGAAACATTTTGACACTGTAAGACCCCGTATCGAAACATCTATAGGTGTTTCGAAACGCCTGGAAGGTTTTGTTTAATTTGGCTTTGAAAAACATGTAAAAACCTTTTAAAACATCCCCTAAACATATATTCAAGTTGTTTGGACTTTAGAAATAGTTTTGAATTATTTTTAACTTAGTCCAAAACATTTTTCAATTATTATATCAAAACATTTGTTCTACAATCTCCCCCTTTTTGATATAATAAAACCAACTTGAAAAATTGTTTGTGATTCTCCCCCTTCAAGTTTAAAAATGTGAATAAGAGATGAAAATTTTGAAATCAATTTGAGCTCCCTCTTATTCATTTGAAAATTCAATTTTTGAAACCATTTCTCTCCTTTTTTGTTATATTAAAAAGAATTCAAAAGACATTAAGTTCAACATAACTTAGGATGTTTGGAAATATGACAAAAAATTGAATTTTGGTTTTAAAAATGGCTCCCCCTTACTCAAAGCATCATTAAAGTGTTACTCCAACGTATATGATCATCTAGTTGACATAAATGAAAATAAATCAAATAAAAGCAAAAACAATTAGATTTTACCACACTTGAACTCAAGGGAGGATGTGAAGCCTTCTTTCTTCAAGTGTTCTTCCTTTGTGTGCATGGAACTCCCCCTTAATGTTTGACTTGTTGATCACTCTCCATCACACCTAGCAAAAGACAATCAAGTAATTTCTGGTATCCAAATTGCTTTGGATCCATAGACGTTAGTAGCACAAAAATTAGTCCCCTTAGGAATCCATTTTTCAATTTCATCCTTTTTAGTTGAAGTGGTTAGTCCTTTTGGGTCCCAAACACTTCTAAAACATTTAACATTTACAAATCTAGGGGCACTAGATTGTCTTACATAAAATTTTGATTTTCCAAAATTATTTTTCTTTTCCAGTTCTTTGGAAATCAAATCTTTTTCTTCTTGAACTTTATGAAGCAAATTTTGTAATTCAAAACATTTTTGTTCAAACTCTTCGAGTTTTGCTTCAAGTTCAAATTTTGTTTTAGAAATCAAATCATTTTGAATTTTCAACTTTGAAATCATTTTATTGTTTTTCAAAATGTGAGTTTTAAACTCTAAAACCAAATCATCATAGGCATCTTGTAATACATCAAAAGAATATGAACATGAAGTAGATGAATTAGAAGTTACCCTTGAATCTTCTTCGATGGCCATAGGTAAAGGTTGGCTTGTTAATCGTCGGTGGAGTCTTCATCACTCCAAGTAACCACATATGCCTTCTTCTTATGGCTTGAAGTGCTTGCCCTCTTCTTTTTCATGGATTCTCGTTCAAGCTCTCTTAAGGATTTCTTCATGAAAGGGGCACACTTCTTGAAGAGATGAACTATATCTTCTTCTTCATCCTCCTCTTCACTTGAATCTACATGGTGACAAATGGAGGATTTGAGAGCAATGACATTAGTGTTGATGCCAAGCCCTTTGAGCTTCTTCTCCCCCTTAGCTCTAATTTCTTCACTCTTCTTCTTTGTTTTTCTTCATTATTTGATGAGTATGGAGTGACCTCATGAGTTCATCAAGCTTCAAGGTCTTCAAATTCTTGGCTTCGATGATGGCGGTCCTCTTTGAGTCCCATAACTCAGGAAGTGAGTAGATGAGCTTTCGGACAAGCTTCTCTTCTGGGATGGTTTCTCCATAGCCTTTGAGACCACTGGTGATAGTGGAGAACCTATCAAACATATTCTCGATGTTCTCTTTCGGATCCATCTTGAAGTTCTCATACGCTAGACTGAGGAGGCCGATCTTGGTCTCCTTTACTTCATCGGTTCCTTCGTATGTGACTTCAAGCTTGTCTCATACCTCCTTGACACTCTCACAAGAAGACATCTTCTCATAGATGGTTGAGCCAAAAGAACAAAATAGGATGTGCAAGGCTTTGCAATTTAGCTCCATATTTTTGCGATCGTCGGTACTCCACTCTACTTTACTTCATTGAGGCACGAACGGAACATCTTCTACTATATTCCATAACTTGTAGTCTCTTGACTTTATGAAGAACTTCATCTTTGTCTTCCAATAGGCATAGTGAGTTCCGTCGAAGAAGGGCGGTTTGTCGATTGATTGTGCCATTGAGCCGGTTGTATGAAATGATGATCGAGCTTGCCGGATCTTATCAATAGGATGTTAATCCTCTTCAATTAAGCCAAGCTCTGATACCAATTGTTGGGATTTAGTGGGCTCGATTCCTGCAACCGCTCTTGCTCACCAAGTGGTGGAGAAGTGGAATTTTGGGTGTAAGTGGTGTGGAAGCTAAAAAGATCAATGACACAATGAATTATAGTGGTTCAACCTTCTAACCAAGGTCTACATCCACTATATTAGATTCCCACTAAGGATTTCCAATCAATCCACTATTGATTTGTCCCCTTTTCTAGGCTTATGAGAAAACCCTTATACACCGATCAAGCTTTCTTCCCAAAGCCTTGATCAAACCCTCTTTACAAGAGAAAAGATAAGCAAACACAAATTCCTCTAATAGGTGTTTGTTTGCACAATTTAGCACTCACTCAAAACCTAAAACACTTGAGCAAATTTAACAATTTTGACTCACTAGTGTTTATCTATACAAAGAAATGACAATTTAGCACTAAGACAATTTCTTGATCATTTGTTGTTGACAATTGAAGCATTAACCATTACTAGATGCTTGGAGGTCCCTTTTATACTCCTTAATGAGTTTGTAGCCGTTACTAGCCGTTATGGTTGAATTGGAGCCGTTGGAGACTTAATTTCCCGCCATAAATGTAGTTCTACAGCTCTCTGTTTCAAAACGTTCGAACCCGTTTCGAAACGCTCGAACCCATTTTGAAACACCCTTCAAGTAGAAAGAGTCGTTGCAGTCTGATGCAGCACCCGTGTCGAAACGTTGTTGGCTGTATTGAAACGCCTAGAATCGTATCGAAACAATCTGCATTTAAATGTTAGTTGGGAAATAGTCGTTAGGGGTTTATGACTATTGTGGTCGATGCCACGTAGACATATCGAAACGGCATAGCCCGTATCGAAACGCTCGGCAAAATCCTCATCTAAAAAAGACATGTTTCGAAACCCGTTTCGAAACATTTTGACACTGTAAGACCCCGTATCGAAACACCTAGGGGTGTTTCGAAACGCCTGGAAGGTTTTGTTTAATTTGGCTTTGAAAACATGTAAAAACCTTTTAAAACAACCCCTAAACATAGTTTCAAGTTGTTTGGACTTCAAAAATAGTTTTGAATTCTTTTTAACTTAGTCCATAACATTTTTCAATTATTATATTAAAACATTAGTTCTACAAAGCCCAATTCAGGCCCAATCTCTATATCCAAATATGCCAAACAAACACAAAACCCATTTTGTGCTTCTTTAGCCCGCCCAATTTGCCACGTGGCACTTCCCCATTCATCCAAAAGCCCTTCACGCGGATCCCTTCTCTTAGCTGGCCGCAACTAGCACACTGATGTCAGCAAGTCAAACCCCTATAAATAGATAAAGAAAAAGTTGTCAAATCCCATTAATTACCATAATTAATACCTACCATTAATAATAATAAAAAAAAAATAAAAAATAAATGAGAGAGAGAAAATCTCCCTTCGGTAACCGAACTGTTCAGGGCAAGGAGGCGTCACTGGGAGCTCGAAACGCCGCCAGAGATATGAATGGTCATTGGTTGTGCCAGCGAGAAGGTGAAAAGACGTCGGAGCCGCTAATTGTCGCCAAGACACGAGTCGTCGCTAGAATCGGAAGATCGTCCGCGAGCTCGAACGAACACCGAACCGACACCGAGGTAAAACTGAAACATCATCGAAGTAGACTAGGAGACGACAGAGTTGTTGAATTTCTACCGAAAAGCTCTATTCGTCATCGGGAAGAAAATCGTCACATGTGGCTGAGTTGTTCGAAAGTTGTAACGCCATCGCGAAATCGAACCGACATGTCAAAAGCCAAATCGACATTGGAGAAGCTGAATCTACCGCTGGAGAAGACGATCGAATGTCGCCGGAGACGCCGCAAACCACACTGGAAGGTATATCACTTCTTTCGATTCCTTTTTCCTACAATAAACATGGAAAATATGTTAAATCGAAACGAGATAATATAAAATATAGAATAAAAAAGTGGAAATCAGAGGATTGTGCAGTTGTCGGTCGAAGTATATTGGAGGAGTCGAAAATGGTGGGATTCGGGTAGATTTAGGCTCTTAGGTCAAGGAAGAAGGGTGGCTTCGTCGAGCCGGGGTTAGATTAAGTGATTTAGGGTTCGAAATCAAAAAAGGAAATTTAGGGTTAGGGTTATAGCAACCAGCGGCTAAAAATCGCCTTACGGCGGCCGGCATTGACTCGCACGGAAGCCATAGTTAGAAAACGGTGGCCCGTGTGCGTTTGTGTTGAGAGAAATTGAGAGAGACGGTTAGGGGGAGATAGTGTAAAAGTGATAAATGGGTGAGTGGACTCGGTGTAGGCCCTTTTATAGTGAGTCAAAACGGCAATGTTTTGCAATCAGATTTAGAAGAGTCCACACGGGGCAGGTCACTGGAGAGATCGTGCGTTTTCTCTCCGGGTCGAGCAAAGGATCCACGTGTTTTTGTAAAAAAAAGGTTTAATTGCTAGTCAGGTCCTTGTAGCTTTGTAGCGAACTTCAATTCGGTCACCATATCGATTAAAATCAAAATTTATAGTTCATTTATTCTTCAATTTAGTTCATGTTTTGTTAGTTATTTAATTTATTTAAATGCAATTAATTTGTATGCATGTTTTCATGATTCAAATAGCATATAATATATTTGTTTAGGAGATTTTAATCATTTTAAAAAATTAAATTAGAGACTTTTAGGGTTAAGTTCCCTAATTAAACTTAATTAAATTGCTAAGAAATGACATTTTAGAAAATAAATGGATGTCGAATAAAACTCAAATATTCTAAATTAATTAATATCACATTGTAATGTGATGTTAATTAAGGGAATATTTAAGTAATAAATTTAATGTTTCGTTTCAACTTAGAAAATGACAATCAAATAGTTAGTTTGAATAAAAATAAGATAAACAATTAGTGTCACCATAAGTTAAGAATATTATTACTTTTGGACCCATTAAAGGTAGTGTCCATGTAACATCCGGGTTTGGGGGTCGGGAGAAATAAATAAATAAAATAATATCCCGATTTTGTCTTGCAAAAATTAAATTTAAGGTGTTGGACCAATTGTTGATGTTTAAGCCCAATAGCCATTTTAATGGCATTTTTGTAAATAGTGGGACTTCTAAATTTAAAACACCAATTTTTAATTAAAACACAAAATTTTCATCTTCCTCCCTTCTCATCTCTCCATTCTCACGGCAAAGGGACAGTTTTTCTCCAAGTTTCTATCCCACCTTCTTTCTCCTTCATTTTGGCTCGAATTTGAAAGGTAAATGCATCCCTATCTTGCTCTAATCTTCCTCTCTTTAAAAGTACAACTAGATTTCATTTTGGTTCGAGTTTTAGAATTTGGGTTTTTGGAAGATTTGAATAAAAATGATATCTTTATTGTTTTTAACTAAAGGTTTTGATGTAATAAGGTTAGATATGATGTTTGTGAACCAAATGGTCCAACATATATAATTTTTAGAGTGTTTTATATGAATTCCTGAATTTAGGTTTTGGTGGGGTTTTATGAGGGTTTTGGGATGAGTTTTGGGTATGGTTTGTGTTGGAATTTGAGGGTTGATGTTAGGGTAATAGTTGGGGACTGTTTTAGAAGCATTTGAATGTGTTAAATGTGTTGAAATCACAAGTTTTGGGCTGGGTATAAGGGCTGCTCGGGTTTGGTAATTTTGGGTGTTGTTCATGGCTTGAAATGTTGTGTTTGATGTTTGAATTGTATTCCGGGTTAGATACTTTGATGCTTGGGCTGATTTGAAGTTGTTTGGATTGTGTTGAGGTTGTTTAAAGGCAAGAGCTTGTGTTGGTGAAGCCTCGGGAATGAATCCAGAAGCTTGAAGGTGATTGCTTGCTTGGTAATTGAGCTTGGAAGTGAAGGTGAGTGGTTAAAATGTTTTAAATGGTTTTGAGTAATTGGTTCAAGCATGTGGACTAGGTTGGGATTGGTAGACCCGCCTAGAGTTGGGATTAGAGTGGTAGCCTAATCCCAAGCTTTAATTAGAGACTTTGGTTGCACTCTTTAATGGTTGTTTATGCCTCTTGATTAATTGTGATTGTGGTGTTATGTATACGTTGTTATACATGTATGTTGAGGCATGGCTTGATGCATTGTTATATGCATGTTGACGATAAATATGATATGGATATACATATGTGTGAAATATGATGTGATATTTGTGTTAATGATATACATGTGGTGTTGACATGTGAAATGATGATATGAGGTGGTTGCATGATCCGAGGATCATAGTGAGTACATGCTAGGCATGGAAATGTGGTTTGTGCATGACGGTAAGTCATGGTGAGTATGTGCTAAGCACGGAAGTGTTATGAAATGATATTGTGAAAGTTTAATGAAGCGTGTAGTATTGACACTAGTATGATTGGGTACAAATGATCGATCATTAGGATGTTTAGTGTGCACACGTGAGTCAAAATGCGCACGTGGTCTTGATGATGGTAGTCATCAAGATGGAGTACGGGTTCACCCGAAAATCTTCTTATATATATTAGTCAGTGATGAGTGGAATCCCATCGACGGGCGTGAGGATGAGTGGAATCCCTTCCGCGTGAAACGAGGCGTGGGGATGAGTAGAATCCCCTCCGCGTGAACGGTGATGAGTGTAATCCCACTGTCAGGTAATGGTTGTGTTGTTGGATGTGAGTTCCAACAGTTATCCGCGTATTCGAGTCATAGCTAGGTGCCAATACGGATTGTGGATTATGTTGCTCATATGTTACGGTTATGGACTTGTTGAGCATGGCATGACTTTGATAATATGCTCATGCATCATCTTTTATTTTGGCTCTTGAGGATTGGAGGTAAGACCATGCATTCTATTTTGATTCTTGCTCGTGCTTGGACCCTGCATTGTCGAAGGTTTGTTTTATGAGCATACCCTCACTAAGCTTTTATGCTTACGCTCCTTTTTGTTCGACAATGCAGATCAGTAGCTTGTGGGTGGCAAGGGCAAGGAAAGGCCTCCAAGTGTTGCTTTTGGTTAGCTTAAGTATGATCTTTAAGTTGTAGATTGTAATAGTCAAGCAATGGGATATGTGTTGTTGTTGTGAATGCTTTGTTGTACGTTGATGTTGGTTTGGCTTTTGGATGCTTTGTTTGAATTGTAAACCTTTTTTGTGTTGTATGTCTTAAATGCTTATATGTTTTGTCGGCTAAGGCTTGTAACCTTAAAGGCTATGTATGCTCCCTTGTGGTGAATGTGTGACCTTGTTTTGGATGCCTATCTTTAATGCTCAAGTGTTTGTCTTGTGAGGCATGAACCTTCAATGCTAAGTATGATTCACATGTTGATGATGTTGGTTCCTTTAATGTTTGGTTCTTATATGCTTGAAGTGTGTTAAGCATGCTTGTTATGTTTGGTCTGCCTTGGTGTTGTTGTATGTGTGTTGTGAGAGGCTTTAGTGGGGTCTTGGGGCATCCTTCTACCTTAAAACCAACTAAAACCAATCTGCTGACAGAGGGTGTTTCGAAAAGGTCGACCCCGTTCCGATACGACCTCTTTGTTTTTGGCCAGGCATTTCGATACGCCTAAGGAACGTTTTGATATGATTTTGCCACCGGAAATCTGAGATTTTGACGATAAATTGATGTATCGAAACGGGCCTTAGCGTTTCAGAACGACCTTCATCTCGTTGACCACGAGAAGTTGACTGTTGTGATCGTTTCGATACGGGTCACCCATGTTTTGAAACGGACTCATCATGTTGACTTGGGCCAGTTGACCAAGTCAAGGCGTATCGAAACACCCTAAGGGTGTTCCGATACGGCCTACTGTAAAGGATTAAAATGGATTGTTTTGATGAACTGTTTGGTTGTTTGGTCTCGTATGTTCTTCCGATGTTGCCTTCCTCACATAGGATTCAATAATGCCTCTAGAAGGGATAATAATAATGAAAAGTTTTTCTAGGGTTGCTAACCGAGGTGGGACCTTAACGGGTTTCGCATCGGTTTTTCCCGTGTAGCCCACTCGAACCGATCAGTCGACCAGACCGGGGCAAGGGAGTTACAGTCCAAATTATTTGGATGTTTTCATTTATGACCAAAAATTAATAATATTCTTAGATTTCTTAATCAATTGAATTAATGGAGCCTAATTAAGGTTTACTTAAAAATGGCAAGACAATAATTTGACATGCATTAAACTTTTTGTGTTGAAATACATTTTGAATATAAATTGAAGTGTCCTAATGTAACTGGACGTTTCATAATTATATTCGTCCAAGATGCATTTTCTTACAAATGGATACCTCCATTCGGAATAAAATTCATTTTACAATTAAAAGAGTTAATTAAATCCAGATTAATGTTCGAAATGCCAAAATGCCACGTGTAATTAATGAGGTACCGATAACGGGCGTTTGTAGGGGTGCTAACCCTTCCCTACATGTAACCGACTCCCGAACCCGAATTTCAAAAGAATTTCTGGTACGCTTTTTATGGTGTCCGGTCTACCAAAGTGGTAGGTGACGACTCCAAAACGAATTTTATAAAAATAATAGAAATTTAATTAAAAATAAAAAATTCACTGGTTTTAAGACCTAATTAAAATAAAAGACACACTTTTCAAATTTTAATCGTCATACTGTTTTTCTAAATTTAAAAGCGATTTAAAAAAAAACGGTCGTAACATATGCACATTGTATAATGATTAAAAATATCTATAAACATATATTAATTTCTGTTCACTTTACATTATTAACAAAATACATATCCAAGCTCGGTTGAACACCTAAACTACCCATTTTTAATTTAAAAATAATAATAGAGCAGTTCTATATTTTATAATTAAAATTAAATAAAATATATTTAAATATAATTAAATTATATTCATATCATACGGAACAGACCAAGTGACTCATATACAAAATTATTTTAGAAAAATTAAGTTAAATAAATAATAAACTACAAGGGAAAAATGTTGATAATCTAATACTCCCATAGATATATTATCTAAGAAATGAGGAGTTATGCTATTACTCCATCAGAAACTGTTACAAACCGACTAATATAATCTTATTATGATATTGCATGATTGTGTAACTTTTTTTTTTTTTGAATATGCTGGTGTGATGCAAGGGTAGCATCTGTTCAACTTTCTTAGTCTTTTCAAAGACGGCACACACAACATAGTATTACTGGTGCTCGAACCCGGGTCCCAAGGGAATGATTGTGTAACTTTTAAGTGATATGAATTCTAATAGTTTATTTAAATGATGTATATTTTATTAAATAATTAAATTAATAAATAAATATAATCTTGTAATCGTACAAGATAATTCAAAAAAAATTATTCTAACTAAACGGTTATTTAGCCATTTTTAAATTTAAGATTCTTCGGATTGTTGTTTGCCTTGATGGACTGAATTCGCGTTGTAATTAATAGAAAAGAAGGTTTATAGGCCATGATATTATTTTTTTTGAATATGAGTATGTTAATTTTATTAAAAAAAGAAAGAATTCAAAATACAATAAAATTTTACAACTCAGATAAATAAATTTGATTCAGATATATTTTTTAAAATACAAAAATTAAAGTCAAAATTGACATCAGCTTACCTACACGAAAACTAGCAAAAGATAATCATGTAATATAGAATAAAGGGAACAAAAAGTAGAGAAAAAGTGAAAATGTTAGGAAAGAATAATGCTTCGGCCTTGTTGTGGAGGACAAAATCTTGGGTCCAATTGACATCAACTTACCTACACTTCTTTTGCACATGTACTTTGGTCAAAATTGGGAATTTAATTCCATTATACACTTTCGTTTGGGAATTTTTAAACGAAAACCCTTTTCTAAATAATTTATTGAAAAATGACTTCCTACTAGCATTATTTAAAAAAAATACCTTCAAATCGACCACGTAAGAAGATTTCACGTTCTGCAAAACGTAATTATAGATCTCGCTTTCTGCAGGAAGCAAAGTTTGTCCGACGTTGAAGGATTTTTCAGATGATCCAATTTAATATTTAGAAAAAGGACTTTGCGTTCTACATATAGCGAGGTTTACGAGAAAATAAACCGGTGAAGTAATTTATCGCGAGAATTTATTTTAGGACCTCGTTTCCTGTAGAACGCGAAGTCCTCTAACTGTTTTGACCAAAAGACGCAACTGAATTTTTAAAAAAAATTATAAATTTAAAAGAAGGTAAATAAAAAATCATAAATTCTTAATGATAATAAAAAATCTTTATCTTAAATAAAAATCTTTAATGATAATAAAACATCTTAAATGATATTAAATAAAATCTTTAAGGATAATAAAATATCTTAAAAAATCTTAATTGAAAAGAAGATCTTAATTATTGGTAAGGCATTCAAATGCGATGAATGCGACATGTTTCTCTCGCGAAGATCATTTATTCCGTCTTTCAGAATATTTCAGACTGTTGGAATGCATACAACACAACACATACGTAGTTGATCTACGAGTAAAAATTTGTGAGTGCAGAGTCTTCCAAACATTTAAATACACGCATGCGCACGTCATTGCTACGTGTTCTTTTGTACGAATTCACTACATGACATTGGTTGATTCAGTATACTTACTTGAAACCGTATTCAAGGTTTATCAATACGAGTTTCCTCCTATTAGAAATGAATTTGATCTGAACTTAGTTGATGATGAACTTACAATACGGCCAAATCTTACACTACGACGCGAAAAAAAAATGTCGTCCACGATCAATGTGAGTTTACTGTGCTGAAGATTTGACCGCTAAATTTTGAGAAAAAATCGGACAACCAAAACTATGCATTAGATGTAGGAATCCCGGACACACCAAAAACAAATGTCCTAATCGCTCAGGCCGTCGTCTCAACTAATTGTAATTGTACTACTATTTTTCTAAGTAACAAAATCTCTTCGTTAGGTTTAAAATTCTTTATGGTTTGGAACCATTTTTAATAGGGGTGAGTGTTCGAGCGAGTCGAGTCGAGTCAAAAAAATTTGAGTTATTCGAGTTGAGGCGTCATATTTTACGACTTGAACTTAATTTGAATTTTTTTCGATTCGAGTCGAGTTTATGAAGTTCGAGCTGAGTCGAGTTTTCGAGTTCCTATACAAATTTAATTGTAATTATTTACTATGTTATAGTACAATTTGATTCTAATTTAAACGACTTTCTCTAATCATATAAGATATGCACATATATATTTCTTCATATTATTTTTCACACGCATAAGTAAGATTTGTAATGTTATTTAATAAAAAAATATTATCTAAACTTATAAAATATATTTATAGTATTATTTTTAAATAATAAACTTTTGGGGATAAAGTATTGATGGTGGTATAAATGAGTCAATGAATTGATGTAAAGAAAAAAAATTACAAAAAAATCAGTTGAATGATCAAATTGAATAAAATATAAAGTTAATGAGCTAAATTGAAAAAAATAATCTATTTGTTAAAAATATGAATTGAAGTTATATAGATATTATATAGTGTTAGTGAATCATGTGGTTTAATTTTGGTCAAAAATAGACTTAAAACGAAAGAGGATTTGAAGAAATAGGAAACATTCAAAGTTGAGGACTTGAGGGCTAAATTACAAAAGTAAGAAATTTAATTTAAAAATATGAATAGAAGCTAAATAGATATTCTAGTTTCTACATTGGTTTAGGAGCATGTGGTACAAATTTGGTCAAAATTGACTTAAAAAGAAAGAGATATTGAAGAAATGAGAAAATCATACAAAGTTAAGGGGCTGAATTGAAAAAAATATGAAATTTATTTTCAAAAATATAAATTGAAGATAGCTACGTATTCTACACTGGTTAAGGAATATGTGGTTCGGACTTGGTCAAAAATGGACTTAAAATGAAGGAGGAATTAAAAAAAATGAAATTAGTGACTAAATTGCAAAACTGTAAAATTCAATTTTTCAGTTTTTTGAGTTGGGCAAATTTCAAACCGTCTCGAAATCGAAATTTTTTCGAGTTAATCGAGTTGTCTCGAATAACTCGAAATTGAAAAAAAAAATATCAATTTTTTCGAGTAGAGTCAAGTTTTGCTCACCCATAATTTTCAATATGATTTTAACCTTGTTTATAATGCTTCAAAAATTTGATTGTTATACATACACAAAATCAAGCTTTGGAACTAGTTTCAATGCAATTTTTACACCGTTTACAATGTCTCGTATGTGTCAATATTAATATCAAATAAAAGATAAGTTCAAATACTACGCCTCTAAGCTTGAAGATTACACAAATTGTTTGATTAACTTCCCATAAAAACTCTTTTTACATGCCTATCAAGCCATTTTAGCTTGTTCTTGCACAAAACTAAGCTTTGGAATCATTTTCAACGCGATTTTTATACCGTTTACAATATCTCTTATGTGCTAATACCAGTCTCAAATGAAAGATAAGTTCAAATACTACGCATATAAGCTTAAAGATTGCGCAATTTTTTCGATTAACTTCGTGGAAAAACTCCTCGAACATGCCTATCAAGCCGTTTTAGCTTGTTCTTCATGCACAAAATCAATCTTTGGAGCCATTTTTAACGCGATTTTTACTTTGTTTTAATGTCTCGTATGTGCCAATATTAGCCTCAACAGAACTATAAGTTTCAATACTATGCCTCCAAGCTTAAAAATTACGAAAATTTTCTGATTAACAACCCGAAAAAACACCTCAAACATGCCTATAAACCCTTGTATTCTAGCCTCGGATTACAATAAACTCGCTTTCTGCAGGAAGCGAGTTCAATATTATAAAGTCATGCGATATTTTCGAATTCTCGTGGAACTCACATTGTGAAAAACGCGAAGTCTTTTTAACTAATTTTAAATCTGTCCATATAAAAAGTCTCTCTAGCTCGGATGGACCTCATCTCCTGCAGAAAGTGAGGTTCATACTCGCGTTTTGCAAAACGCGAGGTATTTCTATGTTGGTGATTTGAGCGCCATTTTTCCAAATAATGTTGGCAAGGGTTATTTTTCTAATAAAATATTAAAAAGTCTTTTCATTCGAAAATGCCATTTCGTTTGCAACCCTATCTGCATTATTCCCTTCACGGATTTTTTTATTTAGCATAAAAATAATAACAGTTATGAATAAATATTACTTTGTAATCATCTTAAAATTATTTAAAAAATAATAATAATAATCGAGCGTTTAACAATTGAACTTATAACTATAATCAATTTATTTGATCGATGCACTAATGATCAACCACACATTTGAATTCGATTCTTTAATGGTTAAGTTTTGTAAGAGTATTAAATTGATATTAATAAGTATATCTATAAATTATATGTAATTGGTTAATAAATAGATAATTAAATTTTTATATATAAATAATTTACAAAAACATTCCTAAATAAATATTCCATTTTTACATCTGTATCTCACAGACATGAGACACCGTTGCATTCACTGACGGAGCCACAGCTCTAATGGGTGGGGCTGTGGCCCCCACCGGGTAGGGTGAAATTTTTTTTTAACCTTTTAATTTCTTATATTTTTTCTTCTAATTTCTTATATTTTTCTGAAAAATTAGGATAATTGTAAATTTGCCTCCCAACCTTTCAAAATTTATGTTTTGCCTCCCCCAACTTCAAATCCTAGTTCCGCCCCTGATTGCATTGGATATCTAATCTCACTGCTACTAAAAGTAAAAATTTGAGATAAAAGACAAAACATAAAGTTAAAAAGAGTAGGAAAGCAAATTCATAATTAATGACAACAAATTTTAGTGGATGAGAGACAAGAGCTCATTCCGTCCCTCACGCAACTTCGTCCCTAACTACTAGGGTATCCAATCTCATTTTCATTGTTTTTAATAGGCTTAAATGAAAAATCAACCTTTAAATTATGTATTTTGTTTATTTTTGTCATTTAAATTAGTTTTAGTCAAAATAAATTCTTAAATTATTATTTTTGGGTTAATTTAAGTTTTTAAATTATTTTTTGGTCAAAATAAATACCTAAATTATCTCATTCCTAGACTATTTATTGGTTAAAAGTCTTTGTGATGTGTTAACATCTTATCGGTCTAAATATGTTTTTTGACTGAGATAACTACTAACTTAAAGTGTTCAAGAACGATAATTTAAAGATTTATTTTAACCAAATAATAGTTTAAAGACTAAAAACAAATATATATATATATATATATATATATATATATATATATATATATATATATAGGGTAATTGTTCTATACACAAGCGCTTGTGGAAACTTTTTTACACAAGCACCTTAGTTTTAGGGGTTAGGGACTTCGTTTAGGGTTTAAAATTTAGGGGTATAAGTGTAGTAGTTTTGAATTTAGGGATTGTTGATAGAATTTTGGGTTTAGGGTTGAAATTTAAGGTTTATAGGTTAAAACCTAAATCCCCACCCATATTACCCTAAAACTAAACCCTAACCCTAAACCCTAAAGTCTAACCCTAATTCCTAAATTCTAAACCTTTACACTAAAACCCCTAAACTCTAAACCCTAAACACTAACTCTAAACCCTATAATTGAGGCGCTTGTGGAAATAAAAACTTTCCACCGCCAATGTATAGGATATTAATCCCCATATATATATATATATATATATATATATATATATATATATATATATATATATATATATATATATATATATAATTTAAGAGTTGATTTTTCATTTAAGCATTTTTAATATCACCACAACTAAACAAGAGCCGATGGGAGACGACTGTTTTGGTAGAGGAGGCCATGTGGATTCTTTTACGTGTCACAATTTGATTGAATAAGGGTGGGCATGGACATTGGAAAATTGAACAAGTAGTAACGAAGAAGAACGTTAAAAATGTGAAGCAAGTGAGCGGAGTAGGCGTTGAAGCTTCCGAACAACAACATTATGTTTTATATTCTACTCATTTTCATATTCTCTACTTTACTTTATTAAGTCTCACAGTTTTGTCCATAAAAAATGGAGTACTAAATAGTATTACTTATAGTGTAAACACCTGCTTACTGCAAGTTGGTTTCGGTCAGCTGCTTTGGGTTAGGTTATGTTAGGTTAGCTGGTGTACAATCCAATAATAAAATGATAGAGGCAGACACGGTGCAAAGGAATAAACTGAGAGCAATTTTTTTATATATATATAATTCTACTCGAGTGCAAAGAACTATATATGTGAGGAAAAAATACAATAGGTTACAGGTTAATTTATAACCGAACTGTTAAGAAACAATTAACTATTGTTAACTGTTTAAAAGTTTAGCGGTTAACCATTTCATTATAGTTAGGTTAAATAATCGCTATAATGATTAACCAACCGTTTAAACTAAATAGTACGATTAACCTACCATGAACACCTCTAAATTACACATGCAGACTAAACTGCTCAAATACGCATCACCTAAGTGTAGGAGTGCTTATTGAATTGAGCAGCTCGCAAACAGTTCGAGATCGACTCGGTCAAAACTCGATTAACGCTTGACTCGAGTTGACTCGAACTCGAGATCTTAATGAGTTGAGTCGAACAAGACCCAACTCGACTCGATAAGTTTGCGAGCAGCTCGTTATTTTTTTTTATAAATTTTTAATAATTTTTTGGGTTTTTTTGTTTGAATATTCCCCTTTGCGAATATAATGGGGAAAATAACCCCCAAACTTTCATATTGGGAAAAATACCCCCCTTTCATGCCATGTAGGACGAATTCGCGTCCTGTAGAAAGCGAATTCAAGATTCGCGTTTTGCAGGACGCGAATTCCTGTGCCGTTTCAGTGGAAAAGGGAATTCGCGTCCTGCAAAACGCGAATTCTACGATATTATCCCCAAATTATCGCGATTTGGAGTAAATACGAACGGTTGAGAAATAAGAATTCGCGTTCTACAGAACGCGAATTCACTTTATTATGTTGAATTCGCTTCCTGCAGAACGCGAATTGGGTTCAAATTCGCTGCCCCCAGACAGCGATTTCTCTATAAAAGGGGAGGTTTGGGAGAGAATGAGCATTCTCTCCCTTCATTCTCTCCCAAAAATTTGAAGAGTTTGTTCTATATTTCAAGCAAGTGTGATAATGGCGGGTTTCCTGAGATTAGAAGATGGCCACGTAAGCAATTATCGTCGAAATAATGTAAGTTTTTTTATTCGAGTATGTTAATAGTATTTATTTTTAGACTAGCGAAATTAGTTAAATTCGAACATATCTTTAGATTTTATATTTAGACTAAGAAAATTAGTTAGATTCGAATATGTTAAAAATAATTTTTTTAGACTACGAATGTTAGTTAAAAACGAATATTTCTTTAGATTTTAGATTTAGAGTAACAAAATTAGTTAAATTCGAATATGTATTTAGAATTTATATTTAGACTAAGAAATTTTGTAAAATTTGAATATGTTAATAATATTTATTTTTAGACTAAAAATGTTAGGTAAAATTGAATATTTGTTATTTAGATTTTAGATTTAGAGTAACAAATTAGTTAAATTGAATATGTGTTTTTATTTTATTTTTAGAATAAGAAAATTA
This sequence comes from Hibiscus tridactylites, assembly GCA_958450335.1. NCBI lineage: Eukaryota > Viridiplantae > Streptophyta > Magnoliopsida > Malvales > Malvaceae > Hibiscus > Hibiscus tridactylites. The sequence continues at coordinate 24,288,222 of OY288283.1, forward strand.
GTTAAATTCGAATATGTTAATACTATTTATTTTTAGAGTAAGATAATTAGTTAAATTCGAATATATTTTTGGTGTTGACTTATAGAATAAAAATTAATAAAATGAGAATATATTTAGTATTTTATTGTACACTATAAAAAATTTTGACATAATATGTGATTGTTAATATGTGTGTGTCTTTAATTATTTGTAGAATGGAGAAGAACGTCGGTTAGAGGTTTACATCACTAAGATTAGGGCGGGTCCGGATCCTGATCTAGCCGATTACATAGCCGACGCCGGATTTGAGCATGTAGCGAAGCTTCATGGAGGGGGTGCGAAATTAGACGTTGATTTAATCAACGCGCTTGTGGAGAGGTGGAGGCCAGAGACACATACATTTCACTTACCATGTGGTGAGGCGACCATCACATTAGAAGATGTGTCGTATATTCTTGGCCTGCCTGTAGATGGGGAGGCTATCACTGGTGCCGCCAGTGATGATTGGGAGGGCTTGTGTATGGACTTGTTAGGAGATAAGCCCGAAAAACTACAGGGCAGATGTGTGACGCTGAGGTGGTTGCGTACGCAGTTCGCTAATTTGCCTGCTGGAGCCAATGAAGATGTGAAGAAGGTAAAAGAAATAATTTTTTATTAGTAGTAATAAAATTATAAAATTGGTTATATTTTAATATTTTTTTCTTTATATTTTAGGCATATGCTCGGGCGTATATCTTACAGATCCTAGGGGGAATTTTGGTGGCCGACAAAACTCGCAACAAAGTTCACATGTTGTGGTTGCGGCACTTGCGAGATTTTGAAGAGGCTGGTAAATTAAGTTGGGGTTCGGCAGTACTTGCATTTATGTATAGGGAGTTGTGCAAGGCTGCGAGTGCTGATCGACACGACATCGGAGGATGTCTTTTGCTACTCCAGTCTTGGGCGTGGTTTAGAATGCCATTTTTACGCCCTGACTTGTCCGAGCCAGCTGACTATTCCTATCCACTATGTTTGAGGTATGTTTTATAAATTGGTTATTTTCCTAATATATATTTTTTTAAATATTAAAAGTATGTTTTGATGTTATGTAGGTGGTTTCATGCTCTAACTCATGTTGGGATTCCGACTATGATGCATTCTATTAGGCAGAGTATTGACACGAAAGCTGCAAATGAGGTAAATATTTTAATTTTTATATTAAGTTGAAGTTTGATATGAATATAGTTTAATTTAGTTGTTTTAATTATTTCTATATTTAATTTACAGTTTTTGTGGACCCCGTACTCTGAATCGGAAATCAACGACTGTCTGCCTAATTTTGAGCCTGGGACAGTTTCCGCTTGGACGGCCGTGGTACCTCTCATCTGGTACGCTGTAGTTGAGTGGCATCCGGTCGATCGCGTCCAACGCCAGTTCGGGCGTCTGCAAACAATTCCGATAGATCCGCCTAATTTGGATGACTTACATAGGATCACCCGACAAGGAAAACTTGAGGTATAATAATTAAATTTGATTTAATAGTTATTTATTTATACTTACTTTACAATTTAAAAACAATAATTTTGTTGATGTTTTGTGGTAGGTGGACTGGTCGGTGAAACATGTGCAGTGGATTGCACAGTGGCAGTATAGGCATCAGCGGCAGGCACTGAATGAGTACCGAATGTTTGATGAGCCTATGGTGAGTGCTGATTACTTTGCATGGTTCTTTGGTAATGGGAAACCGTATCTTCTCACTCCGGAGGAACAAGCAGCTGTGTATGAGCCTGTTCAGCTACAACATTTGTTGAAGAACTTGATCCGTCATCAAATTTCACGCTAAGCTCGATGTTTGTTCCCCCAGCAAGTTTGTATGCCCGAAACATCTTTCGCATAGCTTTCTTATCTGACAGTGTGAGCATATAATGTTCCTCGGGGCCGGGCTCATTGACTGGTACTTTCACTTGCAAAGCCTCTATTTTTGCGCTGGTCGACTCTTTAACTCGTTTGGAGACCAACTCAAATAATTCATTTCTTGTGATCGTTTCAGTAAAAGATGTGTAGAAGTATGTTCCACGATAAAATACAGTAGCTGAATATCGAGCCATTTTATCTTTCAGAAATGTAGAAATGCAGGAAAACCGGGGAAGATAGAAAAGTAATAAGTTTGATGGGATGTTAAGGCAGAAATACAGCCTATTTATACAGATGGTTATAGGCATGCGTTTCACCATAATGCATTTGTCAGCCCAAAGCCCGGTAAAGTAGAGCAATAGTTTTCGAATTCGCGTTTTGGAAAACGCGAATTCAATTATTCGTACTGAATTCGCGTTTTGTAGAACGCGAATTCTATAGATTCCAAAAGAATTCGCGTTTTACAAAACGCGAATTCAGTACGAATAATTGTATTCGCGTTTTGGAAAACGCGAATTCTAAAATTATTACTCTACTTTACAGGCTTTACCGGGCTTTGGGCTGACAACTCAAAAATTATTGCTACAGAATTCACCAATGCTTTACGAGACAGATTTCTATTTATAATTGAGGGGTGCAGAATTTCTAGATGCACACCAAACAAAACTTAAGAATCACAAAAGCTCTTCGATTTTCAGAAATGGCACCGAGAATTCAAGCTATAGTATACTACGATGGTCAGATGGTCCCCGATTCATACATTGGGATCATATTTCAATCTGAAAATACTGTTACGATCAACATTCCGAGACGATCAACGTTCCAGTCGCTGAGGACCTTAATATCCAGGAAGGTTCCCAATCGCTCCGGAAGGGAGTTGCAGTCTTTGAAGTATCGATGTCCAACGTCGATAGAGCCACTGTATTACACAATATTCGATGTGGAAGACGACAGTTCTGTAGAAATGATGATAGATACACATAGCCAGTACTCAATGGGATGGGCCATGGAGCTATTTGTAACATTTGCTGAAGTTCACGTTGCAGCTCAAAATGTGGTACCAAATTGGTTACGAGGAAATCTCGAGTTCAATCCAAATGCTATTAGTCCGACATCGAGTTTACGACGTGACTTCAACCTTCTTCAAACAAGAACCGATGAAGCTTCATCGTCTTCGTCTTCGCGGCAACGACGTTCTTCCGTTCCACGGTACGAATTTGACCTTAACTTGCCACCAACCCAAGAGTCGTCATACAGTCCATACGTTCCAAACTATGATGATTTCTCTACGGGGCGCCACTCAACACACATTCCATACACGGCGTCTTCAACGTACAATGAACAGTTTAACCCGTTCGATGATTTCTCTACCGGGCGCCACTCAACATACATCCCAAGTCACCGAAATGTGGATGATATGTTCTCAGCGGGGAGACATTCAACCGCCGCTACTGTCGATCCGGTTATGACTTCAGAACCTGTTCACGCACAGGTTTATGATGACGCAGAACTTTTCCAGTTTCATGATGCGCTTTCTGATGAAGAGCCGGTGACAGAGGTTGGGCCTGATGGTGACGAGATGGGTCTATTTCCTTCTGAACCATCTGACATTGACGAGCCGGTGGAATCAGAGGAGAGCGCAGAAAACTCTTCTGAGGATGATGAGGACGATGATGTTCGTTCCACGCAAATGCATGGACCAACCAGTTGCGCAACATATTACGACCCACCTTCGCACTTCACAACAGTGGATATGGATGGCTTCTTCGATACTGAATTCCCAGAACATCCACAATTAGACCAGTTCAACCAATGGAATGTGGGTTCGACTGAGCTACATGCTGGAATGGTCTTCAGGACAAAAAAGCTCGCGGAGGCTGCCATCAAGCATTACAACATTCAGCGCTCAGTTACATCCACCGTTTGGAAGACTGAGGCCAGGAAATATATTGCAGAGTGTCCTCACAAGTCTGCAGGATGTAAATGGAGGGTTCGTGTGTCGCAATTGAAAAGGCTGAATAACCTGTGGAAAATAACGAGATATACAGGGCCTCACACATGCTCCGTTGGGAGCCTCAGCCAAGACCATCCTAACTTGGATGTACACGTACTTTCCGATGCAATCCTTCCACTCGTGAAAGCAAACCCACGTGTATCTGTGCCAGTGTGTATAGCTGCCATCAAATCCATTTACAAGTACACCGTCAATTACGATAAGGCATGGTATGCAAGATATCGAGCCATCGAAACACTGTACGGGCAATGGGAGCTATCATACAACGATCTGCGATCATGGCTTCAAGTTATGCAGGAATACAATCCAGGGACAATTGTGGAATTGGAGACTGTTCCGAAGTACTACAACGATCGTGTTGTACCAGGGGAGGTCGAATTTCATCGCCTTTTCTGGACGTTCCCCCAATGCATAAAAGCTTTCCGTCACTGCAAACCTATGCTGCAGATCGACGGTACATTTTTATATGGCAGATACACGCAGATATTGCTAATTGCAGTTGCCCAGGATGGCAACAGAAAATGTATCCCAGTTGCTTTTGCGATTGTTGAAAAGGAAAATATACCTTCTTGGGAGTTTTTCCTTTACAACCTCCGCAAGTATGTCATGCGTCGGGTTTTGCGTACACGTGAAGATGGCCTAGCTATTATTTCAGATAGAGGCGCAGGGATTTGGGGAGCAATTCAACGTTTGGGAGATTCATGGAAACCCCCATACATACATCACCGGTATTGTTTGCGGCATATAGCAGCAAACTACTATCAGAGGTTCAAGAACGAGGATGAACGTATAATGGTTCTCCGTATGGGTATGCAACCATTTCATTTTGTCATTCTACGTCCACCAATTTCATATTATTACCAATTAACTATTTTGCATGTCTTATTCAACAGGCAACGCACACCGAGTTAATCAAGTGGAAGAGCTGTTGGAGGAGTTGCAATTGAGGAATCCATTCGGGTATAACTATCTTATGGAGATACCGAAGGAGAAATGGTTGCGATGTTATGACGGGGGTCGTCGATGCGGCCATATGACAACAAACTTGGCTGAGGCGATCAATTCGTCTCTTAAGGGAACACGCCATTTACCTATCACGTCTGTTGTCAAAGCAACATATTACCGATTGGCAACCCTTTTCGCAACCCTCGGCAAACAAGCAATGAACTGGATGGCAGCTGGTCGCATATTTAATCCAGATCTCGCCGACAAAATCCAAGCGTCCATTGCGCATGCTAACTCGATGGGTGCGTTGTGCTTCTCTCGTCGGGAACACATCTTTGAGGTCACGCAATTTTCTGAACCGCTACAAGGAATAATGCAATACACCTACGTGGTTAATTTGCAAAAACGAACGTGCGATTGCGGGGAGTTCCAGACGTTCAAGTTCCCGTGTTCGCATGCTTTCGCAGCATGTGCATCGGTTCATTTTGATGCAACGACACTCATTGATCCGGTCTACAGGCTCGAAACCGTTTTCAAGGTTTACCGAAACGAGTTCCCTCCGATCGGAAATGCACGTGACCGTCGTATAATCAGCAACGAACCAAAGATATGCCCAGATCCCTCCCTGCGACGAAAGAAAAAAGGCCGGCCACCATCAACGAGGATTCATTGTGCCGAAGATATGGTTCCGAGAGAAAAGACCGGACAACCTAGGAGGTGCAGTAAATGTGGGAACACTGGAGATGATATTAGGAAATGCCCTCTTAGGACCGGCCCCCGAATTAACTAGATCAACCATTGTGTACTCTTTTCTGATTTGTGAACTTCTATTATCTGGTAATTTAATAAATCTTATGGGCACTCTTTTCCCCTACATAGGTTTAGAGGGGGTTTTTAACGAGGCCCTTTAAATTTAAAAAAAAAACATGCCTATCGACACATTTTTTTTGCTTCAAAAATGTTACTTTGATAGCATTTTTAACACAATTTTCTCACATTTTCGGACAACGTCTTCCTCAGAACTTTAGCACCACTGTAAAATTAAGCTGCAGATCTTTGTCTCCAAACTTAGGAAAAACCAAAAAAAAGTTCGAAACACACCGTAAAATGCATTTAAACATGCCTATACGATAATGTTTCCTTTAAAAACATTGTTACTTGCCTATTTCTAGGCAATTTTTACACATCTTAGGATATTATATACGCTCGTATCTTCACACCATCTTAAAGATATGTTTCAATACGACACTGTTATAGTTCAAAAATTTTAATCGGGTACCCCGATAATCCGTTATTCGATCACAAATATTGCTACCTAAACATCTTATATTGGTTTAAATTCAATTTCATGTTGAATTTCTCGTGCGGGGGGGAGCAATAAATCGTTGAATTCGCGTTTTGCAAAACGCGAATTCCCTTTTCACTGAAACGTCTCAGGAATTCGCGTCCTGCAGGACGCGAATTCTAAATTCGCTTTCCCCAGGACGCGAATTCGTCCTACATGGCATGAAAGGGGGTATTTTTCCCAATATGAAACTTTGGGGGTTATTTTCCCCAATAAATTCCCAAAAGGGAATATTCAAACCAATTCCCCAATTTTTTGTGGCTACCTTAAAAAATTATATTTCAAGAAGTTTAATTACTACTAGAAAATTTTTAAAAAAAATTAATGACTTACTAAGTGCCTAGGTAATTTACCAATAAAATATTTGATTTCAAATTTTCAAAATGTTTTGTATTTCTTGAGAATTTCAAAATTAATTTGTATTAATAAGAAATTAAATTATAATAATTAGTTTTTCTTTTTTTTATTAAACCATTTCTTTTTTTATTATTACTTTATGTATGGAAATAGAAATTAGGGAAAAAAATAGTCCTTATATAAAAAAAAATACGATTGAAAGTCAAAACAACGAAATCCCTAAGGCCTTCTCTCCTTTGTTGTTCATCGAAGATTGTTGAGAAACTAAAAAGAGTCTCACACTTGAATATTGACTTCATATCTAACTCGGTTATGACAAGTTCTTTTATTTATCTCCTCAGACTTCGCGTTTTTTTCCTGAATTTATATGTTTATATTAATCTCTAATATTATTACTAGATTTTACCTATATTTAAAAAAATAAAGTAAAAATTTTGACAAGTTTAACGAGCAACGAGATTTTTTTAACGAACATAAGTCGAGCACTACTCAACTTGTGACCGACTCGCCGTTGGGCCTTTACCATTGGAACACATCACCCTTTAGGCCTTTACTATTGTGACTACTTCTTGGGTTCAAATCTATCCAACTTTTAATTTTCTTAGTTTATAGGAAAATTATTTTGGCCGAACAACTAGTTAAAGAAATCACGTTGATAGCCTCTATTCTGTGTTCTAACAGCTATCACGAGTATGTAAACCTAGTAGACAGGTAGTGATTAGTGAAGAATCCGAAACAATGTCCAAAGGAGATCAAGAAATTTTCATAAATTGTGAATCGTTATAAGAGTTTATCATCAAAATTACATGGCTTATATAACATTATAATTTGTATGGATCAACTACATTCTACATCTAAGGACACTATCTTTTCATTCTTGAATCTTCCCTATAATTCTATCTAAAAACTCAAGCTTTCATAGTACAGTTCTGCTTAAAAATTAAAAAAAAAATCAAAGATCAGTTCCCATACCGTTCAAAGTGCCGGCAGGTTGCTGACTGAGGCAGCATAAAGAAAACCACTTAGTGATGCTTTTGTTTTGTTGGTAACCCTCTTCTTCTGGTTCCAAGAGGCACAGGAATCTTGTTGGATGATTATAGACACATTGATCAGCTGTGAAAAGCTGCTTTGGTAGGATACTTGAATCGAGAATAATTACGATACGCCAATTTACATGACATTCACACTAGAGCATCAGTCTGTCTTCTTGTCAATCGTGCATATAGACCATCTTTATCAAGAAGTTCACTATGACTGCCCATCTGCAAGTTTGCAAGAGCAAACATTTGTCGATGAACAGCAATTCTCAATGCAAGCATAATGCTTTCTAACCAAAGACACACACACACACATATATAAATTATATATAAGTTTTAGTATTAGAGATGGAAGACAATAATGTTAAGTGTTCAAGAAAAGAGCCAACCTCAATAATTTGACCGCGATCCATCACCACAATTCTGTCAGCAGCTTGAATTGTAGAAAGTCTGTGGATAGAGCATGATAAGACTTCTATACTCACTGTTGAGCCTTGAAAAAAGATAATACCTGAAAGCTTACCGGTGAGCAATTACTATGACGGTTCTTCTGGATGACAAATCACTTCTGACAGAACGAAGAGCACCCTGGATAAAGTGGCATGTGAAACACTAAGAGTAAGAAACAAGCACCAAGTTCCATACTCAACCTCCTAATGGAAAAAAAGTAAATGGCTACCTTAACATTGTGTTCACTCTCTGCGTCCAGTGCACTGGTTGCTTCATCAAGGATGAGAATTGTAGGGTCTCTAAGAATGGCTCGTGCAATAGCAATTCTCTGCTTTTGTCCCCCACTGAGCAGATCATCATCGACAAGTGTGTTATACCCATCGGGAAGTAGTGTGATGAAGTCATGGGCATATGCCTGCTTGGCAGCCCATTCAACATCCTCTTGCTTTATGTTTCTTGTACATCCGTACTTAATGTTTGAACTGATGTCCATGCGGAAAAGTTTTGGTTCCTGTACAGAATGAATATTAATGAGGGAAGATCCACCAAAATTTAATGAAATTCAATGCTGGAACTAAATGGAGGACCTGTCCCACATATCCTATTTTCCCCCTCAACCACTTGATGTCCAGTTCATTAAGAGGGACGCCGTCAATTAAAATCTGCAAAAAAGAGGCAAATATAATATAAGATACAAATTACAGGCAGTGGAAACAATTGCTGAGATGTAAGCAGAAAATAAGAAATCGATAGCAACAGAACACCATGCTGTTAGACTCTACAAAAGCAAAGTGTTCAATTACCACACTAATTATCAAAGTTCCAAGCAGCATATATCAAACACCAACTGCTCAGAGGTAAGTGAAGAGGATGATCAAAACATTTCTACCTGACCATTTGTTGGCTCATAGAGACGAAGCAAAAGATTCACCATTGTGCTTTTCCCACTACCGCTGAGACCAACCTAATAAAGATTAAGCACATAGCAAATTATTCCTCATAATCAGTGAGGAAGTAATGAATGCTTGCAAAAGCCAAGAAACACTCACTAGTGCAACCACTTCACCAGGATGAACCGATAATTTTACACGCTGCAGGACTGGTACCTGTTAAAATCATCTATACTATGAATTGTTTCCATGTAGCTATTGTAACACTTCATAAAGATAGAGTGATCCATGCACCAAAATTTTTTGAAGGGTCTTGGGGATATTAGGAGACAACAAATAAGATTGAAAGTCTCAATAATCAGGCAATCCAATCAAGGATATACCACAATAAAATTTACAGCAGAGAGAAAATGATGCAGAGCTGTAAATGCGTTAATAGGAAAAGGTGTTCTTTTCTATTTTAATATTTTCCTCTATTATATGGTTTCTCAACTGGATTCTCAAGAAAAAAAGGAGAGAAGGCCGCCTAAACCTTCTAGGGAGAACAGTCTGCGAGACAAAAGCCAATGAAAAGCAGAGCATTCTTTGCTTGAGAAGTATCTTAAAAAAGAGCTTTAATCACAGTAATCTCCGAAGGAAGGGGAGAACTCTTCCACATTGATGCTTTCTGTGAAAGAATGCAGCAGAAAGCCTGAAACAATACATCATCTCCATTTGAATTGATCTTCGACAAGACAGCGTGGCCCTTAGGTGTTTTTTTTGTGGATTAAAGTTTGACAGGATTCCATGACTTGGAAGTGGTGTGCACTCATGTAAGAGGAAAAATATATAATATAATTAATTCTTAGAGGGGAAAAAAGTAATATTATTAATCCCTCTCTCTCTATATTTTTTTGTGGAGTCAAAGGAACAAAAGGGGGCATTTGAGGGAGAACAGTTTTTCTCTTAAAAAACCTACAAGAAAGTCACACCCCCATTTTTTTTGGATAATTGTTTTAAGTCACACCCCCATTTGTACTGCACTAAAATAACAGAAATACCAACATTATCAAACCAAAGGTGTTCCTTAAAGTACTTGTGACACTAAGGACAACATACCATTGCTCTTGAAGGATATTGAAAAGATACATTTACGAATTCTATATGCCCCAGCAGCTTTTGCAATGTCATTCCTATAATTGAGAAAAATCCAAAGTAATAAAGTTAAAACAATGTTTCTCATATCCTAGATTAAGGTTCTCTTTAGTTTTGATAGAGAGGAAGAATGATGTAGAAGAGTAATAACTGATCTTTCTACACACATATGTCACCCACTAAAAGGTAACATGCTTCAGAATCATTTCAAACCTTCCACCTAAAAACTGTGTGAATCAAAATGTATTTGAAGTACCATAACCAAAATAAAGAACATATGTTATCGTGTAGCAACAACACATCCCTTAATCTCTGATCCAATCAAGATGTATCAAGGGAAATAATATATTCAATCAAGTAACTACATGCCTGAAAATTCCCCTACTCCTATTCCTATATAATATATAAATAACAGGTTAAGAGAACATTAAAGTCCCAACAAGAATTCTTTTCACAATTTAGTAATGCTTCACTGGTTTGTAGTTAAGACAGTAATCCCCGTGATGATGGAATGATATGTATCACAGAGAAGTGAACGAAGGAGCTTTTCAGAAAAAAATAAGTCATGAAGTCTCTGTCAAAGTAAATAAAATGCTTGCCTTTCGATATGAATTGATCACTAGGCATAAGATCCATCAATTGGAAGACCTTTTCACTTGCTCCAACAGATTGCATCAATGATGATACATTATCCCCAACCCACCACGTTGAATAGATTAACCATTCACTGTACAGTATAAACTTTGTAAGTTTCTCTGCTGTTATATGACCGGCAAGAATATACATCCCTCCAACCAGCACAGCAATAACCTATAGAGAAAGGGGGGAAAGTAAGAGGAAAATTCAATAATCAAAGGACTAGATTACTATTTTTTTTTCATTTACAATATTATACTTGTTACAAAGGCCAGAGCCATGGATTGCAAACCTGAGTTGCATGGTAAAGATTGTGGAAGCTCAGATTCCAAATTCCATTGGCAGCACTTTGTCGCAAGCTTATCTCAGCCAGTTTATCCAGAAAATGATCGTACCTAATAATCATAAACATACCAAAACCTTTTTCTATATCTATCAAAGGAAAAGATCAAAAATCAATATGACATTCGGACAAAAAAGTTTATAGAATAGTTAACCTTTTCATTTCTTCCTTCTCTGTTCCATAAACACGAACAGTTCTCATTAAGGAAAATGTCTCTTGAGCCACCTATGAAAGTGAGGAACCTTTCACCCTACTGTATGAAAACAGAAAAGAAATACAGGATGCAAACTGCAAAGAAAGTTTCTATTGAATACCTCATTGGCAGAAGCACCAAATTCTTGGATCATTTTTGCCATCTTTTTCTGGTACCTACACAAGAGGACAAAATATATCTTTCTCAAAAAAAAGTACACTTAGACAATAGTCAAACCACCATATACTCTGCAAGTAAAGAATAAGATAACTGTGTCAGACTCAATTTTAGTGAGTACAAGTCAAAATCCGCAGTTTGAATCAAAGCATCATTTTTCTGAGAATCCAAACACATTTTCTGTGTCTGTCCTTCCTCCAACCCTCTAAATCCTGCCACTTGACTTTGCAGTACTAATTAACACTAGTAGCATTTGGATATATCCTTGCTATCATATTTAGTTACCTTCAAATGCATCCATTTAATCACACTTACCTCCTCCTATACGTTTTAAGTAAATTAGCCTCAATGTAAAGAAGCAAAAAGTGAGGATACTTTAAAAATCTTACAGGCCATAGACCGTCATAACTGCTGCTAGACTACAGCATATCACCAATGTACATAAACCAAGTGGCCATGACAAAATCAGCAAGTAGACCAAGGCACCTGTCCCCTAAAAGAATAATGAAATGCTAATCAGATTCCCACTATTTCAGAAAACACAAAAAAGATTAATTATTTGATCAGTGACAAACCTGAAGAACATTTCTCAAAATCAGGTTAAGGTCGTTCCCAATCACACGTGACACTTGTTGACAATCTGAACCAAGCCTACTTGTCAAATCACCAACTGTTTCACCATCAAAAAAGGATATATCCTGCAGAAAATATCATGTAAAAATTTGCTGACAGAACAAACTAAAGATGTATAATTATAACCAGCATGCCTAACTGCAAGCAAAAAGCTATGGGAATTTTAGTTTTTATATATTCAGAACCTGAAGAAGAAGAGTAGAATACAGTGTTTCTCTCATTCGCTTAACCTGTGGATATTACAGGAACAAGTCAGACCTAAAGTCATGCTCCATGGAAAACTGTTATGATAATCACTAAATTCACACTCAAAATTTGAAATCAAAATGTGAACAGTGATTCTCAGGAAACGCCCCAAAACGCAGGGACCTGTGTGAAAACAAGGCATTGGATGTTAAACAGTCAAATAATCATAAGAAACTCACCAGGATCATATTTGCAATGCCAAAGCAGCATCCTCGCAGACCACTGAAATTCAAGTGAACAGAGTAAAGCATATGCAACTGTTACCTCTTCCTTCATGAAAGTTCAAATTCCAACAATAAATATTTTAAACTTTTATGTTCACGGGAAACTAGCATGCAAATGCTAAAACTACATGCTGGTTTGGCCATATGCAATGGTGAATCCTTTTTAAGTATTAATACACATAGAAAAAGGAGAATCACATAGTTAGTATTGCAACTTAATATAGAAGGGACATTTGACCATACTAGATTTTGACCTGCATATTCCTGCGGTAACACACATGATAATCAGATGGCGTACATTCGTATGGAACATTGCTATTTCACGAGTCTGCGCCGAAAATATGGATGCCGTCAAGTAATGTGGGATAGATATTTCCGAAAGCTGATCCAATATATGCGCCAGTCAGTTTACATAATTTGAAGAAAAAAAATTAACCAGAGTTATTGATTTCATCAAACAAGTTGAGAACTAATAAATTATCAAAAATTAGTATACGACAGAAACAACACAAAAAGGACTTACAGCAGCCACAATCAGAGTAGAAAAAGCAGCGAAAATAACCAAACGATCATTAGCAATCAACTGCCACATTCGACCAAGCGCCCGCCAAACCGTCACCGGTTTGGCCATGAAATTAACCTCCACCTCATCGGAGAAGCTCCACCAGCTCCCTCCTGGCAACAGAGATCGGAGAAAATCAATCCATTTTCGTATCCTCTCTCGCAACTCCACATTCTCTACCGTATGCAGCTCTTCCTTGAAATGTTCTAGATTTGTCTCTAGCGGGAATCCGTTAATCGAAGACGACGATTTCAAAGGAGGTAAACGACAGCTTATCCTCTTAAAGCAAATCGAGACGTCACCGCTCCTCGAAAATCGGAAAGTCCGGCGGTTAACGGAATAGAACCGTCGCTCGAAATGATAGCAAGGCTTTGGCCTTGCGTTGCAGCAGAGGGGAAACGCCATTGGACGGAGCAATGAGTTTGTCTGGGGATAAAGCTAAAGGTTTTTCAAAATCTTCAGCTTCTGGTCCATTTGTTGTTGCGGAGAAACGGCAGCGATTTTAAGGCACGGGTCGACTGACAAGTGAGGGGAAGTTTTGCACACAAATTCTCGCGCGTGAATTGATGTCGGGAACTGCGCGCGTTGGAGGTTTTTTTTAATTAATTTTCTGTTTTGTTTCGAAAGTTTTCTGTGAAGCGAATTGTTTCCTCGCGTTGAGATCCACTCCGTTAGATCCGTCACGATTAAACGACAGCGTTGCATGGAGTGCTCAACTGCAGTTCGTGGAGACGATGATGACGACTCTGGGGAGGATTTGGGCCTAGGCCTATCTACGGCTCTACGCCATGGTCAGCCTCATGCCCAAAAAATATTTGTAATTTATAATAATATATATTAAATTTTGGGTTAGTAAGAAAAAAAGAAAATAATCCAATATAAAAGTGTAATTCAATTTTAAGCCTTAAATTAGTTAAAAATAAAATCCAATTAAAATAAAAAGTATAAATAGAAGAAAAAAATTGAGGTTATTTATATTTTCATTACATTTTATAAATTATATACAATTATTTAAAAAATAATTTAAGCATGTTTTTTGCTACTAATTAATTAAATATTTTTAAAAGAAATTGAATCCTTAAACGTAGTTGGGATTTTACCCTAGTATATAATGATGCAATGTGCCTTACCAATGCATCCAACACTTGTTGGTAAAATTTTAAATTATTGTAGAAAATACTTTGATTTTAATTAAATAAAGTTGTAAATAATAATAAAAAATTATAATTATTGGAGAATGAAATTTTACAATTTTGAAAACTTTATATATGAGTTATGTTAAATAATTTTTTAGCTCTTCTAGTTATATTGACTTATTTGATAATATTTTTTTAGATTTGTCATTGATTATACCATTGGGCATAATTGGGGAAATGGGGGTGAGTTCGTTTATTATTTAGGGAATGGGGTGGGTTGAGTGAATATTGGGGAACTAGGCCAATTTTTACAGTGCACGGTGGACCTCGCCACCTCCTCTTGGCGTGGTCCTGTTGGAGGCAGCCTTCTCGGCTTGGACGGCTCTGCGCTGCGATGCTCATGCATGCCACCTGACGTGCCTGCATGGCACATGCAGGTGAACAACACCTCGCCATTTGGCTTTAGATGAGTGTGTGTATGTATATATATATAGGGTAAATAGGGTTTATGCGTGTCAGGCTATTAAAGGGTAAATAGAGTTCTAGGTACGGGCTAGGTTTATTAAAAGGGAGTGATTTTTTAATAGTATTTTATGTGTATATATATAGGGTTTAGGGAAGATGAGTGTGTAGTGGTTGAGAAAAAAATTAAGAGAGTTTTTCGGCAAAGAGGGAAGAGTTTGTGAGTTTCTGAAGAAATATTCGAAGACGGTGATTGAAGAGTTCGTAAAGGCTAGTGAAAATTAAGTAAGTGATTTTTGCCTTTTAATATATTTTTTTAATTCTAGAGGGTTTATATATTTTTTGTATGATTGAAGATATATTCGGATGGTAATAATATTTTTAAATTTTAATAAGAAAACCCGAAATTTTAATGTTTTGCTTATGTTTTTTTAATATTTACAGAAGATGAGTTCATCAACATATTGTGACACCGAACCCACAGTTGGTCGTTGGGGCGAATCGCTTGAAGATTTCAGTGATGATGAAGAAAATATTGTTCCTATGAGTGAAGAAGATGACGTTCAGTTACTCGATGCCGATGATATTGACGTTGTTATGACATATGCGTCTCAAGGCAATGGTATTGATGTTAAAGAAGATGTTTGGGCCACGGTTGTTGCTAAGCTCGGGTTGAGAAATGAACAACCGGCTGTTTGGGGTAATTTTGCACCGGAGCCCCAACAACCAGAACCTATATATCCAGATGCGTCTCAAGGAAATGGTATTGATGTTGAAGAAGATGTTTGGGCCACGATTGTTGCTAAGCTCGGGTTGAGAAATGAACAGCCTTCTGTTTGGGGTAATTCTGCACCGGAGCCCCAACAACCAGAACCTATATATCCAGCCTATGAAGCTCCAGCAGCCCGCATGTATGAAGTTGACTATACTACAATGCAAGATCAAGAATATCAAGCTCGCGTATTTGGTTCTTCATCATCTTTGAACTTTGGAGAATTGGAACTAAAGGCTGAATTCGAAACAAAAGAAGCCGCGAAGCTTGCAGTTTAGGAGCACTGTATCAAACGCCATACGTCATTTTCTGTTGTTGAGTCCAATAGAAGTACCTACTGTGTAAGGTGTTTTCATTGGAAGAGCAACTGTCCGTGGTAGGTAAGAATTTTTTACAGGAAGAGGACTGAAATGTGGGAGGTGTCAAGGTTTATTGAGCAGCACACATGTACCAATATGGCTTTATCACAGGACCATATTAATTTAAACTCTGATCTAATACGTGCTTACACCAAGGCTTTGGTTGAACAGGAGCCAAGAATTTCGATTGCAGTGTTAGTAGCATCTATCCGGACCCAGCTTGGTTATACTCCATCTTACTACAAGGCGTGGATGGCAAAGCAGAAGGCGATGGCGCAACTCTATGGTGATTGGGATAAATCATATAATGAGCTACCAGCTCTTTTACGAGCAATGCAACATTTCATTCTAGGGACCGTTGTAGAGTACGAGACTTTTCCGGCGTTCAACTTACAAGGCGAATTAATTCCTGGTAAAAGAGTATTTAGTAAGTTATTTTGGGCGTTCAATGCGTGCATTCAAGGGTTTCCATTCTACAAGCGCATGATTCAAGTGGATGGTACATGGTTGTATGCGAAGTACGGTCATATATTACTCATGGCCGTTGCACAAGATGGAAACAGTAATATATTCCCAATTGCCTTTGCCATAGTTGAAAAGGAAGACACGGATGGATGTGAATTCTTTTTGAATCACCTACGCAATCATGTTGTAAAAGAAGACGGGATTTGCATGTTTTCTGATAGAGGAACTGTGCTCTTATCAATAATTGACAGACGTGGGAGTTTATGGAAACCTCCATATGCATATCCAGCATATTGTATATGGCATATTACAACGAATGCGAAGATGCGGTTCGAAAACAATCAGGTCCGGAAAGAGATTTTAGGCTCGGGTAAGTTGTTATTTGTTGTTTATAAAAATTTTAATTTTTTTGAGTTCATCTTGTTGTTTTTATTTAACTTGTTTTTTTATAAATAGGGTATGAGCTAGTTCAACCAAAATTCCATGAAAGGATTAGAAGGTTGAGGCGACATGGTGCAAATGTAATAAAATTTGTAAATGACATCCCCACGGAAAGATGGTCAAATGCCTATGACGAAGGTAGGCGTTATGGTCACATGACAACTAACCTTGCAAAGGCTATAAACTCGGTTCTTAAAGGAACACGCCATCTCCCAATTGAAAGTATTGTGTGGGAGACTTTAGATTGGGAAAAGTGTGGTCTGACAAAGGGCAGGAAGCCAACTCCCGAATAAACAGCGGACAATATTTGTCTAAAACCTTGTAGGATAAAATGATCGAACTTCAAGCCAAAGCTTCCGCTATGCGAGTAAGATCATTCGAATCACATGGATGAGAATTTTCTGTGGAAGCTAAAGTCTGAGGTGAGCAAAAAATGTTCACTGTCAAACTTCATCAGAGATGGTGTGATTGCGGTGCATTCCAAGCATTTAGATACCCTTGCTCTCACGCACACGCCGCCTGTTTGCATTTTCGACTCGATTACGGTTTTGCGGATGACTGTTATAAACTGAAGAATATTGCAAATATATATAGAATTCAGTTTAACATGATCCCAAACCAAGACTATTGGCCGGTAGAGCCAATATACGAAGAATGGTTACCAAATCCAGTGCTTCGTAGAAAGCTGAAGGGTCGACTAAAGTCTACTCGTACTAATACAAATATGGATGATCCAGATGATAGAGAGGGAGGAGTTCAAGTTAAACATTGTACTCTTTGTAGTGAACCGGGTTATTCAAGAAACAAGTGTCCGAACAAATCAAATCTTTCCAACTATCGTGTCAGACCGTCAACTTAAATGCTCTGTTTAATGTATGTAATTTTATAGTAATGAAAATAAATTTTTTTATCTTCTTAATTTATTTTAAGTAATATATTTTTCCTTATTTAATATAATTTATTATTTGTTCTTATTTAATATAATTTTGGTAATATAATTTAATTTATTTTAATTTATTATTTGTTCTTATTTAATATAATTTAATTTATTATTTGTTCTTATTTTTTATTTTTTCTATAATAATATTTACTATAATTTAAAGTCTTGATTTATTTTAAGTAATATATTTTTCCTTATTTAATATAATTTATTATTTATTCTTATTTAATATAATTTAAGGTAATATAATTTAATTTATTATTTGTTCTTATTTAATATATTTTAATTTATTATTTTTTCTTATTTTTTATTTTTTATATTATATTATTTACTATAATTTAAAGTCTTAATGTTGAATTGGAATACGAATTTAGAAATTGAATACGAAAATTAAAAAAAAACATAAATATCAAAATGCAATCGAAATCGAAAGAAATACATATAACATTAAATATTTGGGGTTCGCAAATATTCAACCATGAAAACATAAATTACAAATAAATAAATAAACCCTATTTCTGCCTCCTCATGGCGGGTAATTCTTGCCGGTGGAGATGGTCTGTTTGTGAGTACCGCGGAGCGGGTTGAACATGTCTACGAGCTCTTGGATTAGGAGCCAGCTCATCGTCATCGAAAAATTTCTCATCCGTTATTTGCATAGTAGGTGGTGTAGCAAACATTTCTTCAGGATGAAATGATGGGCTGCTAATGGTAGTTGTTGACAACATAGATGTCATACTACCAACACCAAAACCTTCCCCATATATAGATGATTGAGGATACTGAAATTGTGGTACGTATCTTTCATCGTCATTGTAAGCCGGTTGAGAAGATGAGCTACCACCAGTTGCAAAATTAAAAGGTGATTGTTGCGGAACATGACCAAATCCAAATGTTTGATGACTTTGTTGAAATGGTGTTTGTTCCGAGACATTACCAAATGGTAGTTGCTCCCAAAGATTACTACTTACATGTATCGGGGGGACTCAGATCGCGACCACGAAGAAGGCCAACCTCGGTTGGTTGCTCCCGAAAATCCTTCCAAGTTTGGTTTGTCTGTTGATTGCTGAGAGCTCTAACCAAACTCGGTTGAGAGGTGAACGTGTCTTGAGCACCGCGGATCTTCAAGCCATTTATTTGCATCTTCGACAGATGCTATGAACAATTTCCCATTTGCCAAAAACCATGAATAGTATTCTGTATTAAATTCAAAATCGTTGGCTTGAATTGGACTCAAAACTTCAGCCCACCGCGTCCATCTTTCCTCCCACAATTCAATGAAATCGGCTTGCTTCACAATCCAATTCTCATTGAATCTACCTCTACGAACGGTGTGAATTTGTTCATGTGGAGCTCTTGGAATGGGTTGATGGAAGTTAAACTGCCTCAACACTCTGTCAGCAAATGGAACTCAACAATAGAAAAATAGATCAAAGGCACAACCGCACCCCAAAATGATGCACATTCAAGCACATTATGTGGTAGGCAAGTCCTAACGTCGTCATTCGCGTACGGCTGCCAAATAAACTGTAAAACACAATTATTAATATGAATTCACTCACAATCAAATATACAATTTCTCTTTCAAAAATAAAAAATAAAAAATAAGAACAAATAATAAATTATATTATATTAAATAAATTGATTATGATACCAGATTTTTTCTTATTGTTTGGATCTTTAATCTTGTCTCTCTGACAGTGTTGTGAATCACCCTCGCATTCTTCAACTTATGCCTCCATCTGCAAAGATATATTGGAATTATATTTCGAAGTCATTAGATATATGTAACACCCGAGTTTTGGGGTTGGGAGTTGAGGGTGTGAATCAGGTTCGGGTTGTTTGGCTCGTTTTAATTAAAATGGGCATTGCTTTTAAATTTAGAAAGGTTGACTTTCATTGATGACAATATGGTAAATTTTAAAGTAAAGGAAATGAGATGAAAAAAATAGACTTTTAAAATACTTTTCACCATCTTCTTCCTCCAAACTCTTTTCACGTCAAAAATCTCCCCAAACCCTTGGTTACTATTCCATCAAATCCCCCTCATTTCAAGTGCTTTCGACAAGGTAATTATATTTTTTTATTTCTCCTCATCGTCCCTAACGTATCTATAGTTTTAGTTTTCATAAACATCACCTTTGGAGATTTTGAAGTTTTCAAACTTTGGGGGAAAAAAGGAAAAGCTTTAGTGGGTTTTTGTTGGTTTTTCATTTTGTAAAGTTTATTTATGTTGAACTCTTGCCCTTAAGTACCTTATAACTCAAAATGGTGGGGTTTTATCAAAAATCTCGAAATGAGTTTTTGTGGGTATTTTAAATGTAACCCCCTCGTCCCGGCCTGGGCAGCTGGCCGGCCCGAGTGGGTCACACGGGGAAAACCGAAGTGAAACCCGTTAAGGCTCCCCTTCGGTTAGCAACCCTAGAAAACTTCTTTTAACATTATCTTGTCTAGATACTTAGTTAGTCCTATGTGTGACAAACGGCAGCGAAAAACAAGGACAGGACGAGACAAGGAGCATAAGTTAATTTAAATTTACCAATTGTCAAGTTAATATGGTTTCTTGCAACGCGACCAAAACACACATAAATGATCACGGACATGGCTCACAAGGAAGCTAACATCAACAGGGACTAAGCCCAGCACTTGATAACCTCTAGAGATGCCAAAAGCCCAAATTTTAGGCATGTGTTTCGAAACAAGCTTGCCCGTTTCAAAACACGGGCCCCAGTTCAAAAAGCCAAACACCCGTACCGATACGCTCCACCCCGTTTTGGTACAGGGGTCCATTTCGTCTAGGCGTTTCGAAACACGTTCCGGAACAGACCCTCACAGTAGCAAAACCGTTTTGGTATGCGTATCGGAACAGGGGTTCACAGTTTCAAACCGTACTGGAACGTGTTCCGATACGGGTATCCCTGGAACCACACATGTTTCGAAACCACCTTACCCATTCCGAAACACCTGCAGTCTGTGTGTTTCCAAAACCAGTTTTAAGCATCTCCAAATGATCCCAAACGACCCCAAAGACTTCAAGAAGCAAGACACAACATGCGTACACAAACTCGAGAGGCATACACCCTAATGCAAGCATGTTCAAACGCTTAACTCACATATATATAAAGGCCAACCAAAGGAAATCAAGCATTCACCAAGGTATAATACAAGCAAGGTTCACATGCCTTTAAACATACACGTAAGCATAAAGATAAGGGCACAAGGCCAACATACATGGCATAAGCAAGCCATAACCAAAACATCAACATACTAAAGGAGTCTTAACAAGCTCCTTAACACAAACAACATACTTGAATCTCATTGCTTAGCTATTACACAAATTAACTTAAAAGTCCATACTTGAAGGTAGAAAATAGCACACTTGGAGGCCCTTCTCCTCGCACAAGCAACCCACGAACTAAGGATCTGCATTGTCGAACAAAGGATAGCGTAAGCGCAAAGCTTAGTGAGGGTAATCTCATAAAACAACCTCTACAATGCAGGGTCCAAGCATGAGCAACAAAACCAAGGATGAATGCATGTTTCCTCACCTTCGGAACCACATGAATCAAATATATGAAATGCATGAACATAACCTCAATTATCAGGCCATGCTCAACATGTCCATAAAAAAACCATATGAAAACACATTTAACAAACCGTATTGGCACCTAGCTATGACCCGAATACGCGGATAACAACTGTTGGAACACACATCCAACAACTTAACCATTACATTACCTTACAGTGGGATTCCACTTGACACCGTTTCACGCAGAGAGGATTCCACTCATCCTCACGCCCCGTCGAAGGGATTCCACTCATCACCGACTAAAATATAAATGAAGATTTCTGGGCGTACCTGTACTCCATCTTGGTGACTACCATCACCAAGACCACGCGCGCATTTCAACACACGTGTGCACACTAACATCCTAATGATCGATCATTTGTACCCAAGCATACTAGTGCCAATACTAACTCATCACAAGCTCATCATAACACGATATCCTTACCATTTCCCGTGCCTAGCATGTATCCACCATGATTTACAATCTTGCAACCCACATTTCATCAAACACATGCATATCACAGTGCATAAATAAAACTTCATGCCTCATCATTACACATATCCACAAAATGCATAGCAACATCAATCACATTTAATACATGAGGTATAAACACAACATTCAAAGTTCAACCATAGACTTCTAAACTAAAGTTTGAGATTAGACTATGTTGAGTTGTGTGGGGCTCGATTCGATCAACCAAAGTTGCTCACCAAGTGGTGGAGAGATGGATTTTTGGGTGGAAGGGTTGTGGAAGCTAGAAAGTAAAAAGACACAATGATTTATAGTGGTTCGGCCTTCTAACAAGCACCTACATCCACTACCTTAGCTTCCCACTAAGGATTTCACAATCAATCCACTAATTGATTCGTCCCCTTTTCTAGGATTAGGAGGAAACCCTTACAACCGATCAAGCTTCTACCCAAAGCCTTGATCAAAACCCTCTTTACAAAGAGAAACAAGAAAGCAAACTTAAACCCTCTAATAGGTGTTTGTTTGCACAATGAAGCACTCACCCAAAACCTAAAACACTTGAGCAAATTTGACAATTTTGGCTCACTAGTGTTTGTCTATACAAGAATTGACAATTTAAGTGCTAAGACATTTTCTTGATCAATTGATGTTTGACAATATGAGCATTAGCCTTCTCTTGATGCTTGGAGGTCCCTTTTATACTCCCAATTGAGTTTATAGCCGTTTAGGACCGTTGGGGTTGAAATAGAGTCGTTGAAGCCTTTAATTCCCTCCATAAATGCAGTCTGCAGCTCCCCATTTCGAAACGCTCGAAGCCGTTTGGAAACACCCTCAATATAGAAAGAGCCGTTGCAGTCTGTCAGGGTACCCGTTTCGGAACATCCCCTTGTCGTTTCGGAACGCGTATCGGAACGCTATAAGCCCGTATCGAAACGACCTGCATTTAAAAGTTAGTTTGGAAAGAGCCGTTGGGGTTTATGACCGTTGTGGTCAGTGCCACGTGGGCGTATCGGAACGGCCTAGCCCGTTTCGAAACGCTAAGGCCCGTTTCGATACGAGTATCGAAACGTTTTGGCCACTGGAGGCACCTGTTTCGAAACGCCCTAAGGTGTTTCGAAACACTAGGACAGTTTTGTGAAAATTGGCCTTTGAAAACTTGAAAGACCCTTTTGAAAAATTCCCTAAACATATATTTGGACTTGGGAAATGTTTTAAATACTTTTTAAACAGTCCAAAACATTTTTCAATTATTATATCAAAACATTAGTTCTACAGACTATCAATCTAATCCCAACTCTAGGTGGGTTTACCAAGCCCGACCTAGGTTTATGTGCTCGAACCAAGACATTTTGAAAACCAAATTAAAACCGAAGAACCACTCACCGACTACTCCAAGCTCAACAACTCTAGCCAATTAATCTTCCAAGCTTCCCGGATTAGTTCTCGATGTCTCACCGACACAAAACCTTGTTTCTAAGCAATCCAACACAAGAAAAAACATCAACAATCAGTCATCAATCACCGAAGCAAACCCGGAACACATTTTCAAGCAATTAGCCAACTAAGAACACACCCCAAACTAGCATTTTCGAGCAGCCCAAACACACATCAATTAACCATCGATTCTAACACTTTTAACATACTCATAAGCTTCCAAATTAACCCTTAAACATCATACAATCATCAGCCATCGATTCCCACTCATAAACAGCCCCCAAAACCATCTTTTGAACCACCTAAAACCCCACTAAAACCCATATCTGAAAATCATTATAAAACCATGTAAAAATTAGATATATTGGACCTTTTGAATAGTAAATAACTTATTTAACAACAACAAATCAAAAGCTTAACTAAAAGCTATCAAAGTTATCATTTTTATCTCAAAACCCAAAAACCTCAAAATGAAATACAATAGGTTTTATTGAAAACTAATGGTATAGAAATGGAAAGGAAGATAAGGACAACTCAAAAACATCATTACCTTTCAAAAATCCTCAAGAATGAAGCAAGGAAGAAATGGAATAGTGGATTCCAATGGAGGGGTGAAAGTCACGTTGGTTTTGAAAGAGGAGGGGAGGAAAATGATGAAAATATGGGTTTTTGTTTATTTGTTTTGTTTTATTTGTAAATACCAAAGGTCATTTTTACCCTTAATAAAAATGGGTAATTACAATAGTGTAAAACCCATGCCCATTTGGGTTTGATTTAAAACAAGCCCAACATATATTTATTTGTTTTGAAATATGAAGCCCAAAATTATATTTTAATAATTTAATTTCACCCGACCCCCAAACCCTGGTGCTACATTAAAGGGGTTAAAACTTGAGTTTTTGGAGTGGTTTTGTGAAGGGGGTTGGGCTGGTGTTATAGTGATACTAGAAAGTTGTTTTGGAGGTGAGGGATGATGATTTGAGAGTTGGAATTGGTGGTTTTCTGCTGGGTTTGGTAGGAGTCCGAAAATGGGGATTCTTGTATTAGTTTTGGCTTAGAAATGTAGAGGATTGGCTTTGTGGTCGTAGTTTGATTTTTGACAGTGTTTGTGAATGATTTGGTTGAGTAATGTGTTGTTTTTGATTGGTTAGAATCAAGGGAAACCGTTAGAGAAGCTTCGGGCACGATTCCG
This sequence comes from Hibiscus tridactylites, assembly GCA_958450335.1. Classification (NCBI taxonomy): domain Eukaryota; kingdom Viridiplantae; phylum Streptophyta; class Magnoliopsida; order Malvales; family Malvaceae; genus Hibiscus; species Hibiscus tridactylites. Next base: position 24,312,521 of record OY288283.1, read on the forward strand.
AAAAGTGTGGAGGCTTGATTCGACTTTTCTCGGTTTGCTTAAGGAAGTGTGTGTGAGTGGATTACTTTAAATGGTTTTAAATTGGTTCAAGAGTATGGTTGTGGTGTTGGATTGTGCTTGGTAGGCCAATCCAAGATAGAGATTAATTTGGTAGCTTAATCTTTTGCGTGCTTTATGAGTTTTTACTTAATGTGCATGATGTGGACTTGTGAAGCATGTGTTGTTCATGCATGTTGTTATACACATTGATGTATGTGGTGTTTGACATGTTGAAATGCATGATGGATTATCATGGTGTGACTTGTTAGTATGATTGACACTAGTTAATTACTGAGTATAAATGATCGATCATTAGGATGAGTGTGCACACGATTGAGTCAAATTCGCGCGTGGCCTTGGTGACATATAGTCATCAAGGAGGAGTACGGTGTAGTAATATTCCACCGGAAATTATTTATTACGTGATGATGAGTGGAATCCCATCCATAAGGGCATGTGATGATGAGTGTAATCCCACCGAAGGTAATGTTATTGTTGAGTACGTTGGGGTGAGAATCCCAATGGAAGTTATCCGCATATCTGAGTAAGCTAATAGTTGCCAATATACTTGTTCCTGTGTGGTTGTTGTTAAGATAATTCTTATATCTTGTTGAGCATAACATGAGGTAAGATGCCATGTTCGCGCATTCTTGTGATGTTAGCTACGTTGCTATGTTAGTGCATATGTATGCTTGTAAATTATCTTAATGATAATATGCTTGAACCCTGCATTGTCGTTGTTTTTGTTTTAGAGCACCCTCACTAAGCTTGTAGCTTACGCTCTCATTTTCGACAATGCAGATCATTAGTGTGGAGTTAGCAAGGAGCAAGGAAAGGACATCCAAGCGTGTGGTAGTTGCTCAAGTATGGTTTAGTAAATAATGTAGTAGATTAGCAATGAGAATGTTACGTGTTTTTTAGGAGCGTTGTTAGACTCCTTATGTTGGTTTTAAATGTTGAAGTATGCTTATGTTTTTATGTTATGGATTGTAAACCATGTAGTTAAGGTGGTTGTGTGTTGTTCTGAAAGCATGTAACCTTGTTTCTTGAATGTTAAGTGTTTGGCTTTAAAGGCATGTGACCTTTGGTATGCAATGTTTAGGTAGGTGTTTGTTTTCTATGAATGAAATGATTTAGTATGCATGCTTCTATGCAAGTTCCCTACCGAAATGGTTTGTATATTGTTCATTGAGTCGTTAAATGCCTTTAGAGTTAAGTCCTTGTGCGTTTTGCTGCTAAATTGAGGCTTGCAGTGCAGGGCGTTTCGATACGCCCAAGGGCTGTATCGATACGGACCTATACTTTGGACCTCAGTTTAAGCTTAGCGTACCACGGGGGTGTATCGATACGCCAAAAGCTCTCTGGAAATCTGAGAAATTGACGAGATTTTGGCATATCGGTGCGAGTCTTGTGTGTATCGGTACAGTCTTTGTTGTTTGAACGTGAGAAGTTGACCGTTGAGGGTGTATCGATATGGTCTTCTTGTGTATCGATGCGGTCTCCCTAGGTTGACTTGGGGTGTTGACCAAGTCCAGGCGTATCGATACTGTCCTCTAGAGTATCGATATGGCCTGTTGTAAAGGCTAAAATGGGTTGTTCAATTGCTTTGTTTTGTATGTGTGGTATCCGCGTGTATTTCCCGCTGCGTGTCCTAACACATAGGGTGTATTGAAGTATTTAGACAAGATAATGTTAAAAGAAATTTTCTAGGGTTGCTAATCGAAGCGGAGCCTTAACGGGTTTCACTTCGGTTTTCCCCGTGTAGCCTGCTCGGACTGGTCAGTCGTCCAGACCAAGACGAGGGGGTTACAATATAAATATTATATCAATAAATATTTATATACAATTGCAATCACATTATTACCTTCCAGCAAGCGGAAACTCCATATGTACCGGTACAGAAAAAATGAGCGTTAGATAAGGCAGCATGTACCACGCCCAGGACTGCAGTAAGACTTGACATCCACCCATATCTGAATTTGCCTTTTCACTATGCATAATTGTGACCTTGCACATTTCATGGTACAAAAATGCCAATATTACGGACCCCTAACTATATGTAGCAGTTGTGTCCAAATTGGCCAAGAACGACAGGTATTGTGTGTGAACCATATTATCAAATGTATTTGGCATCAACACACCACCAATAAGTTGCAGTATATAAGCTCGAGCTGCACACTCAAGTTCTCGATGACCATATTCATCGGTCACACTAAATTCATGTTGCAACCATGATATTCTGAGGCGTAGCCCGTTCACACAGGTCACAAGAGGAGCTTTGCCCAGGTACTACGTGCAAAGGTCATATGCATTGTACTTATTTTCTCCAACCAATGGTTTCTCATTTGTTGGAATACCAAGCTATACTGCAACATCATCCAGGGTTATTGTGCATTCGCCAAATGGAAAATGAAATGTGTGGGTCTCTGGTATCCACCGTTCAATCAATGCAGTAATCAACTCGGGGACTATCTTAAACCCACGTAGAAATGTGGCATTACAAAAACCAGCTCGCTGTAGGTAATACACTAAACGCTCATCAGGTTCTTTTATCTTCATTCTTCGACGGCGTATCATATGCTCTACACCCTATAATTAATTCATTATAATTCCGAATTATAGCAATTACATAGTAAATATGAAATTTTAAATTACAAAACATTTACTTACTTGCTCTTCGTGAATATGAGACGAAATATGCTCATGGTCACGGTACAACAAAACTTTTTCAGAAGCCATTTTCTATTTCTACAGCTAAAAAATAATTATCATTCAAATATATACATCAATTTCGAATATATACACCAAAAACTTGTATTAACTTCAATACTTTTTATCTATGCGAATATTATTTCTTATTAAAATAATAATACAAAAGTTCATATATTATTATTGTGTTATTGAATATTATAATTTTATAATAAGTTTGTTTAAAATATTATTAATTTTTTTATTATTTATAATTTACATATTTTAATAATTAATTTTCTTCTCAAAATTATAATAAAGAATGATTATTTCTTATTAAAATAAAATTTTAATTTGCCATAGTTGATAATTTTAATTTTTTAAAAAAAAATTTATAAACAATATTTTTAGGTGAACAATAATATTATGTGTCAACATATTTACTTATATATATATAATTTATTTTCTTTAAATATTTTTTTGATGTATAAATTAATTAAATTTATTAAAAATAATTTATTTTCTTTAAACATTTTTATATAAAAAATTTATTTGTAAAAACTAAATAATCATGTTTTATTATGTGAAAATATACACATGTAAGAATCTTGAAATGTTTTATTACGTTTTATACTCAAATATATTTCGATTTAACTCATATTATTATTCTAGTATAGATTCAAATATATTTAAATATACACATGTACAAATAGTTACACTACAAATATACTTAAAATAGTTACACTCAAAATATATATACATGTTCAGTGAAATACAATACGATCCCGATTGCGTGTTTCCTCTAACCTGGTTGCAAGAAATAACAACGTCATATCTCTTAAACCTAAAATGTGTGGCTAATACACAAAGTAAAAAACTAACTTTAAAAAACCAAATTAAAAAATACATGTACTTACCAAATTAAAAAATAAAAAAACTAGCTTCTTTTTGTTCGAACCAACTGTAACCCCCTCGTCCCGATTTGGCCGGATGACCGGTCCGAGTGGGTCACACGGGGAAAACCGAAGCGAAACCCGTCAAGGTCCCACCTCGGTTAGCAACCCTAGAAAATTTCTTTTATTTGTATCTTGTCTAAATGCATTGTTAAGTCCTATGTGAAACACGACAGCGGAAACACAACAATATAAAAACAACCATCCAAAACAACACTTTAAAACAACCCATTTCCCCTTTTTAAGTAGGCCGTATCGGAACGCCCTTAGGGTGTTTCAAAACGCCATGACTTGGTCAACTGGACAAGTCAACATGATGAGTCCGTTTCGAAACAGGGGTGACCCGTATCGAAACGATCACCTCAGTCAACTTCTCGTGGTCAACGAGATGAAGGTCGTTCCGAAACGCTAAGGCCCGTTTCGATACATCAATTTATCGTCAAATTCTTGGATTTCCAGTGGCAAAATCATATCGAAACGTTCCTTAGGCGTATCGAAACGCCTGGCCAAAAACAAAGGGGCCGTATCGAAACGGGACCAACCGTTTCGAAATGCCCTCTGTCTGCAGATTGGTTTTAGCTGGTTTTTGGTACAAGGCTGTCCCAAAAGCACCACTAAGACCTCACATATCACACAAGCATAAATTCTAGATACAGGACAACCTATACGAGCATGCTTAACACATATTGAACGTATAGAAACCATACATTCAAAGGATCAACAATCCACATTAGAACCAAACATAGCAATCAAGGTTAGCATGCTTAGACCAACATACATAGGAGCATCCACAAAAATGCGCAAGACCAACATACACATAAGCCTTCAAGGTAAGCAATAAAGCATGACTTGCAAATCAAACATGGCATCAACAAGCCACACCCACATCAACATAAAACAAATCATTCAAATCAACAACACCTATCCCATTGCTTTACTATTACAATCTACAATTTAAAGATCATACTTGAGCTAACCAAAAGCAACCCTTGGAGACCTTTTCTTGCCCTTGCCACCCACAAGCTATTGATCTGCATTGTCGAACAAAAAGGAGCGTAAGCATAAAAGCTTAGTGAGGGTAAGCTCATAAAACAAACCTTCGACAATGCAGGGTCCAAGCACGAGCAAGAGTCAAGATAGAATGCATGGTCTTACCTCCAATCCTCAAGAGCCAAAATAAAAGATGATGCATGAACATATTATCCAAACCATGTCATGCTCAACAAGTCCATATCCACAACATATAGAAACACATATAACCACATATGAGAAACATAATCCACAATCCGTATTGGCACCTAGCTATGACTCGAATACGCGGATAACCGTTGGAACTCACATCCAACAACACAACCATTACCTGACGGTGGGATTACACTCATCACCGTTCACGCGAAGGGGATTCCACTCATCCTCATGCCCGTCGATGGGATTCCACTCATCACCGACTAATATATATAAGAAGATTTCCGGGCGAACCCGTACTCCATCTTGATGACTACCATCATCAAGACCACGCGCGCATTTTGACTCACGTGTGCACACTAAACATCCTAATGATCGATCATTTGTACCCAAGCATACTAGTGCCAATACTACACATTTCATTCATCTTTCACAATATCATTTCATAACAACTTCCGTGCTTAGCACGTACTCACCATGACTCACCGTCATGCACAAACCACATTTCCATGCCTAGCATGTACTCACCATGATCCTCGGATCATACAATCACCTCATAATATCATTTCACATGTCAACACCACATGTATATCATTAACACAATATCACATCATATTTCGTGCATATGTATATCTTCATCATGTTTATCATCAACATGCATATAACAATGCATCAAACATGCCTCAACATACATGTATACAACATATACATAACCAACATCATCACAATTTAACACGAGGCATAAACAACCATTAGAGAGTGCAACCAAAGTCTCTAATCAAAGCTTGGGATTAGGCTACCACTCTAATTCCAACTCTAGGTGGGTTTACCAAGCCCATCCTAGGTTCACATGCTTGAACCAAATACTCAAAACTATTTTAAAAAAATATTTAACCACTCACCTCCACCTACAAGCTCAATTACCAAGCAACCAAAGTCTTCAATTTTCCAGATTTATTCCCAAGGCTTCACCAACACATAATCTTGCTTCTAATCACCTCAACACAATCAAAACAACCTCAAATCAATTCACCAATTAATGTGGCAAACCCGAAATACCATTCAAACAATAAACACATGAATTCAAGCCATGAACAACCCCAAAATCATCAAACCCGAACAACCCTTATACCCAGCCCACAACTTGTGATTTCAACACATTTAGCACATTCAAATGCTTCTAAAACAGCCCCCAACTATTACCCTAACATTAACCCTCAAATTCCAACACAAACCATACCCAAAATTCATCTAAAAACCCTCCTAAAAACCCACCAAAACCCAAATTCGGGAATATGTATAAAATCATGTAAAAATCATATATGTTGGACCTTATGGGCAGCAAACAACATATCTAACCATAATAAATCAAAAGCTTTGATAAATAATCATAAAGCTTCAACCTTTGACCTAAGACTTTGAAAAACCCAAATGCAAAATATATAGTTTTTATGAAATCTAATGATACCAAAATGTAAAAGAAACCAAGGCCAAGTAAAAAAACATATTTACCTTTCAAAACCGAGTTGAAACGAAGGAGGAAAGAAATGGAATAGTAGCATGGAGAAGCTCTCCCCTTTTTGTCGTTGGTTTTGAAAAATTGGAAGTGAGGAAGAAGATGAGCACATGCTCATCTTTTGTTTTATTTTTAAATCACCCAAAAATAATATTTACAACTATGGCATTAATGAATGGCCAAAACCCACCTCTCTTAAAGTCCATGGATTTTGGACCCAAGAGATAGGCCCAACATAGCCTTAACCATTTTGAAATCCCGAGGCCCATGAAAATATTTTATTATTTAAATTATAAAACCGAACCCGAAATAATATTAAAATATTATTTTCACCTGACCCCTAAACTCGGGTGTTACACCAACAATCAGAACCAGAACAGCTTCATCAATAATAAAAAATAATTATCATTAGATCATCAATCACACAAAATAATATACAGACACTCATAATTAAAAAAACAACAGATTAATTTAAACTCAAAATTTTAAAAATCACTTACTTAGTGAGAAACCTAGAAAATATCAGAATAATACACTCCAATGATCCTCACCCTCTTCGAATACATCTTTAAAAAGATATACAGAAAACTCTTCACCTTCACCAAATTTTTTCTCTTCTTCTCTTCACAAATATCACCAACTCTTAACTCACACCAATCTTACCCCTATATATCTTATATATACACACACAAAATAATGAAAAAAATCAAAAAATAAAAAAAATCATGTGATTCCAGCTAGCCTGCATGGCTCTGCCCTGCCACCCTGAAAGCTACAACACCTCGCCATGTAGAAATGGCAAGGTCTCACATCTGCATGGCTCATGCATTCCACGCTGAGACGCTGCCACCCTTTCAAGCCGACGCTGCCACCATACCAAGCCGAGCCAGACACCAGCCAGGAGAGACCTCGCCGTTTGCACCTGGCGAGGTTCAACCACGCCTTCTGCACATGACATTCCACTGTAGAAATTGACCTATTCCCCTAAATAATGTTCAAACAGCCTCATTTCCCTGATTAAATTTTTTTGGCCTATTGAATTATGCATATACCATTGAGTGGTTCTAGTTTCGATATGTATATATGCTTTTTGGCTTTTTGGAAATGGCATAAAATAATGCAGCAATTGACATTATTGATGCTTTCATGTTTGATTAACCAACTGTTCATCTCATTTCGCATTTTGCATCTAAATAAAATATTCTAGTTGTTATTTTGAGAGTAAGAAAATTCTCATTTTCTAACTTAATCTCATCAGTTTAGTTGACAATGACATCGGTTCTAAAAATATTATATGGTTTCTAAGAATCAGTTTGGCGTTATTTTTAAAAAAATGTTTTAAAATATAATTCTAAAAGTACTTTTACTTATATATATATATACATATATATATGTTTGGTTGAATAATATTGATGTTAAGTCATGTCACTTGGTGAATAAACATGATAATAATAAGTTTTGCCACTTGGTGAATAGACTTGTTAATTTTTTGTTTTAAGTTGTATTCATTCAATCATGTCTATTAACTTTTTTAACAAATCCTTCCACCAAAAGTTTTAATCTTTTCTTATATTACTCATTTTTGAACAATTTCTACTTAGAGGAGGGGGAATGAGAATTTTGCTACTACCGAGTCTTGAACGCACAACTGAGAGCTTTAGCCACTTGCTTTAGAAATAGTTGACTATTATATTACTCATTTTTGTTTATAAGTACTGGGGGGGATTAAAAGCATGCGTTATTTTTTACTCCAAAAAGTATTTTTAACCGTAATATTGTAAATAAAATAAAGAAGAACAATAAGAAAAACAAAGAGATGAGAGAAAGAGAGAGATTTTTATTCATTCTCAATGTAGGGTTGTATACAATACTTTCTCCAAACTCTCTATTTACATGCATAAGATGAAAACTCTAATTCCAATGGGTATTAAACCCTAATAATAAAGTACATTAAAGTCTCGTTTAATATATGGATATCCACCATAAATAAAGATATGCATAACAATTCCCTTTGGATATCCATGAAGATAATGTGACTCGTTAAAACCTTACTAGATAAAAAATCATGTGGGAAAAAATTCTTAGTGAAGGAAAAAGAGTACACACGTCTTTAATACGCATAACATGTTGCCTCATTAAAAACCTTACCAGGAAAACCCATTGGGACAAAACCTCGGTTAAGGGAAAAAGAGAACGCGAATTTACTCCCCCTCATGAAAACATCACATAAGTTCTTTGAATCTTCATAATTCAATCTTGAATATAATCTTCAAATGTTAAAGCAGATTATGCATTGGTGAATAGATCTTTCAAATTACTGCTTGAAAGGATTCATCGAATATTATTCTTCTGAAGATCACAAGGGATGAAACTTTGAAGTAATATGTTCCATGATGTGTCCAGCTTTCAATTGAGATATACATCTTGCATTATCTTTACACAAGATAGCTTTGTATCATATCTTGTGAAAGTAAATCCACATATCTTCTGGATATGTTGGGTCACTGGTCTTAGCCAAACATATTTTTGGCTTATCTCGTGCATAACAATTATTTCTACAAGATTTGAGGAGGCAAGATGAATGTTTGAAGATCTAAGGTAATGATTTTTGTATATCCATAAATATTTCTTGACCAACTAATATATGGTCTTTCAGGCGGATTATTTATTTATCTTTCTTTCGAAGATAAATTTATTCACACTCAATAATCTTGAAACCATAAGGATACTCAATAGATATGCTTTATCCATATTGAATATTCTTTAAGATTCTTTCAACTGATGTCCATTCATAGACAAAGAGACATATTTAAATGCTCAATCTTCAGGTCGAGATAAAACTTGATGTCGAGATTCTTTTTCTTAAATACTTTCATTAAATTGAAAGCACTTTATGAGTTTCCAATTTGAAGCTCTTAAGGAGTTCTAATGAAATTCAAATTATCATAATGGATTTTTATCCAAACTCCTTTATAAAATACATAAGGAAATATGATCATTCTTATACTAATTTCACAATTAGTACTCACTAAGGCGATTATACCAAATGCGCAAAAATTCAAGGGGACATATCTAAATAAATTTCTTCGAAAATTTCCAAATGCTTCTAGCATTTTAAATCCTTCAAGGATAAACAAGGATCCACAAAATAATTAGACGCATATAAAATATTTCATAACTGCAAAAGTAATCGCATCCACCATGAATTAATTAAAATTCTTCATAAATCACAATTCAAGTCGTATTTATATCTCACGACCATTATTTGCACCTCACTTGCATTACACCCTTTAGGTGTTCGGACTACTCATCCAAAAACTTCACTTTTAGTAGTTCAAGGCGTCTTTCTATATTGGCCAATTCAATATACAAGATCCTCGTTTTCTTTCTTTATTTCTATAGAAGTATTCTATGTAAAATTGTTGTCAACAACTTTTTAATTTTTTGGTGCCATTCTCGTAGTGACATAATTCATCGAGATCTCTTCAAGATTTCAATCTTTATTTCAAGTACCTAAAACTCTTCAAGAGTTTTATTATTAGTTATGTCTTGGGTCTCTTCAGGAGCACCCACCTCCAATATATGATCATCTCATACTATTTTCCATTTACGAAAATTTTGATCATTGGAACCAATTTTCATGCTTTATGCATGATCTACATCCATTCGCTCTAACATGTAATTAAAATTTAGAGCATTGCAGCTAGTATATGAGATTTAGTTACTCTCATTGGATCAGTAAATATGTTTGGTAGTTGACATGCACTGAAATGAATTATCTTATGAACTTCTAGTTCATATACGAGGATCTAGATAACGATAATTCATTTTCCTTTATCCAGCTGATTATTACCTTTCCTGATGTTGATAAAAATCATGTCATAAATTATTCTCCAATTAATGTTTAAGAGTTTAAACATAAAAGGAGACTTAGAATTCAATATATATTCTTAACCCCTTTTATATACCCATTTTGTGTGTTGTGGTGGAGCAATTCAACTATATATCACACATTTAAAAATTTAAAAATGAGAAATATGACTTCTAACCAAAAGTCAAATCATAATTAGAATTTATTATAACTCGTTGGCTTGATGCGTATAAGTGTTGCTATATAAAAATACCATATAGATAATAATTGTTTTGTTCTCATAGTTTAGCTATTAAATAGGAGGCATCCAATTGAAATTTTGCTAAATTGTATTTTTCATAATCAATAGGATTTGTATCAACTGATATAGCTTAAAATATAAACCCACTAGCTTTCAAAAGAAGAATAGTCTAATTGCATAATCTAAATCCTTTTAGAATCAATCTCACAAACTTCTGGTTGTAAGTTGATAAAACAATGTAGATGCATATACTAAAATCATATAAAACTTTACATATTTGTGAATTTGAGCTCATATTTTATTCAGATATGCAAGACATGCAGTCTCAACTTCAGTACAAGAACTTTAAGTTCTAGTTCTTTTGGTAAGTGGGACCAACTAAATCCTTTGAGAACAAACAACACAAAAACTTTAGGTTCTTTTAGTAAGTGAAATTTAATCAATTCCTTTAAGCAACAAAAGAAATTCATGTTCTTTAATAAGTAGAATTTAATCAATTTTTTTGAGAATAAACACCACAATAACTTCATATTCTTTTAATATTCGTGCATGTAAATCTCAATATCTTTCTGTATCATTGTTGATCAGGATGGTCTAACTGATCATGCCAACTATATATACATGTATATATATATATATATTCGAATTTGTAAATTTCTGGTTTATCATAACATATGATTCAATTTTTCTCGCACATTCTAATACGAATTTTGAAATACAAGTTTCTTTGAAACTTGATAATACATTATTCATAAAAAATTGTTCATTTGAATAAGAATATATTTAGCTCTTCCAGAGCTTTCAATAAAGATTATTCTTTCGGTAGAAATATATAGCTATTTTAGAGCTTTCAACTAACTTTTTGGCTACCAAAACTTATATCCACATTGGCTTATTTCAAATGTCAATTGGTAACATGTGTTATCTATAATTCTCAAAGAAATATTTTGCAAACTTATATTGCTCTCTTAAAATTTCTACTTCTAGTGGTGACGATATTATTACCATTAGCGGTAATTACTACAATATTCATAATTCTGTACTTTTCATAATGTGTTTTCTCTCAAAAATTTATTACTATTTTGGAGTATCAATATTTTTAGTATTTTGAGATATAGTACTCACATTATCCCTTGCATTTAAATAAGAAAATATAGCGTATGCTTCTGCTAAGCATAAATCGTCACCACATACGAATTGTATTTGATAAGTGATCATGTGAAACAAAATAAATAAATATCATAATATATATATAATGTAAATAATTAATGTGTAAAGTAAATAAACATAAAGCAAAATAAATAAATGAATAAATAATTTTCTTCAAGGTTATGAGAATAATTAGAAGATAATTTATTTCTTTTGAGGGTTATAAGGAAATCAACAACGTCCAAATGAGTTGGACCAATATCATCTTCGTCATTTTTCACAAACAAAATTTGCTTTCATTTTCTTTTCAATGATTGTTGATTTTTTCAGCGTACGACAAATACGAGACCAATGATTTATAACATCGCATTGGTAATACAAAGAATTTCACTTCCTTAGAATGATCTTTATCACTTTTGTTATCCTTATAACCTCACTACTGGTGGGTAGAAGTATTATTAAATTGACCATATTTTTCATGTCTATATTCATGGCTTCAATCACGACCACAACTACTAATGTGATCTTTATTCTTTCCATTATATAATCTCACATTCACTTAAGGGAATGAAGTGGAGCCAGTGGGCCTTTAAAACCTTTCCACGATAAAGTGTCCAAGAACAACATTATTTGCGTGAAAAGTTGAGTAAGTTTTTATTAACATATCCTCATCATTTATAATCACATGGAATAAACATCATGCTTGTATTCACTTCAGGAAATGCCTCCCACAAAAATTCTTGTCAAGAATTTGGGAGAAGTCTATAGTCCATTTTTTTCGACACAAAAGAATTATTGCTTTCAAGAAAATATAGACTTTATAACAGTCATACTATTAAAGAATAATTAATCAACCAATATTTATACAATACTTATAGAGAACAAAGATTTAATCCTCATTTGCGACATTTTAAACTAATCCACAAGGTCTTTTAAAAGAAACCTCCTTCGAGACCAGTAGCCTCGCAGAACGGGATGTCCAACCAATATACTCGGATTAAACCATCAAAATAAAGAACATAAATCATCATAATTTATAACAATCTTCTTGTAGACCATAAATCACCATAATTTATTACACCTTAAAATCATAATTTAAAGAATAAAAACAAAAACAGAGTTTATCGATATTGATTTTTCTCTCAAGGACAATTTCTCATAATCTCTTTATGTCTCATCTCTTTCCAAGCCATTGAAAGATATCATGTAAAACTTAAAACACGGTTAAAGCACAAAATCCCATTAAATAAATATTGAGTAGCAAATAACTAACCACAAACTATCAATCATGTACCGTTAAGCAAACTAATACAAAAATACATAAACATATGTGATTTGTGGTTCCTTGGAAACAAATCTCAATAATATATTCGAAATAGTCAAATGGTTAGAGTACGTTTATGATTCAAATCCCATCAACACTATTTTTCAAATATATAAGAAAAATAATTAAAAATAAAAATTTACCTCTTAATAGTACTCAATTGTGCAAGGGCTCAAATAGAAAATAAATAAAATACAATTCCGCTCAAATAGGCATGATAAAATAGTACAAGGACAGAAATACCTCCCAACATCAAATTCTCGTTGCTTTGTCATCAAAATCTTCTATAGAAAGTAAGGGTACTTACAACCTTCAAAACCATGTAAAAAGAACCACGTGCAAGAGCTCAAACAACTATCAAGAGCCAATGAACTGCACGGTTGAGATTAATATTTTGAATTTAGCTTGAACATTAAATGTTTCAATCTTGCACCTAAAGTCGAAAAATTAAGAAACCAAGTTAATATATAAAGAGAAAGACAATCAATAACTTAAAAAAAATTGAGGAAAAAAACTTATCTTTGGTTCATCCTATAATCGAATTCTTTCCAGTAACTTCTTTAAGATTTGAACGATGAAGACCTCACTTGATTGGAAATTCGTGCTGATAACGTATTGTGAATTAAATAAATAAGAACAAAGAGATGAGAGAAAGAGGGAGATTTTTATTCATTCTCAATGTAGGGTTGTATACAATGCTTTCTCCAAACTCTATATTTATATGCATAAGATGGAAACTCTAATTCCAATAGGTATTAAACCCTAAATAAACATATTCATAACACGTAAAGCATTTTTGAAAAACATTACAGAATTATGTCTAAGTTTATTAACGGTGTATTATGTGATTATTCCTTCTTGATGTTTGTCTAGTCTTTGTACTATTATTTTCCATCTCTGAATATTTACATGTATTTGTTCACCATTTTCAACTTTGGTAGGCAGTAATGAGAGCTAAGTATATGCAGAACTTTCAGTTTCAGCTATGCAGCAACATGGAGCGATAAGAGCAAAGACGATCGGATCTAGAGACTTTCTGAGTGATTTTCTGGTGTGGCCACCTCCTGTTGGACTGGAGAAGATAAGGGCGTTTTGGGTCGCTTTGACCATGTGGTTTGGCTTGGTGGGAGTAGCGGTTTTTCTACAAAAACGAAGCGTACGTTGTTATACCGAAACAAGACTCCTCCATGATCGTTGTTGTTGGATCGCCGTGGCTTGTTAATGTTTTTTTTTTGCTCAACAAGATTTCGTATATTAAAAAGAGAATATACAACCAAACGTCACAACGGTCGCCTCGTTAAAAACCTCCCTAATCCTAACGGAGGAAAAGAGTACGACCCGTTTGTGACAACAAAATACAACCAGACAACATACGATCGAAGAAACCAACACCCACCCGATAGCATTAACACGCATAAAATAGAGAAAACGCGCGAAACCCCCTCCTTAGCCAATGTATCGGCTAGACCATTCGCCTCTCGAAAAATATGCGAAAAACACACCGAATGCAAACTACTACAAGCGTTGTCTATGATCATACTGTAATGGCTTGTGGTTCCATGATCAAAGTGTCAGGCTTGCCCCCGCTTCCACCAGCAATAAAATCTTCATGATGATTACGTAGGGCTACAACAAACCCAAAAATCTCAGGAGTCCCGGTTCCTGCTCGAATTCATAGAGCATATTATATTGATTGATTGGAATTTGAGAGCAAAATTTTTGGTTTAGTGATTGATGGACAATTTCTTGGTTAAAGAGTACACTCTTCTTCATTTGACGGATCCTGAAACACATGAAACTAGGCCGTGCACGGCTTAGTCACTTGGGAATTTGAGACCCGGTTTAGTGATTGATGGACAATTTATCGGTTAAAGAGTGCACTATTAGGACAATTAGAACATGTAACGCTCCGGTTTTGGGCTTAGAAGTCTTGGGCGTTGACCGGATGGTCAAAGTGCTGTTCGAATCGTAAGAGGTTAAATTAGGAAAACCTAGTTCGGGTTGCATTAAAAATATGGAAAAATGTTCTAAAATCATCTTTTAATATATATTGATGAACTGTGAAAACAATTTTGGAAAATGAGTTTTGGAAGGTTGACATTTTGGCTAGTGACCAAAATGTAATTTTCGCAAATTTGGTGGCTGTTTTAAAAAGGATTGAAACTTTGAATCTTTAAGGAGCTATTTGCCCAAAAGTGAATTCTCCAGATTTTTCTAAGATATTTTAATCCTAAAATCTGATTTTAAAGGTTTGATAAAAGGAGGGAAACTCATTTTACTATTTTTCTTTCCTAACTTCCTATTTTCTCTTCTCCTTTTCTCTCCAACCAAACATCACCATTTTCAGAGATTTTGATCTGATTTCTTCACCTAAATTCATCTTTTCAACTCACAATTGTTAGCAAATCATTGTGTAATCAAAACCTACTCAATTGCTACAAGTTTCAACAAAGTTTTCATTCCAAAAAGTGGAGAAATCACAAGTTTGGAGGTATGAACGATTCTCCTCTGAACTTTAAGTTCTTTAATGAAATTCCTAAAGTTTTCAATCCTAAATGTATGTTTAATTAAAGTTTTTCAAGTAGATTTATGAATCTTGGCTAATTATGCAAGATTTTGGTGTTTTCATTTGATTTTCGTTTGATCTGTTAAATCTGAGTTTTGAGAAGTGTTTTTGATGATAAATGATCATTAAATTGATGTGGAAGTGAGTCTTGATTAATGCAATCCCGGATAGGTTGTGTTTCCTAAGTTTAGCTTGTGTTTTAAGGTTGTTTTTGAGGTGATTTTGGTGTTCTGGTGTTGCTGGAGGTATAAGGTTGCTTTTAGGTTGTTTTTAGATGTGGTTTGATGTTAATAGATGTGAGGTTTTGCTGGTTTATGGCTGGGCTTTGTTTGGAAGTGTTTTGGATGCAATTTCGGTTGTGTTTGGTGGCCGAAATTGGAGGTTGATTGAGAGCAGCGAGTTTAGGTGCTTTCATTGAAGCAATTAATGCAAGATGATGCATTAATCCTCTGCTTTGATGTGTTGAAACAGGGGAGGCATCATTGGATTCAAGTTCGGTTGATTTGGAGGCTTGATTTGGTGTTTAGGCTTGAAGCTAAGTGGTTTTGGTGAGTGCAACTTTGGAATTGGATTTTCAGCTTTTTAAACAAAGGTTTGAAGGTTATGGGAGCTTAGTTTAAGTCTAAACAACTTTGCTAAGCTCAAGTGTAAGTTTCCGGATTTTCTCTCTAGTGGTGGCCATGACTTGATGTTTTGCAAAGTGATGATTTGCATGATTTGTTTACTGTTTTGAAAGCATGTTTTAGTATGGATTTTGCTGTTGATTTAAGCCATGTGTTGAAGGTAACTCTAGGTAGGAGTTCCTTGATTTTGTACATTGTTTAAATGTGGATTTGATGCATGAAATGCATGATGAAATGGCTTGGTTTAAATGCTTTAAAACAGTGGATATTATGATGAAATTGATGTATATTGGCAAGTGATGGTTTTAAAAAAAGTGAAGGTCACTAAGGTGGTTAAAAGTCCTTGAGTGAGCCTTGTTACATGAACATCAAGGTGGTTAAAAGTCCTTCGATGTTGCGGACTCTAAGGTGGTTAAAAGTCCTTAGGTGCTCCTTTCCATGGTGGTTAAAAGTCCATGGGGCCAAGGTGTTTAAAAGTCCTTGGGGCCAAGGTGTTTAAAAGTCCTTGGGGTGATTCAAGTTACGGACACAAAGGTGGTTAAAAGTCCTTGTGTGGTCCATGATCATGGTGTTTAAAAGTCCATGGCCAAGGTGTTTAAAAGTCCTTGGGGTCAAGGTGTTTAAAAGTCCTTGACAAAGATGTTGATCTTGTTCTTCAAAAATGGAATTTGTCACTTGTGCCAATATGACATGGAAAGTGTGTAAGAAGCATGTGATGCTTGGTTTGATTATGTTATAAGCATGTGGTTACATGGTTTTAAGAATGCTTTGAACTTATGCATGGATTGATTTAAAGCAATGTTTTGTAAATGGTTTTAAATGTGTTATTGAATTGTTTTAAAAGAGCATGCCTCACTAAGCTTTTGCTTACGCTCTCTACGTTTTCTTAATTCAATAATGCAGAGAATTAGAGCATCTTGTGGGCTGCAAGGGAGGGCAAGCAATCAAGTTCTACTTAAGCTCAATGTATGAGGTTTTACAAGCACTTTTAGCTTTTTGGTTGATTTGGCAATGGGGGACCAATGTATATGTTTTGGGAGGTGTTTAAGACTCCCTAAGTCTGTTAAATGTTGTTGAGAATGTTGGTTTTTGATTTGGAACCTTATAAGCTTGTTTTGCAAGTTTGGAGTTGAATGGATAGCTTAACTAGGAAGCATGCCATATAAATTGGGGGTTTTCTTATGTGATGTTAATGTGTTAAATTGATGATGCAATTGAGGTCCTTGCATGTTGGTTGACTTTGTATAATGGTTTGGTGATGTTAATTTGATGTTTGAAGCATGTTTGATGTTGTTTTGGAGTTGTCTGCAGACAGGGGTATCGATACTTGGGCTTGGGGTATCGATACACCTGAGCCAAATTTGCAAGTTTCAGGCCAGGGGTATCGATACCTGTTGAACGAGTATCGATACCATATGAGTGGGGTATCGATACCTGATGAACGAGTATCGATACCCTTGCTTGCATTTGTTTTGTTTTGTTTACGTTTTGGTCCTGAATCTTGTTTGATCAATTGCATGAGCTGTGGTTGTTCTTTTGAGCTGAAATTTCACAGAGAAGCATGTAACCTGACTAATTTCAAGTTGGTAACTTTAATTTGGGTTAAATCCTTTAATTTATCAGAAATTACAATTTGGTCCCTAAAGTTGTAATTTGTTCAATTGGGTCCTTGTTTGATCTCTGATGGATGTAATCTTTTAACATGTTGTTTGTATGGTCACACATAGGAGTAATGTGCATCTAGATAAGGTTAAAAAGAAAAAAAAAGGGTCGTTAATCAAGGTTGACTTTCGGGTTGACTTTGGTTTTCCCCGTGTAATCTCCGTAGTTCGGGTCGGGCGTCTAGGCCGGGCTTCGGGGGTTACAGAACATGTCTTCAAGGAAAATTGGTAAAGTTAGTTGTAACTTTAGTATTCACTACAACAAAAACAGACTTTTAGCGGTACCTTTAGAGGCGTTTGCTCGAAAAACGCCGTTAATTTTGTGTCTTTAGTGACGTTTTTTTCGATAGACTATATAAGGTGGCGCTTTTAGAAAAACGCCGCAAAAGATAGTACTTTAGTGGCATTTTTAAACAAACGCTGCAATAGGGTTTATATGTAGTCACGATAGGATTTACATTAGCGGCGTTTTGTGTCACAAATGCCATAAAAGATGTCATGTTTAGTGGCGTTTTTAGAAACAAAAGCCACAATAGGTTTAAAACCGTGTGTTTATAATTTATTTTTTCCAAATCTTCAGCTGCCTCACCCTAGCTTAAAATACCAAACTTTAGCTTATTCCCTTCTCCCACCAAAGACGCTCCCTCCTCCGACCACCCTTGTTCCCGCCTCTCAATCCTCACTCAATCATCGACTCACCATGACACCACCTCTTATTGCATGATCAATCACTGCGACGCCAACTTTCACTTTAACCTTGGCTTGATTTCTCAAAGATTCATGGTAAATCGTCTTCTTGCTTTTACCTTATTAAACTTTATGTTCCTTATGATTAGCATCAAGAAATTTTTTCACTTTTTCTTGATTTATTCAGAGAAAGAAACAATCTTCAAAGTCGATACCCCTGAAAGCAATGATATGACTTTATCATTGTAACATTTGATGATATTTTACTTTGATTTCTGTCCTAAATTAATTTTATTAGTTGAAGGCAATGCATGTAGTTCTTCAATGGAAACATCACCTGCATCTCAACGGTTTTCTTCAAACTCACCAAAGAAGGTCTGTTTCATCATTTTATAATTGATATTTCTTTGCTCCTGATGCTCTTGTTTATTTCTTCAAACTATCTTTGAATGTGTGCTAAAATTTTATTTAACAGCTCTCTAAAGCTAATATGCTAATTTTGTTTTCTGTTTACTGCAGACAATTAGTGATTTTGATGCCAAACCAATGGTTATACTTTCGGGTCAATATTCCACTTGAAAAACAACCTTCATTAAACATTTACTTAAGACTAGTTATCCAGGCAAGTGATCCTCTCTCATTCACTTACTTGCCCATGGAGCCGATTGATAGAAATATCTTCATTTCTCAGAGGAGTAAAATTGACATTATAAGCTTTTTATGATTAAAGTCAAATTCTCTATTTCCCCACCTCATTCCAAAGCTTTTGTTGCCTTGATCATGTGATCTTTACCATAAGGGTAAATAGACATTGTTTGATTGTATACATTTGTAAATTGACATTATAAATGCCACTGAAAGTCACGCTCATTTTGCGGCATTTTGAAAACGCCTAAATAATGGTGTTTGTGGTAAGAAATATCACAAATATATAGCTTCCCTCTATCACTTTTAGTGGCGTTTGGAAAATCAAACACCAATATATATTGATATTTAGTGGCGTTTGCTTTTCCAAACGCCGCTAAAAGTGATGGTTTTTAGTGGCATTTGTCATTCAAAAACGCCTCTAATTTTTGCGGCACTTGATTCAGTAGAACTTTTTGCAGCGCTTTCTTTAGCGCTTGGATAGTTTCTAGCGGCGTTTAAAAACACCGTTATTAAGGTTAAAAAACACCGTAAAAAATCTATTTTGTTGTAGTGAATACAACTGTTTTTACCTTATAGTTTTACCTCTTGATACATAATATTTTATGAGTATCATAGGCTTAGGGTTCTTACAATGAAATGAATTAAAAAACTCTATATTTTTTGTTCCAAATTCATGTTAAAGTTGAAATTTAACATGTGAAAATGGTGGCCTAGTTGCCGGAGATATGAACGGCAGATGGTCGGTGTGTGGTGAAAGATGAGTGCACGTAATTAGATTCGTTTTAGAGAATTTTAGCTGAAACACACTAAGAAAATATTGTATTGAATTATAAAGAGTGATGGATTCAGATCATCAAGTTCATTACAATAATTATGGTATTTATAACCCTATTCAGAAACGGCCCAACAAATTGACCCAACTAACTAACAAATTATATCAGATTAACAACTAATTAACTGCTAATTATAACTCATTATATTCTAATATGCATTCTTCTTTCATTTGACGGATCTTGAAACACGTGAAATTAGGTCATGCAGGGCTTTGACACTTGGGAATTTGAGACCTTTAGGCTTTAAGTTTTGGTTTAGTGATTGATGAACAATTTCTTGGTTGAATAGTACATTCTTCTTTATTTAACAGATCTTGAAACACGTGAAATTAGGCCATGCAAGAGGTTTAGACACTTGAGAATTTTACACACACGTACGATAGTTACTTAAAATATATCTGTCATTTGTCAAAAAAATGGGAAAACTATACTGGAGGTTACCCAACTATTACCTTTTTCTATTTTGGTCATCTAACTAATTTTTTCGTCAAAACCGCCCCTCGCGTTAGATACGTTTTCTATTTTAGCTCCTCTCCGTTAAAAAACTAACGGTTGGCATTTTTAAAATATTTTTTAAAATTTTATTAATAAGGTATTGTGTTCAAGTCACTCCCTTACCTTTTATATTTTATTTTGTGTTTCTAACTTAATATAAGTTAAATATAAATGTTAGTGAAAATAATCAAAAGTGAAGCTTAGTATAGTTGCTTTGTGCATGGCCTTTCAAGGCTGTTGAGCATGGGTTCAAATCCCTACTCCAACAAGGTGCTTGATTTTAATTTCTCTTTAGTTTTCTTCAACCAATCATGTAGAGACATGTGTCGCCACATGATTGGTTGAATAAACTTAAACAAATATAATGTTGGGATGAGAGAAAAATGATTAAAAAAATATTTTAAAAATGCCCGCCTTTAGGTTTTTAACGGAGAATGACTAAAATAGAAAACGTGTCTAACGTGAGAGATGATTTTGACAAAAAAATTAATTGAGTGACCAAAATAGAAAAAAGAGTAATAGTTAGGTGACCTCTAGTGTAATTTTTCCCCAAAAAATCTGTCCAACACGGCAACATGTTTCAATTCCACTTACATTGAATGTAAAACTTTTAGTTTAATACATTTTTTTTGGATCGTTACATGGAAAAATAGATGACTCAGGTTAACTCCTAACTCTCTTTTTTCAAGTGATAATCTTCACACAACCTACTGTTAATCTCAGATTTCTGTTTCATTCATTCAACGATCCCAAAAACGTGTAAAAGAAAAACATTTATACTATATATATATATATAATCTCTTACATCTAAGACAAAATTACGACTTACAAATAGGAACATAGTCATGTGTTAAGCGGGAGGGACTCTTGTTCCAAGCACATTTTTTTATTCACACACACATAAAGAGATATAGGATCCAGTTAAACAATGTAAAATATTTTAACTTTTATACGTTTTTTGGATCGTTGAATGGGTGAAACAGATGTTAACAATGAGTTATATGAAGATTATCACTTGAAAAAGAAGTAATGAGTTAATCTGAGCCATCCATCTTCCCGTCCAACGATCCAAAAAACGTGTAAAACTAAGAGTTTTACATTCAATGTAAGTGGATCTTATCTCACACACATATATATATCATCAACTGGCGGTCGAAACTTTTTATTTTTGTAAACATCTTAATTTTAGGGTAAAGATCAATTATTTATTTTTTAAACTGAGAGGAAAATGATAGATTCCCCCTCAAATCTAATTAAAAAATTACACATGATACAAATAAAAAATTAAAATGTAAAATATAGCACAAAGCCACAAACACATGATTATGTTGGAATTTATACAATATACCACTTTTTTAAAAATAAAAAAATTAAACACATAAAATAATTATAGTGGTAATAGATAGCGTGTTCCATTTAGATTACATCTGTTCAAACACTATAGGTTCAGTGTGTACATTATTAAAAGACTGAAAAAATTAAATAAATATTATTATATAATCACATCAACATATTAAATAAAAATAAATAAAAACAATTTAAACATGACTGAACCACAATTATGTTGAACCAAAAGCCCAAAGTAATTAGGGCCGAACCACAGCCAGAAAATCCCAAAAGCCGAAAACCCTAGAGAAAGGGCAAACTCGGAAACTTCAAACCTCATCTCCTAAATAAAACCCCCTCCATAACCCTAATTTCATTTTGCCTCTCGCAGCCGCTCCGAACCCTCATCCCCCAAGCTCCGCAGTCCATACCGTTCCAGACAATGACAACCCGCTTCAAGAAGAACCGCAAGAAGCGCGGCCACGTGAGTGCCGGACACGGCCGTATCGGCAAGCACCGCAAGCATCCGGGAGGTCGCGGTAACGCCGGAGGCATGCACCACCACAGGATCCTCTTCGACAAGTACCACCCTGGGTATTTCGGGAAAGTCGGTATGAGGTACTTCCACAAGCTCCGCAACAAGTTCTACTGCCCCATCGTCAACATCGACAAGCTCTGGTCCCTCGTCCCTCAAGACGCGAAGGCCAAAGCCAACAAGGATGCCGCCCCGATGATAGACGTGACTCAGTACGGCTACTTCAAGGTCCTTGGAAAAGGTGTCTTGCCCGAGAACCAACCCATCGTGGTGAAGGCTAAGTTGGTTTCCAAGACCGCTGAAAAGAAGATTAAGGAGGCTGGTGGTGCCGTTGTGCTCACCGCCTAGGTTAGCTTTTTTGTTTTTGGATTTGAATGACAATTATGTTTTGTTATTGTCTTTTGTTTGCTTGGAGTTAAACTTGAAATGGTACTTTCAGTTTATTTTGTCCAATTATATATTAAGTGTTCGACTATTTGCATTTTTGTGTTTATTTTACTCTGCTGAAATTTGTTGATTTAATCTTTTAATGGCTTGGTTTAGTGTTTAGTTGATTAAATTTTCTACGTATGCTAAACACTTGCAAATTCTTTGTTCTATAAGTTGTTTATGGTTTAACGCGTTCTATGTTTTCTGATGGGCAATTTAGAGGTCCAAATGTATGATCTTGGATTTTTGTATTGGGAATGTGAAATTTGATGTTGGTTTTGTATTTTTGTCATTTGAAGTATAGTGAAAGTGTAGTGCAGGCAGGACCTCCTTACTCTTCACTACCATAATTAATACAGCTTCTAACCGGGTTTACTGAGGCCTTTATGTACTTATTCTAGTTCATGCAGGCACCCTCTAAAATTATTGGAATGCATGTTTTAACAAAATCCATGAAATTATTACCGGATAGAACAATGTTGATTTTTCAACATTGTTAGTTAAGCCTAAGCTAGATTGCCAGCAATGGGGTAAGATCAAAATGGGGAAATTCGTTTCTACTAGCCTCTGATTCATTTGACACATACATGGTAAAATAAGCAAGGGATGTTAGGACAAACTTAAACTTCATGCTTATTCTGATGTTATTTTTGTTGTAGCTAGTTTAATTTCAGTATCTACATAAACTGTCGTCCTTAAAGTTACGGGTACCTTGGTATCCATCCTAGAATGTTGAGGCTTACCTGCAGATATATGAAGGTGTTTCCAGAGATGCTTAAAGAGGTTGTGAAGGCTCTTACTGGTGCTAAACGTGATGCTTTGATTCAAATTTACTCCAACGGTGACCAAAGCTCAAGTTAGATTGCCTTGGCTGGATACATGTCCATGAAAAATGTTAGAAGAAAACTATCATTTTTTCATGTCCATGTTTCTCAGACGTTATCATTGAAAACCACTTTCTGATATCACCGGAGACACTGCTTGAGCTTTGGTCGCAGAATTCCATCAAAATAACAGCTTTTGCAACCTCTTTTAGGCATCCATGTAAACGATTCCTTCATACGCCTACAATGTCCACTCATGATGCTCCTTGTTAAAATATTGATCAAATCACATGTTTGGGTTTTCTGTACATATTATTAGCCTTATCCCAGCAGATACTCAAAATTATATTCCAGTTTTCAATAAAAACCAGTCAAATTTGGATATGGTTTCTTGTATTTGCAAGGGAACCACTTGGCCAAGGGACTGAAGCTGTTTCCTAGAATGCCTAAATTGGTTGATATACAACAAGAAGAATGACTCTTGATCTTGCAGCAAAGGTTTAAGTGGATGGAGCTGATGCCCACTTGAATCCTAGACTTTGCTTCTTGTTGCTTGTTGGATTAAGTGGATGGAGCTTATGCCCCCAGGTTTAAGTCTTTCAAGCGGAGAAAATAGGTGTTGGTAGAGCTTCTTGGGTCCAATGTGTTCGTCGGATTGACATATTGTTGCTTATCAATCTTGATTAGTTGTTGAGTGTTATCTTTTTTCTGCTGTAAGTCAAGTGTTATCGAATAACAATAGCATGTACCGCTGCTTCATTGTTGGCTGTTGTGACCTTCAACTGCGTTTTAACTTCAATGTTACCCGTATGGGCTGAATGATCAGGGAGTTGTAGGGGCTATCAAATCATTGTAAAGTCCGCTGCAGGAGGATTCCAAGCATGTCACTAAATTTAGATGAATGGTTATGGTGGATTCAGCCAAAGAGTGGATCCGATACTGTTTGAGGAATCATACGTTGGTTGAGCTCGAAAATGCGATTTGGTCTCTACTCAAAGGCAGACCCTTCTGCTGCATTACCAGAAGTGCACAAGTAATTAGGAATGAAATATTGAATGATCTGAACACAATTAAACAAGTATTTGTAGCATGTTAGAGATGAACCATATATGCAATGAGACATTGAGCTCAGTTGTTATAAACCCTAAATATCAAACCGTATTTGAACCTGATTCGAATCTGAACACTTAAAATACTAGTCTTAATTTTGCCAATACAACAGAGGCCTCATTGGCAAAGATGTTGAAGATTAAATTTAAGGCTTTGCTTGGTATGAAGGATGAAAAATTTGTTAATCAAATGGTAAAGATTCATAACCACCTTCTTACTTTGAATCTTAACCATTTGATTAACAAACTTTTCATCCTTCCATATTTCTATTCTGCATACCAAACAGAGCCTAAAGCCTAAGTATTGAGGTAGAATGTAGACAAATTGTTTGGTGAGATGGAAATAAATGTAAGGATATTGACATTGCCACCATGGTTGGAATTCATTGCTTTCGGTTTCAGCTTTCTCTTTCGGCCAGCTTTTATATAATGACTCATGAGCTTTGTAGGATATTTTTTTTTGCCTTTTTGGTTCTCAAGTTTTGCCTTAATTAATCTAAGTCGACCCGTGTTGCAAACTTGATTTTGATGAGTGTATCTTTTGACAATTTTTTGTTTTGTATATATATAAAATTTTGAACTTAATATATGCTTAAGCGATACTAAACTACTTATCACTTGGATAACTCTGTATTCATTAGCATTGTAGTTTTATATCCACGGAAATCTGGAATCAATAATAGAAATTTATTGCATTTCCATTCCCCCAACAACACCCACGTATAATTATCATTGGTGGCAAATCATGGAACTGGAACAATCTCCATACACATAATAAAAATAATGTTGCAACTTGCAAATAATTGTTAATATTTATATTTTTAATAGGAGAAATAAATGTTATATATATAATATAAAGATCTAATTCTTATTCGTGGTTAAAAAGTGTTTATCGAGAAAAAACTATTTTTGACATCGAATAAGAATTTTTGGAGATTGAAAATTGTTTTTCAAGCCATCTTTTCAACACAAACATTCAGTTTAAAATATGAACATAGTTTTGATTCTAGTATTTAAAGTCTGAGTCCACCCGTCCCGTTCTTAAATTTATAATATGATATTTGTTTAAGTATTTGGTGCGAGTTTATGATAGTATCAGTTTATTTTTTTAGCCTGTAGTAAATATGTAAACAAACTGCTCGTATTTGATTCTTTTAAAAATAACACTTTTTTTTTTCATTTGAATTACTCAGATTATTCATATATTAATTAAACATATCATATTATAATAAAAACATTAAAAAATTGCAAGTTGTTTACGTAAAGAAAAATAAGAATTAACACCAGATAATTTTTGAATATATGTTGATGTGAATAAAATCTGTTTATATTTTTTTCACTCTTTAATTACATGCATTTTACACACATTGGTGTTTGAATTCAAGTCTTTTAAAATTAATATCGTTCTCTTTTTTACTAGAACTATTGGTTGGATTATTAACATCATATATTTAAAGATTGATTAATAAAAAAATGACAAAATTTAAAACTGATAAGTGATAAGATAAAAGTTATACACAGTATTGATATCATATTTAGAATATCACCGTAAATATGTCACACTCGCTAATTAAATTTATTACTTAATTGAGGGAGGAGTGACCCACCGGACTTGTGTTCTTCAGTTTGTCCTGTAGCAGAAAAGGTTGCTGTCTCAATCCAATCAAAATACTTTAACCATATAATTTCTACGCCCACTTCTCCTCTGTCTTTGTGCTTGTCCTTGTCCTTGTCTTTGTCTTTAAACCAGTCACGATTATCTTCCTGCTTTTGGCTTCAACCAATCTGCAACCCAAAACCCATCTTTATATCCCCCATTCTTTCTGCTTGGGAAACCAAGGAAGCTTTTCGAGTTTTGGAGTTGAGTGAACCTGAAAGGTTAGACACCGAGAATCGAAACCCAGAAACATAGTATTTGCTGTATGTCAGTAGACATCTGCAGTGTCAAATACTACGGTGGATACTGTGCGGTTGCTAACCCTTTGCAATGGCCTCAACTCAGGAAAAGGCGACGCCTTGTTGCACCCCCAAAACCAAAGACAGCAACAACAAGACTTCTTCTACTGAGGTTTTGCAGAACTGGAGTCTTGCTGTCGGTTCTGGGTCTGCTCCGTCTGAGGATTCTGTCCCCAAGACAGCTTCCATGGCTTCCCTGATCCGCCCTGCTGAGACCATCGAGGATCCTCCTGCTACTAAGACTACTACCAGCAAAGGTTTAAACTTTAAAATATATACGGCTTGTTCATTTGTTGTGCATGTGTACGAGGCCGCTTTTGACTTGCTTCATTTATTTATTTTTATATATGATTCCGGATCTTCACAAATGTTTCCCTGTCAATCATGTTTGCTGGCAATATTCGGATTATATATTTCTTGTATGAACTGATTATGTTGTTTTTGGACAGGAATTTCAATCATGACAAGGGCTCTGACCAGCCATCCTTTGGATCCATTGTCCGCTGCTGAAATCTCAGTGGCCGTGGCAACTGTAAGGGCAGCCGGAGCAACCCCCGAGGTAACCGGAAAAAAAGAGGAAGCTGTGTTTGTCTTGAATTGCTGCTTACTTCTTGATGTTGTGTTTTTTCTTTCTTTCTATGAATGAAATGAATTTGTTTGTTTGTGTAGGTCAGAGATAGCATGCGTTTTGTTGAAGTAGTTTTGGTGGAACCGGATAAGCACGTTGTTGCATTGGCGGATGCATATTTCTTTCCTCCTTTCCAGCCTTCATTACTCCCTAGGACAAAGCGCGGACCTGTGATTCCGAGTAAACTCCCTCCGCGGAGAGCCAGACTTGTGGTTTACAGCAAAAGGTCCAACGAGACGAGCATATGGATTGTTCAATTGTCGGAAGTTCACGCTGCAACTCGAGGAGGCCACCACAGGGGCAAAGTCATTTCATCTAAAGTTGTTCCGGATGTCCAGCCTCCCATGGTAAATATGCTTCATCAAGATATGTTCCCCTGCTTTACAATACCAATATTATGCTATCCATCATCGGATTTTGTTGTTCTCGTTTCTCGAGTCCAGCTTATGTGGTGTGCTTGTTTATTGACGTCCTTTACTTCTCAAATTATAGGATGCTATGGAATATGCTGAATGTGAGTCTGTTGTTAAGGAATTTCCTCCGTTTCAAGAGGCAATGAAGAAGAGGGGCATTGAGGATATGGATCTTGTGATGGTTGATGCCTGGTAAGTGGTCGTATTTAGATTCTATACTTTGTTGTACTATATAATCATCCTATTCAGGTTCCTTACCGTTTTGCTCTCCTTTAGGTGTGCGGGATATCATAGCGACGTTGATGCCCCTAGCCGGAGACTTGCTAAACCACTTATCTTCTGCAGAACTGAGAGTGACTGCCCCATGGAAAATGGTTATGCTCGTCCGGTTGAGGGTATCCATGTGCTCGTTGACATGCAAAATATGGTGGTGATTGAATTTGAAGACCGGAAACTTGTTCACCTTCCACCAGCTGACCCTTTAAGAAATTACACTGCTGGTGAAACACGAGGCGGCGTCGATCGGAGTGATGTAAAACCACTACAAATTATTCAACCTGAAGGTCCCAGTTTTCGTATTAATGGGAATTTCATTGCATGGCAGAAGGTGCTTGCTTGTGAAACTAGTTATAACTTATATCTGTTCAAGATGTTGTACTACTACTAATAAATTATTTTTAATTTCAGTGGAATTTCCGAATTGGTTTCACTCCTAGGGAGGGTCTGGTAATCTATTCTGTGGCTTACATTGATGGTAGTCGTGGTCGGAGGCCTGTGGCTCATCGATTAAGTTTTGTTGAAATGGTTGTTCCTTATGGAGATCCAAATGATCCACATTATAGGAAGAATGCATTTGATGCAGGAGAAGATGGGCTGGGTAAAAATGCACATTCTCTTAAGAAGGTTCGGCAGTTCTTTTTGGGTTTCAATTTGATATTCCGTTTCTTTAGTTTAAGTTGAAATGCCTTTATCTCCTGTAGGGTTGTGATTGTTTGGGATATATCAAGTACTTTGATGCTCATTTTACAAATTTCACCGGAGGCGTTGAAACTATCGAGAATTGTGTATGTTTGCATGAAGAGGATCATGGTATCTTATGGAAGCATCAAGATTGGAGAACAGGTTTAGCAGAAGTCCGCCGGTCAAGAAGGCTGACTGTGTCGTTTGTATGCACTGTGGCTAATTATGAGTACGGATTTTTCTGGCATTTCTACCAGGCAAGTTGGTGTTTGCTTACATTGCACGAATTGTCTCTTGTGCTCATCTTTAAACTACTTAAAATTTCAATGACGGGTGCTTGTTATAGGATGGTAAAATCGAAGCTGAGGTTAAACTCACTGGAATTCTCAGTTTAGGAGCTTTGCAGCCTGGTGAAACGCGGAAGTACGGCACAACCATAGCTCCTGGGTTATATGCCCCTGTTCATCAACACTTTTTCGTGGCTCGCATGGACATGGCAGTCGACTGCAAACCTGGTGAAGCGTTTAATCAAGTAAGTCGTGTTATTTCCCCGTTATCATGGTTTCGTTTTGCTCCTTCATTCATGCAAAGATGTATATATACATTCTTATAGGTTGTTGAGGTGAATCTTAAAGTTGAAGAACCAGGGAAGGAGAATGTTCATAATAATGCATTCTATGCTGAAGAAGAACTACTGAAGTCCGAACAGCAAGCAATGCGTGACTGTAATCCATTGACTGCACGCCACTGGATTGTAAGTGATTTTTCCCACACCTCGTTTCGTTGTGTAATCCCGATGACTTGATCCCTAAACCGTACTTTATATTTTCGATATCAGGTTAGGAACACAAGAAACGTCAACAGGACCGGGCAGCTAACAGGTTTCAAACTGGTTCCTGGTTCGAATTGTTTGCCACTGGCTGGCTCTGAGGCGAAATTCCTTCGAAGAGCTGCTTTCTTGAAACATAATCTTTGGGTCACACCCTATGCTTCTGAAGAAATGTACCCGGGAGGAGAGTTCCCGAATCAAAATCCGCGTGTTGGGGAAGGATTAGCTACTTGGGTTAAGCAGAATCGTTCTTTGGAAGAAGCAGATATAGTTCTGTGGTTAGTTTCCGGCACGAACTTTCTCTAAGGACTATACTGATAATTTTTGTTCGTATTTAACTATAAAATTGCTTCAAATAATTTTATAAGCATTGATAGGCATCTTTGGTATGTATCATCTATGTTTGCCTTTTGTATTAGGTATGTCTTTGGAGTGACGCATGTTCCCCGACTGGAAGACTGGCCCGTTATGCCGGTGGAGCACATCGGCTTTATGCTAATGGTATATACTCTGATCCCTGTAACATTCATTCCTTGCATCACTAAACCCTTGAAAAACAACCTTCATTAAACATTTACTTAAGACTAGTTATCCAGGCAAGTGATCCTCTCTCATTCACTTACTTGCCCATGGAGCCGATTGATAGAAATATCTTCATTTCTCAGAGGAGTAAAATTGACATTATAAGCTTTTTATGATTAAAGTCAAATTCTCTATTTCCCCACCTCATTCCAAAGCTTTTGTTGCCTTGATCATGTGATCTTTACCATAAGGGTAAATAGACATTGTTTGATTGTATACATTTGTAAATTGACATTATAAATGCCACTGAAAGTCACGCTCATTTTGCGGCATTTTGAAAACGCCTAAATAATGGTGTTTGTGGTAAGAAATATCACAAATATATAGCTTCCCTCTATCACTTTTAGTGGCGTTTGGAAAATCAAACACCAATATATATTGATATTTAGTGGCGTTTGCTTTTCCAAACGCCGCTAAAAGTGATGGTTTTTAGTGGCATTTGTCATTCAAAAACGCCTCTAATTTTTGCGGCACTTGATTCAGTAGAACTTTTTGCAGCGCTTTCTTTAGCGCTTGGATAGTTTCTAGCGGCGTTTAAAAACACCGTTATTAAGGTTAAAAAACGCCGTAAAAAATCTATTTTGTTGTAGTGAATACAACTGTTTTTACCTTATAGTTTTACCTCTTGATACATAATATTTTATGAGTATCATAGGCTTAGGGTTCTTACAATGAAATGAATTAAAAAACTCTATATTTTTTGTTCCAAATTCATGTTAAAGTTGAAATTTAACATGTGAAAATGGTGGCCTAGTTGCCGGAGATATGAACGGCAGATGGTCGGTGTGTGGTGAAAGATGAGTGCACGTAATTAGATTCGTTTTAGAGAATTTTAGCTGAAACACACTAAGAAAATATTGTATTGAATTATAAAGAGTGATGGATTCAGATCATCAAGTTCATTACAATAATTATGGTATTTATAACCCTATTCAGAAACGGCCCAACAAATTGACCCAACTAACTAACAAATTATATCAGATTAACAACTAATTAACTGCTAATTATAACTCATTATATTCTAATATGCATTCTTCTTTCATTTGACGGATCTTGAAACACGTGAAATTAGGTCATGCAGGGCTTTGACACTTGGGAATTTGAGACCTTTAGGCTTTAAGTTTTGGTTTAGTGATTGATGAACAATTTCTTGGTTGAATAGTACATTCTTCTTTATTTAACAGATCTTGAAACACGTGAAATTAGGCCATGCAAGAGGTTTAGACACTTGAGAATTTTACACACACGTACGATAGTTACTTAAAATATATCTGTCATTTGTCAAAAAAATGGGAAAACTATACTGGAGGTTACCCAACTATTACCTTTTTCTATTTTGGTCATCTAACTAATTTTTTCGTCAAAACCGCCCCTCGCGTTAGATACGTTTTCTATTTTAGCTCCTCTCCGTTAAAAAACTAACGGTTGGCATTTTTAAAATATTTTTTAAAATTTTATTAATAAGGTATTGTGTTCAAGTCACTCCCTTACCTTTTATATTTTATTTTGTGTTTCTAACTTAATATAAGTTAAATATAAATGTTAGTGAAAATAATCAAAAGTGAAGCTTAGTATAGTTGCTTTGTGCATGGCCTTTCAAGGCTGTTGAGCATGGGTTCAAATCCCTACTCCAACAAGGTGCTTGATTTTAATTTCTCTTTAGTTTTCTTCAACCAATCATGTAGAGACATGTGTCGCCACATGATTGGTTGAATAAACTTAAACAAATATAATGTTGGGATGAGAGAAAAATGATTAAAAAAATATTTTAAAAATGCCCGCCTTTAGGTTTTTAACGGAGAATGACTAAAATAGAAAACGTGTCTAACGTGAGAGATGATTTTGACAAAAAAATTAATTGAGTGACCAAAATAGAAAAAAGAGTAATAGTTAGGTGACCTCTAGTGTAATTTTTCCCCAAAAAATCTGTCCAACACGGCAACATGTTTCAATTCCACTTACATTGAATGTAAAACTTTTAGTTTAATACATTTTTTTTGGATCGTTACATGGAAAAATAGATGACTCAAGTTAACTCCTAACTCTCTTTTTTCAAGTGATAATCTTCACACAACCTACTGTTAATCTCAGATTTCTGTTTCATTCATTCAACGATCCCAAAAACGTGTAAAAGAAAAACATTTATACTATATATATATATATAATCTCTTACATCTAAGACAAAATTACGACTTACAAATAGGAACATAGTCATGTGTTAAGCGGGAGGGACTCTTGTTCCAAGCACATTTTTTTATTCACACACACATAAAGAGATATAGGATCCAGTTAAACAATGTAAAATATTTTAACTTTTATACGTTTTTTGGATCGTTGAATGGGTGAAACAGATGTTAACAATGAGTTATATGAAGATTATCACTTGAAAAAGAAGTAATGAGTTAATCTGAGCCATCCATCTTCCCGTCCAACGATCCAAAAAACGTGTAAAACTAAGAGTTTTACATTCAATGTAAGTGGATCTTATCTCACACACATATATATATCATCAACTGGCGGTCGAAACTTTTTATTTTTGTAAACATCTTAATTTTAGGGTAAAGATCAATTATTTATTTTTTAAACTGAGAGGAAAATGATAGATTCCCCCTCAAATCTAATTAAAAAATTACACATGATACAAATAAAAAATTAAAATGTAAAATATAGCACAAAGCCACAAACACATGATTATGTTGGAATTTATACAATATACCACTTTTTTAAAAATAAAAAAATTAAACACATAAAATAATTATAGTGGTAATAGATAGCGTGTTCCATTTAGATTACATCTGTTCAAACACTATAGGTTCAGTGTGTACATTATTAAAAGACTGAAAAAATTAAATAAATATTATTATATAATCACATCAACATATTAAATAAAAATAAATAAAAACAATTTAAACATGACTGAACCACAATTATGTTGAACCAAAAGCCCAAAGTAATTAGGGCCGAACCACAGCCAGAAAATCCCAAAAGCCGAAAACCCTAGAGAAAGGGCAAACTCGGAAACTTCAAACCTCATCTCCTAAATAAAACCCCCTCCATAACCCTAATTTCATTTTGCCTCTCGCAGCCGCTCCGAACCCTCATCCCCCAAGCTCCGCAGTCCATACCGTTCCAGACAATGACAACCCGCTTCAAGAAGAACCGCAAGAAGCGCGGCCACGTGAGTGCCGGACACGGCCGTATCGGCAAGCACCGCAAGCATCCGGGAGGTCGCGGTAACGCCGGAGGCATGCACCACCACAGGATCCTCTTCGACAAGTACCACCCTGGGTATTTCGGGAAAGTCGGTATGAGGTACTTCCACAAGCTCCGCAACAAGTTCTACTGCCCCATCGTCAACATCGACAAGCTCTGGTCCCTCGTCCCTCAAGACGCGAAGGCCAAAGCCAACAAGGATGCCGCCCCGATGATAGACGTGACTCAGTACGGCTACTTCAAGGTCCTTGGAAAAGGTGTCTTGCCCGAGAACCAACCCATCGTGGTGAAGGCTAAGTTGGTTTCCAAGACCGCTGAAAAGAAGATTAAGGAGGCTGGTGGTGCCGTTGTGCTCACCGCCTAGGTTAGCTTTTTTGTTTTTGGATTTGAATGACAATTATGTTTTGTTATTGTCTTTTGTTTGCTTGGAGTTAAACTTGAAATGGTACTTTCAGTTTATTTTGTCCAATTATATATTAAGTGTTCGACTATTTGCATTTTTGTGTTTATTTTACTCTGCTGAAATTTGTTGATTTAATCTTTTAATGGCTTGGTTTAGTGTTTAGTTGATTAAATTTTCTACGTATGCTAAACACTTGCAAATTCTTTGTTCTATAAGTTGTTTATGGTTTAACGCGTTCTATGTTTTCTGATGGGCAATTTAGAGGTCCAAATGTATGATCTTGGATTTTTGTATTGGGAATGTGAAATTTGATGTTGGTTTTGTATTTTTGTCATTTGAAGTATAGTGAAAGTGTAGTGCAGGCAGGACCTCCTTACTCTTCACTACCATAATTAATACAGCTTCTAACCGGGTTTACTGAGGCCTTTATGTACTTATTCTAGTTCATGCAGGCACCCTCTAAAATTATTGGAATGCATGTTTTAACAAAATCCATGAAATTATTACCGGATAGAACAATGTTGATTTTTCAACATTGTTAGTTAAGCCTAAGCTAGATTGCCAGCAATGGGGTAAGATCAAAATGGGGAAATTCGTTTCTACTAGCCTCTGATTCATTTGACACATACATGGTAAAATAAGCAAGGGATGTTAGGACAAACTTAAACTTCATGCTTATTCTGATGTTATTTTTGTTGTAGCTAGTTTAATTTCAGTATCTACATAAACTGTCGTCCTTAAAGTTACGGGTACCTTGGTATCCATCCTAGAATGTTGAGGCTTACCTGCAGATATATGAAGGTGTTTCCAGAGATGCTTAAAGAGGTTGTGAAGGCTCTTACTGGTGCTAAACGTGATGCTTTGATTCAAATTTACTCCAACGGTGACCAAAGCTCAAGTTAGATTGCCTTGGCTGGATACATGTCCATGAAAAATGTTAGAAGAAAACTATCATTTTTTCATGTCCATGTTTCTCAGACGTTATCATTGAAAACCACTTTCTGATATCACCGGAGACACTGCTTGAGCTTTGGTCGCAGAATTCCATCAAAATAACAGCTTTTGCAACCTCTTTTAGGCATCCATGTAAACGATTCCTTCATACGCCTACAATGTCCACTCATGATGCTCCTTGTTAAAATATTGATCAAATCACATGTTTGGGTTTTCTGTACATATTATTAGCCTTATCCCAGCAGATACTCAAAATTATATTCCAGTTTTCAATAAAAACCAGTCAAATTTGGATATGGTTTCTTGTATTTGCAAGGGAACCACTTGGCCAAGGGACTGAAGCTGTTTCCTAGAATGCCTAAATTGGTTGATATACAACAAGAAGAATGACTCTTGATCTTGCAGCAAAGGTTTAAGTGGATGGAGCTGATGCCCACTTGAATCCTAGACTTTGCTTCTTGTTGCTTGTTGGATTAAGTGGATGGAGCTTATGCCCCCAGGTTTAAGTCTTTCAAGCGGAGAAAATAGGTGTTGGTAGAGCTTCTTGGGTCCAATGTGTTCGTCGGATTGACATATTGTTGCTTATCAATCTTGATTAGTTGTTGAGTGTTATCTTTTTTCTGCTGTAAGTCAAGTGTTATCGAATAACAATAGCATGTACCGCTGCTTCATTGTTGGCTGTTGTGACCTTCAACTGCGTTTTAACTTCAATGTTACCCGTATGGGCTGAATGATCAGGGAGTTGTAGGGGCTATCAAATCATTGTAAAGTCCGCTGCAGGAGGATTCCAAGCATGTCACTAAATTTAGATGAATGGTTATGGTGGATTCAGCCAAAGAGTGGATCCGATACTGTTTGAGGAATCATACGTTGGTTGAGCTCGAAAATGCGATTTGGTCTCTACTCAAAGGCAGACCCTTCTGCTGCATTACCAGAAGTGCACAAGTAATTAGGAATGAAATATTGAATGATCTGAACACAATTAAACAAGTATTTGTAGCATGTTAGAGATGAACCATATATGCAATGAGACATTGAGCTCAGTTGTTATAAACCCTAAATATCAAACCGTATTTGAACCTGATTCGAATCTGAACACTTAAAATACTAGTCTTAATTTTGCCAATACAACAGAGGCCTCATTGGCAAAGATGTTGAAGATTAAATTTAAGGCTTTGCTTGGTATGAAGGATGAAAAATTTGTTAATCAAATGGTAAAGATTCATAACCACCTTCTTACTTTGAATCTTAACCATTTGATTAACAAACTTTTCATCCTTCCATATTTCTATTCTGCATACCAAACAGAGCCTAAAGCCTAAGTATTGAGGTAGAATGTAGACAAATTGTTTGGTGAGATGGAAATAAATGTAAGGATATTGACATTGCCACCATGGTTGGAATTCATTGCTTTCGGTTTCAGCTTTCTCTTTCGGCCAGCTTTTATATAATGACTCATGAGCTTTGTAGGATATTTTTTTTTGCCTTTTTGGTTCTCAAGTTTTGCCTTAATTAATCTAAGTCGACCCGTGTTGCAAACTTGATTTTGATGAGTGTATCTTTTGACAATTTTTTGTTTTGTATATATATAAAATTTTGAACTTAATATATGCTTAAGCGATACTAAACTACTTATCACTTGGATAACTCTGTATTCATTAGCATTGTAGTTTTATATCCACGGAAATCTGGAATCAATAATAGAAATTTATTGCATTTCCATTCCCCCAACAACACCCACGTATAATTATCATTGGTGGCAAATCATGGAACTGGAACAATCTCCATACACATAATAAAAATAATGTTGCAACTTGCAAATAATTGTTAATATTTATATTTTTAATAGGAGAAATAAATGTTATATATATAATATAAAGATCTAATTCTTATTCGTGGTTAAAAAGTGTTTATCGAGAAAAAACTATTTTTGACATCGAATAAGAATTTTTGGAGATTGAAAATTGTTTTTCAAGCCATCTTTTCAACACAAACATTCAGTTTAAAATATGAACATAGTTTTGATTCTAGTATTTAAAGTCTGAGTCCACCCGTCCCGTTCTTAAATTTATAATATGATATTTGTTTAAGTATTTGGTGCGAGTTTATGATAGTATCAGTTTATTTTTTTAGCCTGTAGTAAATATGTAAACAAACTGCTCGTATTTGATTCTTTTAAAAATAACACTTTTTTTTTTCATTTGAATTACTCAGATTATTCATATATTAATTAAACATATCATATTATAATAAAAACATTAAAAAATTGCAAGTTGTTTACGTAAAGAAAAATAAGAATTAACACCAGATAATTTTTGAATATATGTTGATGTGAATAAAATCTGTTTATATTTTTTTCACTCTTTAATTACATGCATTTTACACACATTGGTGTTTGAATTCAAGTCTTTTAAAATTAATATCGTTCTCTTTTTTACTAGAACTATTGGTTGGATTATTAACATCATATATTTAAAGATTGATTAATAAAAAAATGACAAAATTTAAAACTGATAAGTGATAAGATAAAAGTTATACACAGTATTGATATCATATTTAGAATATCACCGTAAATATGTCACACTCGCTAATTAAATTTATTACTTAATTGAGGGAGGAGTGACCCACCGGACTTGTGTTCTTCAGTTTGTCCTGTAGCAGAAAAGGTTGCTGTCTCAATCCAATCAAAATACTTTAACCATATAATTTCTACGCCCACTTCTCCTCTGTCTTTGTGCTTGTCCTTGTCCTTGTCTTTGTCTTTAAACCAGTCACGATTATCTTCCTGCTTTTGGCTTCAACCAATCTGCAACCCAAAACCCATCTTTATATCCCCCATTCTTTCTGCTTGGGAAACCAAGGAAGCTTTTCGAGTTTTGGAGTTGAGTGAACCTGAAAGGTTAGACACCGAGAATCGAAACCCAGAAACATAGTATTTGCTGTATGTCAGTAGACATCTGC
Source organism: Hibiscus tridactylites (assembly GCA_958450335.1). Classification (NCBI taxonomy): domain Eukaryota; kingdom Viridiplantae; phylum Streptophyta; class Magnoliopsida; order Malvales; family Malvaceae; genus Hibiscus; species Hibiscus tridactylites. The sequence continues at coordinate 24,350,122 of OY288283.1, forward strand.
AGTGTCAAATACTACGGTGGATACTGTGCGGTTGCTAACCCTTTGCAATGGCCTCAACTCAGGAAAAGGCGACGCCTTGTTGCACCCCCAAAACCAAAGACAGCAACAACAAGACTTCTTCTACTGAGGTTTTGCAGAACTGGAGTCTTGCTGTCGGTTCTGGGTCTGCTCCGTCTGAGGATTCTGTCCCCAAGACAGCTTCCATGGCTTCCCTGATCCGCCCTGCTGAGACCATCGAGGATCCTCCTGCTACTAAGACTACTACCAGCAAAGGTTTAAACTTTAAAATATATACGGCTTGTTCATTTGTTGTGCATGTGTACGAGGCCGCTTTTGACTTGCTTCATTTATTTATTTTTATATATGATTCCGGATCTTCACAAATGTTTCCCTGTCAATCATGTTTGCTGGCAATATTCGGATTATATATTTCTTGTATGAACTGATTATGTTGTTTTTGGACAGGAATTTCAATCATGACAAGGGCTCTGACCAGCCATCCTTTGGATCCATTGTCCGCTGCTGAAATCTCAGTGGCCGTGGCAACTGTAAGGGCAGCCGGAGCAACCCCCGAGGTAACCGGAAAAAAAGAGGAAGCTGTGTTTGTCTTGAATTGCTGCTTACTTCTTGATGTTGTGTTTTTTCTTTCTTTCTATGAATGAAATGAATTTGTTTGTTTGTGTAGGTCAGAGATAGCATGCGTTTTGTTGAAGTAGTTTTGGTGGAACCGGATAAGCACGTTGTTGCATTGGCGGATGCATATTTCTTTCCTCCTTTCCAGCCTTCATTACTCCCTAGGACAAAGCGCGGACCTGTGATTCCGAGTAAACTCCCTCCGCGGAGAGCCAGACTTGTGGTTTACAGCAAAAGGTCCAACGAGACGAGCATATGGATTGTTCAATTGTCGGAAGTTCACGCTGCAACTCGAGGAGGCCACCACAGGGGCAAAGTCATTTCATCTAAAGTTGTTCCGGATGTCCAGCCTCCCATGGTAAATATGCTTCATCAAGATATGTTCCCCTGCTTTACAATACCAATATTATGCTATCCATCATCGGATTTTGTTGTTCTCGTTTCTCGAGTCCAGCTTATGTGGTGTGCTTGTTTATTGACGTCCTTTACTTCTCAAATTATAGGATGCTATGGAATATGCTGAATGTGAGTCTGTTGTTAAGGAATTTCCTCCGTTTCAAGAGGCAATGAAGAAGAGGGGCATTGAGGATATGGATCTTGTGATGGTTGATGCCTGGTAAGTGGTCGTATTTAGATTCTATACTTTGTTGTACTATATAATCATCCTATTCAGGTTCCTTACCGTTTTGCTCTCCTTTAGGTGTGCGGGATATCATAGCGACGTTGATGCCCCTAGCCGGAGACTTGCTAAACCACTTATCTTCTGCAGAACTGAGAGTGACTGCCCCATGGAAAATGGTTATGCTCGTCCGGTTGAGGGTATCCATGTGCTCGTTGACATGCAAAATATGGTGGTGATTGAATTTGAAGACCGGAAACTTGTTCACCTTCCACCAGCTGACCCTTTAAGAAATTACACTGCTGGTGAAACACGAGGCGGCGTCGATCGGAGTGATGTAAAACCACTACAAATTATTCAACCTGAAGGTCCCAGTTTTCGTATTAATGGGAATTTCATTGCATGGCAGAAGGTGCTTGCTTGTGAAACTAGTTATAACTTATATCTGTTCAAGATGTTGTACTACTACTAATAAATTATTTTTAATTTCAGTGGAATTTCCGAATTGGTTTCACTCCTAGGGAGGGTCTGGTAATCTATTCTGTGGCTTACATTGATGGTAGTCGTGGTCGGAGGCCTGTGGCTCATCGATTAAGTTTTGTTGAAATGGTTGTTCCTTATGGAGATCCAAATGATCCACATTATAGGAAGAATGCATTTGATGCAGGAGAAGATGGGCTGGGTAAAAATGCACATTCTCTTAAGAAGGTTCGGCAGTTCTTTTTGGGTTTCAATTTGATATTCCGTTTCTTTAGTTTAAGTTGAAATGCCTTTATCTCCTGTAGGGTTGTGATTGTTTGGGATATATCAAGTACTTTGATGCTCATTTTACAAATTTCACCGGAGGCGTTGAAACTATCGAGAATTGTGTATGTTTGCATGAAGAGGATCATGGTATCTTATGGAAGCATCAAGATTGGAGAACAGGTTTAGCAGAAGTCCGCCGGTCAAGAAGGCTGACTGTGTCGTTTGTATGCACTGTGGCTAATTATGAGTACGGATTTTTCTGGCATTTCTACCAGGCAAGTTGGTGTTTGCTTACATTGCACGAATTGTCTCTTGTGCTCATCTTTAAACTACTTAAAATTTCAATGACGGGTGCTTGTTATAGGATGGTAAAATCGAAGCTGAGGTTAAACTCACTGGAATTCTCAGTTTAGGAGCTTTGCAGCCTGGTGAAACGCGGAAGTACGGCACAACCATAGCTCCTGGGTTATATGCCCCTGTTCATCAACACTTTTTCGTGGCTCGCATGGACATGGCAGTCGACTGCAAACCTGGTGAAGCGTTTAATCAAGTAAGTCGTGTTATTTCCCCGTTATCATGGTTTCGTTTTGCTCCTTCATTCATGCAAAGATGTATATATACATTCTTATAGGTTGTTGAGGTGAATCTTAAAGTTGAAGAACCAGGGAAGGAGAATGTTCATAATAATGCATTCTATGCTGAAGAAGAACTACTGAAGTCCGAACAGCAAGCAATGCGTGACTGTAATCCATTGACTGCACGCCACTGGATTGTAAGTGATTTTTCCCACACCTCGTTTCGTTGTGTAATCCCGATGACTTGATCCCTAAACCGTACTTTATATTTTCGATATCAGGTTAGGAACACAAGAAACGTCAACAGGACCGGGCAGCTAACAGGTTTCAAACTGGTTCCTGGTTCGAATTGTTTGCCACTGGCTGGCTCTGAGGCGAAATTCCTTCGAAGAGCTGCTTTCTTGAAACATAATCTTTGGGTCACACCCTATGCTTCTGAAGAAATGTACCCGGGAGGAGAGTTCCCGAATCAAAATCCGCGTGTTGGGGAAGGATTAGCTACTTGGGTTAAGCAGAATCGTTCTTTGGAAGAAGCAGATATAGTTCTGTGGTTAGTTTCCGGCACGAACTTTCTCTAAGGACTATACTGATAATTTTTGTTCGTATTTAACTATAAAATTGCTTCAAATAATTTTATAAGCATTGATAGGCATCTTTGGTATGTATCATCTATGTTTGCCTTTTGTATTAGGTATGTCTTTGGAGTGACGCATGTTCCCCGACTGGAAGACTGGCCCGTTATGCCGGTGGAGCACATCGGCTTTATGCTAATGGTATATACTCTGATCCCTGTAACATTCATTCCTTGCATCACTATATTTACTAGTTAAAAGCTACTCATATGAGTTTAATGCTTTTGATTCACTAGTTTATAGACACCAACATAATTTGTACAGGATCATGAGTTTGTACCTCTCTGATTGATTATAAATTTGTAAAGTCATCCACATTCGCTGTCGTGTTATCTAGTTTGACGATGTTGTCGACACATTGTCCCCTTTAGAAAACATTTGTTTCTGTGATAGGTTTGCATGTTAAACAAAATGCTTGAAACAAATAGCCCAGCTTGGTTGATAAAAGCATGGTTTTTGAAGTTAATCCTTGCTATCTGCAATGCAGCCGCATGGTTTCTTTAATTGCTCACCGGCGATCGATGTTCCTCCGAGTGCAACCGATCTGGAGCTCAAGGACAACGACATTGCAACAAAGCCTATCCAAAACGGGGTGATCGCGAAGCTTTGAATTGATCTCTGCAGTCTGCAAAATATTAATCAAACATCAAACAATTGAGCCATTGGCCTAAAATTATTAATTAAGTATGAATGTTTGTATTTGTTTGCACCCCTATGAACTGCCCTTGAAGCATTGTAATATATTTAAACTCTTGTGTGATCGTTGTGCAATATTTAACTCTAAATAATTGAATCGATTGCGAATTTTCATTCTTATTTCCATTTGCTCGACTTTTATACTAGCAGCTGCACATGTGACACAGCTCCGCTTCCTTTTCTTCCAATGCAAGTATTGAAACACGCAAGGGTGGAAGAAGCAATTACAGGATCATGAGAGAAAGTTTGGTATCGAGGCAAAGCACGCCGATTGTCGGCAAGAAACGGGGCACGGTCGCGAGAAGTTGCCGATAGTTGCTGAAGGATTACATTCTTGACATGAGTTGCAGCTTTTTCACCCGAACGTATAGCAAGTTCAAGGTACGCTACAGCTTTCAACATTCCCCCTTCCTGCTCAAGTATTATATTCGAAACCCATATCAGCTTAGATTGCATAAATACGACAGGATGTCACGCAATAATGCTGTTGAGAAGATCACAATCACACCGTCAAAGTGAAGATCAGCTGCTCGCTTCATCCATTTCTTTGCTTGTTGACGACTATGTGATAAACCTTCCCCGAATTTATAACAGAGCGGAGCACTATACATTGCAACGAACTGGTTTACATCTAAGTTGGACCAGGGTCCATGACGACAGTTTTGAACTGAATTCCGAACAGCATGAAGATTTGGTCTTCCCTTATCTTCTATCAGGTTTGGAAAACAGAAAAGCAATGCACAGAGAGGCGTTGGATCGGTCCGGCCATGTTTTTTGGTTCATGTTGCCGGTTATACTTTACTAAGCTAAAAAAGAAAGCATCAATGGAAAGCATTTATTTATTTTCTCAAAAGGGAAAACGTACTGAAAATGAATATTAAGAATATGTCTTCCGAAATGTATCTAAGAGAAAAACAATGATACATACAAACTAAGCTTATGATTGTCCCACACATATAACTACAACTTAATGACTGAAAATAATGTTACAATTACAGCCAAAGTGCACAAACTTTGGTTAAAATAATAAATGTGTAAGAACAACATAAGAGGATTGTGTGCGCTAAAGACTATTTATTATTACAATTATTTAGTGAGAGAGCTTGATTTGGTAAAGTTTGTGGAGTTTTTCTAAAAACATGTTTTCTGCAACGCTCAAATATGGTGTCATACATCAGATCAAATTGAACTCTTGCTCTGTCCCTATTCACTATGAACAATATGTGATCTGCCTCTACAATAATCTTGTAATACCTGCAACATTGCGAATTCCGAAACTCGTTTTTAGAAATGGATTCTCTTGCATTTAGCAATACAACAAATGGAGGAAATGAATGTGCATAATGCTAACCATATGCCTGGCTGTAAAGGCAGGCATTCGGAATCATCGACAACCAAACGGCTCGGGTGTTCGATCGGGAGACGAGGGTGTGTCATCGATATCGTATTCAGAGCTCCATCGTTGTCCTGCCAATCCTCGTCCCTGCAAATAAGACCATAACTCCATATTCTCAACAGAAGACAAGACATGCGTTCATGCATACCTGTAGCCTTTGTAAGGGGGAGGAACATCAGGGGGATGGCGCCATTGGCTCATCTGTAGTGCTCGTATAAAGAGCAATGGGTGTATGCCGAGAATGCCGGAAGGGACCGTTACGCCGAGGATCTTCCTAGTACGCTTAGTAGCGTAGCTGAAATAGAATGTGTTGGGGAACGTTTGAAGACGGCGATTCATTTCGATTGATCCTTGAAGCGTGAGATCGGAAAGGATCCAATCTCCGGTTGCGAAAGGCCCTTCATTGCCCAAGAGGCAATCAACAAGACCCCAAAGACCAAGTTTTTTTCTCGACATGTTGAAATGATCGAACCCGAAATTGTAGTAAGCTTTTAGCCAGGGGATGTCTAACCAGTCATAAATTACAACCCCTATGCGACATAGCTGAATCAGACTAACAGGTTTCATCGTTTTCCCATCGTCCGGCCTGAGAAAAAAAGAAAAATCAATCTAAAGATCCGTTTTAAACCGCGACAACAATGCTAAATTAAGGCGATGGCGTTAAGGGAACATACTGCATGCCGTCGAAATAAGTTCTAGTAGTGCCATTGAAAGCCCCGGATAAAGATGTTATGCTTAAAACCCAATGCTCAGAAGTATTCTCATACCCTTTGAATTCCTGGGGAAACAATAAACCATACAATGAGAATGAAGTCCACAACCGATTGTTTTTCCATATGAATGGGAAATTTACTGACCTTATCGGCAAGCATCTGCTGCAGGACACGAACGACCTGCGCACCGGCTGAATGGCCAACGAAGTGAATAGGGTGATCTTCATCCCATTCTGGATATTGGCCTGCATCACAATGGTAAAACAAATGCATATTTGTCAAATTAAAACATAATCAAATACAAATCTGGGAAAATTTTCTGCTTGCCTTGTTCATAAATTCGTCCAAACTGCGAATGGCCATAAGCTTTGCTGTGTTCTTCACCATAATCAACTTGTCCTCCTTTCAAGTAATAGAACAACTCACGTGCCCTGGAAAACCAACCAAATCCCATGTAAGAAAAACAAACATAAATTGCAAGAATTCATGTTATATAAGAGACCAACCTATCGTATATGCTGGTTAGAGATCCCAAATCAGGCACAAGAACCCTCTCATCTTTCTTCTCTGCCCCAGCAAAGTATGAAAAACTTCCTAATTTCTGCAAACAAGTAAAAAAAACTCCACCTTAAAACTAAAATCCTAGATCAATGAATATAAAGAAAAACAGAAAAAAGAAAAGAAAACATACTCCTTTGCCAAATCCAAAAATGCCATGAACCAATACAATAGGAGGCAGATCATCAACATTGATTCCACTCGGATCTTCTCTTTTAACCTCTAAATTTCCATTAGCCTTGAAAAACCGTTCACTTAGATTCTGAGAAAGGTCACCAGCGACGGCCGTGCTAAAGATATACAACCCATATAGCATATGAACCAATGAACTAACAATCAGCTCGGCTAATTGCAAAGCATAAATCCACCATCTTATCATCTTCTAAAAAACACAAAAGAGAAAAGAAAAAGAAGGTTCTTCTCTAGAATAGAAAACAATACTAATAAATGTACAAAAAAGGGCTAAAACCCTTCAATGCTATATGACACTACCACCATAGAAGGGGGCAAAGTTTTTGTTTCTGTCCCACAATCATCTTCTTTGTGTTGTTTGCATTCATGGGGATTTGAGTTTGAAGCTTTGAAATTGGTTTTCCTCCCACAAATTCAAATATACCAAGGTGAGCAATGAAGAGGCATTTTGGGGTTTTGTAAATGCCTCTCAAATTGTGCACGTTATCTGTTTTCCACGGTTGGAGTAATGGGTCCCCACTAAATTGTGGGGAAGATAAAGATAGAATATTTAATCCCATTCCATTTGAAGAAAACCCAGTTGCTATTTCTGTTGATAAATTTAGAAACCCGATGGTGGAAATGGGAATTTCAAAAGCTGAGGCTGACGTTTGTTTTGCATTCAATTCACCAACTAGGTCTTTCTTTGTCTTCTTCTTCTTCTTCTCAATGCAATTGTTCATCACTGGATCACCCAGCTTTTAATCTGTAATTGAAATAATATGCGTTGTCACGGATATTATAATTTAAGGGTAAATTGTGGTTATGGATTTAATAATAAATATATTTTGGATAAATATCCTATACAAAGGCGGTGGAAACTGAAAGTTTCCACAAGCGCCTTAGTTTTAAGGTATAGGGTGTTAGTTTAGGGTACATGGTTTAGGGGTTTAGGTGTAAGAGTTTAGAATTTAAGAATAGTTATTTCAATTTAAGGTTTAGGGTTAGAATTTAGGGTTTATAGGTTAAAACCTAAATCCTCACCATATTACCCTAAAAACTAAACCCTAACATATAAATCCCAAATTATAACCCTAAACCTTAAATTGAAATAACTATCCCTAAATTTTAAACCCCTACACCTAAACTCCTAAACCCTATACCCTAAACTAATTTCATATACTCTAAAACTAAGGCGCTTGTGGAAACTTTCAGTTTCCACCGCCTTTGTATAAGATATTAATCCATATATTTTTTAAGTTATTATAAACACATTATTTAATTTAATATTATTATAAATAAATTGTTGAAGTTAAATATTAGGGTAAAGTACATAAATGGTACTAAACTATCCCCGGAAATATAAAGGTCACCGAACTTTTAAAAGTTATATAATGACCATTAAATCTTAGTTTTTGTTATAAAATGGTCACTGAGCCGTTAACTAGGTGATGCGACAGTTATGAAAATTTGAATTGTTACACATTTAGTCCTCGATATTTACACATTCAATTGGTTTAGTCTTAATTTAACCCTCTTCATTAATATATAAATTGATTGAATGTGTAAATATAGAGGATTAAATGTGCTATTATATAAATATTTGTAACTATCGCGTCACCCACTTAACGATAGTTAATGGCTTAGTGACCATTTCGTAATAAAAACTAAAGTTTAATGGTCATTATGTAACTTTTGAAAGTTTGATGATCATTTTATATTTTTAGGATAATTAGTGACCATTTATGTACTTTACCTTAAATATTATATGAGACATTGAGACTAGTGATGTAAGTACAATAACAATTTTAGTCATGGGACTTTGTAATTTATTAATTTGATTATATTTTAAAACAATTTAATAAATTTAATCATTTCCATTTAAAAGTTTCATCATTTTAGTCTTTATTCTTCTCCGAAAATTCTTATTCTTCTCCCAGAAATTTATATTAGCCACGTTTGTTAAATAGTGGTTTGAGCCAAAATTAGAAGTTTGAGCTAATATTAGATGTTTGGTCAGTCAAATCCGCTAATTTGAATGTTTGGTGAATAGTAGATTGTGGTGAAACCTCTAATTTTGAAAAAGCTGCTAATAGGAGCTTTTTGAAATTAGAGGTTTTGACATAAGAGTTATAAAGATCATTTTACCCTTAATAATTATAAAAAAATCTCTAAATAACCTAAGTTTTAATTTTTTTATTTATTTTAATTACACTCACGTGTTTACATTGTGACATTTGTAAACTAATAGTAGTTTTTATTATTTTTTTACTCTCACACATTGATATTCATATTTAAATTTAATAATTAATTAAATTGTATTAAAAATAATTATAAAAATAATAAATTAATATATAAATCCTTCAAATATGCTTAGTAATGTTATATTAAAAAAATTATTTTTCATAATCAAATTAATTAAACAAGTATCAAATATAATCATGTCCTTATATGTCATTTTGCTTGTTTAAATAATCAAATAGCTATTAGCTATCGGTTAATTTTACCAAACACTTTTATACAATCAGCTAATACAATTCGCTAGTCAAATCAGCTAATGCAATTAGCTACAGCTATCAGCTAATGTAGTCCGCTATCAGCTATCCGCTAATTGTCAAACATGACCATTACTTTTATGGTGTAATAACAATTTAATATGTTTTTAGTTTATGGTACGTTGCAATTATCCAGTTAATGGACTTGTTTATTTTGACAATTTCGAAAAAATATTAAATTGATGATATTTTTAAAATATAAAAAATTAAATTTATTGATTTGTTTCAAATTATGACAATGAATAAATGTATAACTTTTGAGGACTACAAATATTATCATACCAGACCAGATTATAGGCTTCCATTCAATTTTTTTTTTGCTAATACAGAAAAAACGCCAACGTTCAGCACCGTTGGTCTGCAATCAGCAGCTCCCGCACCGCCTGCGGTGGCTCCGGCAGCCATACCTCATGCCGATCATCACCCTCCAACAACCGCGACAAGCAGTCCGCTACCCGGTTCCCCTCGCGTCCCACATGCTGGACAACAACCTCCCAATTCCGACAAAGCAAAGCCACAATAAGATCTATCAACGCATCACCACGCAATGCCGAAGATTCATTCCGAAACATGCTTGCCACCTCCATATTATCTGTTTCCACAACCACCTTTCGAAACCCAAGTCTCCAAACATGAGCTAAAAGGTCGTACACCGCCCATAGCTCCGCTCGTAGAACCGAGCATCTCCCCACCTTTCGCGAAAATCCAAACAACCAGTGGCCATTATCGTCCCGCAACACCCCCCCGATCATTGCACTGCCGAGGCTACCAAACACAGCCCCATCCGCGTTCGCTTTGACCCATCCCTCGGGAGGACAACACCATCGCGTCCCACGAGTAGAACGCCTTGCGCCAGCGCCAACACTCGCAGCCGCCCTGCTAAATTCCGTAGCCAAGTCAATACACATCGGCACAAATGGTCTATTATCCACAACGCCTTCGTTCATCACCATGTTGCATCGGCGTTTCCAGAGCTGCCAACAAATCACGGCGAACTTCGTCACCCAATTCGACTGCCCCTCCGGAATCTTTCCTTCATTACGTAAATTATAACCAAGCCACGCATCAAATCTCATAGCCTCAAACCCGGCAATGTGACTCGCCGGCACCACTTGACGCCAAACCTGACGCGCAAACGGACATTGACGCAAAGCATGATCGACATCCTCCTGTCCCATACGGCAAAGTGCGCACGAACCATCTGCACACATATGTCGACGCTGCCGTTCCATATTGGTTAGCAAACCCTTCCGCACAACCAGCCATAAGAACGTTTTCACCCGGGCAGGGATATTCAAGCCCCAGAGTAACTTCCAAACTTGCTGGTTCGCCCCCTCCTGTCGCTCGGACAATACGGCATACGCCGACCGAACTGTACAGGTTCTAGTGTCCGTCCATCTATACCCAGGGCAGTCCCCTCCAAACCACGGTCGCGGGGGAGGGATTGCAGCAAAGAGTTGCACAATCGGTTCCGGCAGCACCTGTCGAAGCACCTCCCACTTCCAAGTGCCCTCTTCCGAAACCATCTCAGCCACCGTAGTAGGTGGCGGATTACCCGATAAAATGTAATGCGCGCACAATGGCCCCTCATTATCAATCCACACATCGTACCAAAGGTCCGTAGATTGTCCATCGCGTACATTCCAACACACGCACCTCCTAATCTCCTCCCATACGCGGCTTAGCCCCCTCCATAAACGAGAGCAACTTCCGCGATTAATACTAACCGGAACACCATCACACCAACCATATTTGCCCCGAAGCACCCGTACCCAAAGCTTATCCGGGTTCGTCACAAGCTCAAACCCAACCTTCATCAAGAATGCTTCATTTTGTCGCCCAAGATCCTTCATTCCCATACCACCCTCCTCCATTGGTTGTTGCATGACGTCCCAACCAATCAACGACACTCCTCGCTTCTCTTCCGAACCTCCCCACACAAAGTGACGGATTAGCTTTTCCATTTCTTTGCACAAGCCCTTAGGCAACCACGTCGCTTGCATGACATACGACGGGATGGCTTGGAGTACCGATTTCGCCAACGTCACCCTCCCGACTAACGATAAGGACTTCGCAGCCCAACCGGACAACCGCCTACGCATATTTTCCAAAACATACACATACGTAGACCTTGTCACTCTACTATGAAGCAAGGGCACCCCTAGGTACTTCCCCAAATCTTCCACGACCGCAAAACTAAGCGTAGAACCAACCAACTCTCGGATATCTGCCAAGCAGTTCTTAGAGAAATAAATCTGCGTTTTAGCAACGCTAACACGATGACCCGAACACAAGCAAAAATCATCCAAGACACCTCTAATAAGAGCTAATTGATCCGATGATGCTTCGGCAAAAAGAACAACGTCATCCGCAAAGAAAAGATGAGAGATACCTAGGCCATCACGCGATAGCCGAATAGGCTTCCAACTTCCATCACCAATGCAGTCCTCAATACGATGTGCTAGTCGTTCCATACATAACACGAATAGATAAGGAGATAGGGGGTCCCCTTGTCGAATACCCCTAGAAGGCCTAAACGACTCCGTAATGTCCCTATTCCAAAGAACCCGGGAAGACACCGAACTCACACATTGCATAATCAACTCAATCAAACGGGCCGACAAGCCAATTTCACCTAATGTTTCTTCAATAAAATGCCACTCCAGTCTATCATAAGCTTTTTCTAAGTCAACTTTTATCGCCATATAACCCTTCTTTCCTGTTTTATGTGCCATCGAATGAATGATTTCCTGAGCCAGAATAACATTATCAGTAATATTCCGCCCCAGGACAAAGCTGACTTGATTCCACGAAATCCACTGAGGAAGGAACTCCTTCAGCCGATTAACTATGATCTTAGTGACAATTTTGTACAGAACCGTACACAGGATGATAGGCCTAAATTGGCTAATACGCTCCGGCACATCAATTTTGGGGATGAGCACAATCAAAGTTTGATTTATCCTCTCCTCAAGCGGCGCTCTAGCAAACAAATCTTTAACAAAATTAAAGACCGAATCACCTACCACATCCCAGTGCCGCTGATAGAAATCCACATGAACACCATCAATTCCCGGCGCTTTAAGAGGATCCATATCAAAAACCACTTTCCGAACTTCCTCCTTCGTCACTTCACCTACCAATTTCCGCATTGATGTATCATCAAAAGAGTAAAACCTACCAGCAGGCATGCTCACTGTGCAATCCTGTACTCCCGCGAAAAACAGCTTGCGGAAATACTCGATAGCGTGAGCCTTCAACTCATCCATATCATAACTCCATCGGCCATCCTCCATCAACAAGGCTCGGACCATATTCCGTCGGCGGCGGACCATAGTACTCCGGTGGAAGAACTTAGTGTTCCGGTCACCACCCACCAACCACTGACTTCGCAACTTCTGGTGCCACATGCTCTCCTCTTCCGCTAACACAACCGCAAGCTCACGCTTCAACTCCACCTCTAGATCAACTAGAAATTGTGAACAATGTCTAGCCCGTGCCTTCTCGATACCTCTAATACGCGCCAGGAGTAACGACTTACGCCTCCCTATGTGACCAAACACCGTTTTATTCCACTCCCCACTCTTCTGTTGAAAATTCAGGACATTATCATAAATGAACCTATCCGGATCCCAACTATCCTTAACAAGCCTTTGGAAATCAGGGTGATCATTCCAAGCGGTTAAATAGCGAAAAGGCCTTGATATACCAACTGCAGAGACGGTCCCCGTATCAAGTAAAATAGGCCGATGGTCAGAACCCAGCATCGGCAAATGATAAACCTCAGAACCCGGATAAGCCTCATACCACACATCACTACAGATACACCGATCTAAACGCTGCATCAAATCCCCTCTCTCCCAAGTAAACCAAGGCCCATGAAAGCCCATATCAATCAATCCAGAATCAAATAAGAAGTCGCTAAATTTCCCACAAACGCCATCCCGTTTCTGCGATCCTCCCCTCCTCTCCGAAGTGCAAGCAATCGCATTAAAATCACCACCAAGTACCCATCCAATGTTACTTCCAGGGTCAAGCGCTCTTAGATGATTCCAAAGCATCGCTCGCTTACCACTGTTAGGGCTTGCGTATACAAAAGTCATGGCTACTGTTTTCCTCTCAAGAACATCAAAAACCCATCCATGAATAAATTGTGACGACACAGCCAGTACATCAAAACGAACCGTAGGCTTCCAGAGCACCCATATACCACCTGAAAACCCAGTTGCTTCAACTCTATACGAAAAATCAAAACCCGACAAACGAATAAACCTATCCGCCTTAACCCCACTAATGCACGGCTCCACCACAGCAACAATATCAGGCTTTTGAACCTTCACCATTAATCTAAAATAACGCAAGAACTCGGAGTCCAACACCCCTTGTGCATTCCAAAATATAGACTTAACCATTAAGAAATAACAGAAAGGCGAAACGTACCATAAAGACTACTGAGGATCCGAAGGAACCCCCTCAAAGGACATATTCTCACGCCAGACAACCTTGAATTTAATAACGTTATAACATAATAACATACTTATTATAACAGAGAGGCTTCCATTCAATTTTAATAACGTAATAACATACTTATTATAATATTTTAATTAATTGACTTATTTATAACTTTTATATATAGAAGTGAACAATTTAATTTTCAAGCGATTATGTCATGCTCAAGGGCTGAGTCATAATTTAGGGTTGGAGGGACAACACATAAACGTTTGAAAGTAGAGAGCAAATTTAAAAATAATTTAAATTTTAAAAAAATTATATATAAAAACAAAGATAAAAAGAAAGAAAATTTTGAAGGAGGGCAATTGCCCATACTCACCCCAAGTAGTTATGTGGTTCATGCTTCTATTGTTAAGAAAAGAAAATATATGGCATCGTTTGGTACAATGGATTTAAAAGACGAGTATTGTATTAAAGTGTTTGGTTGATGAAAATTGAGACAAAGTTAAAAGATAAGTGTTATGTATGAATGTGCCCTTTTACTTTTAAAATTTTAACTTCATATTTTGTTTTGTTTTGACAAAGAATTATTATATTATTTTTTAAATTTAAAATTTAAAATTTAAAATTTATAATTTATGGCTTAAGATTTAAGATTTAGTGTTCTTCTAATCCCTGCTTTATCCATCCCTTACCATTTCAAACAGACCACCCATGGTAACAAGAGGTGATATTAGAAGAGTTTAAAAAGAGATCATCTCCCTTTTCGGAGCTTTCCCATTAGAAGAATCAAAATGAGCCCCACTTCCGATCACATTCATTTGCTCACGGCTCTTCGTCCATATTAGAAGAAATCAACATTTATTAACTGTGGTCCCTAAATCTCCTTTCAACAAGTTTCTCACCAAGGATAATTGTATGTTCTTATAATATTACAAAAATAATCATATTAATCAAACCAAAACTCAATCCATCAATTATTTTATTTTCAACCATAAACTAAAGGGTAAAATACACTAATGATCACCGAACTTTTAGGTCGCATTCATTTTGGTCACTGAACTTTTAAAATTTTCATTGCGTTCACCCAACTTTTATTTCGCTTTCATTTTGATCCCTCATGTTATCTTCCGTTAAAAGATGCTGACATGACCGTTAGTTTTTCTAAGCAAAGAAAGAAAACGTTACTCTTCACATTTAACAAAGTTCACGCAAGCATAATTTAAGAAAATGGCAACAACAGTAGCAAACATAGGCATATAGAAACATTAGTTAATATACATGTGTGCTTGTGAAGACTAAAGACCATAATAATGGAACTTGTAGCACATTAGAAGATTTAGAGGACCGATATTCTGATGCAAATTTGCTTACTGATGCCGTGGAGCTCAGATCTAACTCCATGACACCAGGTATTTCTTCTTTCACATTCTTACCCGCCTCCACATTCCTTATGGCCCATAATCACATGGACACCACGCAGTGAAGAACACGGGTCATCTCTATGCCAATACCACTTGATGCTCCTGAAATGAACTGATGTAAGCAACCACATCCTATCTTAAAGTTTTGGTGGGTTGAAAATGGAGCCCGTGCCTATTGGTGAACAACCCACTTCGCGAGATGAGAGATATAAGCAACCAAGGGGCTGTAAATGGTGATAAATTGTCAAGCATGAAGTATATAAGCTGCCATAACCACCGGAAAATGAAAGAAGAAGAAATACAAAGGTTTATGTGAGACCTAAAGTGGAATTTGGAGAAGAAAAAGAAGATTTCTGTGGGACCCAAAAGAAAAACATTTTTTAACGGGAGGAACCAAAATGAAAGTAAAATAAAGGCTTGGTGACCCCAATAAAAATTTTAAAAATTTGGGGACCAAAATGAACGCGCCATAAAAATTTGGTGACCATTGATGTACTTTACCCTAAACTAAAATAACCATAAACTAAAAAATATAATAAAATTTGTCTCATTATCCTAATCTTAAACCCTAAATCTACACGATGAGTAAAATCTTAAGATATGATATAAGCTCAAGGCTCAGTGTCGTCTCAAAAAGGAGAGATACATCAGCGCCCATTTAGGGCCCATTTTCTACCTTCACAGTTTTAGTAATTTCTTAAGTGACAATTTTGAAAGGTAATGGTTGTGTCTTATTGTTTTAGTTGTATTTAAGATGTTTTCTTAACAAAACAAAGAAAATGATGCGTTTGACGAAGTTTGATCATGTACAGGGGGATTCAGAAATAGCAGGGGCTTGGTTCGATCAAGCCACTGAGTATTGGAAACATGCTATAACGCTTACTCCTGATAATTATATTGAAGCACAAAATTGGTTAAAGATCACGAGGCGTTTCGAATAAGAACAAGATCTCTCTGTTTATTTATAATTTTAGGATTAAAAATTCTAATTAGAAATTAAAAAATTCTATTACTATTAAATTATATTCTTATTCTATTTATTAAATTATATTCTTATTCTAATTTTTATTTCTATTAAATTTAAATTTCTATTATATATTAAATCCATTTAATTTAGTAATTAAATAATTTAATTAAATAAATTACCTTAATCATTTAAATTATGAAATTCGATTTTCTATTCAATTTGAATATTTATATTTAGTAAAAAAATATTAATTTAATTGTAATTGTTAATTGTTTGTTTTTGTTGGACCCATCGGTCAAATAAAACATCAAAGAATTTCATTATATCCTTTCTAAAATTGTTCTATTTCGTCTGATATTTCGTTTCGTAAGAATAAGTAATCCACAGATATAGCAAAATAAAATATATATTTTCTTCTTCTATTAAAACTAATAAAAACTCCTCAGATGACTAAATATCGATACTGGAGTATCCCTTAGTAACGAATGCTCACGTGATTTGGGATAGAGTAATATTGTTTGTTTTATCTATGCATGACAAAAAAAACTCTATATCGAAACTTTTAATTAAGATATGAATACAATATATTGGTTGCACAAAAAAATTATTTTTGCACCAATGTAAAAGTAAAGTTCAAAAACGGTTTTATAAGATTAAAAAGGTCTGTTGAGTGCCTTATGGATATGTCATAATAGATCTGAACACTTGCCCCGGATCAACTTTCAGATCATAATTGCTCTAGTGAATAACTAAAGAAAAAATAGATAGATAAAAAATAGATAGATGAGAGATAGAAGAGAAAGAAACTAATTATAAGCGTCTCTCATAGATTCACTAATTACTTGACTGTTGGCGGGTCTCTTTGTATGTGTTGTCCGGAAAGGGACTCAATGATTATTCGTTCGCCGAAACCAGAAGTAAAAATTTTGGTAGATAGGGATTCCGTAAAAACTTCTTTCGAGGAATGGGCTAGGTCAGGTCATTTCTCAAGAACAATAGCTAAGGGACCCGATACTACCACGTGGATTTGGAACCTACATGTCGATGCTCACGATCTCGATAGCCATACCAGTGATTTGGAGGAGATTTCTCACAAAATATTTAGTGCCCTTTTCGGCCAACTCTCCATCATCTTTCTTTGGATGAGCGGCATGTATTTTTACGGTGCTCGCTTTTCCAATTATGAAGCATGGTTCAACGATCCTATTCATATTAGACCGAACGCCCAGGTGGTTTGGCCAATAGTGGGCCAAGAAATCTTGAATGGTGATGTGGGTGGGGGTTTCCGAGGAATACAAATAACCTATGTTTTTTTTTTAAATTTGGCGAGCATCTGGAATAACTAGTGAATTACAATTCTATTGTACCGCAATTGGTGTATTGGTCTTTGCGACCTTAATGCTTTTTGTCGGTTAATTTCATTATCACAAAGCGGCCTCAAAATTGGCTTGGTTCCAAGATGTAGAATCTATGTTGAATCACCATTTAGCAGGGTTACTTGGGCTTGGGTCCCTTTCTTGGGTGGGGCATCAAGTACATGTATCTTTGCCGATAAACCAATTTCTAAATGTTGGAGTAGACCCTAAAGAGATCCCACTTCCCCTTGAATTTATCTTGAATCGTGATCTTTTGGCTGAACTTTATCCCCATTTTGCTGAGGGAGCAACCCTATTTTTTTTTACCTTGAATTGGTCAAAATATACGAAATTTCTTACTTTTCGTGGAGGATTAGATTCAGTGACTGGGGATCTATGGTTGACTGATATTGCACACCATCATTTAGCTATTGCAATTCTTTTCCTAATAGCGGGTCACATGTATAGGACCAACTGGGCATTGAGCATGGCCTAAAAAATATTTTAGAGGCTCATAAAGGTCCATTTACAGGCCAAGGGCATAAAGGACTATATGAAATCCTAACAACATCATGGCATGCTCAATTATCTCTTAACTTAGCTATGTTGGGTTCTTTAACCATTGTTGTAGCTCACCATATGCATTTCATGCCCCCTTATCCATATCTAGCTACTGATTATGGTACACAATTGTCATTGTTCACACATTACATGTAGCAACTATTTTTATGGTAAGAGACTATGATCCAACTACTCGATACAACGATCTATTAGATCGTGTCCTTAGGCATCGTGATGCAATCATATCACATCTGAACTGGGTATGCATATTTCTAAGCTTTCACGGTTTTGGTTTGTATATTCATAATGATACCATGAGCGTTTTAGGGCGTCCGTAGGATATGTTTTCAGATATCGCTATACAATTACAACCCGTCTTTGCTCAATGGATACAAAACACCCATACTTTAGCACCCAGTGCAATGGCTCCTGGTGCAATAGCAAGCACTAGTTTGACCTGGGGAGGCGGTGATTTAGTGGCAGTAGGTGAAAAAGTTGCTTTGTTAACTATTCCATTAGGAACCACAGATTTTTTGGTCCATCTCATTCATGCATTTACGATTCATATCACGATATTGATACTCTTGAAATGTGTTCTATTTGCTCGCAGCTCGCGTTTGATACCGAATAAAGTAAATCTCAGTTTTCGTTTCCCTTGTAACGAGCCTGAAAGAGGGGGGACATGTCAAGTATCCGCTTGGGATCATGTCTTTTTAGGACTATTCTGGATGTACAATTCAATTTTGGTAGTAATATTTCATTTCAGTTGAAAAATGCAGTCATATGTTTGGGGTAGTATAAATGATCAAGGGTGATAACTCATATCACATGAGGAAATTTTGCGCAGAGCTCTATTACTATTAATGGATGGCTCCGCGATTTCTTATGGGCACAAACATCCCAGGTAATTCAGTCTTATGGTTCTTCATTATCTGTATATGACCTTCTTTTCTTAAGTGCTCATTTTGTATAGGCTTTTAGTTTAATGTTTCTATTAAGCGGACGTGGTTATTAGCAAGAACTTATTGAATTCATCGTTTGGGCTCATAATAAATTAAAAGTTGCTCATGCTATTCAGCCTAGAGCCTTGAGCATTGTACAAGGACGTGCTGTAGGGGTAACCCATTACTTTCTGGGTGGAATTGCCACAACATGAGCATTCTTCTTAGCAAAAATTATTGCAGTAGGATAATGGCTAGGAAGATTTGAAAGGCATTATGGCACTAAGATTTCTAAGGTTTAGTCAAGGATTAGCTCAGGATCCCACTACTCGTCGTATTTGCTTTGGTATTGCTATCGCGCATGACTTCGAGAGTCATGATGATATTACCGAGGAACGTCTTTATCAAAATATTTTTGCTTTTCACTTCGGGCAATTAGCAATGATTTTTCTGTGGACTTTCGAAAATCTGTTTCATGTAGCTTGGCAGAAAATTTTTGAGGCATGAGTACAAGATCCTTTACATGTAAGACCGGTTGCTAATGAAATTTGAGATTTTCATTTTGGTTAACCAACCGTTGAAGCTTTTACTAGAGGGGGCGCTCCTGGCCCAGTGAATATCGCTTACTCTGGTGTTTTATCAGTGGTGGTATACAATCAAATTACGTACTAATGAAGATCTTTATACTCGAGCTGTTTTTCTATTATTTCTTTCTGCTCTATCCTTAATAGCGGGTTGGTTACACTTACAACCGATTAATTCAAAATAATAACATATAGTTTTGTTTTATAAAATTTATTTTTGAATTTTCGCTTAGAACTTCAATAATATTCGAGACGTCTCTGCCAAGGCTACATTGTCTCTGATTAGGGATGTAAAAAGCTGACATGACCTGAAAACTCGACTGAAACCTGCTCGAGTTAGAACCTGATTTGACCTGAAAATTTAATGACCCGAACTAGATCTGTAATCGACTGTTGTTGACCCGAACTTAAATTCGACATGTTATTGCTGTGACCGAACACGACTTGCGTCCGACTGAAAACGACCCGAACCCGAATTGGACCTGTTACTGTGGACCTGAAACCCGACTGAAACGAACACGAATCAGAAGCCGACCTGGCAGATAACCGATTTTACTGACTGAATTGACACGAGATCCGATATTACCCGACCTGTTTTGGGCCCGACCTGTTTTGGACCCGACCTGTTTTGAACCCGACCTGCTTTAAACCCGACCTATTTTTAACCTGAACTGATATTGATCTGACTTGATATTTACCTGACATATAGTTGAAGAAGTCTACGATTTGATAAATTTAAAGTGTTGATAATTGTAAAGTATTAATTTATTAAATTAATTTAGTACTAACTTGTTCAATATAAATTATTTGTGAAGTTTAATAAGAATTAACATACTTAAATTTATTTTATTAAAAAAATCAAAATTTAAAAGTTTTATTAAATTAATAAGTTGTGATGGATGAATTTAAAACAAATTATTTAAAATTTAAATCAATTTGTTAATTGTGATCATTAAATTTAAAAAATATTTTATTAAAATTTTTAATTATAACTATTAAAATAAAAAATATTTTTTTTAGTTTAGGGAAAGTTTTTTTTTTGAATTAATGGGGAAATTTTTTTTTGATTGATAGGAAATTATGGGGGGATTTTGCCGCCAGATCAAACAAAATTGGGTGTGGAGGCGGGATTTTTTTTATTTAGGGGTTAATTATCCTTTAGGTTCTTCCTTAATTAGATGGTTATGGTTTAGGTTTTAGTTTGTTTTTTTAGTCCTAACTTTTGGTTTAGTTTCTTTAAATTTCATTCAATTAGGTCATGCTTCATAAATTAATTAATTATTAAGCTTTTTCGTTTGTTTTAATTTGATTTAGTCCTCGTATAAAGATTTGGTAAGTAATTAGGTTTAATAATTTTATTCATTTGTGATTTGGGCTCTAATTAATAATTTAGTTTTAATTTATTTTTAGATTTGTCCTTTTTATATTTCAGTTTATTTTGTTTGTTAGATTTATGGGTTTATGTTTAGGGTTTAGGGATAAATGTGTCAAGTTGATTGTTTGGGGCTATGAGATTAGTTTAGGGATTATGTGATTAGGCTTGCACTCTAATTATTAGTGAATAGTGTCTGTAAGATTTAGATATTCATGCTTGAGGTTTAGAGGTAAATGTGTCAACTTAATTATTTGAGGTTATGAGAATAGTTTAAGGATTAGAGGATTAGGCTTGTACTCTAATTATTAGTGATTATAAGATTTTAGGGTTGAGGTTTATGGGTATTGTTTAGGTGTATACATATACACATACAAATATGTATGTTCTAGTATATATATACATACTAAAACTTACTTACATACATACATGTATATATATACTAAAACTTACATATATACATACTAAAGCTTACTTACATACATACACACACACACACACACACATATATATATATATATATATATATATATATATATATATAACAATATATACATACTAAAACTTACATGTATATATATATATAATTATAACAATATATATGCTAAAACTTACATACATACATGTATGTATATACTAAAACTTACATGTATACATACATACATATATATGTATACATACATACATACATACTAAAACTTAAATACATGCATATATATGTGTTTTAGTATGTATGTATACATGTGAGTATTTTAGTATATATATATACATGCATATGTTTAATTAATTATAACAATACATATATATATATATATCATAATATATGTATATGTATATTTATATGTATATGTGTATAAATATATGTAGATATATATATATATACATACATATATTTAATTAATTATAACAATACACATATATATATATATATGTAAGTATACATATTATACATACTAAAACTTACATACATACATATATATTTATAATATATGCGCGCGCGCGCACACATATATATATACACATATTTTTAGTTGAATTTGACTCGTATATATTCATATTTTTGGTAATTTAGTCGAATACTATTTTTATTTATTATAGTCCATACAATTTAACTTTTAGTCAAAATTGCCTCATATTGATTTATATTTTTGACAATTTAGTCTAATTTATTCTAGTCCTTAAAATTTAATTTTTAATCCAAAATAACATTTTTAGCCCAAATCCCAAAGAATGGTAATCAATCATAATTCTCAATCCAAAGTTTCACCAACATTCAATTCTCATTTGACCATTTCCCATCTTTCAATTTCATTTGAAATTGAATAAACAATTAAGTTTAAAAAATAAGGGAAAAAATCCCGCCCATTTTTAAGGGTTATTTGCATTTTAGGTCATTATTAGTTAACGAGCTTTACAGTTAGCTCTTTTTTATTCTTTAGTTTTAGTTGGATTCATTCTAGTCTCAATTTTAGTTTAGTCCAATACCTTTGATTTTGATTTATATTTTAGTCACCGATTTAGTCCAATATCTTTAATTCTAGTCACCGATTTAGTCCAATATCTTTAATTTTAATTTAGATTTATTGTTCATTTATTTTTATTCCAAATTAACTCATATTCATTTTTTCTAACTTAGTCCAATATTTTTAATATGATGATATTTTTATTCATTTTATTCCTAAAATTTTATTTTCCACATAAAGTTACCCTTATTAATTTTTAATTTTTGTAATTTACTCTAATATTTTAGATATAAATCATTTGATGATATTTTTGTTCATTCTAGTGCCTAATATTGAGACTAAAATGTATGTAAGTATGTATGTATGTACCTATCAATGTATGAACCCTAAACCCTTAATAAATTTTCCATTAACCCGAAACCTAAAACCCTAAAAATCATAAACCCTAAACACTAAACCCTAATGTATATAAGTATGTATGTATGTACCTATCTATGTATGAACCCTAAACCCTTAATGAATTTTCCTAAACCATAAACCCTAATGTATGCAAGTATGTATGTATCTATCAATGTATAAACCCTAAACCATTAATAAATTTTCCCTAAAACCTAAACCCTTTAAACCCTAAACCCTGAATCATACATTATTTTATAATTTTAATTTTAATATTTCTGTTCATTATAGCCCTTAAAACTTAATTTCTATTCCAAATTGACCCCTAATAATTGTTTTTAACTAGTCCAATAATATATAATTTTACTTTGACATTTTGTTCATTTTAGTCCCTAAACTTTATTTGTATTTCAAATTGACCACTTTTTATTTTTTAATTAGTTTGACGTTTTATAATTTTAATTTGATATTTTGTTCATTCTAGTCTCTTAACTTTATTTTAATTAGTCCGATGTTTTATAATTTTAATTTGATATTTTGTTCATTCTAGTCCCCTAAACTTTAGTTTAATTCCAAATTGACCCTTATTTATTGTTTTTTTATTTCGTCCGATGTTTTATAATTTTCATTTGTACTTTGTTCATTCTAGTCCCTTTAATTTTATTACAATTCCAATTTGATCCATATTCATTGTTTTTTTAATTCGTCCAATGTGTTATAATTTTAATTTGATATTTTCATCATTCTAGACCCTAAAACTTTATTTTTATTCCAAATTGACCCACATTTTTTAATTTGTCCAATGTTTTATTATTTTAATTTAATATTTTCTTCATTCTAGTCCCTTAACTTTATTTTAATTCCATATTGACCCCTATATATATATTTTAATTCATCATGTTTTATAATTTTAATTTGAAATTTTGTTCATTCTAGACCCTAAAACTTTATTTTTATTCTAAATTGACCTCTACTTATTGTTTTTTAAATACTCTAATTTTTATACTTTTAATTTGATATTTTTGTTCATTACAGTCCCCAAAATTTTATTTTTATTCCAAATTGACCCCTTTTTATTGTTTTCTTTTAAATTTGTCTAATGTTTTATAATTTTAATTTGATATTTTTGTTCATTATAATCTGTGAAACTTTATTTTTAATCCAAATTGACCTATTTTCATTATTTTTTAATTACTCCAATGTTTTATAATTTTAATTTGATATGACTTTAAATAATTAACTCCAAATCAATGACGATTGACGAAGGCCAACCTAAAGTCTATCGACTACTTATATGGTTGTACCGAACTCAAACTCAATACAAATTTCAATCCTGAAAGTACCCCGACCTAAATTACCCGACTTGAAACACCCAACCTAAAATTACCCGACTTGAAATGCACCCGACCTGAAATGCAACCGACCTGAAATGAACCCGACTTGAAATGGACCCGACCTAAAATGGACCCGACCTAAAGTGTATCCGAACCCGAATTAACCTGTCAATTATCTGCTTCGGACCCGACCTAAAATGGACACGACCTGAAATAGACCTGACCTGAAATGGACCCGACCTGAAATGGACCCGCACCCGACTCGAGTCGAGTCAAAACAAAAAAATAAATTGAAATGACCTGTACCCGATTTTATCCGACCTGATAGTACCCGACATGAAACTTATCCGATTACCTGTTTTTATATCCCTATATCTGATGCCTTCATGCATGATACATTACTATAAGAATGGTTGCGGCTGGATGAATGATGTGATTGTCCTAAGTAGCAGTTTTTGTTCCTCCCAACTCCAACGCAATATTGTCGGTCCCCGTAGGTAAGTATCGAGGGGAGACCTGAAAGCTGCCACATGTCCTCTTGTCTCCAAAAAAAAAAAACTGAAGCTCCATTGGATTGATCATCTTTTATTCATGTATACAGAATAGACTAAATAAATGATTTTTTTAGTTGTTGAATATCTAAAATTATAAAATAATTATTAAACTTTTAATTTTGTAATAAAATGATAACAAACCGCCAATTGTTGTCTATTGCTGTCTAAGATAGTAATGTGGCATGCTAAATTCATGGATATCTCATTTCCCCTCAGTTATGACTAAAATTTATTTTTAGTAGAACACGAGCGATAGTCCCATATAGAAACAGAGTATTGTTTTTCCTAAGTGACCCGGTTCGAACGGTTATATCCATATATGTGAACTTATTTAAAACTATAAAAAAATACTATGGTGAGACCATATTAGAATGTTAAAAAAATTCATTATTTTTTCTAATAAATCTCCTCCATCTTTTGAACACTGCTTTAGCTTGGTGAAATAATGAGACAGGGCTAATGTAGATTTTAAGCCCAAAACTTCACAAATCCTACTTCTTAGCCTTGTATAGGTAAAGACAAATTTTGTTTAAAATTATTTTTAGTCAGTACATTTCCCCCTTTGTTTATAGCCAAGTTGGGTCCATGTGGTCCAATTGGCTTGTCTTTGTGTGACAAAGATGGTTAAGATTGAGGAGGGAACCATACTAATTTGAATGATGAGTAAATTTCAAGCTTCTACATATCCACCTTCTATGTTCATGTTTAGTCCTTTTATTCCCCATCATATCCATTACATCAATTGCACTAATCTAGCATTGCGTGAAACACAGTTCAATATCATACCCATTACTCTATTTGAAGCATAAAGAGAAGCATTTAAATAAAAATGTAATATATTCGATGTACGATAGTGAATCAGATAATAATATATTATACATAAATTTTATAATACAACTGTCGTTGTGTTTGAATCTCAATATTTCACTGTTTGAATATTATAGAACATTTACTTCTAACAAATTAAAATCATGTATGACAAGTCAATGTGGTTTAAGAGGTTATTTTCTTCGAACCCAAAAAATGTTTTTCCTAAAATGTTAAATTTAGGCACTTTTATCTATAAAATGTGCACGAGTTTTATTAAAGATTAAAAACCGAACATATTATCAACATAATTTGATAAAACATTTTATCAAATGACATGAAGAAATTATTTCTATCATCGTCATCATGTATACGTGGAATTCATAATCAATTTTGTCATCAATAAAATACTAACATAAAAGAGAAAAAAAATCATTTTTTGACAAAAAAATATTATAAGGTTTAAAAGCAATATATCATAATTTATCATCACTACTTCTTTCATGCTATCAATAATACCTAGTAATAATATATGTCTATTATCATCATTATGTATGAGTGGAATTCATAATTTATGTACAAGTGAGATACATTAACAAGATCAACAACTACATTTGAATCATTGTATTCTTTCAAAATCTCAACATGAGAAGGATTATAGTACAAATACTTTTTTAAAATTTCATTAAATATCTTTTTTTTATAATTACCGGTATTCGATTCATTGATCGATTAATTTGAATCGAAATACCCTATATTCTAAGGGCACTTCACATTTCTCCCAGGTCCACCATAGTAAAAATAACTGCCCCAAACTGCATTAATCCCTCCTTGGATATTGTAGCACTCTGGATGATCTGCAAGAACCTTAAGGTTTGGTAATGGGATCAAGTTATTATCCCAATCAACAACTTGCAGATTTCGAAAATAAGATGCTTTTCCAAAGCCTTCACCGGCAAAATGGCCACTGCCCATCTCTGTTGATGTGTGGGAACCTTCGGGGCTCGAGTTAACAACTTCTCCACCAAACTGTACCATGCTCGCATGGTCGCCTAGGTGAGTGAACAAGAATGACGGCCAATATCCGACAAGAATCCCCGATTCGAACTCGAGCCACCAGTTTCCGTGCTTTGGATCCTGCACGTAGTACATGCGGTACATTAAAATCCTTATAACTACGTACATTTTATGAGTTGAAATGCATGAAACGGCCCATTTGCGATCAACAAAGCACTTTTGCAAATTGCCACGACCGCAAATTCTAGTCCCGTGACAATATGATTTTATTTTATGACAACCCAAATCCTATGGTGTGTCATCTCGACAAGTAATGTGTTTGAAGAACAGATGAAACAAAATCTATTGGTTTAATTCTATGAAAGGTCCTTCTACTTTCAGAAATATGTACTTTCAGTCTCGAGATAAACTCTTTTGCAAAAATGTATGTACCTTCCAAATCAAGAGGCTAATATCAAATTGTCCGACACCATATGATGATGTTGGTGAGATGGCAGCTCCAATAGCAATCCTACTATTAGTTTGAACAAAGCCTGAGCACAGCAGATTATAGCACCCTGTTGCTTGGTATGCATCGCTCTGCAAAAACCATTCATTTTTAACATGAAATCATTTATCTTAAGCTTTAAGATACCCAAGAAAAAGGGGGTGTAATTACACTTACGGTCCAATAAGTGAAGAATCTTGGATAATAGTCCCCATATAGCTCTGGGCTGACCTGCATTAAAGTGGTATAATTACAACTTTAATCCCCATATGGTTCTGGATATTTGGCAAAACTTATAATTTACCTGCCAGCCAGCTTCAATGGTGTTGAGATCGTCGCCAAATGAACCAGAAATGACCCACATTTGTGATAAGCTGAATTCATTTTGATTTGTGACATTTGGTGCCCACACATTTATGCTTGCTTTTGCTCCATAATATTCATCTCCGGTCACATATCCAACTGCGTGCTGTACTCCAATATTAACTTTTATATTAACCTTTGCGGAACTAAACCGGTCGAGGTCGAAACTGATGTCAATTGAAGACTCGTAGTAGTTCAGTGGCACCTACCTCGTGACCATCGCTAGTTGTGGTGTCTCTTCTAACAAGTTTTGCCGGTTTCTTGCCGAAACTCGCCACCGAATTAGCCCTCAACATGTCTTGTTCGGTTGTTCTTCTGATCGGAATCGTCCCTTCCGGACATGTTTCACCCGACATTCTCCACATCTGAAAGTCTTCCGCTGCCATACTCGCCTTTGGATTATGACCATTTGGTCTCTCTGGTGGAACCTGACAACAATCCAAATCCAACTATTAAAATGCTTTCAATGTTCATATACAACAAACAATAAAAACAGAAAATTTTAGTAGAATTTGATGATTTACCAATGGTATTTTTCCTTTCAGTCGAGGATGATCGAAAGCCGGTTGATGTCGGAGTAACACACAATCTATAATATCACCATCTGGACTCTGCACCACCAAAGAAAGGCCTATTTAGTATTCAGACAAGGGTATAAACAGAACAAAAACAGAGGCTTTTGTTTTGTTAGATTAATTGCCTGTATTGCCTTCAGAGCTGGCTTGTTGATCTTTCTAAGCCTTTCCCTTATTGTTTTCAACTTTTGCAACTCTTGTTCCGGCCGGAAAGTTTGATTCTTTGCATGGGGATCGTCGTTTTCCGAGGAACGAGCGGCGCGAATCGGAGAAGAAGCGAGGAGAAAGAATACGAAAATGGGGATGATTAGTGAGATCTTAGAACAGCAAGTTGTTGTTTCTCGCCCTACTTTGGTTTCCATTTGTGTACATTAGTGTTGTCTTTGGTCGAAACAGCACCATTTTCTTTTTACACCATTGCCGGAGCTCTTGAAAAACACCCCACAATATAAAAAATATAAGAAAAAAAAGATTTGAACTTGTTCTAAGTAAGCATTGCGGTGATTAGAAAAAACACAGAAATGAAGGGGGATTGAGTTTTCTTAAACTTTTAGGCTTAGCCATGCGGGACTGGTGATATATATATATACTATGAAATCATGCTCAGGTGATTAAATATTATGTAAAAAAAGCAGTTTTTTACTCACATGACTTGGTGGGTAAGTCTTCGAAGGTAATTTTCTGCATTCATAAAACATGAATAAAAATTTTGTCCCTTTTTGGTGTCGCTTCACATGCTCCAACACTAAAAAATTAAATTTTAAGCCATAATCCTAAAATCTTAATTTTAAACCATAAAAAATACATCATAACTTAATTCCATAAACCCTAAACATTAATCCTAACACTAAATCCTAAACCTATTTTTTTTTAAATGAGCATAAACAGGGAACTAAAAAAGGATAACAGATTTCTATTCAAACTCAAGACCTATTTAAGAAATACCAAAAT
This sequence comes from Hibiscus tridactylites, assembly GCA_958450335.1. Lineage (NCBI taxonomy): Eukaryota > Viridiplantae > Streptophyta > Magnoliopsida > Malvales > Malvaceae > Hibiscus > Hibiscus tridactylites. The sequence goes on from OY288283.1 coordinate 24,379,020, forward strand.
ACTTACCACTTGGACCAATCCTATTGGTTGACTCCACTCATTTTTAATAAAATATGAGTTAACACCTAAAATTCTTACACCATAGTTTAAATTTCCTTGCTCTATCCGATCCCGCGTATATTATTATATAGGCTAATAGAACAAGAAAAATTTTAGTAAAAAAAAAGCAACTTTTAGAGGGAGAGAGAAGTGTGAAGAGTGAAGAGTTGTGTCTCCAGTCTCCAATACAAGGACTGAAACTTCAGCCTTTTGTGTTTAATTTCAAAAGCGGGTAGTGATTTTTCTGTTATTTTTTGGTTGGGTTTGTGAGGACAAATGGGAATTCTACACTTGATTTTCTGGGTTTCCAATGTTCTTATGCTCTTATCTTTCTCACTTCCCTAGAACTTCTCCTCCCATCAAAATCAAAACTACCATAATTTTAGCAACTTAAACCTTACCCGAACTATTTAATACTCTTTATTTACTGACATTAATGTTCCGTGGTTTGTATAAAGATAAGAGGAAACAAGCTGTTGACAACAACACAGTAATCAATTAATGTGTGCCTCAGTCCTCGTTGAGATTTGGTGGGTCATTTCAATTCATAGGCAGTCAACATAAATGTGAGAGATATCATCACTACAAGTAGTTTTACTCCACCGAGTCTTATTTTAGTTAGTATCGTTGTTGTTGTAACAATGAGGAGGTTGTGTCTTTAAGAGCACAAACGTATAAGACTAGAAATGATTAAATTGTAGTAAATGGACTAATTTGGCTAAAAACATATAGTATAGGGACCATTCGTGGAATTTGCCCTTACATATCTAATAACTTTAGAAGGCTGTCGTTTTCCAATTTGTTAATGTGTTGGGGCATTTAGCATGCGCACTTGCTTTTGTGGGCTGCATGCCTAATTTCTATTATGCAGAAACTCATGCAAATGCATTGCGTGCTGCTCTTGTCATTTCATTGCATGAAATTCGTCTGCCCATGCATGCTCTCGTTTGTTTGCATAGGGCTCAACTCAACTTTGATTTTGTTTACTCAGAATATGATATGCTCAATAAACGAGATTTAATGTGGCTTTATTTTGTTTATTTTTACGGATGAAAGAAATAAATAATCCACTATATAGGCTGATATAGTGTAAAAATTAAAGGTGCAATTGATCTAACTTAATTTGTTGGATATGTGATTTTTAAAGGGGTAATATATAATTTTTCATAAGAAATATTAGATTTGACCCCACTTAATTTGTTGAGGGTATGAGGTCAACAATACTTATTGTGGTGATATCTTCATACCTTATACTTCACTCCTGACCCCGCTATATAAAAATCCTGGCTTTGCCACTGGTCCACTATTAATGCAAAGAACATGAAGAGTACAAATACATAATATCACATAACCCGATATATATATTCGGTGTATCCAAACCACTAACGCCCCTACAATACACATATCTACAACCATGGGCGGAACTAACAAGGGACTAGGGGGGCATGCCCCTCCTCCAATTTTGGAAAATTAGATTCTGACCCCTTAAATTTTAAAAAAGTTTAATTTGACCCCTCGATTTTTAAAAACATTATATTAAGCTTCAAAATTTTGAGTATTTTTAATTAAATCCACTCTCAATATTTTTAGAAGTTCTTGTTAAATCTCTCAAAATTATTAAAAAGTTTAATTAAACCCTAAAAATTTGAAAATTTTAGTTTAAGCCTCTAATTTTTAAAAAAAATTTAAATTAGCCCCCCAAACTCTTGCCCCAAGTTCTTCCATTGTCTACAACATAACCGCTATAGTTACATAGATCTTCAAAGAGATTAAATCTCTCCAAAATAATTCTCACTCATGAATCTAAAGGTTAAGATCAACTCTATAATTTTAGAGCTAAATAGTTGATCACCAATAAGGCGGATCCAGAAATTTAAGTTTGATGGTTGACCTATTTACCTTATTTAGAGTTTGAATGCTTCGAATTCCTCCAAACAATCAATTAGACTACAATGGACTAAATAAACATAAAAATGCATTTTGTTAAAGAAATCTCTCTACTTGAAAAAAATTAAAAAAACAATAACAATTCTCAATTTGATAAAAGTGACAAGAAAGTTGAATTGATAAAGGGATGAGTAGCGAAATTCGAGATCGACCATTTTCTTGTCAAATAGAACGTTTAAAGAGATAAGTGTGATATCGTGAAAGTTCTTCCGAGTTTCAAAGACAAATGTTATTAAAAGTTCGAGCATTTGAGGATTGACCCAAATGTAATTTTTGTAGCAGTATCTTTTTAAGTATGAAGGGTGACCGGAATGTAACCTTACCCATAATTGAATGACCGGAATGTAACCTTACCCATATTTGAGTGACTCAAATGTAACTTCTAAAAATTGAATGATTCAAATGTAACATTACCCATAATTGAGTGCATCCGTTGTAGTTTACCCCAAAAATTAATAGTGGGTCACGTGACCCTCTAGATACCTACATACACTCGCCTCTGGTCACCAAGAGGCCTTAGCCCTTAAGACTTATTGCCTAATATAAATATTTATGTATTAAATAAATCTAATTACCAACTACTCTTTAATCACTAGAATTATAATAAAATCTAACTTAATTATTAATTTGAATTTATGTCAATATACAAGGTGTTTGTTAATCGTTGATATGTAATTAAATGTTTTTTTGTTGTATTTTTACTACTATCTAGACGTATAGAAAATGCAAATGAGTTAATTAGGAAAACATGCTTATTGCTGGTTGGTGCTCAAGTCAGAATTAAAAAATAAATCTTAATTTAGATGACATAATTGTTATTGAAACATTAGAAAGAACATAAATTATGTGTTGCTTATGCTTTAAAATACAAAAGGAGCTCTTGAAAGAGTTGAAAAGTGGTGGCTACAAAGTGAATTTAAGCATGCAGGAAACATCTATTTATGGGATGGAAATCACCTGCCACTAAAATATGCTCCCATTTGTGCTCCACTTTAAAATAGTGAATTTAGAGTTTAGGGTTTGGAGTTTAAGGTTGGGGCTTAGGGTGTAGAGAATTAGGGGTAGAGTGTATTTTTTAAGGTTTAAGGTTTGGGGTTTAAGATATAAAAATCAGAGTTATGGGGCAAGATTTAATTTTTAAGTATTTTTAGGCAAAACATGATTAGAGGCAGGAGATTTTTACCCCTATTTATGTTGAGCAATGATTTTGTCGAAGTTAGAGAATCAAATAAAGCCCTAAAAATGTTTCTACCAAAATGACAATCCACTTGGAAAAAACGATGTCGCTGACCACATGTCCCTTTGTTGTCCAAAGTGGTTAACTGTTTGTCTAAACACATTAAACATGTTTTCGGATACAAATTGGGTCAGATCATAACACCCTCAATAATCACACGAGTTCTAATTATATTAGAGTCTAGTTAGATTAAATTCTTAAACAAAGGCCGGCCACAATTTGTATCCAAATATTTGTTAAATAGAGTAATAAAGAGTTTGATGTTTCGGGTTTAAATTTTATGAATAGAACAAACAACAATAGAAGAATGTTTTTTTTTTTTGTTGTTGTTGATTTATTTGGGGTGCGAGGATTCATGCAGGAGACTTCATCACATGCATCATATATTATGATAAGCTAATGCATCATCATGGTGAGGATGATGATGATGCTGGTATTACACTGTACATGATCCGAATGTCAGCGGCCTCTCCACGTTGCTTTGTGATGGGGACAACACCTAATGATATATAATAATGGTTGCATGTTTATCACCCATCAAGCAGCTTCATTCCAACATTACTTCACTTGCACATGCAGATTGATCATATCCCACAACTAAAGCCTTGATGTCTTTCAATTTTCTCAATTGTTTGCCTCATTCCTTTCTTCTTTGCCCATTGACATTGCATGCAATCTAAATCAACATATTTTTAAATCAACTTGGACCCAAATCCGTTCATATTATATTTTATTTAATTTTTAATCATTTATATTTCCCTATTATTAAATTTGATACATAGGTTAATCAACATGTTTTTAAATTTGCTCGCGATTTCTTTAAGTAATATCATAGATCTAAATTCTAATTGAATTGAGAAGATCATGTGTTATGTAATTTTTGATCCGAATTAATCGACCTATTACATCACACGAAAAAGATTAATAAACAAACATTAGTGGCCTCCAAAACACTTTTATCCAAGGCACGTAGCAAAATAAAAGCAATTAGAAACTTAATCATATCATCATATAATACATACATACATGTATACTACACTAAACTTTTTATATTCATTTTCAGGTTCAGCCTTCTTCGGTGTTCTTTGTTACTTTTTTTTTTGCTCATTTTACAACCTGAGCATGGGCAAAACCACAGCCAAAAGAAGAATTATACTATAAAGAAACAAGGGGAAGATCACATCTGGGGTCTTGTCTGGACAACATAGACCTTCCCGTCCCTGACGACACCTTCAATGTCTTGTGGAGATCCATAGAGTTCCTCGATAGCATTTCCGGTACGAGCAATGCTGGAAAGGATTTCTTGTTGAAACTTGCCATCGTTTATCAATGGATCGGATGAGTAATCGAGCACCACTTTCTCCTCTTCATCCATGGGCACACTGCACAACAACGATATTATTAACATACATGGAAGTTGACAAAGAAAATTAAGCACAAAATCATGAGAGACGATTCCGAAACAAAGAACCATCTGGTTAAAATACTGGTCATTGATAAACAGTTTTCCATTTTTAAGAACAGGACAATCCCGAAACACAAAACCAAACACATTTTGTAACACTGCAGTCTTTCTGCATGAGAGTTCGGAGGAGATTACCTATCATAAAGGCCAGCGCCCGCATAACCTTCTAGATCTTCACCATTTGAATCAGATCGGAAGATAATGGAACGCCTTATGAAGAGACCAATCGGTTTGCTTGGATATCCCAAAACCTGAAATATTATGGAAATCATTAGTGGAGATGGTAGATACTTTGTCGTCAAATCTAATTTTATGTCAATAATATGATAAAGGGAATTTGTACTGATGGTTTTCTCATTCCGTGTTACTTTGTTAACTGCATAAGGAATAGCAACTTTGCAATTATCATGCTTTGTTATCCGGTATCGAATGTTTTACCTGAGGAGAGTTGAGATTGTTTTTCTTGCAAACATAACTCAAAGCACGACCTGGATAAGCTCCGACAAGAGTTTCTCCGAGTCCTTTCACCACCTATGTCAAACGGAGAGCAAATGATTCAATTTTCTTCATCAAGCTGAAATAAATAAATTACAACAGACCGCAACAACAGATGATGAATGGAGATACATACCTCGGTATAGATCTCCGACGAGTCCCCTGAAGATGGATTAGTAGTATGGATAACAAATGCATAATCAGCATTGATTACTTCCTGAACCAGGACAGCCATACAGAGGTAGTCGTGATCTAGTTTGACTTTCCTGGTGCTGAAATATGCTCTCTCATTCCATTTTGAAGCCCATACCTAGATTTGAATGCATGAAACAAATAGGTCAATGCTATACATCTAAATAGAAATCTGTGACTGCAAGTCTGCAAAGAGCTTAAATTTAAAACTGTGAATAGAAGGAACAAATTTTGGAAGGCCAAAGTACAGGTAGAAAGATAACATGGTTGAATACAAAACAAAACAATGTGTATGTATATCATATTTTTTGGACAACGAAAAATGAAATGCAGAAAAAAGAAAAGGTATCTTTCTCCTGTTTGGACTTTGGATGCAAGTACAATATAAAGGACAATAATATTGCTACTCCGGATCCTACAATTGCGGTTAGTGGAGTATAAATATTGATTAGACACTATCCAAATAACGCGGCACGTTGTAGAAGTTAAAATTTAGAGGGGTAAGTTCTTTGTTGGCAGAAATATGGTATACCTTCTTTATAGCAGTCCACGCTTGCTCCCACCTTTGTTCACTTTCATCTCCAGGCCAAGGCATTCCAGAACTTTGCATCTTGGTCTTCAGCTCTTGCACCTGAAGTAATAATAAATTGAAGTAAAACTGATCGATTTCCTCTCAAAAAAATATCTGATTCAGGCGCACGTTCATTCTCTTACATATGATGAAGTTAGGGGGGCAAAAGATTATTGAGAATTTTTTTAATAAGATGGAGAATTGGAGATATAGGTAATAGTGGGAAAATGCAAAGGAAAATTTTCTTGGTCAGAGGATTTGGACATATGAAAAATATCTCATCCAGAGAACAACTCAACAATTTTTTTTCAAGCTATTAGCACTGCTTCTAGTGAAGCTATCAAGTAGGGACTGAAAGCATAATAGATACGAACATATGAAGCTCAACCAGTAAAATACATACCAATTGGGGCGGTGCCCTCAGCTGTAGAACTGTCTTACGAATCTCCTCAAGTGCACCAACGTCTCCTTCTAACTTTTTCTTCAAAATTTGCAATTTCTCATCCACTTCCTGAGAATTTAATATTATTAAAATAATATTATAACTAAATATGTACTAAATAATGTAATTTGAATGAACAGTTATTACTTAATAATTTAATATCATCAGGAACCAAATAAAATAACAGCACAGAACATAATTTATAATCACATTAAATCATTAATATAAATCATCAGAGAATATATAATCTTAAATTGTATTTAATGCATAGCATTATTGAATATATATGTTTGCGGTTATAATTGGAAATATTAAATGGTTGCAAAACTGTTTCCTCTTTTAAAAAAAAATGCTAAATGACTTCTTAAGAAACTACTTTCAAAATTGGATTATAGCCCACAAATGAAGTCACTGTAACAAGATGCATGGATGGATGCGCTAGAAAAGCAGGGAGATATTGTTGAAGTTCAGAATTATTATAACCTTGTTTAGTTTATCTGCAAGAACCTTCTCAAATACTCCAAATGGAAGGGCAACTGACGTGGGAATCCCAACCCAAGATGGCACTTTTCCTTTTAGATATGAGATATTGCGTGATTTAGCACCAACCTAGGAGAGAAAAAATGTTCCCATGCATAAATTAGACATACGCCATTCATAAACATAGTTCAGAGATACAGAAACACAGAGGGGTTTAGAAGGTTCAACACTCAACAAATTAAGGTTTTGGAGATGAAGTGAATAATATTTTGCAAGCCTAACCATTTCAGGTGTAAACTCCTCGGCTGATATGGCATATTTACCAGCAAACTGCTTTTTGACCAAAGTGATAGATGATGGAACATCTCCCTTCAAGTTGCTTGAACTTGAATCAGCTAGCTCACCTTCATTCACCTCACTGAATGAATGCATGAAAAGAGAGCACGATTCAAATTATCTTTTCTTATATAAAAAGTTTTTTTTAACTTTACCTCATGGTTACATGATGCTTTCGACATGTTCAGAGTTTAAGGTACAGATTGCACTACCTATAAACTAGGTCTGCAGAAGAAGGTTTTAGGCGCAACAGTTTCCCTTTCTTTGCTTTGAGGTCATCCAGAATATTAGGATCAAAGCATGTAGCAAAGCAAACCTGCAGTTGGAATTATGCCCATCTTAATACACAACCAATTATCAGCTACATAGAAATGTCAAAGAACCAGGTAATCACCTTGCAATTTCTTGCTCGGACAGAAACATGCGACAAAACATCTGGCATGTCAGGTGTCAACACAGCAACCGCACCATCCGGGATTTCTTCCTCTCCTTTTACACTTCTTGCCACTAAAATAGTAGGTCGGTCGTATGATTTATTCTGTACAGAAAGCAGCTCGTCGACAACATCAACATATCCAACAACCTCAACTGGACTAATAACCTGCCAACTGTTGCAGGACATGAAAAGTTGCATCAGTTTGCAATAAATGAAAGGCTCATATTTCTTTAATCCTATGATAAAATCTCCTTAAATAATTAATCCCAGGTATAGTTGCATAAAAGTTTATTCACTACCAATATTTTCTAGTAACAAGTCAGCAGACAAATAATTATATACCAACCTGCCAAGATGTGCAGTCTCCCGAAGAACAGGATCAAGTCTATTAACTAGTGAGGATAAAGTTGCAGCTGATCCAGCACGGATAATTTCTTCGGTAAATATGTTGATCTGGAAAATAAATAAATAAATAAATGTGCTTTAATACTTCTATTTTATAATTGAGATCAACATTAAGTAACCGCATAAAATTTAGTGACCAAGTTTGAGATTTGAAAGAAGTAATGACATACAGCCCACTGGTCTACTCCAAGCAATGATCCAAGATAGTCTGCTGATGGTTGCAAAATACGCTGGTACAACTCAGCCTTGCTAGCCAGTGCAAGGCGAGTTCTGTCTAGTACTGATTTTGCATACAGCGCCCAGTGAGCGCTTTGACTCTTGCACATGCTTATGGAATGACTCCATCCCTGCATAAGTAATTAACAAGAAGTTATTATCATCCACAGAGACATTTTTAAGATACCATGTGTAGAAAATAATTCCTTGTCTTTTATTCATAGAACATATAGGCTATATATACACATCTAATATTCCTAAACTAGGTAACATATATATAACATTAATTACTAATTTTCCTAAACTAGGTAACATATATATAACATTAATTGCAATATATTCTAGCCTAATAAATAACCTAGATTTTAGCCTAAGAATCTGTAACAACATGGCAAAGTCAAAGCATTGTCATAGAATTTTTGAACTTTCTATTTCTGCAAAGTACATACGAAACACAATTCATGCACGCGAATATGCCAGTAATTAATTCCTCGGGTTGTTCTGCAACTTCAAGCAATAGAATGTCAGATTCCTCAGAAAAAAATCATACAATGTTTAACATTCTTGGAAAGCTTTCATTTTCTTCAACATCGTTTTGACATGCTCACTTTGTTATCTCCTGTACTTGCAGAAGTAGGACTATTGTAGCTATTGAACTCTACAAAGCAGCTTAACACTAGTTAAAGAGTTGTTATTTTGTAACATAGACATTTACCAAAGATTCACCTTGAATTCTAACTTAAAAGCTCAGTATCAAGATCCTCATCATTTTCTAGCACACATTGAAATACATTTTGACAGAATCTTCAGCACAGATAAGTAATATTGTCAATAATCGAGTCTGCCCCCCCCCCCAAAAAAAAAATATTATATCTTTAGAATCTGTTGATGCCCTTAAGAAATAAGAACACAACCATAGCTCTGTATGAAAGTAATTTACCTTCAAACAATAGATAAGATCCTCATTGTCATCTGATGACAAGGCAAGGTTTTCTAGAACAAGAGTAATGAAGTACATGATTTTCTGCATGGTGCACAAAAAGCCTAATCAGGAACTCATATACATCAATAGATAGAACAACTCAGTGAACGGCATGGCACAGAAATACTAAATTAAGATACATAGGATATGATGAAGGTACAGGGTTTACCTCTGGCCTTGCATTATTCAGCTCCTCGTAACCCCTTTCAATAGCTGTCCTAACAGTAGAGTCAGGGGCAATGTCTAAAAACAATAGATCTTTTAGACGATCGCTAGATTCGGACAACAGTGGTCTAAGCTCTTGACGAGCCTCAAGCAAGCCCTGTGACAAGAGGGGTTGGAAAACGGTATATCAGAAAAAATAAATGTGCTTAGTGATTAGAGATTTCCAATCAAAATGTTCATACCTCGAGCAAGGCTTCTACATTTCTGTCTTCAACGTGTTCAAGAACAAATCTAAGCAATTCCTGTTATGAGTGTATCTTGAGTATTAATCAACTTTTTCCTGGGGGGGGGGGATTAGAAAAAGAGAAAATAAAACATTTAAAAGAAAACTGAAGGTAAACTCACTGGGAATCCTGACGGCAAGCCAGGTATAGGATTTATTTGCACCCCAACCATGAAACCTTTACCCTGAACACAGAGAAAGCTCTGTTCAAATGCTGACAACAATACTTTGTCCAGGAAATTTCACCTTATTTCTAATATTACCTCCGCTTTGTAGCCCATGCAATTTGTAATAGCAGACTCAAGATCTGCACCAGAATGAACCGCCTATGCATAAATCATGATTAGACAGAAATTATCAATGAACTGCAACATCGTATATAAGCCAAAGGAAAGAAATTGAAGGAATTTAATTCAGCATAATGGAGAGCAGATGAAACATAAACTTATCAATTAAAAAAGAATAACATAATCTCTATGATAATGAGATAAAAAGTACGGCTTAGGAACAAAATGATAGTCTTTTGAAGCAAAGTGTCAATGGATGCCTAGTAGAAAATCTCGTTAACACATTAAGGTGATGACAAAAGGAACATTATAATGAAAACAGCCATAAAGGTTTAAGCAACAGACCTTCAAAGTTCTCATATAGTGTCCCAGATCACGCAAAAGCCCATCCTTCTGATCTCTCCTAAAACTTGGTTCAGAATGGATAGCACGGTCATAACTTAAGAGGCGCTCCTTTGTTATTCCATTCTCATTTAGGGTCTTCCAGTAGACACTGATGTCAAAGTCACTTTTAATATAATCCATTAACGCCTGAAAAGCATATGTTCTGTTAGCTGAAGGAAACTACAAAAGAATTTTCACTAAATTCATGAATCTGATACCTGACAGATTACAACATCGTCTGGACTGGTATTATTATGCAACTTCTGGTGCCATTCCTCCATCATTCCTCCTTTGCAATCATTGTTTCTCTGAAACAGATTGATAACAGTTCAAATAAATATAAAACGTGAAAAGTGGAAAAGATAGAAACATGTTCTTCAAGATTGACCTGGATGACAAGTATTTCATCCCTTATTCTTTGTCCAACATCCCCTTCACCTCCACGACCAACGGTAGACATAATCATGCGCAAAAGCTCCCGGTGCTGTGGATGTGTTTTGTAAATACTCTGGAGCAAGTCAGTCAGCCTATCCTGTGCCTTACTTATCTCGCTGCAGAAAGTAAAAATAAAAAAAATAAAAACAGCTACATTAGCATACGTATGATATCATGCACATAGCATAAAATTTGTAATTAATCTAAACTGTACCGTGGTTTCACATTGTAGTTTTTGTTCCATATGAGCTGTCTTGTAGCCATAAACCTCATCCATACTAAGATCCCAGCAAGGCCCAATTCACCAGAATCTTTGGCATGATCCATTAGGTCTGATGCAATATTAAACCTGAAAGAAGGGAAACAGCAAGACTTACTCTTTGAAGAATAATGCGAAACTGAACATAAAACTGTTAAGGTCTCATTTCAAGTAAAATATGAGTACTTTAAGAGAAATTCAAAGAGTTTAGAACTTGACTAAAGTGCAGAGTGAAATTTCAACCTCCAGTCGAGAATGGAACCATTAACAAGACATGAAGGAGCCAAAAGAAACACACAACAACAGCTTGCATGTGTTTGAGAGAGATAAAGCAAGATTTAAAGTGATCATACTATAAATGTGTGGATTGTGTGATTGCAGAAAATTAGGGATGTAAATTCCCTAATATCAAGTTGCTATTAGTTAGCAATTATCTTTCTAATATCTTGTTAATAGATGTAAATAAGGAATTAGATTCTTGTAATTTATTTGTAATTCTTTTTTCCTAGTTTAGGCTCTCTCTTGTAATCTATAAATATGGTCTTTCTTTATCAAATAAATAACAGAAATTAGAGTACTCAAACTGAGACTCTTTTCAGTACCTTTCTACATGGTATCAGTCTAATTTCTCGATCCTATCAACTCTCAACATGGTTGATATTTCTACTTCCGCTAAAATCAGTTCTGAAACTGAACAAAATCCTATTCTTGATGACACATCAGATATCTCCACCACCCAAATTACTTCCATAAAAATTCCAGAAAAATCTGCATCGACCAGTGCTGCTATAATCCCAGAAGGTAGTCCATTTTTTGCGTCCATGGCTGGTACTACTGACTGTTTCGAGTGGATTGTGGGTTCAGGGGCCTCAGATCATATGACTGGCAATGCCTCCCTTTTCCATACATTTCAGCCTTCATCAATCTCCTCTCAAATAAAGATTGCTGATGGCTCTTTCTCCTCCATATCAGGAAGTGTCTCTGTTAAAATATCTCCGAATTTAATACTGCAACATGTGTTATATGTTCCTAAATTAGCTTGTAATCTCATCTCAGTTAGTAAAATTTCTGCTGACCTAAAATGCACAGCTAATTTTTCACCTCTTGGTTGTAAATTAAAGGCTTTGGACTCGGGGAAAGTGATTGGCAGTGCTAGGTTGTGTGGTGGCCTCTACATTCTTCAAGGGCAGCCTTCTCAAAGTGGACAAGCACACTCAAGCTCTATTTATCCTTTTCCTTGTTTTTCCAATACATCAGAATCCTCAAAAAATGTTCTTTTATGGCATTACAGATTAGGGCATCCTAATTTTTAATATCTTGCCAAATTGCTACCACAACTGTTTATCGGTAAAAATCCTCAATCTTTTTCTTGTGAAATTTGTCCTCTTGCTAAGCATACAAAGAACACTTATCCTCCCTCTAAATATAAAACCTCTAAACCTTTTTCCACCATACATAGTGACATTTGGGGCCCTTCCCAAGTTAAGAATATTGATGGTTCTAGATGGTTCATCATTTTTGTCGATGATCACATTAGGCTCACTTGGACATTTCTTATGAGAGAAAAGTCAGAAACTGAAAAAGTGTTTAAGAGATTTCATAGTCTAATAGAAACTCAATTTCAAAGCAAAATTAAGATCCTTCATACTGATAATGGTAGTGAATATTTTTCTAGAGCTTTGGGGGATTTTCTTCAAGAAAAGGGGATTGTTCATATAACTTCTTGTGTAGATTCTCCTCAACAAAATGGCATTGCCGAGAGGAAAAATAGACATCTGTTAGAAGTTGCTAGGTCTCTTATGTTCTCTACTAATGTGCCTAAATTTTATTGGGGGGAAGCCATCCTTACAACAACCTTCCTCATCAATAGGATGCCTAGTAAACCTCTTAATTTTAAAACACCTAGAAATCTTTTTCTTCAATCCTTTCCTCATTTTCAGCCCCTCACTTCCTCTATTCCAATAAAAGTTTTTGGATGCACTGTTTGTGTTCACATTTATCCTCATTCTCAGTCTAAGTTAGATCCTAGAGCCTTAAAATGCATCTTCTTAGGTTATTCTTCTACTAAGAAGGGCTACAAATGTTACTCTCCCATAACTAAAAGAACCTATACCTCAATGGATGTCACCTTCATTGAACAAAAGCCATATTATACCAAGCATGAAATTCAGGGGGAGCGCTTAAGTGAATTCCAAGCTTTTGACATTTTTCCTATCACTAAAATTCCCACTGTTATTTCTTCTGAACATGAACCCATTGTTATTACTAAAACCAATGAACCTTCCATCATTCCTAACTCCATTGAAACTACTGTCTTAGAGCCTCCAAGTACACCTCGCACACCACAAAGAACCCAACCAGAGCAACTTGAGGCCAAAGAGCTCAGTGTCTATAAAAGGAGAACAAAGCCCAATAAAGAGACCGACATACAACCTAGTAACTTCCAAGAGCTAGAACCTCCTCCTACAGCCTCAGAGAATCCACAAGGTATGAAAAATTCTCAAAGTATTGCTCCGACTGTGGATACTGATGATTTGCCTATTGCACAGAGAAAAGGTGTAAGGAAGTGTACAACACATCCTATTCAGAAATTTGTGGCATATGGAAACTTAAAGCCTGCCTTTAAAGCCTTCACTTCTAGTGTTGATAACACTTTCATTCCAAAAACAATAGAGGAAGCAATGAAAGACATAAGATGGAAGAAGGCTGTTGAAGAAGAGATAAGGGCACTAGAAGACAATAAAACCTGGAAAATCACTGATCTTCCACCAGGAAAAAGGCCAGTGGGTTGCAAGTGAATTTTTACTGTCAAGTATAGATCTGATGGGAGCATTGAACGTTATAAGGCAAGATTGGTGGCCAAGGGATTTACTCAGTCCTATGGAATAGACTACCAAGAGACATTTGCTCCAGTAGCAAAGCTGAATACAGTGAGAGTTCTTTTGTCTTTGGCAGTTAACAAGGACTGAAAATTACATCAACTTGACATCAAGAATGCCTTCTTGAATGGCAATCTTGAAGAAGATGTATATATGGAAATTCCACAGGGGTTGGGATATCATTCTGACAAACAAAAAGTTTGTAAACTTGAGAAGTCATTGTATGGATTGAAACAGTCTCCTAGGGCTTGGTTTGATCGATTTGCAAAGGCTATTGTGAAGAATGGGTACAAGCAAGGCCAAACCGACCACACCTTGTTCATCAAAGAGGGATCGGAAAAGAAGAAAGCAATCCTCATTGTGTATGTTGATGATATCATCATCACTGGTGATGACAATGAAGAAATTGGAAATTTAAAGAAATTGCTTGCAAGTGAATTTGAAACCAAGGATCTTGGTACTTTAAGATACTTCCTTGGCATGGAGGTTGCAAGAAAGAAGCTGGTCTAGTAATTAACCAGAGAAAATATATCCTAGACTTGTTATCTGAATCTGGGATGAAAGGCTGCAAACCAGCTGAAACTCCTATGGAGTTCAATCTCAAACTGAAGAAGGATGTTCTTGGAAGTCCAGTTAATAAGGGATTGTATCAAAGGTTAGTTGGGAAATTAATTTGTCTTTCTCTTACTAGACCTGATATATCTTTTCTTGTGAGCATTGTTAGTCAATATTTGAGTGACCCTCAAGAGGAGCATCTTGAAGCTGTCAACAGAATACTAAAATACCTAAAGATGACACCTGGCCATGGGCTAATTTTCAAGAAAACCAATGACAGATCAGTAAAAGTTTTCACTGATGCTAGCTGGGCTGGAGAACTGACAGATAGAAGATCCACCAGTGGGTACTGCACTTTTGTTTGGGGCAATTTGGTAACTTGGAGGAGCAAAAAGCAGTCTGTTATGTCTCGGAGCAGTGCTGAAGCTGAGTATAGAGCTATTGCACTAGGAATGTGTGAGGGAATATGGTTACAAAGGTTACTTGTTGAATTGAGCTTCAGTGACTCTAAAGAGTTTGAACTATACAATGATAGTCAATCTGCCATCAGTATAGTGAGAAATCCAGTCCATCATGATAGGACTAAACATGTGGAAATTGATAGACAGTTCATTTCAGAGAAAGTCAACAGTGGTCTGGTAAAACTGAACTTTGTTTCTTCTAAAGATCAACTTGCAGACATTCTCACCAAGGCACTTCCTAGAGTAACCTTTGATGAGTTTACATGCAAGCTGGGATTATATAATATATACTCTCCAGCTTGAGGGGGAGTGTGGATTGTGTGATTGCAGAAAATTAGGGATGTAAATTCCCTAATATCAAGTTGCTATTAGTTAGCAATTATCTTTCTAATATCTTGTTAATAGCTGTAAATAAGGAATTAGATTCTTGTAATTTATTTGTAATTCTTTTTTCCTAGTTTAGGCTCTCTCTTGTAATCTATAAATATGGTCTTTCTTTATCAAATAAATAACAAAAATTAGAGTACTCAAACTGAGACTCTTTGTAGTACCTTTCTACAAAATGAAATACCCATAATATGGACATATCATCTGCATTTTCTAGCAGAGGAGATACAACTCTAAGTCTAAATGCAATGTTCTCAAAAAGATCTTCCTTGTAGACTTCCAGTCCCATATGCTAAAATGCAAATTATCTTTTTACTTAAATTTTACAAAGATAACTAGATTCCTAATAACTAACTCCACAATATCATAAAATGAGAAATGGTTGGGGATGGAAATGAAGTCCAAGTCCTATAAGTTCACTGACCGGTGCATAAAAGACTTTTGAGCCTCACTCTCCAGCTCGGCTATTCTATCCAATAAAACCTTTGCAGTACCTTTGCCATCACCAGCACCCTTGTTTTTTTCAAGAAAACTCCAGTTAATCATACAGGAAAGCAGTTCAAACTGAAAATAACTGATAACATATGAAAACATGTAGATGGAGCCAAACTTTTCTGGTTGAGATCAAGAAACAACCTTTTGAACTTGCTTAAATCTCTGGCTGAATTCCACATAGAAGTCAGAGCCTTGATCTTTTATCCAATTCCCACCGGACAGAAGAACAAATGGCATTCCTTTAAAATTACCATCCTCAATCTCCATCTCAATGTATTGTACCTAAATAGGATTTCAGGATATGAATATGGGGACAGTCTTCTTTCTAACTTATTATATCTAAATCTCAGAAAATCCAATTTATGTCTATCATTGGAATTCAGCCCTAGGGCGCACGTAATAAGATTGAAATCTACTTGGTGAACCTGTTTAGGAAGATCAGCAGAATTGCTTGGTGAAAATTTTGATTCTGCGGCTTTATCTAAAGAAACTGAACCAGGAGGGAGAACAGAAGGCGGTGGTGGCTGAAAAAAGTTCACACAAACTAGTCTCAAATTTATATGAAAGAAATGGTGATTCAATCCCAAAGTCCAATGCCTTATTAGGAAGCATAGCAGTTAAAGAAATATTACCAGCCACTCTCCACCCTTTTCAGATAGAGCCCAGTGAAGGGTAAGAGGTTCTTCAAAATCAGTAGCTAAGAGAATCTTTAGCTTACCAGCAAGTTTGGTTACAAGTACCTGGAATATTTGGAAGTAGTCAAACTTTAAAAGATTTGCAAGTGAAAGAGAGGAGGTAGAAATAAAGAAACACTTGTTAACTTACCAAAAGCTCCTTCTCACCAAGTTTGTAAATTTTCTTGTTCATAACAGGGCTGCCATCTAGTTCCTTTTCTTTAGCAAAGTGCTCAACTGCTGTCAATGGTTTTGTTTCAACAGAGATACTTTCTTGAGTTTCTTCTACAGGTTTTATTGCATACTTGTTAAGAAGCTGCATCAAGTCCCTCTGCTTGCGCTGAATTCGTTCAGGACTAAAATATCTCTTGTTCTGCAGTTGCTTTGACACTTTAGTCTCTATCTCTCCTTTGGTAATCTTCTTTCGAATTTCATCAAGAGATACACCTTTTTCTAGTTCGGACTGCAACTCTTTCCTTGCTTCATCAAATTCCCTCTAATCATTGAAACATTGCTCCGGTCAGTATTTAGTACATGCAAGACCGATAGCCTCATTAACCTTTTAAAATTAAATGAGCAATCACCTACTCCAATTTTATTTAATAAATAAGAAATTGAAACAAAAATGACTCTTAAAGTCCAGAAGGAGAAAGGAAAATTACAAGCTGTTGCTCTGGGGAATAAGTCGGCATCCCTGCTTTCTCCCATCTTATATAGGCTTGTATTTGGACAAGATCATCAGGTATCTTGTTACTTGTTTCATTAAAAGAAGTCTTACTAGATTCTTGTCCACTTTTTTTTGTCATTCTTGACCGGATGTCATCCACAGAAGCACCCCTGGCTATTTCCTCCAAAAGCTCAGCACGAGCTGCTTCATATTCCTCCTATGGCAAAGGAATGTCCTTTGAGACAAGTAAAGAGATTGTACAAACCCAAAACTGGTTTCATATTTCTTTGGATATTTAAAGGAAAAAAGAAATCTATAATTCATGATTTACATATCCACGTTAATCAATGATAATCATGCTTTTCTCTTAAGATGCTCCACTGGTTGAAAAGTCTAAAATGCAAATTACAACAAGAACCCAGAATATTTCTTGATTTCTTAAATAAAGAGTTGGTAACCAAGATATTGCAACCAACTTTTTGTTACCAATACAGGGGCATGCCTTAAAATTTTATCAGATATTGCATGATAAACTGCTCCACTATACCAAAACATTCAGTTAAAAGCACATCAGTGGAGCTCCTTATATATACTACGCGACAAAAAAGCTTAATGTTCATTTTTTTTTGGGGGGGGGGGGGGGGTGGAATGAAAATGATAGTTTTAGTACCAAAGTAAGCCGAGAAAAAGTTAGGTACCAAAGTGGGAAAATGAGAGTAATTTGGGGCTATTCAAAAAAAAGAGAGAGAGTGATTTGGGGGTCAAAATGAGCCTTAAGCCCAAGTAAAAGGCAGTCAACAATTAGAATAGATAGAGTAAAAAAAAGGCCTGAGGCCTATTTCAATGGGCTAGTTAATGAAGGAACAGGAAACTTAAATATGCAAGAGAATATAGAAACTCAATCAATTCACTTCTAGCCGAAAGGTGCAGGATTAATGAAACAAGGACCAGAAAAAGAACAAATTCAAACGCAGGACTTAACGTTAACAATATGAATAAATAAATTGTATGTTACTACACTTATTACTTGCCTTCTCTTGCTCAGGGCTATACATCTGTTTACCCTGTCGCTCCCACCTTAAATATGCTTGAATCTGAACAAGATCCTCAGGAACTGAAATGTTTGAGACCAATGTCTTCCTATGTGGTAACTTTACATGAAAGTTCTGACCATTATTCTTCATCCTGCAAATGGCAATATGGGGAGAAAACCAGCATCTTCATTTTAAGTAACCTTCTAAATGTTATGATCTTAGTAAAAACAAAAACAACAGATACTCGCCATTTACTTCGGGATTCATCAAAAATGAGAAACTCTATAGCTTGTATTTCAGGATCAACAATTTCCAACTTTAAATGCGAACTGGAGCCAGTCTACATAAGCAACATGTTGAAAAAGTAAACAACTAAATATTTGTTAGGAATAGTCCAAAGTGAATTTTTGTCAGTTTATAGCACTAACCTTCATAAATGGAGTTCTTAGGGCTCTATTCTTGTAGTTTTTGGTCCCTTCTGGTTGATGTGAAGGAAGTACCCACTTTCTGTTAAAAGATAAAAAATAGAAGAACAGAGCTTTATCGAACAGTAATATGGTGAAACTTAGTATCAGCACTTGAAAAACAAAATCAAGTAACATCAACATAAACCATCAACTGATAGAAGTGAACTTACTCATTTCTACCACGTATTCCACCCCAATGCAAGATCAAAGAGTCACTAGTATACATGATCCTGAAATTTACTTGCGTAATAGACCCTGAAGTATGAGCACTAGCATCAACCTGGTCAAACAAAAGGGTGATTTTTTAGCCAGAATAAGATAGAGAGGAGCTGCAAATTCCAAGTTAAAGTCAATTAACCAGTGGTTTATGATTAGCATATGGCTTGGCTGAAATTACTTAGCACCATGCTATAACTACCTGCAATTCAATATTCCCATCAATGTTGAATTTTCCGAGATTCTGCATCAAAGTAAGAATTCATTAAAAAATATAAACAAAATAACAAAACTCTGTGCCGTGCAATAATCAATTCAATTATGATCGATTTTGCTTCAAACAAACAAAGGCAAAAGAAACATGGATGCTTGTTTATGCATCCCCACTCAAGAAAGGAACAAATACTATTTTAGAAAAGGATGTACAAAATAACAGGGATCAAGAATATCTGAGAACATTAAAAGAAAATAAGTCACCAACAAACTTCTTTTCTGTAGATTGTAATATACAAGTTTTATGCAATTCAAACCCGAAATAGCTTGCCAGTACCACTAAGATATATTATAGCTGGTTCTATCCTTGCATGCTTGAGTATAAGTTGCAATAATTACGTCGCAGATTTCTAACCAAAAAAAAAAACCATAAGCAAAGAAGCAAGCCTAGAAAAGATTTTTACCTCAGAAGCCGGATCAGTGGCTAGCACAGCTTGAGGGATGAACGTCACAGCCCGTGGGCTCGCCATTGCTAACTTCTGTTTCCTCTTACTCAAACTGTTGCCATAAAATTTCGAAGATAACTGATATTTCCGAGGCTGAGCTAGCGATTGATTTAGCGAAGCAGTGGCGCACAAGGAATTTGTTGGAATGACAGAAGAGCCTTTGAGCTTGCTTTGATGCTCTAATACCGTGGGACGAAGGAAATGTTGATGTATCAAGTTCTGGCCGACGCTATTACTCATCTTCCTTGTTAAAACTTCTTTTTCCAGAAGAATTTCAACACTCAACTTGAAAAAACAAAACAATCAAACGGTACTAACTCCACATACATAATGATCTAAAGAAAAGAAACCACCATTAAACATAAGATTAAGAATTCTTTCATAATTTCGCAAAAGGAAAAAGAAAATTCAAATTATACCTTGTGAAGTTCTGGAAATCTGGAGGAAAGAGTTTGAGTGAATCTATGATTCAGATTTCGAAGAATAACAATAATAAATGAGAATTATTAGTATTTTTTGAGTAATGTGAATTGATGAGCGCTTAAGCTTTGAGTGAGTGAATGATGTGAATTGAAAAATATGGAAATCAGGAGCAGAGCTCCGTCAGATGTGTGCGGCAATTTATCATCATCGATCGGCACGCGTCGGTTTTGCTTGTAAGAAAAACTGTAGCGAAGTTCGGTGTGGATCGTCACGTGCGATATGGGGGGAAAAGGGCAGCCATGACCCAACGCGTGGGGTCCGTGAAATGTTGTCCACTGTCGTCGTCGACTTACGATATTTAAATCATTGGTCGATAATTGCCCCTGGATTTTTGACGGAATTTCGAGATTTACCCTTCCTTTATATATATATATATATGTCAAATCTTCTCTTCATATCTCAATGGTTTTCTAAAATCAAATCTTTAATATATGGGTAATTATTTTATGCACAAGTTGAACACAAATGCACAAACGCTTTAGTTTTAGGATTTAAAGATTTTATTTAGGGTTTATGATTTAGTGGTTTAAGTATAACAGTTTTAAATTTTGGGATTATTGATAAAATTTCAAGTTTAAGGTTAAATTTTAGGTTTATGAGTTAAAATCTAAATCTCTAACTATATTATCTTAAAACCTAAACTCTAACCCTAAATTATAATCTTAAACTATAATTTCTAACAATGAACCCTAAATTCTAAACATGTATACTAAAACCCATAAAACTCTAAACACTAAACTAAAACCATACACTCTAAAATTAAGGCACTTATTGTAATTGTGAATATGATTTAGGGCTTAGAGGTTAGGGTTTAGGTTTTAAGGTAATATATTGAGGATTTAGGTTTTAATCTATAAACTCTAAATTTTATTCACATGCGCTAAATTTTAAACTATAAAACTTGAACCCTAAACCATACACTCTAAACTGAATCCATAAACCCTAAAACTAAGGTGCTTGTGGAAACTAAAAGTTTTCACCGCCAATGTATCATATATATATATATGGATAAATTTTCTATACACAGGCGGTGGAAACTGAAAGTTTCCACAAGCGCCTTAATTCTAGGGTATAGGTAGTTAGTTTAGGGTATAGGGTTTAGGGGTTTAGGTGTGGAGGGTTAGAATTTAGGGATAATTGTTTCAATTTAAGGTTTAGGGTTATAATTTAGGGTTTATAAGTTAAAACCTAAATCCTCACCATACTACCCTAAAAACTAAACCCTAACCTATAAACCCTAAATTATAACCCTAAACCTTAAATTGAAACAACTATCCCTAAATTCTAAACCCCTACACCTAAACCCCTAAACCCTATACCCTAAACTAACTCTCTAAACCCTAAAACTAAGGCGCTTGTGGAAACTTTAAGTTTCCACCGCCAGTGTATAGGATATTAATCCTATATATATATGGTTAAGATCCATTTACAGACAATGTAAAAGAATGAGTTTTACACATTTTTGGATCGTTGGATGACTGAAATTAACTCGTTATTTTTTTCCAAGTGATAATCTTCACATATCCTATTGTTAACCTCGACCATTCATTTCACTTATCCAACGATCCAAAAACGTGCAAAACTTAAATACTCTTACACAATATAAACGGATCTTATCCCACATATATTGAAAAATATTTGATGCATTAGCAGTTTAAACTTTTAGTTCCCATATGTCTTAGATTTAAGGCTTATAGATTTAATTTAGGGCTTAAAATTTAAGGGTTTATGTTTAGGGGTTAAGGCTATAACTTAGGGTTTATGATTAAAATTTAGAGTTTAGATGTTAGAGTTTAGGGTAATATGGTAGGATTTAGGTTTTAACCTATAAACCTTAAATTCTAACATTAAACTCTAAATTCTAACTACAACCCTTAAATTATAAACACATAAACCTAAACCCCTAAATCTTAAATCCTAAATTGACTCCCTAAACCTTAAATTTAAGATACTTGTGAAAACTAAAAGTTTACATTGTCGTGCATATGTAATAAACAAATTCTATAATGTCTTTCTATATTTTTTGAAAATTAAAAGGTTAATCCATTTAATTTAATTTATTAGAAAAGTGAATCTTATATTTTATGAAAGGGATAATGTATTTTTTTTGTCTAATGCAAATAGTCATCATCTTACTGAAATTGGTGTAATTGAATATAAAAGGAATACATGTGTTTAATCTCATCAGAATCAATCTCATAACAATCCTTATGATGCAATCCAAACACATAGTAAGTTGTTTTGAAGAATAATGAACATAAGTTAGTCTATAACTAATCATTTATCAATATTTTTGGAGAGTCAAATATCAATTTTATCAATATTCAAGAAACGTTCAAGTTATAAACGGTGTTGGTCCAAGTGGTAATCAGTTTGGTATCGCTTAAGCATGTCTCGAGTTCGAGATTTTGTATATGCAGAAAATTCTCGTTGAAAGACTCACCCATTAAAACTATATGTATGAGGATGAACCGATCCGGATTGATTAAGTCAAAATCACGAGGAACTGGGAAGAAAACAAAAAAATAATGTTTAAATCTATTCTTATTGTTCACATGATCGGATAGCATAGGTACTTCTCTCATTTAAGATTCGACATTTCAATTATTAAAAGAAAAGATGATTAATATCGGGACATATATATCGTGATCATTCAGGTTGACGCAAACCGTTTGGATATGAGGGGACCGTGAAATTTTAATTCTCATCTATTAATTTTACATCGCCTACAACAAGGAGAGGACTCTCTTCTCGTTCCTTTGACACATTTGAATTATTGGGCCTTGGTCCATGATGTACCCCATTGATTCATTTCGAAAAAGATGGCTAAATCTCTTGGGAATTTCAGTGGTACCTTTGTTGATTATGATTTTGTAGCGATATCTCTGGGTTATAAGAGAATTATGAGAGTTCATGTTCGTTTGAACATTTGGCTCCCTCTTAAACGAAGGATAAAGATACATATTGGCTCGGGTAAGCATCATTATGTTCGTTTTGAATACGAGAAATTAACCATTTTTTGCTTCATCTGTGGTGTTTTGGGGCATGGTGAAAGTTTTTTGCCCTATTCGTTTTGCTCACCATGATTGGGAGTTTGAATTGGCTTGGGATAATTCCCTTCGGGCACCATCACGATGTGCAGCTGTTCCATCGAGTCCTTGGCGCTATGAAGCTCCAAAAGTGAATGCTAAATTTGAGGCTACTAAATCGGGTGAGAATCGTGGGAGTGGTAGATCTCCTCAATTTTCTCCCACTAATTCTGTTAATCAGCCCCAGATAAATTAGCTGTCTTATACCTCAAATTTGAAATTAAAATGGGTTGGTGCTCCTAGCTTAGTTTCTCCACCTTATCCGATTGGGCTTGGAACGAGTATTTCTGATGGGTTTAACACACAAATGATAGTTGTTGAAGAAGATAACCCAATTGATAATGTTGAGGGCCTTAAACGTCCAAGGGTCCACAATCCTCCGCCCAAATTTTATGTCTCACCAGATTTGAATGGCATCCAAGAACAATCATCGGCAGGCCTTGTTAGCTGGTTGCAATGAAAATCCTAAGCTGGAATGTCCATGGTTTGAGGAAGCTATGGGCTATCAAAAGAATCAAGAATAAGCTGAGAGATGTTCGTCTCCAAATTTTGTTCCTCACAGAAACAAAACTTTCTAAAAGTAGAATGATACATGTTCGCAGGAAATGTAGTTTTAATAATGGCTTTGATGTCAGTGATGATGGTTCTAAAGGAGGTCTCTCCCTAGCATGGACTCAATATCTTAGGGTTTCTATTAGAAGTTTTTCCTTACACCACATTGATGCAGATGTTAATGATTCTAGTTTGAATGTGATTTAGCGCTTGATCGATTTTTATGAGAACCCTGTTGAAAGTCAACGTGCTCACTCGTGGAATTTACTTCGCTCCTTGGGCGCTGACTAGAGTCTTCCATGGTTAACAATTGGTGACTTTAATGAGATCAACCGCACTACTAGAAAAAAAGGTGGACGTGTTAAGTCAGAGTAGCAGATGAAATCTTTTCGTGCGGCTCTTTTGGACTGTGATCTATTCGATTTGGGTTATTCGGGTCGTTGGTATACTTGGGAGAAAAGAAACCTACCGATTAATAATATTTGATAACGCCTTGATAGGGGAGTTGCAAACCAGACCTAGTGGGATTTATTCCCAAACTTTTCCCTATCTCATTTGTCGCATACCATTTCTGACCACTACCCAATTTTGGTTGCAACTTCAGCCGATACTGCTAATGGAACTCCTCTATACCTCTTTAGATTCAATGCAAATTGGGTGTTGGAGCTGGACTGTGAGGATTTTATACAAACTTTTTGGTCTGTCAATAACAGTGATTTGACATCTAAGTTACAGTTATTTGGTGATGCGTTGGTTAATTGGGGCCGCAATAAGAATATACATCGCAAGGCTCAAACCAAAACTCTTAAGGAGAAATTGACACAACTCTCAGCATCATATCCGGATGATGAAACCCTTGCTGAGTTGTTAGAAGCGAAGCTAGAACTTAACTAAAAAACAGATAAGGAAGAACTGTATTGGGAACAACGTGCTCAAGTCAATTGGTTAAAACATGACGATCGCAACACGATTTTTTTTTCACAAATGGGTCTCTTTTAGTAAAAAGAAGAATACAATGACTAAATTACTTGATGATAACGGTAGTTGGCTCATACATAAGAATTTACTAGCTATGCGTGCTACTAAGTTTTTCCGGGACTTATTCACTGCGTCAAGTACGAGTAATGGTGAGCAGATTATGTCCTCTATTCAACATTCTATCACTGAAGACATGAATAGGAATCTTCTAGCCAATTTTTCAATTATTGAAGTCTACAACACGATCTCCAGTATGGCACCTCTAAAATCCTCTGGTAATGACAGCTTCTCGGCTTTATTTTATCAGAAGTATTGGCACATAGTTGGCGCGGAGGTGTCGTCATTTTGCCTTTATATCTTAAATTAGCAAGCTTATTTGAGGCATGTTAATCGGGCTAATATTGTGCTTATTCCTAAAGTGGATTCTCCATCATCTTTGAGCCAATTTAGACCAATTAGCCTATGTAATGTCATCTATAAAATTATTGCAAAGATGATAGTTAATATATAACCCCCTTGATCCGGTCTAGACGTTAGACCGAACCGAGCAATCTACATTGGGTTTGCCAAAATAAACCTATGAAAATTTTAACTCTAATACGTCCATGATGAGTATTTATTTTGGTTGTGTTTTTGGTCCTTATTTCGATTAAATACAAGTTTGAGGGACTTAACTGGTTGTTTTATGTTGTTTTCATACAGGAGACGTGATGCTAGAAATAAGTTGGAATACTGCAGAAAATGCTGGAGTCATGGACAGATTCATGGGCATGAATCAGGGCATGAATGCTGACTGGGCGCCACGTCAGCTTCTTCTAGAAGCTGACGTCATCAGCATTGATAGCTTATCAAGCCGCTTATCAAATAGCCTATCTCCGGATTTTTGAGTTTTAAATTTTAAACTTTGGATAAGTATTTTGTTTAATTTTTAATTATCATTTTAGGTTTACCTAGGTTATTTGAAACACTATAAATACCCCTTTTGGGTAAGACTTGTCATCAAATAATCAATCATCATTCAATTGAATTCATCACTTGAATAATTTCTCTTCTAAGTTTTCTTTCTTTTTTGCTTTTAGTTTTTTTAGATTATTTCTAAAATGTCGACCATGATTAATTTAATAACCATGCTCAGTCAAATCTTCTTAAGTCAAAGGCTTGTGCAATAACGCGTTCTCAAGGCGAGGTTCGAATTTATGCTTCAAACATTTCAGGAAACTTTTCTCGATTTCTTCATACTTTATCTTCAAAATTAAAATGATTTTTAAACCCAAAGATTGACTTTGGAGAATATAATTGTTTTGATCTATCAAGTGGGAGGGAGGATCAGTTATTGAAACAAATCCGACTTCCAGGGAACACACTTAGTAAATAGATTACTAAGGGAAATTGAGATCGAATCGTTTTTATAGAAATAACTTTTCGAGTTGGTTACGAGCTTAAAGAATTTGTTTTCTCAAACATTGAGTTGGTTTAAACGAATTATCAAAACTGAAGCTAAACATTGGGTTTGGAAATTCAGTTTACAGAGAAAGCTCAAGGATTGACCTTGTAGTAATTTCGCCAACAAGTTTTCTGAAATAAAAAATCTCTACCAATGAACCGAGTAGAACAAGTCAAAGCTTAGCCAAGGTTGAATATCTCTATTATTAGTTTTAACATTTTTAAACCATTCTTCTTGCTCTCTTAAATTATTACATTTCATTGCAACTCCCCCCAAATCACACAAACTCAATTCCATCATCTCTTGGTTAAGAAACGTCAAAGGCGCAACAAGGAAAGTCCAAGTCCTTGTGGGTTCGACTCCTACTTCCCTATATATACTTAATTTAATTCCTTTATTTATTTATTTATTTATTTATTTATTTGGAAGAAGGAAATTATTCTTGACACGTTACGACGCGTGTCAAAATTGGCGCCGTTGCCGGGGACTTCGGCAACTTTTACTGTTTGTTTTTTATTGTTTATGACCAGGAGAAATTCGGGAGAACAAGCTGAGTTCATTCTGGAAATTGAAGCATTTGTGAGACGACAAAACGCACAACGAAACCGAGAGAAGCGATATAAGTTGTGTTAACAACGATTCCAACAAGATCTCGAATCATCCCAACCTGAAACACACTTTGAAGAACAAAGCCAAATGGGAGACAACAAACAGACGATCCAGCAACTGATCAGGGCACCATATGACAATCAACCCTTGTGCATAACCTTCTCGAATGGTGAAACGTCGTTCCAACTAAAAACGAGATTGATTTATCTCCTACCGACCTTCCACGGTTTGCCCAGCAAAAACCCACACAAACACCTCAAGGAGTTCCACATGGTTTGCTCAACTACGAAACCATAGGGAGTATCTGAGGATCAAATTAAACTTCGCGCCTTTCCCTTTTCTTTATCTGATATTTCTAAGGATTGACTTTATGATTTACCTTCTAACTCAGTTACTACCTGGACTGAAATGGCTCGCTTGTTTCTTGACAGATTCTTTCCAGCCGCTAAAGCAAGCGAAATGAGGCGAAATATTCTAAGTATCTGACAAAAGGATACTGAAATGCTTTATGAATATTGGGAGCGCTTCAAGAAACTATGCGCAAATTGCCCAGAACACGGTTTGTCAGATCAAACACATATTCAATATTTTTATGAAGGACTAATCCCTACAGATATGAAAGTAGTTGATGCAGCTAGCGGAGGAGCCCTAGTCAATATGACTCCGGCGGCAGCAAGGACATTGATTTCGACCATGACAACAAACTCACAACGCTTCTACCAATCGAGTGAACCATCTCGAAGAGTTAATGAGGTAGGTATCGTTTCATTAGAAAGCAAGATTGATAAATTAGCTGACATTGTGCAAACTTTGGTTACAGATAGGAAAATTGTTTCTAGACTTTGTGGGATATGCACAAGCCCTGAACACCCGACAGATTGTTGCCTATGATCCAAGAAGAAGGTACTGAACAAGTGAAAGCGATGGGGAACTTTCTGGGATCCTATCAAAAGTAGTACTACCCTAATGCCAATCAAGGGTGGAGAGACCAAGGCTTTGCGCAAAACCAAAGACAACAGTACCAGCCAAGGCAGCCTAACCAACAATTCCAACAAAAATCAAACCTAGAGTCCATTGTAGAACGATTGGCCATATCCCAGGAAAAATTCCAAAACAGTGTAGAAGCCCATTTCCAAGAATTAGATAAACAAATGAGTCAAATGGCCCAAAAATAGGAAGAATAGAGTCACAAGGGAAGCTACCTTCTTAGACGGAGTCAAACCCTAGAGAAAATGTAAGTGCCATCACACTCCGTAGTGGAACCGTTATAGCTCCAAAAGAACCATCAAACAACAAGAATCCCACTCCTGCCATAGAATAAGGTAACGAAAACCAAGATAACCCTTTTACCACCATCCCTTCCTTCGTCTCCACCTCTTGTAGTCGCGCCTCCTTTCCCATCACGCTTAGTAAAATGCGACAAAAAGGCCGAAGAGAGGGAAATTATTGATGTGTTTAAAAAAGTCCAAGTGAACATTCCCCTCTTAGAAGTCATTCGACAAGTACCAAGGTACGTTCGTTTCCTCAAAGAGCTTTGTACAACCAAGCAAAAACTCACCGGGCACGAAAAGATAAATTTGGGAGAGCACATTTCTGCCATTTTTCAACGTAAGTTACCGCCAAAAATGAAGGACTAAGGTATGTTTGCTATACACTGTCAAATTGGTAATATATATATATTAAACGTGCAATATGCGATCTTCCAACTTCAATAAATGTAATGCCGCTTTTTGTTTATAAAATTATAACTAATGATCCTTTGAAGGAAACCAGGATTACGATACAGTTGGCAGATCGATCAGTCATCTATCCAGAAGGAGTGTTGAAAAATGTATTGGTAAAGGTAGATGCCTTGTTTTTCCCTGCGGACTTCTACGTGATCGATATGGCTCACGATAGAACAAACACTTACTCCGAAATGTTATTGGGACGTCTGTAACACCCCCAACCGGGCCGGGAGCCGGGGGCGTTGCCGGAACCGGAAGGGCGGACAAACTGAACATATCGGACAAAAGCGGAAGTATTTCGGAAAACATGATATCATTTTAAACAGTATTTCTTATTAATGCGCACGCGGAAAATGGGCTAACAAAAACTTTTCTTAACTTCCTATGATCATACAAAAACTTAGACACAATTTCTTTTAATCTTGTTACCAAATTACAAGCCAATTTAAAACTTTATTATCAAATTACCATTACAATTAGGTCAAACAAGTCGAGTACTTAACTATTCAAATTCATGCCATTCGAAACCCTTAATTAAATGGTCTAGGTGATTTTAAATTAATCCAAATTACCAATAATTAATCAATTCAATTTCATGCAACACATAATAGATTTCAATTTCACGGTATTCGATTTCCTTAGCTTAGAACCTTACAAAATATCATGATTTATATGCCCCTAAACCATGTCAAGCTATCGACTATGGACAACAAAAAGAATCGACACAACCACTAGCTTGACTTACATTTTATACAACAAAATAATGAGGCTACCTACTTAAATACAAAACATGATTCTAGCCTCCTAACCAAGCATCACGGAGCATATAATTTCAAACACCATTTCAAACTTAAGTTACGACCAAACACAACAAAACGAATCCTTAAACAGACTTCAAAGCCACCATCTAGGAGTCTAAAAATAAGACTTAGATCGTACATATTTCAGAACTGTGAACTTGAGAACTTGATCCAACGAATGCTAGCTTTAAGGTCCGAGCTATCCTGCTAAGGTTGGGAAGAAGAAAACAACGGAGCAATAAGTACAAATAGTACTTAGCGAAGTAATGCTAAATCTAACCCATTCTTAAGCTTTTATGTTATCAAGCATTGAGTTTACTTAGCTAGGTTTATTAACAATCAAATTGCACCCAACTAAGCTCATGTAAAATTCATACGCATAGCATCATTCATATCATATCAACATTCATAGCACATGCTCGAATACATAACATAACACAATGATTCATCACATGATTGCATATAATTCATTCAATATCATAACTCAATTCAATTTCAGCATACTTAATCTCATGCTTAACAATTGAATTAATCAAGATCTCATGCTAATCCATACATAGCATTTTTAACTTATCAAAACGAATCACAATTTCAGCATAGCATGTCATTCGAATGATCTCAAAATATTATCCAAAAATCAGAATTTTCCATTCTTAATTCCATGTATTCGAATAGGGTCATTACCCATATTTCACATGATCGAACTTATAAGCAATTGATATGCTTCATATCATAATCGGAAAGGACCAATGTCCACATAGTATAACATATCATATCATATCATATCATATCATATCATATCATATCATATCATATCATATCATATCATATCATATCATATCATATCATATCATATCATATCATATCATGCTAAGTCACACAATCATTTATCCACTTCATAAGCTATATTTAACTTAGCAAATTCCATTCAATTCATGTAAATCATATCACATTATAATTCATTTCATTACTTTTTATTTTAATTTCATAGCCCAATCACTTTATTTAATTTCTTTTCCTAAGGTAGAATAGTCGTATCAGATATTCAAACCATCGGAAGGGTAACATGTAACGCATATAGTTGCTCGAAGCAACATCAAGAGTCGCACAAAGCAACATCAAGGGATGCCCATAGCATCATGTGTCTCGAACAGCAATCAAGAACACATATCTTATAATCAAGAGTACACAAAGTACTATCAAAGATTGCATAAAGCAATATCAAACGGTGAGCTCAGACTTTAGGCATGCCGTTCTTATCTAAAACTTCCCATCAACCAAGGGCGTATTCTTGTTAATTAATTAATTCGTTATTTCATTTGACATATACATTTTTCAGAATTCACCTTGCATGCTCATTCGATCATAATATCATGCATGGCAGCAACATCATACTTACATAATCACATGCATTTTTAAGCATAGCATAAACTTACCATAGGGCAGTCCACATATTCATTTTATCAATTATCATCAAGAATCCAATTCATGCATATTCATCATACAATTAACCACATGGGTTGTCCACATTTGCACATACTCAAACATTATCAAAATCCAAATCGAACATATAATTCATGACAATTAACATCACACAAAGCAGCCCACATATTGCACATATTCAAACATGATCAAAATCCAAATCGAACATATAATTCATGGCAATTAACATCACATAAAGCAGCCCACATATTGCACACAATCAAATATTAATCACAAGTTTCAAATCATGCATCCAATTTCCTTTTTATCTCCTTCCCTTACTAAACACATTACCGATTATCAATTAGTCCAATTTCATGCATAGAAAACATAAATTACAAATAATAAAGTGGTTCGGACACTAGTCCCAACCCTAATACAAAATTACACTCACGAATCCTTAAGCTTGATCTCGAATTGAGATGCCTTTGTTTCTTCCCTTCGAGTAATCGATCCTAGCTTCCTCCAAAGTTTCTTCGCAATTTCGATCTTAATTCTCAACATAAAACGAATACACACTATATTAGGAAGCAATTCAATCATAATTACTTCTCAATTTCAAGCATGAATTCATAATTTCGAATCTGACTTTTCATTAAACTAGTTGGAGGACTAGTTAGCATTTTATCATATCTTCTTAATTACTAATCCAAAATTAACTTATCATATACCGTTGGAAAGGTATTAAACTCAATTTTACACTCAAGGGATCCTCATATTTTTATCTTATTCGAATCAATACAGTTTATTGCTTAATTACACTCATTTCGGTAAATCTAGGCAGCTTGTACTGTCCAACTTTAAAAATTCATATCTCTTAATTTACATACTGAAATTGAGTTCCGTTTTCTCTCAATAATTCTAGACATATCAAAGTTTATACAGTATAAATTTCAGCTTGAAAAACCTTATATCCAATTTTTGGTGAATTTCCAAAGTTACAGTTTTTACATTGTACACCACTGGACAACTTTCTTAACTTATACTTTAACTTAAAAATTCACCTAATCACATACTTGAATCTAAAATTCCTTCATGGTATGACTTATACTATTTTCCATGACCTTTTACAGTCCATAAAGATTTTCGATTTCAACAATTAAGTATTCAATTTACCGATTTCTCCAAATCAGTCCCTAATCTCCATAACTTTCGATTACATGTCCATTTTTAGTTCTAATCAAAATATCATCTTTTTAACTCATTTTTCCAGCAACCAATAATCATTTATAACAAAATATTCATTTCTTCACAACTCTCTCCTAGTGAGAATTTTCAGATTTTAATCCCTAAGTATAGAAATTTTCCAAATGTTCAAGATTTTGCATTTTCTTTCAAAACAACCCCCTCATGACTCTATTCATATTTTCTTAATAAGTTTTCACATATTTCATTAGTTCATCTTGTTATTTCATTCAAGATTCATATAATTTCATGTTCATACAAGTTTTAGGTTTGCATGCATGGTTTTAAACTCAACCGAATAGTTACAAGGAGTAGGAAGCTTACTTTTTAATTTCTTGACAATACTAGCTATCTTCTTCAATTTCCTAGCTTAAATCTTCCACCATGCAAGCAAAACCTCACCATCTTTAGCTCTCAAATTTTCAGACTTTAGAACTTCTCTCACCCCTATTTTTCTCTTTTCTTCACGACAAAAGAGAGGAAAATGATGAAGGAAGACAAGCTTCCTTAATCTAGGTGATTTGATGGCTTACTAAATTACCCAAGAGCCCTTTTGTCTATCTCTTTTATTTTTATTTTACTAAGGGCAGCCCCAAGGATATTTTATCATTAACGTGCAAATTCCATTCTTTATAAACATTTTAATTTGGTCATCAAATTCCCTTGTTACATGCTTTCTTGAATTTTCTCAATTTCATCTGATTTCTCAAGGAGATGTAATGTTATCTTATTTCTTTTTATTCTTTTAATATCATACTATCGATCTTGTTATCACTAACTCAAATTCACTAATTTACCAATCGGCTAAACTACTTAATTCAAATCTAATTTTCTTTCTAATCCGAATTGGTGCACTATTTGCCCAATTAAGAACTTTAGGGACCAAATTGCATAATTCACAAAGTTGCAAACTCAATTTGCTTCTAAGAATAAATAAATAATATTACTTTTACGGCTTTAAATTCTAGGACGGAAATGTGGGTGTTACAACGTCCGTTCCTTAGCACAGCAAACACGAAAGTAGAAGTAATGAGCGACCTTTTATCCATGGAATTTAACGGTGAGGTAGTAGAATTCGATGTTTATAAGGCAATGAGGTATCCTGATCAGGTTGAATTCATTAACTCAATTGATATTGTTGATCCATGTATAGAAGAGTATGCGAATACTAATGTTTTTGATAACTTTAGTATCGACTATGAGCTTTGCGACAATGAGGCAGAAAGGGAGAACGAACTTGTTTCCTTTATTAGTTTTGATTTAGCTTTAATTCCATCTAAGACTAAAACTTTTCCATCTATTTTGCAGGCTCCGAAGTTGGAATTAAAGAAACTCACATCTCACCTTAAGTACGCCTTCTTGGGAAATAATGATACCATACCGGTTATCATTTCGAACAAATTAACCGGAGAGGAGGAAGTCGACCTTGCCACAGTCCTGCGAAAGTATAAAGAAGCAATCGGTTGAACGGTTGCAGACATCAAAAGACTTAGCCCCTCAACTTGTACGCACAAGATCAAAATAAAGGAAGGGGAAAACCCGTCTCGACAAGGTCAGCGACGCTTGAATGATCCCATGATGAAGGTAGTACAAGCCAAAATTCAAAAACTTTTAGACGCCGATATTATATATCCAATCTCGGATAGCGAGTGGGTAAGTCCTATTCATGTTGTTTCTAAAAAAAATGGCGTTACGATAATCAGAAATGAAGAAGGTGAGTTAGTTCCAACTCGAGTTCAGAATGGATGGTGAGTTTGCATAGATTACAGGAAGTTGAATTTTCTAACCCGAAAAGATCACTTTCCTTTACCATACATTGATCAAATGATTGAAAGATTAGCTGGTAAATCTCACTATTGTTGTCTCGATGGTTTTTCAGGTTTCTTTCAAATTCCCGTAGCACCCTAAGGACCAAGAGAAGACCACCTTTACATGCCCATTCGGAACCTTCGCCCATCGACGAATGTCGTTTGGACTATGTAACGCTCCGGCTACATTCCAACGATGTATGGTAAGTATATTTTCATATTATATTGAGAAGAGGATTGAAGTGTTTATGGATGACTTCATTGTATATGGAGATTCTTTTGGTGAGTGCTTGCTTAATTTAACTAATGCATTAAAACACTACATTGAGTTTAACCTTGTACTTAATTACGAAAAATGTCACTTCACGGTTAACAAAGGCTTAGTTTTAGGACATATAATATATTCTGAAGGAATTTCTATTGATAAGGCTAAGACAGACATTATCCGCTCACCTCCATACCCCACAATTGTGAGGGATATCTGCTCTTTTCTTGGACATGCAGGTTTCTACAGGCGATTTATAAAAGACTTCTCAAAGATAGCACAACCACTATGTCGGCTACTACAGAAAGATGTAGAGTTCGACTTTACATCCGAATGCAGGAAATCGTTTGATACAATTAAGGGGAAACTTGTATCTGCGCCGATAGTGCAACCGCCCGATTGGAACTTGCCGTTCGAAATTATGTGCGACGCCTTAGATTTTAGTGTTGGACCAATACTTGGTCAAAGGAAAGGACGAGAGTCTCATGTCATCGCCTATGCGTCAAGAACGCTTGATCCAATGTAACACAACTATTCAACTACAGAAAAAGAACTGTTTGCTGTAGTTTTTGCTTTAGATAAATTCCGTTCTTATTTACTTGGGACTAAAAATATTGTTTTTTTTTACCATGCAACCTTGCGTTATCTGATGAGTAAGAAGGAAGCAAAACCGAGGCTGATCCGGTGGATTTTACTCCTTCAGGAGTTTAATCTCGAGATAAAAGACAAGAAGAGGAGTGAAAATTTAGTGGCCGATCACCTTAGCCGAATCCAACTGACCAATTTGGATTCGCATATTAATGACGAGTTCCCTGAAGAAAATTTGATGATGGCGCAAGCTTCAACACCTTGGTTTGCAGATATCGTGAATTATTTGGCTACAGGTGAATTGCCCCTTGACTTGCCACGATCAGAAATTAACCGAATCAAGAGGGAATCCAGGTTCTATATTTGGGATGATCCCTACCTTTGGAGACATTGTTCTGATCGGGTAATACGACGGTGTGTAACCGAAGATGAGGTAAAATCTAACCGAATCAAGAGGGAATCCAGGTTCTATATGCATGCGGTGAACACTATAGAACTAAAAGGACAGCTCATAAAATTCTTGAATGTGGATTCTATTGGCCGAATATTTTTCGTGACACATATTTATTTTGCAAATCTTGTGATAAGTGTTAAAGAGTTGGTAACTTAAGCCGGCGTAATGAAATTCCCCTAAATCCTATTCATGTTTGCAAAATATTTGATGTGGGGAGGGGGTAGATTATATAGGGCCATTTGTATCATCGTTTGGTAATTTTTATATTATATTCGCTGTTGATTATGTTTCGTGATGGGTTGAGGCTAAAGATACAAAAAATAATGATGCTAAAACCACTGTCAAATTTTTAAAAGATTATATTTTTTCCAGGTTTGGCACACCGAGAGCGCTGATATGCGACAGAGGAAAACATTTTATCAATCGAGTCATTGATGCGCTAAAGAAAAAAATTGGCGTCACCCAACGCATCGTGACGTCGTACCATCCACAAACGAATGGTCAGGCGGAGGTATCAAACCGCGAAATCAAGACCATTCTTAAAAAGATCCTGAAACCCGATCGGAAGGATTAGAGCGTTAAGCTGAAAGACGCACTATGGGCATATCAGACAGCGTATATGAGTCCTAATGGGATGTCTCCTTATCGCCTTGTCTTTGGTAAGCCGTGTCATTTAACGATTGAATTGAAGCACCGCTCGCGTTGGGCAGTCCAAAAATGCAACATGGAAATGGATCTAGTTGGCGAAACGTGTAAACTCGATATCCATGAGTTGCAAGAAATTCAAAAAATGCCTACCACAGTTCGAAAATATTTAAGGAAAAAAATAAAGATTTTCACGATCGTAATATTGCATTTAAATCATTTTATATTGGTCAAAATGTTTTATTATTTAACACTAAATTAAAACTTTTTGCAGGTAAATTACGATCAAAGTGGCTCGGACCGTACAAAGTGTAACCCCCTCGTCCCGGTCTGGTCGGATGACCGGTCCGAGTGGGCCACACGGGGAAAACCGAAGCGAAACCCGTTAAGGCTTCCCCTCGGTTAACGACCCAGAAAATTTCCTTTTTATTTTATCTTGTCTATAGGCATAATTAAATCCTATGTAGGACACAGCAGCGGAAAATACAAACAATGCAACATACTCCGACCAACCAAAACATTAAACAGCTCATTTTAGTCCTTTACAGCAGGCCGTTTCGAAACGCCCTTAAGGTGTTCCGAAACGCCTTGACTTAGTCAACAGGCCAGGGTCAACCACAGGGTGACCGTTTCGAAACAGGGATGACCAGTATCGAAACGACCCTGACGGTCAAATTCTCGTGGTCAACGATATTTGATCGTTTTGAAACATCAAAGGCCCGTTTCGGAACGCCTTTATCTCGTCAATTTCTAAAAATTCCAGTAGCAAAAATGTTCCGAAACGACCCTCATCCATTTCGAAACGGCAGGCCAAATGCAAAGGGACCGTTCCGAAACAGGGTGGCCCGTTCCGAAACGCCCCCTGTCTGCAGACTCATTTTGGTTGTTTTAAGGCACAAGGGTGCCCCAAAACACCACCAAAACACACTTCAACATTAAAACACATAAACCTAAGGCAACCCAACTATCGTAGCATGCTTTAACAAGATTAGGACGAGTCTAAACACTAAGATAAGACTTCACAAATCGTGCATTCATACAACATCATTCAAACATAAAGGCAACCTCTAAGGCACAAGGCTAACATTCATAATAAGCAATTTAGGCATGGGTTACAATTCAACATGGCCACACAAACCATACAAAAGCAAGATATCAAGGAGTCTAAACAAGCTCCTAAACAACTAGCAACAATCCATCAAAACAACACATGTCCCATTGCTCAAACTATTACATGTTCAACATTTAAAAGTCATACTTGATGTACTCAAGTCAACAACCACACTTGGAGGCCCTCCACTTGCTCGAGCAACCCGCGAACTAAGGATCTGCAATGTTGAACAAAGAGAGCGTAAGCAATGATGCTTAGTGAGGGTAAGCTCTAAAAACAAACCTCAACATTGCAGGGCCCGAGCACGATCTAGCCAAGGTAAAACACAAATTTACCAAGGATCCACAAAAGCCACAAGGTAAGGGTGCATGAGCAATAGACAATATAAATGCCATGATCAGAAACTCAAATCCACAATACATGTATTCACATTCAAGTATCCCATTAAAGATCATAAACCTCAACACATTGATACACATATCAAACAACATTGACACCTAGCTATGACCCGAATACGTGGATAGACATGTTGGAACTCACATCCAACAACCACATTACCTCACGGTGGGATTACACTCATCACCGGCCTCGCGGAGGGGATTCCACTCATCCTCGCGCCCCGTCGATAGGATTCCACTCATCACCGACTATATTTAAATACAATTTCCGGGCGAACCCGTGCTCCTCCTTGGTGACTCAACGCCACCAAGGCCACGCGCGACTTTTGACTCATGTGTACACACTAACATCCTAATGATCGATCATTTGTATTCAAGTATACTAGTGCCAACATTTACTCATTTCAATCAATTCCGTGCTTAGCACGTACTCACCAACAACCATCATCATGCGTGTCTCAAGCATCACAAGTCATATCTCATCTCACATGTATAATACAATATACATAAGCATTCACATCACATTTCATACGAGATATACACAACCACATAAGTGAGTTCATCCAAAGGCTCTATATCAAGTTTAGGATTAGGCTACCACCCTAATCCTAACTCTAGGTGGGTCTACCAAGCCCAACCTAGTCCATATACTCAAACCAGCCATTTTAAAACCATTTAAAACAATTAACCACTCACCTAAACTTCCAAGCTCAAAGACCAAGCAAGCGACCGTCTTCAATTCTCCGGATTCACTTCCGATGCTTCACCGATGCCCAAACTCGATTCTAATCAATCCCAAACACAAACAAAACATTCGCAATCAATAACTCATCATCGGAATTAACCCGGATTAACATTATCAAGCATCCAACACTCAAAACAAGTCCAAAACAGAATTTTCGAGCAACCCACAAAACCCACTGAAATCTTCCATTTCAAGCATCCAATCAACCTTCAAATACACCCAAAGTAACCCTCATATATCATACTACCAACAGCCCCCAAAATCCAACATTAACCAACCCCAAAAACCACTTTAAAACCCTCCAAAAAAAACCCCCTTGAAACACAATTCCGAAAATTGCCCAAAATCATTTGAAATTCACATATGATATACCATTTGACCTCTATATACCATAACTAAGCATATCAAATCAAAACATTTCATTTATCAACATAAAGATCTCATTTTAATCAAAATATTCAAAACTTCCATTTTCTAAAAACTTCATGAAAACGAAAATAAAAGGTACTTTCATGGAGAGGGAGGTGAGCGGAAGTCAAAAATGCCATTACCTTTCAATTTGGAGTTGAAATGGGGAGGCAATGTGATGAAATAGTGCACTACCATGGAGGGGGGGAGTTTGTCGTGGGTTTTTGTTGAGAGAGGGGGAAGATGAGTGAAATTTTGGTATTTTAGTGGTTTTGTTTTATTCTTTTAAAATCAAAAGACCCATTTACCCTTAATGAATTTGGCTATTCACAAGGAAGGGAAATCCATGGTGAATTGGAGTTTTAATCTTAATACATGGTCAACCCAAATTAATTATTTTGAAAACAAAAACCCTTAATATTATTTAAATTCTAAAACCGAGCCCAAATAATATTAAAATATTATTTTTACCTAACCCCTAAACCCGGGTGTTACAACTCTCCCCCACTTAAGGAATTTCGTCCCCGAAATTACCTGGTGGAAACAAATACGGAAACTGCTCAATCATATCTGCTTTCCTCTCCCACGTGGCCTCTTCCACACCTCTATGTCTCCACAACACTTTGACCAACTCTATGGTCTTGCCACGCAACACCTTGCTATCAGAAGCAAGTATCTCAACGGGTTCTTCATTATAGGACAAATCCGGATTTAAATCTATCTCCTCAACGGGCATCATATGTGAAGGATCCGATCTATATCTCCTAAGCATGGACACATGGAAGACATCATGGATCTTCTCTAACTCAGAAGGTAACCTCAAACGATAAGCTACAGGTCCAATCCGCTCAACTATCTCATACGGACCAATGAACCTCGGACTCAACTTGCCCTTCCGGCCAAATCTCATTACTTTCTTCCACGGAGATACTTTCAGAAACACTTTCTCACCCACTGAGTACTCAATCTCTTTCCTCTTCAAATCTGCATAAGACTTCTGACGATCGGAAGCTGCTTTCAAACGGTCACAAATCAACTTTACTTTGTCGGTAGTTCCCTTAAGCAAGTCTGGCATAGGTAACAATCTCTGACCTGTCTAAGCCCAACAAATTGGAGTCCTACATCGTCTACCATACAAAGCCTCATAAGGTGCCATCTGAATGCTAGACTGATAACTGTTGTTGTAAGCAAACTCAACCAACGGTAAGTGCTTCTCCCAAGAACCCTGAAAATCAATCACACAACAACGAAGCACCCTCTAGAATTTGTATCACTGGCTCTGACTGCCCATCGGACTACGGATGATAAGATGTGCTGAAATGCAATCGGCTACCTAAAGCACTATGCAAGCAACCCCAGAATCTCGAGGTAAATCTAGGATCCCTATCTGAAACAATAGACTTCGGAACTCCATGAAGTCTCACAATCTCACGGATGTACAAGTTTGCCAACTTGTCTAAGGAATCAGTAGTGTTCACTGCTAAAAAGTGAGCACACTTAGTGAACCTATCAACAATCACCCAAACAGAGATCTTCTTCGAAGGAGACAAAGGCAACCCCGACACAAAATCCATGGTGATCCTCTCCCATTTCCATTCCGGAATCTTCAAAGGCTGTAGCAAACCTGAAGGAACCTGATGTTCTGCCTTCACTCTCTGACAAACCATACAACGGCTCACATACTCGGCTACATCTCTCTTCAAACCAACCCAGAAGTAATCATTCTTCAAATCTCGGTACATTTTGGTACTACCCGGATGCATATAAAAGGGACTCGAATGTGCTTCACTCAGAATCTGACGTCTCAACTCAACATCTTCTGGTACAACAATTCTATCTCTAAAGCACAACAAGCTCTCACCACTGAAACTATACTCAGTTGGTCTTCCTTCGGCTATGTCCTGAACATGAGGAACTAAGCTCACATCTTGCAACTGTTTCTCTCTAATCAACTGAATCAAAGAAGGCTTCACTTGCAACTCGGTGATCAAACCACCATCATCGGATACATTCAATCTAGCAAACATAACTCTCAACTCAACGACCACTTTTCTACTCAAAGCATCGGCTACTACATTTGCTTTACCCGGATGGTACTCAATGGTCAAATCATAATCTTTTAACAACTCTAGCCATCTTCTCTGTCTCAAGTTCAACTCTTTTTGTGTCATCAAGTACTTCAAGCTCTTATGATCGGTGTAAACTATACACTTCTCACCATACAAATAATGACGCCAAATCTTCAATGCAAACACAACTGCGGCTAGCTCTATGTCATGAGTAGGATAGTTCTTCTCATAGATCTTCAACTGTCTAGAAGCATAAGCAACAACTCTCCTATCTTGCATCAAAACACATCCTAGGCCTACGTAGGAAGCATCACTGTAAATCACAAACTCCTTACCTGAAACAGGTTGCACTAACACTGGAGCATTCGTCAAAGCTTCTTTCAATTTCTCAAAGGCCTTCTGTCTTGCATCTGACCATTCAAATTTGACTCATTTTTGCAACAATTTAGTCAAAGGAGCAGCTACTCTAGAAAAACCATCAACAAATCTCCTATAGTAACCGACTAATCCTAGGAAACTCCTAATCTCGGTCACAGACTTAGGTTGTTTCCACTCAACAATAGCCTCAATCTTTGATGGATCAACCAGGATGCCTTCGGCCGAAACAACATGGCCAAGAAATACAACCTCTCGAATCCAGAACTCACATTTACTAAGCTTCGCATACAACTGATTTCTCAACAATCTCTGTAAAACAAATCTCAAGTGCTCATCATGCTCTTCTTCTGTCTTCGAGTACACAAGTATGTCATCAATGAAGACAACTACAAAACGGTCTAGATAGTCTCTAAAAATTCTGTTCATCATGTCCATGAATGCTGCAGGTGCATTTGTGAGCCCAAATGGCATCACAAGGAACTCATAGTGACCATATCTAGTCCTAAAAGCTGTCTTCGGAACATCACACTCTTTCACCTTCAACTGATAGTACCCGGATCTCAAATCTATCTTCGAGAACACTGAAGCGCCTCTCAACTGATCAAACAAATCATCTATACGAGGCAACGAATACTTGTTCTTCACAGTCAACTGATTCAACTGTCTATAGTTAATACACATGCGCATGCTACCATCTTTCTTTTTCACAAACAACACTGGAGCACCCCACGGAGAACTACTAGGTCTAATGAAACCACGGTCTAATAATTCTTGCAACTGACTCTTCAATTCTTTCAACTCTTTCGAAGCGATACGATACGGAGCTATCGAAACTGGATTAGATCCTGAAACTGTCTCAATCACAAACTCAACATCTCTGTCAGGAGGCAAACCCGGCAACTCTTCAGGAAACACATCCGGAAAGTCACACACTGTTCTGATATCTTTCGGTCTAGCTTCACTCATATCCGGATTCATAACATAAGCTAAATAAGCCCCACATCCAGAGTCCATCAACCTATGAGCCTCTAAAGCTGACACCACATTGGACAAGAACTTAATGTTCTCGCCTACCACTACTACCTCGTAGTCATCAGAAAGCTTCAAAGAAATTCTCTTTGTCTCAAAATCCACACTAGCCCGATGCTCAACCAACCAGTCCATACCTAGAATAATATCAAAACCATAGAAAGGAAGTTCCATCATATCAACTGAGAACACATGACCCTGAATCTTCAGTGAACACCTCTTATACATACGTCTAACCACAACTGTCTCACCAAAAGAACTAGTAACATGCATACCTACATCTAAGATCTCGACAGGGATATCTAACTTCTGTGCATGCTCACTCAAAATGTAGGAATGCGTAGAACCCAAATCAACCAAAGAAAGAAAAGACATAGACTGTAACTCAAAATTACCTGCTATCACATCGGTGTCGTTCCCGGCCTCTCTTTGAGCATAGACCCTCGCTGGTCCTCCCGCCTCTGGCTGCACAGCCACAACATGAGCAAGATTCCTCTGAGCATCTACCCTAGGTGCATCAGCCCTAGGCTGGAAGTAGCCACGACCACGCCCACGGCCTCTCTAAAAATCATTCGCTCTCGCAGGAGCCTGAGCAATGTTCGGTGCCTAAGCCGCCTGATGCGGACAATCCCTCCTAAAGTGGTCCCTCGAACCACAGTTCCAGCAAGCATGGAAGTTACCCCAACACTCACCAGCGTGCTGTCTCCTACAACGGGTACACTTGGGAAAACGCCCTCCTTATCTATGGCCCCTACCATGGTGGCCACCGCCACGTCTATGATCAAACTGATGTCCTCCACCTCTGTGCCTCTTGGCGTCTCTACCATCAAAGTGGTTATGCCTCTTGCCAGAACTAGAACCACCAGATCGTTTGGCCGAACCCAAACTATGCTCCAAATCCTTGGCCCTCGCGACCAATACATCAAAGTCTGAGTAGTCAGAAGCTAGCGTATACCTCTTAACCTCTTCATTCAATCCGTAGCGGAATCGGTTACAGCGTTCCACTTCAGTATGAACCAACTCTGGGGCATACTGACTCAAGCGAACAAAGCAGATCTCATAATCAGTCACAGAAGCCTCTCCCTGAGTGAGAGCCATGAACTCTCGCTTCTTCTCATTGAGGTACCTCGGTCCCAAGTACCTCTTCCTGAAAGCGGACTCAAAGAATTCCCAATCAATCTCTGTCTCTGGAACTCCGGTA
This sequence comes from Hibiscus tridactylites, assembly GCA_958450335.1. Taxonomy (NCBI): domain Eukaryota; kingdom Viridiplantae; phylum Streptophyta; class Magnoliopsida; order Malvales; family Malvaceae; genus Hibiscus; species Hibiscus tridactylites. The sequence goes on from OY288283.1 coordinate 24,422,078, forward strand.
GTAATGGTGACCCACCAGGTGTAGGCATCACCCTGAAGCAACGAGATCACACAACCCAACCTACGTGCGCCCGCACAACCCATCTGAGCCAAGATACGAACTGTCTTCTCCAACCATAACTCCGATCTCTCCGGAGTAGATCCTCTAAACTCCTCGGCCCCCAAGCTACGGAGCCTCTCTAAAGGTAGACTAGCATCGTCACACCTAGGCTGAGCTGCAGCCTGAGCTCCCGCAATTGCGGCCTGAAATGCTCCCGCTATCGCTTGCACTAGCGGAGTCATGTCAATTCTAGCTGGACCTTGGCCTCCTTGGCCACCTTGAGGTCCATTTCCTCCGGCTCCATCCTCGCCCCCAACTCCAGGTGGAGGAGGTGGTGGTGGAGCGCCAACTCCCGCGGCCACCGGCCCTTCTATGTGAGCCTCCACACCAATTGCTGGCTCAATAGGAGCCGCAACCCGTGGTTCCTGACGAACCACCCTCGGTCTACCTCTCAGTCTAGACATCGCTCTCACAGATATCAACTACAACCACAACAACAAAACATACAAGCTGGGTTAGCAAGGCAAGGCTTCCAAGTGTTCAAGTACGTTCCCTCACTTAAAAATCATTTTTCCACTGTAATAGTAGCAATGAGACTCACACACACATGCTTTTGAATAAACAATCAATCATACTTGTCAAACAAGCAACCATTCTTTCAAGGCAAGCAAACACCGTGCATATCAATCAAAAACTTGAACTTACCTCACTTACCTGCCCAAGGTCTCGGTAACCTTAGGCTCTGATACCAACAAGTGTAACCCCCTCGTCCCGGTCTGGTCGGATGACCGATCCGAGTGGGCCACACGGGGAAAACCGAAGCGAAACCCGTTAAGGCTTCCCCTCGGTTAACGACCCAGAAAATTTCCTTTTTGTTTTATCTTGTCTATAGGCATAATTAAATCCTATGTAGGACACAACAGCGGAAAATACAAACAATGCAACATACTCCGACCAACCAAAACATTAAACAGCTCATTTTAGTCCTTTACAGCAGGCCGTTTCAAAACGCCCTTAGGGTGTTCCGAAACGCCTTGACTTAGTCAACAGGCTAGGGTCAACCACAGGGTGACCGTTTCGAAACAGGGATGACCAGTATCGAAACGACCCTGACGGTCAAATTCTCGTGGTCAACGATATTTGACCGTTTCGAAACATCAAAGGCCCGTTTCGGAACGCCTTTATCTCGTCAATTTCTCAAAATTCCAGTAGGAAAAATGTTCCGAAACGACCCCCATCCGTTTCGAAACGGCAGGCCAAATGCAAAGGGACCGTTCCGAAACAGGGTGGCCCGTTCCGAAACGCCCCTTGTCTGCAGACTCGTTTTGGCTGTTTTAAGGCACAAGGGTGCCCCAAAACACCACCAAAACACACTTCAACATTAAAACACATAAACCTAAGGCAACCTAACTATCGTAGCATGCTTTAACAAGATTAGGACGAGTCTAAACACTAAGATAAGACTTCACAAATCGTGCATTCATACAACATCATTCAAACATAAAGGCAACCTCTAAGGCACAAGGCTAACATTCATAATAAGCAATTTAGGCATGGGTTACAATTCAACATGGCCACACAAACCATACAAAAGCAAGATATCAAGGAGTCTAAACAAGCTCCTAAACAACTAGCAACAATCCATCAAAACAACACATGTCCCATTGCTCAAACTATTACATGTTCAACATTTAAAAGTCATACTTGATGTACTCAAGTCAACAACCACACTTGGAGGCCCTCCACTTGCTCGAGCAACCCGCAAACTAAGGATTCGCAATGTTGAACAAAGAGAGCGTAAGCAATGATGCTTAGTGAGGGTAAGCTCTAAAAACAAACCTCAACATTGCAGAGTCCGAGCACGATCTAGCCAAGGTAAAACACAAATTTACCAAGGATCCACAAAAGCCACAAGGTAAGGGTGCATGAGCAATAGACAATATAAATGACATGATCATAAACTCAAATCCACAATACATGTATTCACATTCAAGTATCCCATTAAAGATCATAAACCTCAACACATTGATACACATATCAAACTACATTGGCACCTAGCTATGACCCGAATACGTAGATAGACATGTTGGAACTCACATCCAACAACCACATTACCTCACGGTGGGATTACACTCATCACCGGCCTCGCGGAGGGGATTCCACTCATCCTCGCTCCCCGTCGATGGGATTCCACTCATCACCGACTATATTTAAATACAATTTCCGAGCGAACCCGTACTCCTCCTTGGTGACTCAACGCCACCAAGGCCACGCGCGACTTTTGACTCATGTGTACACACTAACATCCTAATGATCGATCATTTGTATTCAAGTATACTAGTGCCAACATTTACTCATTTCAATCAATTCCGTGCTTAGCACATACTCACCAACAACCATCATCATGCGTGTCTCAAGCATCACAAGTCATATCTCATCTCACATGTATAATACAATATACATAAGCATTCACATCACATTTCATACGAGATATACACAACCACATAAGTGAGTTCATCCAAAGGCTCTATATCAAGTTTAGGATTAGGCTACCACCCTAATCCTAACTCTAGGTGGGTCTACCAAGCCCAACCTAGTCCATATACTCAAACCAGCCATTTTAAAACCATTTAAAACAATTAACCACTCACCTAAACTTCCAAGCTCAAAGACCAAGCAAGCGACCGTCTTCAATTCTCCGGATTCACTTCCGATGCTTCACCGATGCCCAAACTCGATTCTAATCAATCCCAAACACAAACAAAACATTCGCAATCAATAACTCATCATCGGAATTAACCCGGATTAACATTATCAAGCATCCAACACTCAAAACAAGTCCAAAACAGAATTTTCGAGCAACCCACAAAACCCACTGAAATCTTCCATTTCAAGCATCCAATCAACCTTCAAATACACCCAAAGTAACCCTCATATATCATACTACCAACAGCCCCCAAAATCCAACATTAACCAACCCCAAAAACCACTTTAAAACCCTCCAAAAAAAACCCCCTTGAAACACAATTCCGAAAATTGCCCAAAATCATTTGAAATTCACATATGATATACCATTTGACCTCTATATACCATAACTAAGCATATCAAATCAAAACATTTCATTTATCAACATAAAGATCTCATTTTTAATCAAAATATTCAAAACTTCCATTTTCTAAAAACTTCATGAAAACAAAAATAAAAGGTACTTTCATGGAGAGGGAGGTGAGGGGAAGTCAAAAATGCCATTACCTTTCAATTTGGAGTTGAAATGGGGAGGCAATGTGATGGAATAGTGCACTACCATGGAGGGGGGGGGGGAGTTTGTCGTTGGTTTTTGTTGAGAGAGGAGGAAGATGAGTGAAATTTTGGTATTTTAGTGGTTTTGTTTTATTCCTTTAAAATCAAAAGACTCATTTACCCTTAATGAATTTGGCTATTCACAAGGAAGGGAAATCCATGGGTAATTGGAGTTTTAATCTTAAAACATGGTCAACCCAAATTAATTATTTTGAAAACAAAAACCCTTAATATTATTTAAATTATAAAACCGAGCCCAAATAATATTAAAATATTATTTTGACCTAACCCCTAAACCCGGGTGTTACACAAAGTGACTGATATTTTTTCACATGGTGTAGTGGAAATTAAAAGTAATTCCGGAGAGTCATTTAAAGTTAACGGTAAACGGATTAAACCGTACTATGACAATGCCCCGGTTGGTCTAGTCGAGGAAATTCGTCTAATCGAACATGTCACTTGAATGAGGTCGTCAAGCTGGTGACGTTAAAAAAGCGCTTAATGGGAGGCAACCCATTTCTTTTTCTTTTACTTTAATTATTTTTTTCGAATATTTTTACTCTTTTTATTTTTATTTTATCTCATTTTAATTTTCTTTAAATTTATCCATGTCATTTTATTTCGAATTTATCTTCTTCTTTTTTCTGATAATCCCTTGCTAATTGAATTCTTGGTTGAATATGTGTAGGAATTTAAAACACGGTGGCAAATTCCTTGGACCATGGCTTATCATTTTATCCCAACCTCGAAAAAAAATCATCCTTTATCACTTTGTTTTTCTTGTTTAAATCCAAACTCCCATTTCTCTTAATTTTTAAACCACACCTATTATCCTCATATTTTAAAACTTTTTTTAAACCTCTCTTTTATCATGTTAGGATTTAATTCCCCTATCAGGAATTTTAAAACCAAAACCATCTATTATTAGGAATTTTAAATTTGATTTATTCCCCTTTATCCCATAGTTAAACGTGATAACCTCATTTTTTATTTTATTTTTAAAAACAAATGCCACCACTTATATTTTATTCTAGCGACATCTTTTTCCCTAGTCATCTTCAACCTTCATCACCTGATCGTCCACCGTTACCACCACCATGGTCCGAACTCGGGAGCAAGCTCGCCTCCGCCCCTACACCAGACTCAGAGCCCACTACTGAAACATGCTCTTATGCAATCGGGGAGTATTTTCACTCTCTCTCTCTCTCTCTCTTGTTTTTTATTTTATGTTCATTTTGGGGGAAAATTACTTAATTGAGGGGAGTAAGAATTTGGGTCAAATTATTTTTCTTGCTTATCCGTTTGATTGTTCTCTTGATTTTATTTAATTTAAGTTACTTATTTAATCCTTAGTTTGGCCTTGTCTCAATGTTTCCGTATGATTTTGTATCTATCTTGTTAGAAATTTTAGGTTGCATGGTAGATTGTGGCATGATAGTCTTTCCATAAAATCCTTTTTATGACATTCTGTTAAGATTTGTGATGCTCGATTCCTTCAACCGATCTTGCTCGCCAAGTGTGGAGAAGTGGAATATTTGGGTGTTTTTGTGGGAATGGAAAGATAGACAATTTGCACAAGGATTTATAGCGGTTCAACCTTCTAACCAAGGTCTACATCCACTACCTTAGCTTCCCACTAAGAATTTCCAAACAAATTCACTAAGAATTTCGTCCCCTTTTCTCGGTTTAGGAGGAAACCGTTACAACGATCAAGCTTTCTACCCAAAGCTTGATCAAACATTCTCTTACACAAGAAAGACTTAGCAAACTAGAAATCCCTCTAGAAGGTATATGTTTGCACAATTAAAGCTCTCACCCAAAACCTAAACACTTGATCAAATTTGATAATTAAGCTCACAAGTGTTGTCTATACAATAAATTAAACAATAAAGCCCTAAGACAAAATCTTGATCATTATGATGTTGACAATTGAAGCATTAACCATCTATTGATGCTTGGAGGTCCCTTTTATACCCCTCTTTGAGTTTTTAGCCGTTACTAGCCGTTGGGGTTGAATTGGAGCCTTTATTTCCCACCATAAATGCAGTTCTGTAGCTTGGCGTATCGATACCCTTCAAACCGTGTCGATACGGTCCTGATAAGGAAGTAGACGTTGTGCACTTCAGCTGATGCGTATCGATACACTTACCTAGCGTATCGGTACAATCCTGCAGTTTAAAAGACCGTTGGGAAATATGACCGTTGGGGTAGTTAGGTGTATCGGTACGCGATATAACCGTATCGGTACGAGACTAGCCGTTGGACTGTTCCAAAACACATCGTATCGATACGGCTAAGCGTATTGGTACGGGTTTTGGCTACTGGAAAAATCATTCCAAAGCCTTGTAAAACCTTTAAACATATTTTCAAGTTATTTTTGACTAAAAACATATTTTAAATTCTTTTCAATTTAGTCCAAAACATTTTTCAAATATTATATCAAAACATTTAGTTCTACAATCTCCCCCTTTTTGATATAATAAAACTAACTTGAAAAATTGTTTGGAATTTCTCCCCCTTTGTGAAATATATTTGGAATAAGAAAATTGAGATTTGAAATCAATTAAAGCTCCCCCTTATTTATTTGAAAATTCAATTTTCAAACCATTTCTCCCCATTTTTGTTATATCAAAAAGAATTTAAGACACTTTTAAGCTCAAAATAACAATAGATGTTTAAATTTTGAAAATATTAAAATGTTTGGTTTTAAAATGGCTCCCCTTACTCAAAGCGTCATCAAAATGTTAGTCCAACATATATGATCATCTAGTTGAAATTAATAGAAAATAAATCAAATAAAAGTAAGAACAACTAGATTTTTACCACACTAGTACACAAGGGAGGATGTGAAACCTTCCTTCTTCAAGTGTCTTTCTTTGTGTGCATGAAGCTCCCCCTTAATGTTTGACTTGTTGATCAATCTCCATCGCACCTAGCAAAAGACAATCAAGTAATTTTTGGTATCCAAATTGCTTTGGATCCATAAACGTTAGTTGCACAAAATTTAGTCCTCTTAGGAATCCATTTTTCAATTTCATCCATTTTAGTTGAAGTACTTAGTCCTTTTGGGACCCAAATACTTCTAAAAACTTTACCATTTACAAATCTAGGGGCACTAGATTGTTTTACATAAAAATTTGATTTTCCTAGATTATTTTTCTTTTGAAGTTCATTGAAAATCAAATCTTTTTCCTTCTTAAGATCATCAACATCTTTTTGATGATCTTTTCCATCGTTTGAAGCAAGTTTTGTAAGTCTAAAACTTTAAGCTCAAAATCTTTAATTTTTGCTTCAAACTCTAAATTTGTTTTAAAAAGGCAAATCATTTTCGGTTTTTAACTTTGAAATCAATTTCTTGTTTTTCGAAAATGAAGCCTTGAACTCAAAAACTAATTTATCATAGGCTTCTTGTAACTCATCGAAAGAATATGAATTTGAACTAGATGAGTTAGAAGTTACCTCCCCCTCATTGAGGGTCATCAAGCATAGGTGGGCTACCTCATCATCGATGGAGTCTTCATCACTCTATGTGGCCACATATGCTTGCTTTGAAGATGATCCCTTCTTGTTGGACTTGTGGGATTCCTTCATCTTCTTTCTCGATTCATGCTTGGATTTTCCCATTTTGCTCTTCATGAATCGGGCAAATTTGTTGAAGAGATAGGCCATCTCTTCATCTTCGCTTTCCTCCTCACTTAGTTCAACATGATGGTATGTGGAGGATTTGAGAGCAACGGCACTTGCATTGATGCCTAGCTCCATGATATTCTTCTTCCTCATAGCTCTAATTTCTTTCTTCTTATTCTCATCTTCTTTGTTTTTCTTCATAATTTGGTGAGTGAGAAGTGACCCCATGAGCTCATCAAGCTTCAAAGTCTTGAGGTTCTTGGCTTCGATGATGACGGTCCTTTTTGAGTCCCATGACTCGGGAAGGGAGTAGATGAGCTTTCGGACAAGCTTCTCTTCCAGGATGGCTTCTCCATAACCTTTAAGACCATTGGTGATAGTGGAGAACCTATTAAACATCTTCTCGATGTTCTCTTCTAGATCCATCTTGAAGTTCTCATACGCTAAGATGAGGAGATCGATCTTGGTCTTCTTTACTTCATTGGTTCCCTCGTATGTGACTTCAAGCTTGTCTCATACCTCTTTGGCACTCTCACAAGAAGATATTTTCTCATAGATGTTTGGGCCAAATGCACAAAAGAGGATGTGCAAGGCTTTGCAATTAAGCTCCATCTTCTTGTGATCGTTGGCACTCCACTCCGCCTTGCTTCATTGTGGCACGAACGGACCATCTTCTACTATGTCACAAAGCTTGTAGTCCTTTGACTTTATGAAGAACTTCATCCTTGTCTTCCAATGGGTATAGTGAGTTCCATCGAAGAAGGGTGGTTTGTCGATGGATTGCGCCATGAGCCGGTTGTATGAAATGATGATCGAGCTTGCCGGATCTTCTCAATAGGATGTTAATTCTCTTTAATTGAGCCAAGATCTGATACTAATTGTTGAGATTTGTGGTGCTCGATTCCTTCAACCGATCTTGCTCGCCAAGTGTGGAGAAGTGGAATATTTGGGTGTTTTTGTGGGAATGGAAAGATAGACAATTTACACAAGAATTTATAGTGGTTCAACCTTCTAACCAAGGTCTACATCCACTACCTTAGCTTCCCACTAAGGATTTCCAAACTAATTTACTAAGAATTTCGTCCCCTTTTCTCGGTTTAGGAGGAAACCGTTACAACGATCAAGCTTTCTACCCAAAGCTTGATCAAACACTCTCTTACACAAGAAAGACTTAGCAAACTAGAAATCCATCTACAAGGTATATGTTTGCACAATTAAATCTCTCACCCAAAACCTAAACACTTGAGAAAATTTGACAATTAAGCTCACAAGTGTTGTCTATACAATAAATTGAACAATAAAGCCCTAAGACAAATTCTTGATCATTATGATGTTGACAATTGAAGCATTAACCATCTATTGATGCTTGGAGGTCCCTTTTATACTCCTCTTTGAGTTTGTAGCCGTTACTAGCCGTTGGGGTTGAATTGGAGCTGTTGGAGCCTTTATTTCCCACCATAAATACAGTTCTGCAGCTTGGCGTATCGATACCCATCAAACCGTATCGATATGGTCCTAATAAGGAAGTAGCCGTTGTGCACTTCAGTTGATGCGTATCGATACGCTTACCTAGCGTATCGGTACGGTCCTGCAGTTTAAAAGACCGTTGGGAAATATGACCGTTGAGGTAGTTAGGCGTATCGATACGCGATACAACCGTATCGGTACGCGACTAGCCGTTAGACTGTTTCCAAACACACCGTATCGATACGGCTAAGCGTATCGGTACGAGTTTTGGCTACTGGAAAAATCATGTAGTTGAAACCTTAAGGCGTATCGGTACAATACCAGACCGTATCGGTACGGGTACTTGAAAAGCTTGGTTTTGACTACTTTAAATGTACTTTAAATCATTCCAAAGCCTTGTATAACCCGTAAACATATTTTCAAGTTATTTTTGACTAAAAAATATTTTAAATTCTTTTCAATTTAGTCCAAAACATTTTTCAAATATTATATCAAAACACTTAGTTCTACACATTCCTTACTCTATTAATTGACATGATGCTTACCTAGGTACATAAGACAATTTTTGTGAGTTTTTTTAGCTTAATGAGCATGCATTATTTTTGCTCTTTGTTTCTTTGAGTGTGCCTAGCTAATTAGTTGCATTCTAGAATTTGTGGTTTAAATTCTTTTCGAGATTACATTATTTGAGTATGATGCTTAAATGTGATTGAGGCACTAGGTTTTAACCCTTTCTCTTCCCAAACAAATTGCCTAGCCTTTAATTATTTTCCCTTAGTGAAACAATTTTGAGCCTTGACCTTTTTTTAGATTCACCATATTTTAACCTAATCCGTTTTTTATTCTCCATTATTTTTGTCCCTTTTTCAAGACAAAATTATCTTTTAAAAAAAAACACATTCGAGTCATGCAGTCCAACAGAGTAGAAAACACAGTGCAGAAAAAAAGACTGTGCAGAAACTGTTTCTAATATGTAGTGCAGGAAAAAAAACTGTGCAGAAAATTATTCGAATCCACGGTAAAAAAGAGCAAAAAAAATAGCAATGCAGTTCAAAAAATATACTGCATAACGGTTTTGATTCGAATGAAAAGAAGAAGAAGAAGAAGAAATAGTTTCGAATAAATTTCTAGGATGATTTTTGTCTTGAATTTTAACCCTTATTTTTTTCGGCCTTTATCCTACCTGAACCTTAGCCCCGTTACAACCCTTTTAAGACCTCTTGATTTTTGCATCACATTCATACTTAGTAGTGGAGATTAGATTTAACCACAAGCCTATGGTAATGCTCTAATTAGTTTTGGCTCGAGTGATTTTCTCTACCCTTAAACACTTTGAGTGACATGAGCGATTCCTTGTGAGGGTACTTGGTTTGCATCATTATTGTTAGCAGGGTATTAGAATGTCGTTTTTGCTTAAATTATTTCTAAATATAGTCATTTATCTATTTGCTCCTTATTTTCTTTCATGTTTAGATACTTAGTCATACCGAAAACTTTGAGACTTCGTGAAATTAAGGATGACAACTTGAGCTTAGATTTGTTTAATTTGAGATACTTAAGGAAAAGCATCGAATAAGTGAGGGGAAATTTGATGAGTATTTATTTTGGTTGTGTTTTTGGTCCTTATTTCGATTAAATACAAGTTTGAGGGACTTAACTAGGTTGTTTTATGTTGTTTTCATGCAGGGGACGTAATACTGGAAATAAGCTGGAATACTGCAGAAAATGCTTGAGTCATGGGCATGAATCATGGCATGAATGCTGACTGGGCACCACGTCAGCGTCTTCTAGAAGCTGACGTCAGCAGCAGTGATAGCTTATCAAGCCGCTTATCAGATAGCATATCTCCGAATTTTTTAATCTTAAATTTTAAACTTTGGATAATTATTTTGTTTAATTTTTAATTATCATTTTAGGTTTACCTAGGTTATTTGAAACACTATAAATACCCCCTTTTGGGGTAAGACTTGTCATCAAATAATCAATCATCATTCAATTGAATTCATCACTTGAATCATTTCTCTTCCAAGTTTTCTTTCTTTTTTCCTTTTAGTTTTTTTTCTTGAGATTATTTCTAAAACGTCGAGCATAATTAATTTAATAACCATACTTGGCTAAATCTTCTTAAGCAGAAGGCTTATGCAATGACGCGTTCTCAAGGCGAGGTTCGAATTTATGCTTCAAACATTTCAGAAAATTTTCTCAATTTCGTCATACTTTATCTTCAAAATCAAAATGATTTTTAAACCCAAAGACTGACTTTGGAGAAAACAATTATTTTGATCTATCAAGTGAGAAGGAGGATCGGTTATTGAAACAAATCCGACTTCCAGGGAACACACTTAGTAAATATATTACTAAAGGAAATTGAGATTGAATCGTTTTTATAGAAATAACTTTTCGAGTTGGTTATGAGCTTAAAGAATTTGTTTTCTCAAACATTGAGTTGGTTTAAACGAATTATCAAAATTGAAGCTAAACATTGGGTTTGAAAATTCAGTTTACAAAGAAAACTCAAGGAGTGACCTTGTAGTAATTTCGCCAACAAGTTTTCGGAAATAAAAAATCTCTACTAATGAATCGAGTAGAACAAGTCAAAGCTTAGCCAAGGTTGAATATCTCTATTATTAGTTTTAACATTTTTAAACCATTCTTCTTGCTCTCTTAAATTATTACATTTCATTGCAACTCCCCCCCAAATCACACAAACTCAATTCCATCATCTCTTGGTTTAGAAACGTCAAAGGCGCAACAAGGAAAGTCCAAGTCCTTGTGGGTTCGGCTCCTACTTCCCTATCTATACTTAATTTAATTCCTTTATTTATTTATTTATTTGGAAGAATGAAATTATTCTTGACACGTTATGACGCGTGTCAGTCCATTTTTCTCTTTTCATCTTGTCTAGATGCATTATTATATCTTAAGGTGTGCATGCTAGCAGCGAGTGAAATCTCAAGTCAATCGAGCGTCGAATCGACATACAATTGCACGAATTTACAATTTAAAGACCAAATTCCAAATCTGGAAAATTACAAGGACTTAGTTAAGTTTGATGTTACCATTCCTCAATTAGTCAAGTTTCATGCTCACATATCAAATTTCAGCACAAAAAGATCAACTGAACTCATTCAATTGCAAGCATAACAATGAGGGACCAAAATGAAAGAATCTAAACCTTTAATGTCATATTAACAGAAATAACGACCAGGCGTACCGATATGGTCCCTAGGTGTACAGATACGCGAGGGCGTATCGATACAGATACTAAGTGTATCAATACTCGGGCTACAAACCAATTTCCCAGAATTCTAATAGCTCAAAATTGTATTGATACACCTCTACCCATACCGATACCTAGACCAAAAATACACTTACTCGTATCGATACACCTCTACTTGTATCGATACCTCTGGACCTGAAATTTCCAATTTTGCTAATTTTCATACAATCATGGATCCAAACATGCTTCATCAAACCCCAAACATATACACAACTAATCTAAAGATCAAACCAAGCCAGGACATCAAAGAAACATGCTCAAATCATAGCAACATACTTCAACCGGAAGTCAATAGGCATGCTACCTAGAAAACAAACCATCCAAAGGGTGAAATGTAAATCCAAAGCGATAACCAAACATATAAGGCCAATTACAAACCCACAGCAACAATATAAACTTGCTCAAAAAGGGAGTTTAGAAAAAACCCTCCCAAAACAACAATGAACCCCATTGTCTTTATTACTACTAGTCTAGTTTGAAACCATACTTTCAAATAGCCGAAGTACTTGGATTTCCTTCGCTTGCTCGCTGCCTCCAACCTTTAAATCTCTGCATTGATGGAAAAAGAGAGCGTAAGAACACTAGGCTTAGTGAGGAGTGCTCAAAACCAAACACCATCAATGCAACTAAAATCGGTTGTCAAACCACTTTGAAATCCCATTTCAAAACATTATCATGCCTTTTAAACCATGCAGTTTACATTTCAAAATCATGCATATTAAACCATATGCAACATGTATCATAAATCCATAGTAAAATCCCATTTGCAAACCCTCAACTTAAGCTTTCTCATGCATAACAACCTATATGCAAGGCTTAAGGAGTAAGTATGTATAATCCAACATCATACAACACAATCCATCAACATGATACATTATCAATTATATTGGCTTTCAAGTGATCATAATCCAAGTTCCACTTCACAAAATATTATATCAGATACACAGATTCAACAAGTGTCCTCTCAACACTTCATACAATCTCAATCGAAATTATGGTACCATCACCAACTGGTACAATCACAATCGGGTACAATCACAACCTCAATCATCGGTTAGATGTATAATCCACTAATGGGAATTTTCAGTACCATATAACCCCTCAACCGTTAGGGTACTCGTGGTGGAGTGTTCGGTACACATAAACCCCTCAACACCCGAGGCAACTTATTTATAGTGCACTATCAATTCTATGGTCAGTCAACTATATCCGATAACATTTTAAACCACATCACTTGCCAATATAATTCATTATTAACCATGTACCTCATTGTTTTTATAAGCAACATCCAAAACCATTTTCAATGCATTAAACCATGCATTAACAAGTATTCCTCATACTTACATGAACCATTTTCCAAATGCATTCATCATCAATATATGATCAAAATCAGTATAAAACATACTTAAATCATGCTTAAACATTAGGTACCATGTAATTACAAAACAAGTGCATAAAACCAATTTCGCCAAAACAAGACCGAGGGAGAAATCTCACCACACTTACTTTCGAGTTTAAACCAACGTTTCAAGCTTAATTTAAACTCCCAAAATAACCTTTAAACCATTTCAACACTGTAAACCATGTTCTCACTCACCGACAACGTAAAACCTCGTTCGCCGATGCTAACTACTCCTCCAAAGCTTCTGAAACGGTGCCACAAGCTTGAGAATCAACCTCTCCTGTTTTTACCACACAAAAATAGAGGATTCAATGCATCAAAATGAATTCACAAACCCAGCAACAACAATTCGCAACAACTCTAACCAAAACCCCTCCATAACAACTGAAAACAACACCAAATATCATCCAAACTTAACCCAGTCAAAACCTAAAAGTTTAAACCATAAATTATCCTCAATTAACATCCAAAAACAACCTAACATCATCCTTATACCTCCATCATTCAGTAAACACCCACAACTCCTCAAAAACTCATAACTAACAACCTGAAAATTAGAGATTCACATCGCTTCGGGATTCCAATGTTAAAACCAACTTATTAACTATATTAGTCAAAAAATCATGATTAAAACTAATCTAGAACTAAGCAAAACATATCCAAAATAAAAATCACATAATCTTACCAATTAAACCTTGATTTAACCAATTTTCCATAATTAAATCATTAAAACTCATTAGAAAACATATATTTGGATCAATAACTTGAGAATTTCAGTAAAGAGCCATTCATTAGAGGAGATGAACGAAGTTCACCTCTAATGTTGACTTCCCCCTTAATTGGATTGATTTACATGAGAAAACAAGATTAAAACAATAAGGTTTTGATAGAAAACAATTAAGAACCCATTTGAAATCAAAAGATTGAGGAAATCGAGAAGTTACTTGAGAATTTTAAAGAAGGAAAAGTGTTTGGTTAAAGAGAATTTGAGAGAAAATCTTTTAGAGAAAAGTTAGTTACGTAAAATTGGCTTAGGAAATTAATTCTCCAAACCTATTTATACTCTTCCCAAACCTTTTAAAAATAGCCAATTAAGGAGTAAAGTCTGATATTATACTTTTGGCAAATAGCTCCTTAAATATTCAAAGTTTTGATCTTTTTTCAAAACAGTCACTAAAAAAGTTTTTACATTCTTTACATTTTGGTCACTAGGCCAAAATGTCCAATTCCAAAAATCCATTTTTCAAAATTGACTTAACCAAAAACATCCATATACTAAATAATTATTTTATGATATTTTTCTATATTTTTGTCTCGCTCAAAAATATTTATTTCGATTTTTATCCTGAATTCGACTCGAATCTCTAATCCCAGTCCATCGGATTGTCGAACCAACCTAGAAACTCCTAGGCCCAAAACTGAGGTGTTGCATAGTAGGCGTTGTAAAGTACTGGATTTTTGTATTGATGAAACGCAAGGAGCTTTTATTCTAGGGCGAAACATTACTGATAATGTCCACATTGCTTATGAGGTGTTGCACTCCCTAAAGTCTAAGAAATATGAACGCAAAAGATCTTTTGCCTTAAAACTTGATATGAGTAAGGTATATGACCGTCTGGAATGGTCCTACATACGAGATGTGATGTTGTTCATAGGTTTCTCTCAACGATGGGTGTCCCTAATTATGATATGTGTCACTACGACCTCCTATTCAGTTGTCTTCAACGGAGTGCCAGGTTTCTCTTTTAGCCCTACCAGAGGGCTACGTCAAGGCGACCCCTTAAGCCCATACTTGTTCTTGTTCTGTGCGGAAGTCCTCTCGTCTATTTTGAATGCAACTAAGTCTTCTGGTACTCTCACAGATTTTAAAGTGGAAAGGTATGGTGTCCATCTCACCCATTTATTTTTCGTTGATGATTGTATTCTTTTGGGGATGCCACTATTGTATGTGTTAACACTCTCAAGGAGTTGTTATCCATATATGAGGTTGCCTCTGGACAACGTGTCAATTATGACAAGTCTTTACTTTATTTTGGAGATAATATGGATAATTAAAGTCGAGTTATGGTTGGAAGTTTTTTCGGTGTTTGAATTTATCCAAATCCAGAAAAATATCTCGGCTTTCCAACCATGGTTGGTCGACATAGAAATGAGACTTTTACATGTCTTCGTGATAAGACGAATTATTATGTTAGGGGTTGGAGTTCTCAGTTCTTATCTATAGGAGGCAAAGACATTTTCACTAAGTCGGTTTTACAAGCCATTCCAGTTTATGCAATGCTTTTTATTTTCTTTGTCTCTTTGTCAAAATTTGAAAGTCATTTTTAATAAATTTTGATGGCGTAATAACAATTCAGGGAAAGGGATTCATTGGGCATGCTGGCTAGATCTTTGCTCACCCAAGTCGAAGGGTGGCATGTGCTTTCGAGATCTATTGAAATTTAACATTCCCATCCTTGCTAAGCAAGGCATGCACATCATTTCTAATTATGTGTGTCTACTGAGCAGAGTATTAAAAGGACGTTATTTCCCTTATTCATCGTTTATGGAAGCTGAGCTAGACTTTTACCCCTCATATACCTGGAAAAGTATCCGGTGTACCCGTAGCCTATTGGAGCAAGGTGTTGGTTAAAAAGTTGGTGATGGTACCTTGATTAATATTTGGAATGATTCATGGATTTTAAGTTCTAGAAATGGAGGATTTCAAGCTAACCATTTCAATATTATGTACACAAATGTCTCTGATTTAATTGATGAGCAAATAAATGCCTAAAAGATTTCCACAGTTTTATCTATTTTTCCGAATGATCAAGCTGAAACAGATTCTATCCATTCCTTTGTCATCTTCAGCTCAACCTGATCCGTACTATTAGAGACATGATAAGTCAGGTGTGTATTCGGCTAAGAGTGAATATCGGTATCTAATTGATTCTCCCTATGCTCCCAATAATACTCCTAAGATATATGGCTCTATATGGTCCCTCTTCTTGCCTCCTAAGATACAAATAACATGATGGCGTTTCTGTAAGGACTACTTCCATACTACTATTAATCTCATTAATTGAAGGTTAAATGTTCCCCCATGTAAAAGTTATGTGCCTCTGAATCAAAAATTGTCTCTCACCTTGTTCGAGATTGCAATTTTTTCAAGCAGGTTTTTGTTGCGCTCCATCTTGATTTATTTGTGGTACTTGCAAAGCAACAATGGTTAATATGGATTTCTAATCTCTTCGAGCTCTTTTCTAATCTTAGTTCAAGGTCTTTGTTGTGACATTATGGGCTTTATGGTTCTACCATAATAGAAAGCTCCATGAAAACTATACTCACTCCCCAATCGAGCTAGTTCGTTTCATCCAAGGTTTCACAATGTTGGAAGTATGAACTGCAAAACTCGCACGTTAGTACTGACTGGATAAAATAAATAAACAAAGAAATAACGATCAACATAATCGTGTCGTGGAAAAGCGCCACTACCTTAGAAACGTATTTGTCCCGATGTGTTTAATTGTTGCTACAACGAATCGTCCCCCAAAGTTAACACGGTCGCTCTGATATTCGTACACTCAAATTCGGAGTGGACAAACGATGGAAAATCAAAAGAGAGCAGAGAGCTGAGGACAAAAACGTTCATTCAACAAATCAGATTTAAAACCTGATTTAATGCCTTTAATTTGTTGTTATAACAAGTGTTATAACTCTATTTTAACTCTGTTATAACTCCCTTAATTAATCCTGTAACTGGTAAAGTGTAATGTTTTAGGGTTTAAAGTTTAGTGTATATGATTTATAGTTTAGGCTTTAGTTTTTTAAGGTTAGGATTAAGAATTTATGATTTGAGTTTTATAATATAAATATGCAGGAAGCTTGTGTATTAAAATTTTACCATAAATATAAATATATTAATAACACGAAGTGAACAAAAAAAAACAGATAATGTTCTTCATAAGAGACCCGAGTTCAATCGTCTTGTCTGCACGTTGTGTATGCATTGCCAAATGATTAAGAATATGTATAAACAAATACTTCCTTATAATCATCTTTAGACTATTAAAAAAAAAGAATACCCAGCATGAACAAAAGAAAGGAATCAATTGAAAAAAAGAGAGGGAGGAGAATACCCATAAACACGCAAACGAAAGATCTCCAATCCACAATAAGTCAATAGCATTTTAATCTTTTTTAACAAAAAAAATTATTTTTCCTTTTTAACAAAAAAATGGTATTTTATTTTAGGTATAAAATTAAAAAAATATCTTTAACGTTTGACTAAATAATTATTTTGACTCATATTTTTAAATAATTTAATCATCAACATTTTATTTTAGGTCAAAATGACCCTCTGCGAATGAAAACTGTTAGTCAACTAAGGATAAACAATTTAAAATGACTTGACATAATGATATGTCAACAAAAAATAATTCTATTTTTTAATATAATTTTATAAAATAATTTTTAGTTGATGTGGCGTTCTTTCAAGTCAACACATTTGTTTATATAACATTATTACATCAACGTGCATTGTCATGTAGGTTTGTCGTGTCATTTCAAGCTATTTACTGTTAGTTGACTACCAGTTTTCATTCGGAGATGGTCCATTTTGACCCAAAATAAAATGTTGATGACTAAATTACTTTAAAAATATGGACTAAAATGAATATTATATCAAACACTATAGACAAATTTTGGCATTTTTACCTTTAATTTAACTATATACTTATATTAGCATTAAAATTTATCAAGTAGTTGAAAGTTTGATTGTCATTTTATATCTGAAACAATTTTAAAAATTATGATCAACATATAATTTTGTCTGAATCAATAAAACCTGAAAATTTATCATTAAACTTGTTTTGGAAAATTTAAAATTTAAAAATTTATTTGGGTTTTTTTCAATTAATATGGTAGAGACACGTGTCACCACTGATTGGTTGAATAAAAATAATGTAGAGAGAAAAGAAAAATGATTAAAAAATATTAAAAAATATATTTTAAAAATATTATGTCAGCGCTAATGTTAGTTTTTTAAACCAAAATAGAAAATATATCTAAAATAAGGAACAATTTTGACAAAAAAAATAATAGAGTGACCAAAACATAAAAAGTAATAATTGGATGACCAGTTCGGGTGACGAAAAAAATACATAGATTAGGGTGTAGCATAATTTAGATGCATGCAATTGCACCTATTGATAAATCCAAGATTTTTTAAGATTCAATGTCAATGCACAATAATTTATGACACCACTGTGTAGACTACAATCATTATATATAAAAAAATCTGACAAAAATTATTATTACAAAAATAAATAATGTAAGGAATTAATTTGGACCGCAAATGGAATATTTCCCCACACTTTTATTAGTGATATCGTGTTTTTTTTTTCCAAGGTGTCATGATGTTTTATGTAAGTAAGGAATTAATTTGGACCGCAAATGTATATATTTAACGTAATAGCTAAATAGACAAGGTATAATCATCTATCAGCCTCCAATTTATCCAGTTGTCTTTCCATTTTAATGTAATAGAATTTAACTTTTTATAAAATTTTAATGTGATTTTAAATTATTATCCGTTCGTATGTTTTTAACCTTTTAATAAAGTACACACTTTACAGATAGAATTATTAAAATTTAAAATTTTTAAATTAACTTTATCTTATTTTTTACTCGCTAATTTTAGCCGTTTGTTTAGTTGTTGATTTAGTGTTGTTCAATTAGACTTACTTCTTAGTTTTTATAAAATATGACCACCGATTTTTTTTTTGATAATACAGAGGTAAAAGCCTGGGGGTTAAGCACCCCTATCTGCTGCCAACAGCTCCTGTAACAGCACCGGCTCCGTTGTCATTCAGAGATCGCCTCTCCGTTGGCGGCGAACCAACATGCCAGACGATCCGCTACTTGATTCCCCTCTCGATTAATATGTCGAACGCGCACCTCCCACACACGACAAAGGAGTCCGAAAATCATATCCACCACCACATCCCCATGCAACGCCGAGGACTCATTACTCAAAATCTTCACCACTTCCAAGTTGTCCGATTCGACGATAACCTTACGTAGACCCAATCGCCATGCATGCAATAATCCGTCATACACCGCCCATAATTCTGAAAACAACACCGAGCAACTACCTATTCGTCGGGCGAAACCAAACACCCAATTTCCATTCCAGTCCCTGATTACTCCCCCAATTGCAGCCTCCTTATGTTGACCCCTAACCGATCCATCGGTATTTAACTTATACCAATCACGCGCTGGGCGCTGCCATGCGACAGCCCACAACCCCCTACTCTGCGGGCCAGCACTGGTTGAGAAGCTATTGTCATATTCAAGCGCCAACCTCAGACAAGTTTCCACGATATCCCCTTGCACCACATCGTCCGTCGCAAAAATTGCCGCACACCGCCTCTTCCATAGGAGCCAGCATCCCACCACGAATCTGGAGGTCCACGACGATCCCCTATCCGGGATTTTTCCATCGTTCCTCAGGTTAAACAGCAGCCACTCGTCAAAGTCCATTGCTTCAAAAACCTGTAACGAACCCCATGTTACCATCTTCTGCCAGAAGGACTTCACTGTCGCACATCTTCGCAATACATGATCTTCATCTTCGTCTCCTCCTCGGCATATACCGCAACCCCTTTCCATTGTTAACTTACGTCGACACCTTTCCATGTTAGTGAGCAAACTATGTCACATCACAAGCCATACGAACATGCGGATACGGAACGGCAGTTTCAGCTCCCACACCGTCTTCCATTTCGCATTATCATTCAATGTATGTTCCTCGGCCAAAGCCTTATAAGCGGACCGCACGGTGAAGCTTCTATTCTCCTCCCATCGGTAACATGGTACATCCTCGCCAAACCATGGCCTCGGTGGTTGAATTGCTTCCAATTTAGCTAACAAATTGTCCGGCAACATTGTTTCCAAGTATCGCCTATCCCACTCACCACAAGCGGTCACCATGCGCACCACCGGCGTCGGATGGGGCATAGCCGATAGAGTACATCGTTCGACTAACGGTCCTTCCATATCGACCCACGTATCGAACCAAAAATCCGTACGTTCGCCATTCCGCACATTCCACAAAATACTCCTTTGGACTTCACCCCAAACCATGCTTAACCCTTTCCAAAGCCTCGAGCATCGGTTTCTAGTAATGCTAGACGGAACCATCCCACTCCACCCATATTTTTCTTTAATGACCTTAACCCAAAGCTTATTAGATTGAGTTAGAATTTCGAATCCAATCTTCATAAGAAAGGCGTTGTTTTGAGTGGCTAAATCTTTAAAGCCCATGCCACCCTCCAAAATCGGTTTTCGCATAGCACTCCAATTAACCAACGAGATGCTTCGCTTCTCACGTCCACCTCCCCACACAAACTGACGTATAATCTTCTCCATTTCATGACAAACTCCTTTCGGTAACAACGTAGCTTGCATGACATAGGAAGGGATTGCTTGAAGAACCGCTTTCGCCAGTGTTATTCTTCCTGCCAAAGACAAAGTGTGTGCTACCCATCCGGGCAATCTCTTCTCCATATTATCCAGAAGATAGGCGTATGTGGCTTTAGTCACCCTATCATGTAGTAAAGGCACGCCCAAGTACTTTCCTAAGTCTCCAACAACCTCAAAACCCAATCTCTGACCCAAATTGTAGCATCGATCCGGCTCACAATTTTTCGAGAAGAAAATCTGCGTTTTTGCAATACTCACCTTGTGACCTGAGCATGCACAAAAGTCGGACAACACCTCATGAATAACATCCATTTGTGCTAATTCCGCCTCCGCAAACAGTACTAAGTCATCGGTGAAGAACAGGTGTGATATCCCCGTCCCATTCCTAGTCAAACGAATCGGCTTCCATGTCCGGGACTCCACTTTTTCTTCAATTTTGTGGGCTAGTCGCTCCATGCACAAGACAAACAGATAGGGCGAAAGTGGATCGCCTTGCCGGATGCCCCTTGATGGAGTAAACTTATCCGTAACATTCCCATTCCATAGCACCTGCATTGATACAGAACTCACACATTGCATAATTAGCTCAACCATTGTACCCGGTATACCAACTTCTCTCAGAGTTTCCTCTATGAAGTGCCACTCCAATCGATCATACGCCTTTTCCAAATCCACCTTGATCGCCATAAAGGCTTTCTTCCCACTCTTAGTACGCATAGAGTGGATTATCTCTTGGGCCAAAATAATATTATCAGTAATATTCCGCCCTGGTACGAAACTAACCTGATTCGCTGATATCCACTTCGGTAAGAACTTTTTCAATCGGTTAACCACTGTCTTCGTGATAATTTTATACAACACCGTGCACAAACTAATGGGTCTGAACTGGCTAATCAATTCGGGCACCTCCACTTTCGGTATAAGCACTATTAGTGTTTGATTTAGGCGTTCATCCAACGGAACTCCTTCGAAAAAACCCTTGACAAACTCGAATATTGACGAACCTACCACCTCCCATTTCTTTTGATAGAATTCCGCGTGAATGCCGTCTATACCCGGAGATTTCAACGGATTCATCTCAAAAACCACCTTCCGTACCTCTTCCATGGTCACCACCTCCGTCAAAGATTCTAGCTCGCGTGCATCGAAAGCATGAAACCTCCCCGTCGGCAACCTAACCGTACAGTCGTGCACACCAGCCGTGAAGAGCGTCTGAAAATACTTCATGGCATGTAATTGCAAGACCGGCTTATCATAGCACCATTGGTCTGTTTCAACGCGGAGTGCGCTGATATTGTTCCGACGACGGCGGACCATCGCGCTAGTGTGATAGAACCGTGTATTCCTATCCCCATCCACGATCCAGGAGCTCCGTGATTTTTGCCGCCATAGGCTTTCCTCCTCCTTCAACACTTTTGCAAGGTCTATTTTCAACTCCTTCTCAAGTTCAATCAGAAAATCTGAGTCCCGTCTTCCCCGGGCTAATTCAACCCCTCGAATCCGGGCAAGCAAACGGGTTTTTCGACGACCTATATGACCATATACCTCCTTATTCCATTCCGCGCCTCTAGTTTGGAACTCAAGAACATTATCAAAAACACACCTCTCCTCCCGCCATACCTCAGTCACTAGCTTATAAAAATCTGGGTGGTCCGTCCATGATGAAAGATATCGAAATGGCCTAGAAACCCGACTTTCAGTCTCTCCCCCAGTCTTCAACATAACCGGGCAATGATCTGATTCGAGCTTAGGTAGATGTAGAACACCCGACTCCGGATATTCAGCAAGCCAACTCTCGTTACAAACACAACGATCAAGTCTCTGTTTCATATCCCCCCTCTCCCATGTGAAAAAAGGTCAGTGATATCCCATGTCAACTAGCCCCGAGTTAAATAAAAAATCCTTAAAACGCTCACATACTCCTACACGGTTTGCCGATCCTCCCTCCCTTTCCAAGGGGCTCGCTATCGCATTAAAGTCTCCTCCTAGCACCCAAGCCTCACCCTGTTCTGGTTCAAGTGCACCTATTTGATTCCACAAAGCGGCTCGCTGAGTACTATTCGGACTCGTATATACAAATGTAATAAAACATCGCTTTCTCTTACACACATCATAGCACCACCCATGAACAAACTGTGAAGACACCGCCACAATATCCAGCTTAACCGTAGCCTTCCATAACACCCAAATACCCCCTGAGAATCCATTTGCCTCCACTCGAAAAGAGCAATAAAATCCTGAACGCCGAATGAACCTATCCGCCTTAACTCCACTAATACGTGGTTCAAACAACGCAATTACATCCGGTCGTTGTGTTTGCAGTAACAACTTAAAGCATCGATAAAATTCAGAGCTAAGAGCTCCTTGTACGTTCCAGAAAATGACTCTAACCATTAAAAAATAAATGGAGTGAGAGAACGACACCTTAGGACGACATGGCCCCGCCCGCGACTTCCTCAAACGCCTTATTTTCTTGCCATTGTACCTGATCATGTACACTCTCAGTCCTTGCCGAAGCAGTCCCATGTTCGCCACGCCCACCACTCGACGCCGCGTCAAGCTCCGCCGTCATATTAGTTATCCATTCCTTCAGAACCGGCTTAGTGGGCCCACGCTCATCTCTTTTCTTAACCTTTAACCCCTTCGTCTCCACCGTCTTTGCCGCTAGCGGGTTTTTCGGCACATTTTTCACAGCTTGCTTCCTAACAGTCCCCTTTGCTCCTCGCCCATTCACATCCCGCAAAGCCTCCCTTTCCCCCTTGTCAAACACTCGAACCACTGTATGGTTCCCTCCCCCTAGAGAAGAGTTCTCAACCACAACTTCTTGTGCGGACGCGACTTGCCCCATACCAGCCGCGTTACCCTTTTGCTCTCCACCAACCTCGTTAATCACCTCCTTTTCCTTGTCCATGCGCTCCTCACGCACCACCATACCTACTGCTTCACTACTCTTCCCGTCCGATGTGCCAGCTGTCTCTACCCCGACTTTTGTTACCCCATCATGCGCTACATTCACCGGCACGTTCTTCCCCTTATCCCTCACATTCCCCGGACTTGGCGTCTTAACCGTCTTAACCGTCTTAACAGCGGAACAAAATTTACGAAGCAGTCAAACGAACCCAAACTAACATTTAAAAGCCCATTTTTAAAGTTAATCTGCAGGCGGTATCGATACCCTTAAGGGGGGTATCGATACCCCTTGACTAGGTCAACAGGGTTTGGTCAACCTGAGGAGACAGTATCGATACCCCCAATGAGGGTATCGATACCCTCCCCTAAAGTTGACTTCCCACGGTCAAAGCTAAGACAACGGTATCGATACCCTAGAGGCCAGTATCGATACCGAAATCGACAGTGGCTCCAGTGACCAAAAAGGTATCGATACTCTCCCTCGAGGTATCGATACTCGAGGCCTGAAACCAAAGGGCAGTATCGATACCAGACCAACGGTATCGATACCCCAGCTGCGAACTTGCAGGTTTGAGCTGATTTAGGGCACAAGGAGGCCCCTAAATCCCTCTAACACTTCAACCAACACACTATCATCAATCCCTAAGGCAAGCCAACCATAAAAGCATACATATTTAAGCCAAGGGAGTCAAACAAACATGGATTAAAGCATTCATACATAGCATTCTAGTTAAAGAGCAATTCATGCAATACTGGCATACTCAAAACACAAAGGACCTTAAAAGGAACAAGAAATCTTGAAAGGTTTGCACTCATACACTATGCAACCTCAACATTCTAAAACATGTCATCAAACATCAAACATTCATCATAGCATTCATGCATTACAAACCATAATCAATCCAAAGCATAAACACAAGGCATTAACAACATGTGGCCAACACAAAGGAGTCTAGATACAAGCTCCTAAAACACGTAGCATTTCCCATTGCTAGACTACTACATTATTTAATAAACTATACTTGAGCAATTACCATACGCTTGGACGCCCTTTTCTTGCTCCTTGCTAACTCCAAGATAAAGATCTGCATTGTCGAAAAAAGGAGAGCGTAAGCATAAAGCTTAGTGAGCGGAGCTCTAAAACATAACTACAACAATGCAGGGTTCAAAGCTTTCTTTAAAATAAAGGTCAATGCATACAAATCATCCAACTACCTAATCCCTCTACTAACACACGAGTTCAACCAAGGGTCAACAATATGGGCATTTAACATGGCATTACACATTATGGTATGCATAAGGACATAATGCCGGATTAAAGCAAAACAATATGAAGACAATGATATAGTGAGATACAACATGAACATTACATGGTATGCACAAGCATAACCAAAACACACACGGTGGGACTACACATCACCGTTTCGACTAGTAGTTTTCCAATGGGACTACACATCAAAGTACTCTTCTACTAGTCACTACCGGTAGGACTACACATCACCGGAGTCTTATACCACTTGCTACCGGCGGGACTACACATCACTGGAGCAACGACAACCATCACGTGAGGTTCGACACCAACCTTACAACACAATATACACTCACTATCATGCAACATGTACTCACTATATCATGCACAACCAAACAAGTTGTAACGAAAACCACAATTAAGCATCACTTACTACTTGGAGTCTTACCGATCACAATGGTCTTACTCACCATTTTCGTGCACAACTTGCACCAACTTACTCACACCTTTCAAGGCATATCAACGACATCATTAATACCATCATACATCATTAACGATATAGAAATAGGCAACATGCTCCTACTCAAGTATTCAAATTACATGCTTAACAAACCATCATTTCAAGCAACGAAAACAATGATAAAAAAAGAAATTTAAGAGGCATTTCACATCGACTTACTCTTTAAGTTTTAGTCACTTTCAAGCTCGAATCTAAACCACTTTCAAAATTACCTTTGAACCAAAACATCACTTGAAAACATTTTCACTTCCACATGCTAAAACCAATCATTGAAATCAATTTAAAACATTAACCACTCACCTAAGCTTCCAAGCTCCAAGCCAAGCAAGCAACCACTCTCACAAACCCGGATTTCTTCCCGAAGCTTCTCCAACACCAATTTCCGCTTTCAAACAACCTCAAACACATTTCAAACAATTCCAAATCAGCCCAACATCAAAAGACCAACCCGGAATACAATTCAATCACAATTGACCATGTTGCAAGCTATGAACAATTCCCATTTTTAACCAATTCGGACAGCCCCAAAATCATGTCCAAAAACCATGTTTCCAACCTCCATTGCACCCACAATTAATCCCAATTCAACCCCTTTCCATAGTACTATCAATAGCCTATCAAAACCCACCTAGAACAACCCCCAAAACTCACCCAAAACCCTCCAAAAACCTCATGTTTACCCAAATCCGAAAATTGCTTCAAACCATTCAAAATTCACATATGTGGTACCATTTAACTTCTATACATCATAACTAACCATATTAAATCAAAACATTAAGCTTAACAACACAAAGTTTTCATTTTTAATCAAAATCTTTCAAAACTCTATTTTCCAAAACTTCCATGAAAATGAAAATAAATTGTACTTTTAAAGAGAGGGAGTTGAAGGGAAGTCAAAAACGTAATTACCTTTCAAAACCGAGCCAAAATGGGGGAAAAAGGAGATGGAATAGTGAAAGGGGGAGGGAGCTCTTCTTGGTCGTTCTAATGGAGAAGATGAATAGTGAAAAAGATGACAAAATGGGGGTTTTAATTAAAAATGGGGCTTTTTAAAATGAAGTGCACTTTATTACAAAAATGCCATTAATGAATGGCTATGGCTACCATCCCCCAAAGTCCATGGATTTTGGACCCAAGAGATAGGCCCGACATAGTCTCGAATATTTTGAAATCCCGAGGCCCGTAAAATATTCTATTATTTAAATTGCAAAACCGAACCCGAAATAATATTAAAATATTATTTTCACCCGACCCCTAAACCCGGGTGTTACAATCACCCCCTCGAACTCAAAATGTATTTTTCGAGCAGATTGCTTAGTGGGTATCGGTACTGACCCTCGTGTACCGGTACATAGGGTGAACAAACCTCGACACGACTCGATAAAGTAATTTTTTTTAATTTCAAGTTATTCGAGTCAACTCGAGTAACTTGAAAAAATTTCGAGTTTGAGTTCGAGTTGAAATTTGCATAACTTGGAAAACTAAAAAATTGAAAATTTTGAATTTTACAGTTTTGCGATTTAGTCCATAATTTCATTTTTCTTCAATTTCTCCTTTATTTAAGTCTTTTTTACCTAAACTTGAACCACATGTTCCTAAACCAATGTAGAATACTATTTAGCTTCCATACTTTTGCAATTTAGCCCCTCAACTTTGTATGATTTCCTCATTTCTTCAATCTCTCATTCGTTTTAAGTCAATTTTCGACCAAATTTGAACCACGTGCTCCTAAACCACTGTATAATACCTATTTAGCTTCAATTCATATTTTTAAAATAAATTTCCTATTTTTTTAATTTAGGCCCTCAACTTTGAATAATTTCTCATTTCTTCAATTCATCTTTTGTTTTAAGTCTATTTTGACCAAAATTAAACCACATGATTCGCTGACACTATATCTAATATGTATGTAACTTCAATTCATATTTTTAACAAAATATATTCTTTTTGAATTTGGTCCTTCAACTTTACATTTTATTCAATTTGATCATTCAACTGAATTTTTTTGTAAAGTTTTTCTTCACATCAAATTATTGATTCATTTATACTCCCATCAATACTTTATCCCCAAAAGTTCCTTATTTAAAAATAACATTATAAATATATTTTAAAATTTTAGATGATATTTTTTATTAAATAACAATATAACATTACAAATATTATTTATACATGTGAAAAATAATATAAAGAAATATATATATATATGCATATCTTATATGGTTAGAGAAAGTCGTTTAAATTGGAATCAAATAGTACTATAACATGATAAATAATTATAATTAAATTTGTATAGGAACTCGAAAACTCGACTCAACTCGAATCGAAAAAATTTCAAATTAAGTTTGAGTTGTAAAATATGATGTGTCAACTCGAATAACTCGAAATTAGTTTACTCGACTTAATCGAACACTCACCCCTACCGGTACGGTACTCCTTTGGATACCAATACTCACAGTGTACCGATAAAAATTAGCTCACTAGAATTTTATCCAGCCTTTACGTACCGGTAAGGGTCGACCCGTACTGATACTCTTTTAAATGGCGTACCAATACAAGTTGAAATAAGAGTGAAAAGGAAGAATCTAACGGCTAGGAATGAGATCAAATATCTCATTCACGTTTTGTATATAATTTGCTTATAGCATAGAGCCAAAGAAGAAATATCAACAATACATTGCGTTTTGAAAAAAAGAAATCTGAAGCTTTGTGTGCCCCTCATTATTCCCATTTGCTTCTACTGTGTAGCACGGATACTTTAATCTAATAACATATCATGTGCTCAATACTTTATTATACCATCGATATATTAGGTGCGATTTGAGTATTCTTTAATATTTTATCTCTTTAATTTTTTTTATTCTTTTATTTTTTTTATTTTTTTGACTTTTTCTTGCTCACATGATTCAACTACAAGCATATAAGTATGTGTAATGCAGGTTTACATGATTTTTTATGACTTTTTATTTTTACACTTTTTTAAAATATAAAATTTATTTTATATTTTTCGTACTCTTACCGTACTCGTATTCTGTAATTTTCAAAATTATCATTTTTCGTCATCGTTTTTGTACCCATACCCATATTCATATTGTATCACTGCAACATAGCTGTGTAGTCTTAGATAGGAGGGGTAAAGTTTGAATATGATTTAATCTGTTAGGGACTAAAATTGTAATTAAACTAATAAACTTGAGGGAATATTACCTCAATAATAAAGTACACGCGATTTGTCATTCAAATTGTTACCAACTACATAATCATTATTTTGGCAGAAATTTGGAGAATAATCCAAATAAAAATAAATATTTAGAAGGCAGGGGATGATGAAGAATATTTGGGGATATATGTCATTTTCTACCGTACACGAGGGGACCTCACCATATGCAGGTGGTGATGTTTAATTTTTTAATATTTTTTTCTCAAACCTCGTCATGTGTAGGTGGCGAGGTCTAATTTTTTAATATTTTTTTAAAACTTGCCATGTGCAGGTGGCGAGGTCCCTGTGTACTGTAAAAAATAGCATATCCTCAAATATTTTCCAACATCCTCTATATTCTAAATATTTACTTTCATTTGGCCTAAAAATCCTACGGAGCTATTATTTTGTTTTAAAAAAACTACATAACCATTATTTTTGTTAAAACCAGAACAATTTGACTAAAAATATATAGATTGAGTCAAATTTAACTAAGAAAATACAAATATTTATGATTAAATTTATATTATGACATATTACACTTTATAATTGACGGGATTCATTCATTTGGAATTTAAGTGGGCTTTTTGCAAATAACCAATTTATTTGGACCAAATAAGTTGCTATATGTGATATGCAATAGCTCCATACTCTTTAAAGCCCATAAAAGAGGAGGTTAAAGAGTAGCAGACATGAAGTGGGATACAAGTAGAGTTGATAATATTAAGTATCACATAAAACAATTGATTAAAATCACATTAAAAATATTTTTTTAAAAAATATTCACTAGAATTTATTGAGTAGTCTCAGCTACCTTATTCGAGTCTCGAGTTTAAACAATTTGTGTGCAAAGTGTGTGTTTTCAAAAGACTAAAACTAAAATTATTATACGATAAAGAATAGGCTTATATTACAAACAAACACCTAAAGTATACCAATTTTTTCATTTAAGTACCTAAAATATTTTTTTGGTCAAAACAAGTATCTAAAGTATATTTTGGTTAAATTAAGTACCTAAAGTATACTTTTTTTATCAAAATAAGTACCTAAAGTATTTTTTGTCAACACAAGTACCTAAAGTATATTTTTTTTGTCAAAATAAGTACCTAAAGTATTTTTTTGTCAAAATAGGTGATGCGATCCCGGTTGCGAAATAATCGAAATTACGAGTTGCTCGATCGTGAACGCGGTAAGTATTTCAAAAATGAAAAAATAATTTTAAAAGTGGTGTTTGTTTAGAGAAGTGATGGTGAATTTTTGTATGATGACGAAAGCTATTTAAAAATGATAAAATGATGGTGAAAATGATGGTAACGGAAATTTAAGATAATTTAATTTCGAAATGAAGGAAGAATCAACACTATATGAAAGTGAAGATCTGAACCTTATAATGTTCAAAATCCAAGGATTGATCGAGACTCACTAGTTATATAACAACTAAGAACCAATGATATAAAAGAATGAAAACAGAATTGACGCCACAAGGAGAATTTTTTGATAAGTAAATAAGTTCAATAAAGAACAAAGAGATTAAACTCTCACAAAGTATATGTTAAAGTTTAATTTTACAAATGAAATGCTATGGCTATTTATAAGAAACAATGTGAAATCTAAAGAGACACAAACAAGTGAATAAAGTCTTCATCTTAATAGTAATAAAATCACACATAATAACTTGTGACCTCCTTCTCCCTTGGTAGCAGAACGGTCTTGGAGCCTCTAGGGTGAATCTAGATATCTCATGAATAAATGTAGACATTCAATTGTCTACAAGAAAAAAACTTTTGAGCTCTTACATCTTTAATAATGTCATTCACCTTTTTTAATGGATGAATTAAATTATCATGAATCCTTTGAATAATTTTTAAAGGGGAAGTCGAATGGCCCTTACATGGAGAATGAATTTGGCAGCAAATGAATGGTCTCTTATTAGAGTAATGATTATTCTCGTATTGAATTTTCAGCATGCATTGTCTTTAATAATCTGGTCATATCTTAAGCTTTCGATATCGGATCGATACGATTCAAAGTGCTTTAGAAAGGTAAGAAATAAAAAAATAAAATTGAAGAAGATTTTAAAACTCATATCTACCTGGATCACATCCAAAACTGACGAACAAGTTGACTAAATGTACAAGACTTCTTGAATTCCCTCCTTAAATGTTGTTTTAATTCATGTCTTTACACTCCCTTAAGTGCTTGAATCCCAAAAGACTTTAAACATGTGATTAATCCATCTTGGTGTCCTTTGGAGTGCCGAATTTATTCAGCCCTCATACATCTAATAAACATTAAAAAAAATTAAAATAATGCAACTTAAATGAATTATATCATACTTAAGGAACTATTATGCTTAAATGAACTAACATGCATATTTATTCATGTGAAACAAACGAACTACTATGCATAATTAAACATGAAAATTTATTAATGCTCATGCAACTACATGCAATACTTATATACTGACAAACACATGTGAACTTCAAACATATGAACGGTGATACGTAGTCTCATGCATACATAGATATAATATGAACAAAATATAATGCATGTGAATAAAAGAACTAAGAAACAGAGATATGATGTGAATATATATATATATAATGCGAACATGCAAACAGATTATAAACATAAACATAATGTAAGTCTGGCGAACATACATACGAATGCAAGCATAATTTAACCAATGCGTGTAGATGCAAATAGAATGCACTATATGCGAACAAAACTAAAACAATGTGAATGTTAGCAGAACTAATGTAATGCATGTAAACAAGAAATTAAATGCAAACTGAAAGTGCTCATGTAACGTATTGCATGGCTGTTCATCTACAAGCTGGTGAAAGAATGTCATCGTTCGCATTGGCGAACATGTAGAGTTTGGCGGACAGATTGACTATGGCGTGTAGTTCTCGCCTGCGAGCTGCTGAAAAAGATACTTGATGCGAAGAGGATCGCATCAATAGGTACTTAAAGTATATATATATATATAGGTTCCTAAAAGTTTTCATGTTACATTGATTAAAAAAATACATTAGGTACTTACTTTAACTAAAAAATATATAGTTTAGGTACTCATTTTAGCAAAAAAAAATACTTTAGGTACCTATTTTGACTAAAAAGTATACTTTGAGTACTTAATTTAACCAAAATGTATATTTTAGGTACTTATTTTGACTAAAAATATTTTAAGTACCTAAATGAAATAATTAATATACTTTATATACTTATTTGTGGTATAAGCAGTGGAGAGGCTATGTTGGGGGCCAAAGTAGACCTAGGACTGCCAAAAATTTAATATATTAGATAAATTTTGATTTAATAGTTTTTTGGCCCCTCAAAAATAGTATTTAAATTAAAAAATACAATGTTTTAATAAATATTTGGCTTAATAGTTAGAAAGGTGCCCAATCTATATATTTTTTTTCTAGTTTGGTGCCTAACGTTTTTTTTTTTGCCACTTTGGTGCCTAATATTTCATTTCGTAACTCAAATTGGATTTTTCCGTCAACGGCCGTTAAAAATTACGTTAGCCAATAAAAACATGACATGTGGCATATTCTGGTATTTTATTTAATTTTATTTTTCTAAAAATTAAAAAATCTTTAATTTTATAAAAAAAACCCCAAAAATCTTTAATTTCTCTAAAACCCCCAAATTCAAACCCTAGATCCTTAAATTCCCCCCTCTCACCACCGATTCAACCACCTTTGGCCACCCTTTCCTTTGTGGGCCCCCATGACCGAAAGCCCCATGATTTCGTCGTCAAAAACTGGCGAATAAATTGTTAATTGCTCTATTGACGAATATCCAAAAATGAATAAAAAGAGACCAGTTGGGCTTCGAATCGACGACTAGAGGTGGGGGGATGTTGAACGGTGATGTACCCGACGCTTGGGTGGTGAATAATGAACCCAACGTGTGGGGAAGTTAGACGGTGAGAGAGATGTGATTTGATGGTTTGTATGAAAGAAATTAAAACGTTGGGGTTTTTAAGAAGTACATAATTTAAAATAATTCAGAAATTAAATAAATAAATAAAAACATGCCATGTGTCATGTTATAATTGGCTAACGAAATATTTTTTAACGGCCGTTGACGGAAAAATCCAATCTGAGATACAAAATGAAACGTTAGGCACCAAACTGAAAAAAAATTATAGGTTGACACATTTTTAACTATTAAGACTAAATATTTAATCAAGTATGGCTGAACCAAAGACTGATGGGTCCATATTCTCAAATTTCTTAATCTAATAACAATTTACATTTTTATCAGGATCGTCTCAAACATTTTCGGAGCCCGAGTGACAACTAAAAATAGAGCCATATAGAGTGAAAACATATTTCATTATTTTGAACAATTAATTTAATATTTTATTAATAAACTATAGAAACATTATTAAACTTTGTCAAACACATTATTGTCTCTATTTTGTTAAGAAAATTTGAAGGAATTGAATTGTGTGTATGATATGGAGTTTGATTTTGAACAATAAATACAAAAAATTGAAAAATATTGTATCGTTTATTTTTTATGTTTACATTAGAGAAGAATAAGGAGAGAAATAAATTTGACAAAAAATAAATTTTGAGATTTGATCAAGAGAATTAAATTTTAATGTTAGACTAATTTATTCATTTGATAAATTTAAAAAAAAAGAATAATTAATTTTAAGGGGGCCTGAGCAGTCGCTCATGGTGCTCCCTTAATAGTCGACTTTAATCTTTATAAATTTAAATATTAAAAAAATAGACATTATCTTTTGAATCTTGAGTTTAAATTTCTAATAAGTCAATATTTTTTTATAATTTTATATTTCGACCCCTCTCGACATTTATTCCTAGCTCCGCCTCTGAGTATAAGCCTGAAGAATACAAAGACAACGTGAATATATAATTATTTAATAATATAAATTAACTTTCTACCATCCAAAATCAAGCAAAAAGAATATAGGCAACAGGAAGAATCGAAGAGGTCTTGACCCCGCGGATTAAATGATGAAATTGTGTTTTGGTCCCTCTTAGAAATTAAACTTTTAATTTAGTCCTTTTTTACGTGAAATTTTTTATTTTAACCCTAACAATTTATATTGTCATCCGGCCTTATTTCGCAAATATGATCATGATGAATTATTCTTATCATGTGTGATTAAAAAGTATGTTTTGCATGTTCAGAATTTAAGCAAATGTTCTCAAAAACACATTTCCATTCATGCTCAAAGATGTTAAAAGGACAAACATATTAGATTACAGCAAATGTCCTCTGCCATGTGATCGCAATTGGAACCTTGTTTAGGTGCTCTATGGATGCCCCGTAGGATCTGCCGCAATCCTTCACCATCTAGCTATTACCGAGCACGGTGACCTTCTTCTTTGCTCGCTCCAAAGCACCCACCATGTACTTTAGGGAAGTTTTGAGGTTCGAATCGGATAGCACACTGCCTGTTGCGGCGGCTTGTCCCTTGAGTTCACTTCTGGTGGTGGCCTGATCGACCGAGAGAATCATGGCCACCGCAACAAAGGGCAATGAGAAAGAGATCTGTTGCTTGTTAGCCATGGTTGTTCACTGGTTTTGATTGTGGATGCTTTTGTTTTATTTATTATTTTGTGTTTGTTGTGATGAAGGGAGGATTGGGAGGACTTTTAGAGAAAACGTGACTGGTGAATTTTCGGGGCTTTGTCTGTTTTTGGTTATCTTTGCTGTTTTTTTGGCATAATATCAAAAAAAAAATTATTTTTAACGCTGACTTGAATAATCATTTTGACCCATATTATTTTTTGAACTATTTCAACCCTTCACATTTTTTTTGAGTTAAAATATATTCTTCGTAGATGAAAACTGATAATCAATTGATAATAAACAACTTGAAATGACTCGATAGAATGACACGTCATCAGAAAATTTAAAATATAAAATTATTTTTTAAATGGTGTGTCATTCTGTAAAGTTAACATATTTTTCTATACGACATTGTTATGTCAATGTGCACTACCATGTTGGTTTGTCACGTCATTTCATTTTAAGCCATTTAATGTTAGTCGACTAACAGTTCTCATCCACGATGGATCATTTTTATCCAAAATGAAACGTTGAAGATTAAAATATTTTAAAAAATATGAGCAAAAATGACTATTTACTCAAACGTTAAAAATGACTTTTTAAAATGTAGTTCTTTTGCAATTTAAAAATACTTTTTATCTTAAAAAATATGAAAGGCGCTCGTATCTCCAAATATTTGCCTAGTAATAATTTAGTGTTTTTCTAAAAACAAACGGCTTAAAAGCCGACTAAATATAAACCAATAAATTAGGGCCATTGGATGAAGCCAGTTTTAATGTGGTTGTTGGATTAAAAAAATAAAACAAAGGATATATGGTTACTCGGTGAACCGATAACCCTTTTATGATGATATATTTGACATATATTGAAAGGGAGCGGGAAAAGGAAATCTAAAACTTAGGGCATCGAAACCAAGAGAATGAAGGCATTATATCCATCAACCAAGGAAGAAAATTTGAAGGAAATTCGTGGAGGAGATTGGGTTTGAACACGGATTTGGAGGTTAGTTCTTGCTTCTTACTTCCTTTATTTTCGTTTTTTATGATTTGAGCGAAACCAAATTGCAAATGATGAAGGATTTTGTATAAACCGTTTGAATGTTCTTCCACAAAAATTTCTTTTTACTTTATAATGAATAATGTAAAGGAGATTGGATTGGAAGAATGAATTATTAGGGTTTAGGGTTATTGACAGTTTAGGGTTCTGCTGCAATAAACAAGTAATAGCAATTAAATTGAAATAGAAAGTAGGAACAAAGATAACAATAGTTAAAAGAAGTGTTGAACACCTTTATTAACTAGATTAGAGGCTTGAATAACTCGTTGACTTTCTTCTTGAATAACAAAAGCAATAAGGTTAAATAATTCAGTGATGTTTCACTTGGGAGTGATAAATGTTAGAAATGTAGACTAGATTGGATTGGAAGAAGGAATGTTTAGGTTAGTTAGTGGTAGTTCCTTCAATTTCCCCCCTTTTTAATTGTAGTTGATAAGGTACAAAAATGTGAAAGAAATATTGTCGAGGAGATTAAATTGTAAGAAGGATTGTGTTGAAATCCATGTAATGGTTATGATTGTTGGTTGAGATGGTTATGGTTTTTGGTTAAAAAAGTGATTTGCATATGCTCTACAGCTCTAGTATTGAATGTGTTGGAAGGATGTGATTGTTTCTTAATATCAAATAGGTGATTTGAAGTAGTATGTAATTTTGGGAAATGAGTTTTTATTACACATGGTTGAAAGCAATATTTCTTGGTTGATACTATTTTTCGAACTTGAGAATGAAATAGAAACCTCCAAATATCATTACATTTGAATGGAAAATTTAACCATAGGTAGTATTTGCATCAAAATTTTGATTTGTTAGACATTCTTATAAGTAGTTGGCAACTATTTATACTTTGCTAAAACTGAAATGTAGCTTTCATATGTCAATGTAAATAGGTGAAATAGAACAAATCCTTGGAATTCATATGCAAAATCCTAGTCGTGAAGTTCAGATTTTGTAGAAGTGTCATCATTTTTGCCTTTCAACATTCCATCTTTGATTATTTTAGGTACACAATGCAGATAATGGAGCATGAGAAGAAGTTCGATAAAGTGAGGTTAAGGCACCTAAGATATGTACACCATATTTCCATTTCTAGTAAGTTGAAGTTGAATGTATATATAATTGTCTAATTTATTAAATATGAGTTGCATAAGCTAACAGTGAAATTTTGTTTTACAATAATAGAGAATGTAAACGTTTGGAGGGGGAAGAAGAAAATGAACAACATTGTAAGTGTGTTGTGTAATGGTTTGTTAAGTGTACATGGTATTTGTATTGGACTAATTGTGGGAGTGATGAATGAAAGAAAATCATTGGGTTTGAGGTGGAAGCAGATGAGTGAAGATGAGAAGAAGCCTTTTGTACAAATGTTCGAGGAGCAGAAGCATACTCAGGCTGAATGGAAAGCTAGAGGCAATGTGAAGGAAATTGTAGTTTCTCAAAAAGACAAAAAGGTAAGTGAATTTTTAAAATTATTTATGGAGAAAGAGATGAAAATGTCCTAACTTAATGTATATTTGTGTAACAGTTAAGTAATTAATGTTTGTATGAAATGTTGTAGGAGATATCTTCAAGATGTAGCCTCATTAAGCTGTCATATGTGTTTAAAGAGATGAGGAAGTTGAAGATTGAGGGTATTGTTCATGAGTTAGGGTTTGGTCTGTTAATGGAAATAAAACCAAGAGCAATTCATCGCGACCTATGTCGCACTTTAGTAGAGAATTTTGATGTCCACGGCTCGATGAAGGAATTTGATGGACATAAAATTCCAGTGTTGGTTGAAGATGTGGAGGCTGTATTGGGTTTGAGGAATGAAGGAGTGGATGTTAAATTGGGCACGAGAAATGTTGATGCAAAAGAAATGGCATCGAAGCACCGAATAAAGAAGGATACCACAGTGAAGGAACTTAAGGAGGAGATACTTAGCGGTGCTTTTGAGGGAGACGAGTTGAGAGCTCGTGTTCTTCTTTTCATTGTTAGTGTTTTTATAAGTCCAAATGTGAACTTGATGCCTTCCTCAGAACATTTGCGGTTGTTGTGCCCAGCGGGGTTGAAGGGAAATCTCAATTGGTGCAAATATGCATATGAGAGGTTACTTGATGGAGTAGCGAAATGGAAAGTTCGTGGTGGGTTGGCATACATGACCGGATGCATCGCGATATTAGAGGTAATTTATGTTTAAAAGTATATTTTGTTCGGACATAGTAGTTGTTTCATGTGATTGAGTTTATTGAGTTTTATTATAATGTTTTGATTAATAATAAATGTAGGTGAGTTTATTTGATTTTTGGAGTGGAATCGCGAGCAGAAGAGTTGTTGTCGCTGATGGTCGCGATCACATATATGATTGGGGCAACAAGAAGGAAGTAAGGAAGATTGTAAACAACCTCAAGAGAGAAAGACCTCCTAAAAAACCTAAGGTAAATGGGTTAAACGATTTGGTATTATATAGGATGTTGTGGTTATATGAAATGATTTACTGATGATGTTTGCAGGTAGTTGGATATGATGACGAGAATGTGGAAGGGGGAGAAGGGGGAAGATTCAATCGAATAAATGATGTGGTTATGAAGATGCTGCAGATGGAACTGTTAGAGTTTGGTGGAATAAAACATAGTCTAGAAACCTGTGTGGAGAAAAAAAAGAATTAGAAGAGAGTTTAAGGAAATTGAAGGAGGAATGCAAGAATTTAAATGCCAACATGATAGAATTACAGAAGTCGTTGAGGAAAGTTGATGGAGAACTTGTTGTTGTTGTTCAAGAAGAAGAAGAAGTGGTTGACAAAGGGGAAGTCAGAGAGCCTGATCTGAACCATGGAATTGATATTGACGAGGACCCATTGATGGACGACGATGTTGAGTGGTTGAATGAAGAAACCATTGATGTCTTGAAAACAAAGAAAAAGGTATAAGAATTATAAGTTATTTTGATCAATGTTTCATCAAGTTAAGGTATGAGATTTGTAATCACTAATTTTGTCCGGGGTGTTAGACCCGATTTCTTTTGTTTTTAATAATGGGCTTTAATATGATATTATTATTACTACCTTATTAATCACCTATTAATCTTATCATTATTACTATATTACTATCATATTTATGTTTGCTTATTGTTAGTATCATATATCATTATTACCATCTATTATTATTACTATTATATTACTATCTACTTATTTATATTATCATTATTATTATATTTGATATTATATTATTATCTATTATTCTTGTTACCATTATCATATATTGTTAGTATTACTTATATTATTATTATTAATAATATATTTACCGATTATTACTATTATTATTATCTACCATATTATTAGTATCATATTAGTATTATTTATTATTATTACTATTATTAATCAAATCTGAAAAAACAAAAAAAAAACATTAAATAAAAGCCCAACATATATGTATAAAATAAAAGCCCATAGTTTATATTAAAGTCCATTGCCCAACAAAAAGATTATACGTATTACATGGCCTGCTTGGGCCCAAATAATTAAAACACTAATCTGCTAAACCAGAAACCCTAATGCACCCTCCTCTTTGCTTTGCAGCCGCCGCTTTCCCCTCACCGTCAGATCTGATCTAGATCTGACGGTCCAAATGATGCAAGACAAGGAAACCCTATAGGCCCTCTGCTGTAACCCTAGCGCCGCATGTCTATCCGCCGTTAGATCAAGGTTGGATCGAATGGCCGTGATCGAGCGCGTGGATCCACGCGCGCCGCTTCAGCTTCCCACGCGCTCCGCGTGGACTCCACGCACACCCAGATCGAGCCTCTCCAGATCCCTTCGACGATCTCGATTCGGCCACATCGCCCGGCCACGTCCCGGTTTCCCCCTCTCCTCACGGGCCTCACATGCAACAGAAAACAACAAAATGTCAGAGCCAAAACGGACGCAACGGAAACGTACGAAGCAAAAACAACAACCAATTTCAGAGGCAATCAGCAGATGATCGTACAAATCAACAGCAAATTAGCAGACGAATATTAGGCATTAGAAAAAAAGAAAAAATCTGATTTATCGGCTATAAAAGCCGTAGCATGTAACGATGTAAAGGGGGATTTTGAGGAGAGAAAATTTGTAGGAGAGGATTTTTCAATATTCAGAGAGTTTGTAACCAAAATATTTCAATCAATACAAACAAGGCAGAAAACAATCTCGAGTTTTAGAGGTATACGCTCGTCTCCATTTCTTCAGTTTTGAATCGCAACCAAAAAATAAAAAATAGAGAGGGTTAGGGTTTTTACCTCCGCGTCCCCTCATTCGCCGTTTCGTTTCCCTTGCCGGCGACAAGCCTTGGGTCTCCTCCGAGACCGCATACGGTGAGTCGGTGAGGAACGAACGCCAAAAAAGGTTTTTTAAAATATTTCTGGGTTTCGATTTGGGTTCGGAAACGAAGGGAAACGATTTTTGTTTTGGTTTTGAGAAGAGAAGGGTTTTTTTCGGTTTCAAGAAAGAAAGAAAAAAGAAACTTTTTTAGGGTTCCGGCGCCGGCAACGGCGACCAGAACCCCTTGGCGGCGCCGGACTTCAAAGAGAAATGGGGGGAGAGTTCTCTGGTTTTAGGGTTTACCAAACGAAAAAAGGGGCTGATATGTTTTTTAATTTAGGTTTTATAATGTTTTAAAGTTTTTAAAATCGGTCTAATCGCGTTTAAGCCCCCTCCGCGTCACTGTAATTGCACGGGGAGGGCTTCCGCGTTCCAAAACCACATCCCAGGTCCCTCTGTGTTCTTAGGGTTTTTCAATTCCGTCACCATTATCGTTTTGGTTGGCATTCGGATGGGTTAATTCCCATTCCGGTCCCTGTGGCTTTTCTTCTTCTTTTATTTTGGTCCCTTCCCGCGTTTTAATTAGTTTTGGTTAAATGGTTTATTTACATTTTCAGTCCCTTCATGTTTGCATTTTATTTATCTACATTGCATTTTATTTCGCATGTTATATTTTGTTACCCATGTATTGTCCCTTTCATTTTATATTGAATATATTTTTTTGCCCTATTGTTTATACTAAGTATGTGCATATTTTGTCTTCTCTTGTTCGAATATATATGTTTTTGTGACATGCATTTTAATGTCATTTCATGTGATTTTTAATGTTAAGTTCGCATGTTAATGAATTTTAATTATAAAACGGAGATACCTATTAATTCGCGTATTCGGGTCGACATACCTAGCTTATTGGATGTCCCGCGAATATTCGGATTAATTCGAATCGTCTAAAGGTAAATTCGAGATTAAAATAGACAAGACCATAACACCATATTTAATTGCTTGCATCATGCATAAAGGTGACGTACGGGATCCGAACCCTAAACTAACACGGCAGTCAGTCTTATATGATGTCGGTTTAGTCTTTGGTCCGGTGTACCGTCATCCTTTTTAATTAAATGGTAAATTAATTCGATACCACTAATTTGAAAGAGCTCGTACGATTAAAGTTTGGTTTTCGATCAAGAACCCCTAATTAAAGTCTTCTTAAATTTTAAATAATTTCCATCAATTAAAGGCAACAATTGTTTTGGTACCGATTTCCGGGCGTGATGGGGACGCTAACCCTACCCCACACGTAACCAACTCCCGAACCCTTTCAAAAGAATCTCTGGTTTTGTTTTCTTACGGTGTCTGGCCTACCATAGTGGCCGGTGGCGACTCCAAACCGAAAAAAAGATTTTTTACAAGGTTATTTTTCCCAAACCCGAATCAAGCTATTTTTTAAAAACTCCCCTTTTTAAATTAAATTGAATATTTTTCAAAAGTAGCGGGACGAAAAAAACCCCGTTACAAGATTATTGTTGGTGTTAACTTGTAGGGCAAGACAAGAGCAGTAGGTAATGCAAAGGTTAGTGGCAAAGGAATAAGAGTAGGAATCAGAACTCGAAACATGAATAAAGTTAGCGATTGAAAGAAGTGTGATGTAGATAATGTTTGGTTTAAGTATGGTTTGTTTAGAACATTATATGATGTGTTTGATTATGCATAATGAATGAAATTCATATGTTATTCAAACTAATTGTAGGGGTTCAATAATTACTGGGATTTTCTAATAAAATTTAATTCGTTGAACGTGCAGTACTTATTTGTGTTATTAAGTATTTAACAACAAATGTGTAAGCATTGCAGATACTACGTACGTGCAAGTACCGAAGGGAGTAGGCGCGTCAACGAAAAACACTTGCGACTATATATGGAATACGCCATTGCTTGCAGGGTAAGCAATCTGAATCTGAATGTATGCTATAATGATGTTGTTCTGTTCAATATAAGCTGTAAGTTTTTGTATGGGTGCAGTGAAGTCGTTGTAGATTTTGGCCACTCATATTTGTCTGTAAGCGATGCATATACGATACGACCAGGAAGTTGGGTCGGTTCAAAGGTTAGTAGGTTTGACTATTCCCCTTAAGCATTTTGCAACATATTTGAAGATATTTAGTACGATAGTTGCTATATGTTTTGTTTATGGTTTAGGTTATAGATGTCTTTGGTTTTACAATTGTTGATGAACATAAAAGGAATCAATCAAAAACAAGGAGAGCGTACATTGAGTGTATGTTTAATATTAAAGAATCGTATGTCTATTATGAACAAATGGATGTGATTTTGTAAGGATACATGGTTAATAATAAATGTTGTCTTGTAGACTCAGCTTGTTGATGGGATAATGGATGATGGTTCAATTGCTGATTATTGGCGTCATATTTTCAAACCGTATGGCCCGTTGACGAACTGTAATGTGGTACGAAGAAGCATTAATATATTAAACATCACATGCACTTTCATGTCATATGTATATTACAATGGAAATCGTTGATTGTTTCAGCTCTTTATCCTCGTGAATGACAACGAGAATCATTGGTTTATGTGTGTGGTGGATCTTGATGCTAGTGAAGTGAAGCTACTCGACAGCTTGCCAACGACCCGAT
Organism: Hibiscus tridactylites; assembly: GCA_958450335.1. Classification (NCBI taxonomy): domain Eukaryota; kingdom Viridiplantae; phylum Streptophyta; class Magnoliopsida; order Malvales; family Malvaceae; genus Hibiscus; species Hibiscus tridactylites. The sequence goes on from OY288283.1 coordinate 24,464,074, forward strand.
CCAATGCTGCAAGAGTGTTTATGGCCCAGAACCTGGTAATAAGCGAGAACTACGAACTTTTATTCTTCCACCGTTTAAGATGTGACATAGTATGTAAAAACATAAAAATGCTTGTGCATGTAGAGGAATAGTTTAAGAGAATGTTTAAAAGATAAGAAGTTTGTCCAAGTGTTTGGCTCACCATCAAAGCCGTTGAGCGATTTGCGCGTGATGGTGGAAAAAGTCAAACATCAGGATAATGGGTACATAGTTTTTATATTACAGTACTTTGTGTTATTTTTGTTTAACAAATTGCAAATGATTACTCGTGGTATTATGTTAACACGAATTTGTATTCAAACAGTGATGATTTTGGTATGTTTTTCATCAAATGGATGCAACTTTGGAATGATAAGCCTATAGAGGAAGTGGTAAGTTCATATGATCTTCATTATACTTTGCTTACTTTGGTCATCTATACTGAAAAATGGTCTTTAATAAATGCTTAATTTGTTTATACTTGTCTTACTAGACCGTTGGAAAATGGGATCAAATATCTTTTGTATGATCTTATCAGTCATGATAAGAATCGTTTGCAGAGGTCTATAAATATTGATGGAGGTCAATGGGTTACCTTCTAGGCAAATGAACAAAATGTTCCAAAACATGGCACCTTTCAGCGTCCAGAATGGTAAGGGTTTAGGAAGCTATGCATTGTTTCTTATGTAATTGAATGCATTACAACATGTAGTTAATGGTTGTAATCTTGTAACACCCCAAAAATTACGCCTAAATTGTAAACCTTAGATTCAAAAAAATCCCTAATTTAGAAATATAATTTCAAAATTCCTAAATTCAAAACCCTTTTTATTTTTGAATTTTAATTCAAAACCCTAATTTTAATTCTTATGACCAAATTGAGAATTTTGGGAGTTAAATGATCTTTAATCAATTTTGTGACTTTATCAAACAAATAAGAAGTTTGGGAACTTGTTGGGTGATTAACCCATTATTTTAAAAGTAGATTGAATTTGAATTGAATTACCCTTATAGCAGCCGAAATATTTTATTATTATTATTTAAATGTTATATATATATATATATATATATATATATATATATTTAGTACTTTAATTTTAAATTGAATTCTAATCCCCTCCTCCAATTGTCTTCTTTTAATTATTTTATTTACTTTTATTATTTTTCCATCCTATATCACTTTCATTATTTTACTTAAATTAGGTTTACTCTCCCAATATACACACACATAGTTCAAATAAGATCATCCCAAGAACCCTACTTTTTTATATAATTTCATGCCGCCAAAATCCCTTATTGATTTGTTAAATTCCTATGTAATAATCTTCACCGCTCTATACCCCTTCTTGTTCATTAATCCCTTCAACCCCAAGTTTAGTCTGGTACTAATACAGTTGGATCCAATACTTCTGATCATGGAAAATCACATCATTCTGTAGGTTGAGTATAGCTTGGCTAAGGTGTGTTTTCTTCCGGTGCTATAATTAAATTATATATTATTTTTCTATGTGTTGGTGTTTTACCTCTTGTATGATTACTTATATGTATTATGATTTTTATGGCTGACATCACATGCATATGTTTTTAGAATATATTTTTACTATGATTTACGAACCATGATTTATGGATTACGATTTATGGACTACGATTTATGAAGTATGTTTACGGAATATTGGATTTATGGAACTTTGTTTATGAAATTTGGTTTTTAATCATCATATCATTGTATGAGCATGGGTTGGGATATGATCGGGGAAGTTCAGTGGTTTCACCCTTAGGGCTGAATTCCACTTCGGATTGGCGGTTGTAGTGAGGAGTTCTGAGGAACTTTCCTCTTGGCGGTTGTAGTTGGGTGCATTGCATTGCGCTTGTGATTTATGTGTTGTGCTTTAAAGAATTTTAAGAAAATATTACTAAGTTTTTACGACTATGATTTTCTTGCACTTTAGAGACACGCTAAGCTCTTTAGCTTACTCCCTCATAGTTTCTCTTTTCAGATATACTCAGACCATAGATGAATCGGTACTTGGAGGATCTCAGATTTTATCCGGTTATTTTATTATACAATACGAAACTATTTTTGTTTAATCAGATTTCTATTTATTATTTTGGGACATGGATGCAATTTTTGACTATTTATATTTTGAGATTATTTTTAGCATTCATCTACTATTATTCTGAGATTTTATATAATTATTTGAATATCTACTATGATATTTATATTTTTATTTATTATTAAATTTATGTTATTTTATTTTAATTTAAAGTATAACTTTTTAAAATTGATTTTCTGGAGGAAAAAGTTTTCAAACGTAACTTCCTAAATTCGGTCTTTTCTTCTAGGCCGGGTTTAGGGGGTTACAAACCTTATGCAGTTTTGTTTGGTGAAGAACATGTCAGGGGAGGCACAGGTGAATAGATGGCAACGGATCTTTGACTGTTTGTTTGTGGCATTACGTAAAGGAACCTATTTTTATGGGTCGTAACCATATTTGTATGTATATGTACAGAAGTATATGTAGTAGAAATGTGGTGCAAGCATAAATAGGTTATGTAAGTATAAACTAAACACATTTTGAATGTATCCTATGCAATTTTGGGGCCATAATGTGTTCGAACGCTTGTACAGCAATTTTGCATTATATGATATATTTTAGTGGATAAAATTAGCATATGCACATGATTTCGCATGTCTGCAAAGGATACATTTGGTTGTATGTACAGGTATTTGAAGCATATTGGAGTGAGATAATCGTTTGGTTGTACTTACAGTTATTTGAAACATATATACGTGAATTTGTATGTCTGAAGATGATCTATTGTGTACACATTTGGAATCTGCATAACAGTAAATAATAAATTGCCATTTGGAAACACGATGAATTTGTAGGTAAAGTATAAATGAAAAGTCAATGAACTTGATGGAATCTTGATTAATACCTTCGATGTCGTGGTCAGAGATATGTTATCAACATTGATTCTACTCGTCATTTCAACAATATGGGACGACCTACGTGGAAGTCAATAGCAAACTCGTGTTAACTTTTCATGTATTGCTATACAACATATATAAGTAGAAATGACTCACAGTTGCATCAGGTTGGGAAATGTCTAGGTCAGGAGGAAAGTCTTCATCGCTGTCGAAGAACGTTGAACTTGTCCCTGCAGTACTCGTTGGAAGTTGAAGCTTTAGTCCCGGGCATGTGTTCTTATTGTGTCCCCCCATTTTGCAGAATGAACATTGATTCCTCCGTTTTGTGGACGCATTAGGTTTTATTTTCTGCTTCCTTCTTTTGCGGGTCTCGAACGCTGTGTTGGCTTACCCTATGTGATGAGGACCCATTCAAGGTTATGGACTTATCAAATTCAGCAGTTAGTCGGAGTAACTCATCTTTTGTTCTTTGAAAACTTTCGTCTGTTTAAGACTCAAGGTAGCACAACTGCAATGAAAGTGAGGTAGCAAAGCAAATCAAGACATTTGTTTTAATTCGAGAGGCACGTCGCTGTGAAGATAAGATGAAGCAGAGAGCTTAGCATTTTTTGTCTAGCGCGGTAGTATTAAACAATTAGGGAGCTCGGAGAAGTCTTCCAACTTAAGAACGTGCAGTTGATGGCGACGTGGAAGTCCGACCGTCTCAAATTTTTGACAAGATCATGTCATGTTATTTTTTATGACATCAAGCACAACATCATAGATTTTTGTCGGATCCTTATACTTTGTCAAATGATACGTCCGCGCGCCTTCAATCTCAAGAGTCGGATGTAGAGCACGATACAGTGTCTCATTTTTCAGTTCATCTTGAACAATTTCAAAGAATGCTCGGGTGAAGATGTCAGCTGCACTCCCTTCAAGGTCATGCAATTTGGTCATTGAGAAAGGCTTCGAGGAAGAATTTTTGAATTCTTCCCTCAACTCCGTTATGCGCATCTCATTTATACTCTTGGCAATGGCACGGACAACTTCTAGATATGTCTTCTTATGTTTGAGGATAATGTTGAGGGTGGAATTCATAGATTCGAAGCATTGTGCAGAGCGAACATTGGCGAAGAAATGTTCAGTAAGATATGCTTGTGCCCACATACCAATCGTCTGATCCTTCTCCACAACCCACAGATGTTGGTCCGCGTTAAAATGTTTCATAACTAATCTCCACTCGCGATTGAATTCCTCAATTGTCCACCAAGAGGACATGCACCGTGTAAAGGCGGATGTAAATTTGGGATCACCTACGTTTTCCTGGGCATTTCGAGAAAGATGCCACTAACATATTCGATGTTGTGCACATGGGAACACTGTCTTTATAGCCCTATGCATGACCCTATCACCATCCGTGACGACTAACACAGGAGCTTTGTTAGATTACCAAATTGTTTTTTTACGTATGCAGTTGTGCTACTCAGACTTGGTGCTGCGGAGTTTCTGTATTATTGTTTTATTGCCTATGAGGTTGTTATTTGGTCTTAAAGGAGAAGGTAATGTGGACCTCTGCCACCACCCTAAATCAATTGAATTAACTGATCTTTTAAGATTATTTGTTTTCTTACTTTTTGGTGCCTGAGCTGTTCATCAATGCAGAGAAAACCTTGAGTGGGCACTTTGGAGAATTAACGATCTTAAACCAAGACTTGCCTTCATTTGGGTAACTTCAAAATTTTGTTCTTTAAAGCATCTTTAAAAATTTTGACAAAATTGATGGACTTCATTTGAATTATGCAGGATCAAAGTCACTGCGAACAACATCCCTCCGAACCAAATATATTTACAAAAAATCTAAGGCGCGTGTGGGCTAATATGTCTTAGTATAACGAAGGAAACACGCTATTGGTTGATGACTCCGAAGCTAAAATGATTAATAATTCGGTCAGTAAAGAACTCAACCTATTTTGATCTTACTTTCAGCCATATAATCAATGAATATTTAGAAACTAATTATGTTTTCAATTATGTTCATGTTTCAGGAGAACACCTACATATGTCCTAAATCCTAAAAGGTAGAAGATGAGAGAACTGATAACGCATTAGGTAAAACTTCCGAAATCAAACATATTCATTATAAAGATGAAGCAATTTCTTCAACTAAAACCTAATTATGTAATTATTGTACTTGCACTTGATCTTAGAAATAGGTGGTTACATTCGGGTATATTTAGAAAACATAGCCGTAGCAGACAATGTACAAGACTATGTGAAGCATCATCCGTTTTTGGATTAACTGCAAGTCAATGAGATCGTCAATTGTTCGCATATTTGTTCTCTGATAATCTCATCTGTATTATATGTTTGTTCGTCTTTTGTAATTGTGTAAATACAACATACACTGTTAAATATGTACAAATCTTATAGTAAAAATTTTGTCCTTATTATATGATCAATTTAGAGTTTTGTACACAAACAACAAACATTTCCAAAAAGTATAAAAAAAAAAACCTTAAATCCGTTACACTATCCACTTTCACCCTAACAAAAGTAAACAATTCATGGTAAACAAGTACTGAAACCCTCATATAGGTTGTTTCGATGCCACCTAAAGGACTTAAAATTTGGGGTCATTCTCGGAAGGCAGTTCCGAAACCAACCATAGGAGGTTTCGATGCCCCGAAAAGGACTAAGTTTTTGACAACTCTGCCAAACCAGCACCGAAACCCGATATAGGTGGTTTCGATGCCCCTTATACAACAAATAAAAAAAGTATACTTTTGGTATGAAATTGTGTATGTCCACATATCCTTCTTCTCTTACAACTTGTGTACATTTGCTACTAATTTATGTATATACACAAAGCATTATAAAGGTTGGACCAAAGTAAGTTTTTTGGTATGAAATTGTGTATCTACACACTTCCTTACAAGTGCATGAGTCATTTTCAACCTTACTGAAATAGGTGTAATAGAAAAGGTATAAACTTTTTCTGCAGGTCACATCGGCACCGAAACCCCAGAGGAGTGGGTTCGATGCCCCCTACTGGAAACAAAAGCACTGAAACCCCATATAGGTGGTTTCGAAGCCCCTTCTACAACAAGTACAAAAGTATGGTTTGGGGTAGGAATTTGTGTATGTACACATTTCTTTACAAGTACATGCGCGATTTTGAACCTTGGTGAAATTGTGTACTAAAAAAGGTATATACCTTTTTCTCTTACAAATTTGTACCAATTTGTGTACATTTGCTACTAATTTATGTATATACACAAAACCTTATATAGGTTGGACCAAAGTAAGTTTTTTGGTATGAAATTGTGTATCTACACACTTCCTTACAAGTACATGAGCCATTTTCCACCTTGCTGAAATAGGTGTAATATAAAAGGTATAAACTTTTTCTGCAGGTCACACCGACACCGAAACCCCAGAGGTGTGGGTTCGATGCCCCCTACTGGAAACAAAAGCACTGAAACCCCATATAGGTGGTTTCGATGCCCCTTATACAACAAGTACAAAAGTATGCTTTTGGGTAGGAATTTGTGTATGTACACATTTTTTACAAGTATATGCGCGATTTTGAACGTTGGTGGAATTATGTACTAAAAAAGGTATATACCTTTTTCTCTTACAAATTTGTACCAATTTGTGTACATTTGCTACTAATTTATGTATATACACAAAACCTTATACATGTTGGACCAAAGTAAGTTTTTTTGCATGAAATTGTGTATCTTCACACTTCCTTACAAGTACATGAGCCATTTTCAACCTTGCTGAAATAGGTGTAATACAAAAGGTATAAACCTTTTCTGCATGTCAAACTGACACCGAAACCCCATAGGGGTGGGTTCGATGCCCGCTAATGGAACTAAAAGCACCGAAACTCCATTTAGGTGGTTTCGATGTCCCCTTCTAAATAATGTACCAAAGTATGCTTTTGGTTAACAATTTGTGTATGTATAGATTTCCTTACAAGTAAATGACTCAACTTGAACCTTCGTGAAACTGTGTAATAAAGTAATGTATATACCATTTTCTCTTACAAACTTGTACCAATTTGTGTACATTTTGCTACTACTAAGTGTATATAGTACCGAAACCCCTTAAGATGGTTTCGATCCCAGTAAAAGAAATATGTCTTTTCAGTGTTGTGTCTTTTCACTGTAATCACATGAACCGTTTCTTGTTCATCATGTATAAAGCTGGTTTCGATACCCCCAGAACAAATCAACCTTTCCAGTTTCTTGTCTTTTCACTAGAATCACATGGATCGTTTCATCTTCATCATGTGTACAGCTGGTTTCGATGCCCACCAGAATGAATCAGCCTTTTCATTTTCGTGTTTTTTCATTAGAATCACATGAACCGTTTCATCTTCATCATGTATGCAGCTGGTTTCGGTACACCCAGTAGGAATCAGCCTTTTTAGTTTCATGTCTTTTCACTAGAATCACATGAACCATTTCATGTTCATGTACCTTCAATGAACAGACATTGTGCCTTCCTTCTCTCTCAGTTTTCCTCATTAGTTTTCATTTTCCCTCCCAACTGAATTTCCCTATATATTAACAACGCTTCTCTTTACTCTTTACAACATCTTCTACTCAATATACTCAACCCTTCGCTCTAAAATCAGTTCTTCACCATATTCTATTTAATATCTCCTCTAGATACAATGAGTTCAAGTAGAGCTTTGAGTCACAATCCTCAGCCATTCACAAAGAGGAAACTTGATTTTGACTCAGAATCAAACAGTGATGATGATGTCTATTTTGATTCTAACAAAGAGGATGAACAAAGCCGTGACACACTCAAAACAAGTAGATGGTTCAAGAAGTTTTTCGAGACCTTTGATAGAATGAACACAATCAATGACCATTCTACTACATGGCATTGTCCAGCATATCAATGAGGTCCTGGTGCCACTCACAGGTTTCTTGGCCTTCAGTCCCTAGTGACACATGCCAAAACCAAAGGTGGACCAAAGCTCAAACTCTATCGCCAACTTGCTCAGCTATTAGAAGAGGAATTGCGTAGAAGAGGTACTTCGGTTGTTCCTCATGGTCAAGCTTATTGGGAATGGAGTGGTTTGAGAGATGATAATAATAATGTTGATACCGTCTACCGCTTGCCTGCAAACGATGAGGAAGAGGATCACCAAATACTCTGGCCACCCATGGTGATGATAATGAACACAAGGCTTCATCAAGATGTTGCAAATGGGAAGGTAGTTATATAACAAAATTGAATTATGTTTTCATGAATATTACAACTCCTTAACTCGTAATCTCTTGCATTTTCTACTTCAGTGGCTTGGTATGGGAAACCAAGAGCTTCTTGACTATTTCAGGTCCTATGATATTGTTGTTAAGGCTCGCCATTCTTACGGTCCTCAAGACCATCGTGGAATGAGCCTTCTAACTTTTTAGAGCACAGCAAGAGGTTATCTCGATGCTCAACGTCTGCATACCCAGTTTGCTGCCCAAGATTTCGATAGAGAGGCTTGGGAACATTGTCAAGGCTTCTTTTATGGTCCAGGCAGACAACGCCAACTTTATGGTTATATGGCTGCCAAAGAACACATCGACAACTTCAACCGCCATTCTCAAGGTTTTCTCTATCATCGTTTTCTTCTTTTATACAAGATGCACTTATGCTCATACTAATGAATACATGTTTTGTTCATTAGGCAACAATAGGGTTAGATATGAGATGCGATCATATGCAGAGATGGTTGGTTATCACAGTTCACAACGAGAGGCTGGTTCAAGTGCCATGGGTGGCAGAGGGCATGAAGATCGTTTCCCTGGGTAGGAATTAATGTATGTACACATTTCCTACAGGTACATGAACCATTTTTAACATTCGTGAAACAATGTAATAAAAAGGTATATATCGTTTTCTCCTACAAATTTGTACCAATTTGTGTACATTGGGTACTAATATGTGTGTATACACAAATCCTTACAAAACTTGTACCAAAGTATGCTTTTCGGGTAAGAATTTGTGTATGTACACATTTCCTACAAGTACATGAGTCATTTTGAACCTTCGTGAAACAATGTAATGAAAAAGGTATATATCGTTTTCTCTTACAAATTTGTACCAATTTGTGTACATTTGGTACTAATATGTGTATATACACAAATCTTTACAAAACTTGTACCAAAGTATACTTTTCAGGTAAGAATTTGTGTATGTACATATTTCCTTACAAGTACAAGGTCATTTGAACCTTCGTGAAACTGTGTAATAAAAAAGGTATATATATTTTTCTCTTATAAATTTGTACCAATTTCTGTACATTTTCTACTAATATATGTATATACACATTTCCTTATAAATATTGTACCAAAGTATGCTTTTAGGTAAAAAAATTGTGTATGTGCACATTTCTTACAGGTACATGGACCATTTTGAACTTTGGTGAAACTGTGTAATAAAAAAGTATATCCATTATTCTCTTACAAAATTGTACCAATTTATGTACATGAGCCATTTTGAACCTTTGTAAACCCGGTAAACAAATCTATTTTTTTTAACTTGTATTTAAAGGTTAGTTCTCTAAAAGTCTTTAATAATTTAGTCATGTCAGTTTAAATATTTGTCGCCTCTATTAAACACGTGTCTCTTCTATTATTATTATGACCCTGTTCTCGTATATGATGTTGATGTTTGAACTTTGTGAATTTATACAACTCTTAATGAACTTTCACAAACTTTTCTCAACAAAGCCTAGTAGGTAACATTATTGAACATTTTATTATTATCCTTTGCCTGCTCTTGGATTGGTTAGAGCACCTATGTTGAGTAATCATCAATTTAGGTTTAGAATTTATGGTTTATAATTTAAAATTTAAAATTTAAGTTTAAAGTTTACATAATTAGAGTATTATACATTTTTAAAGTTTAAAATTTAAAATTAAAGCTTAAATTTTAACTTTTTAATATTAAAACATAGAAAAGAAAACTAGAATTTTTGTACTAAAATTAATGGGAAATAAATTAAATAATTTGTATACTAATTCACACAAATAATTAACGAATAGATTGTGAACAATTATTATTTTGGATACAAACAATGACATATTACAAACATTAAATAGAGAAGACGTATGGATTAAAAAAACAATGATTTAACGTTTACCAAGTGTGACAATTCAAAGGTAGTTAATGGCAATATTGCCCTTACAAGGATTCGAAAGGTCACCTGAGTTGGAGTGATGTGTCAGAATTTCATTACCTGTTGCCACTGCTCTACCGATGTCACCCAATCTGACGTCAGAACAGGTAAACACCACCCTCTCCGCCACTCTGCTCCGATCACTCGCCGTCGGATTCTTCAAACTCCCCCATCGACACCGCCCTCCGTCACCAACTTCCAACACCGCCAATTCCCCTGGTTCTCCAGGATTATGTATATAGAAAAAACCAGCAATTGAACTTACTCTAATCGAACTGAAGCTTGTTCCCTCTCCTTTCAGCTTCTCCACCAAATCCTCCGGCATCGTCCCGATTTCGTTATTAAACTCAAAGGACTCGCCGCTTAATTCCCACACTTTTACTTCGTTTATATCCTTGGGATCTCCGAGCAGCCCCAGCATAATCAATCTGTTCCCGTGAAATGCTATCACCGAAAAGTAGATGTTCGGATCAGGGCGGAGATCGTAGGGTCCATACCAGATCTTCGAATCGGGATTGAAAGAGTGGGTCACGCCGGATCTCTGCTCCATCATGAGCATATTTTTGGTATTAGCGGCGACGGAAAGCCACGTTGCGGTTGCTGAGTCTTTTAGAGTGGCGGGTATGGACTCGGTCCTTTCCCACGTACGAGTGCTGATGTCGTACAGTTCGACCGCCAAAGGGTCATCCTCGAAGTCGCAGGCTCCGCCGGCGACAACGATGCGTTGACCAACGACGGCGACGATGGGGTCGATGCGCCAGACAGAGGGTGGGTTCACGCGGTGCCACGTCAAACGGAGAGGGTCGATGGAGAAGGAAAACTCGGAAGGGTTGAGGACGTAGAGGATCGTGGAGCTTGAGGAACGCAGGGCTGAAACGTGTTCGTGGGGAAGCTTCCGGTTGATTCGGAGCCAGAGGTCGGAGCGGGGATCGTAAGCGAAGGCGGCGGCGGTTTGTGGGCGGCGGATGCTCTGAGTGTGAATCAGGAGCCATGGTTTGGGCTTGTTGAAGCGACGGAGGGAGGAGAAGACGGCGGCGTTCCAATTCTTGGAGACGAAGCAAGCTGGGAGAAGGAGGTGGAGCGGAATGTGAGAGAGAATGGTTTCTAAGACATCTCCATGAATGGCCATTTCCACTCCATTCTCATCTTCTTCGGCCATATTCAAATCATTGGGGGGTTTCGCCGTGTTGGGCTGTTATTTAATACCGGTGGATAGAATGGTAGTAGAAAAAAAAATCCGTTTCTAAATTGTTACCCTTTTTCTAGTTTTTGTAAATAAATTATTATTAAAATTAGTTTATATATATAATATGAGTCTACCAAGTGCGACGAACATCGCTGAATATTACTAATCTAAATATTGTTGAACACTATTAAATTAATTAATAAAGATTTAAAATTTTAATGACTCATCATACAATTAATAATTATTTTAAAAATTTTAATTAAATTATTTTTTATATATATTAAAATTTTATTTTTTAATAAGAGTAAATTATATATTTAGTATCTTACTTATATTCATATTTTTATTGAACCCTCATTATTTAAATATTATTTTAATTTGACTTTATTATTTATAAAGAAAAATTAACCCTTAACTATATACTATTAAAAATAATTTTATTATCGATCCAATTTAATTCAATGAATATCTCAATCGACTCGAGGTTTGTAGTTACTAAACTTTTGTTTGTTTTATGATGTTACTCGCTTGATAAATGTTGTATGGATATGGGAGACCTTGATATAGCGCTAGGAATATTGCAAAATTGATGGGGTACCTATAGAATTGAACCATCATAGAAATTATGTATCCTGTCGGGGTTTAAATAGATTTTTTTTTCTTTGACAAAAAGCTAGGGTAAATGTCAGCTTGCAATACATTTAACCATTGCCGTGAAAAGCTTAATGTTTTCAACAACAATTGAATTGAATCATATCTACGACCCCCACAAATAGGGATGTAAAAACAGGTCAACAGTAACAGGTCGGGTTAAATCGGTTATCTGGCAGGTTAGTCTCGGGTTTGGATTCGTTTCGGTCGGGTGCAGGTCGGGTTCGGTTACTACAGTAACAGGTAAATTTTGGGTTCGGGTTCACTTCGGTCGGGTGCAGTTCGGGTTCGATTTATACAGTTACAGGTCAAATTCGGGTTCGGGTTCGTTTCGGTCGGGTGCAGGTCGGGTTCGGTCTTTGAATTCTCGGATTAAACCAGGTTCTGACTCGATCGGGTTTCAGGCAGGTTACCAGGTCGGGTCAGTTTTTCACACCCCTACCCACAAATTTTAGATAAGATACTCATCAAATCTACTTTAATAATTGCATATTAAAACCGCTGCTTCCTGCCCTAGTCAATTAAGTACGTACGTGCAATTTCACAAGGCAACACTCAACCACAGTATTATTATGGTATATCGTATCGATAATACGAGAATATCCTTTTGTTTTAGTGTCTTCGAAAATTAATATATCGTTAAAGTTTTGTCGTTCGTTCCGGAAAAAAAAATGTTTATTAAAGAGCAGAAGGCACGTGAGGAAGAACTAACTTAAAAAACTAGAACGTAAAAAATAAGAGTCATATGTATGAATTTTCTAAACCCAATCGACTTGAGGTTTGTGGTTACTGAACTTTTGTTTGTTTTATGATGTTACTCGCTTGATAAATCTTGCATGCTGACATGGGTGACCTTAAATTGAATCGATGATAGTGAATTTATTTTTAATGGTATATGATTTAGGGTATAAATTTAAGAGTTTAAGGGTTTAAAGTTTAATAGTTTAGGGTTTTAAGTTGAGGGTTAAGGGTTACATTATTTTTTTATAAAAAATAGGATCAAATTAAAATAATATTTAAATAATGAGGGTCCAATAGAAATACGAAAATATGTGAGGTACTAAATATATAGTTTACCCTTATTAAAAAAATAAAATTTTAATATATATAAAAAATAATTTAATTGAATTTTTTAAAATAATTATTAATTATATGATGGGTCCTTGAAATTTTAAATATTTATTAATTAATTTAATGGTGTTTAGCGGTGTTCAATAGTGGTGTTCGTCGGTGTTCGTAGCACGTTGTAGAATTTTTCATATATATAGTTAGCATTCAATAGCCATGAATTTGTGTAAAATTAAATGAGTTTTACATCATGTAAGTAGATCTCATCTTATATATATATATATATATATATATATATGGATAAATATCCTATACACAGGCGGTGGAAACTAAAAGTTTCCACAAGCGCCTTAGTTTTAGGGTATAGGGTGTTAGTTTAGGGTATAGGGTTTAGGGGTTTAGGTGTAGGGGTTTAGAATTTAGGGATAGTTGTTTCAATTTAAAGTTTAGGGTTATAATTTAGGGTTTATAGGTTAAAACCTAAATCCTCACTATATTACACTAAAAACTAAACCCTAACCTATAAACCCTAAATTATAACCCTAAACTTTAAATTGAAACAACTATCCCTAAATTCTAAACCCCTACACTTAAACCCCTAAGCCATATACCCTAAACTAACACCCTATACCCTAAAACTAAGGCGCTTGTGGAAACTTTCAGTTTCCACCGCCAGTGTATAGGATATTAATCCTATATGGATAAATATATATATATATATATGGCCGATATAGTATAACTTTATTGATATTGTGGTTGATATGATATACATGAGGACATAAGACCAAATATGTTTAAGCTTTAATATATTCATATTCATGTTTAATATGAGTTTAATTTTGATATAACTTTAATGAAAAATATTTTGAAAGCTAAAAAAATTTGCAAAAAAATTCAAAAATACATTAACTTAAAAAAACATGTCTGAAAGTTTTTTAAAGGGTGTTTAATATGTTTAAATGCTTTCAAAATAGTTAAAGTGTCAAAAATATATGTTGTGAGTGTCGATACTCTTTCTCAGCTATCAATACCTAGTCAGATATATTGATACTCATTTTACACGTATCGATATGCCCCTTTTGTTTTTCCAAACTCCAAATTTCAGTAGTCAAAATAAACATCGATACGACATAGACCGTACTAATACGGATGGGTTTGTACCAATACGCATGTATCAAGTACTGATATTTAGTGTAAAAATTGTTCAGCGGCTCTTTCTATTTTGAGGCAGGTACCGATATATGAAGCTCGTGTATCGATACGCCCTACACCAGATTGTATTTAATGTTGGAATTAAAGTCCTCAATGGCTAGTAACGGTCAAAAACTTCTTAGAGGGTTTAAAAGGCCTCTTGAAGCAGCTATGCAACAACAAGAAACTACTTGCCAACATTCAATGTTAGAAAATTTGTTTTAGAGCTCAAAATTGTCCTATTTATTGTAGAAAACATTATCGAGCCAAATTGTCACATTTGCTCAAGTGTTTAAAATTTTGGGTGAGTGCTTAATTGTGCAAACATATTTACCTTGTGAAGTTTTTCATTGTTTGTTAATTTGTATTCTTTTTGTATGAGAGTGTTTCTAGATTTTGGGACTATAAGTCTAGGTTTGTGAGGGTTATTTTCTTGGTCCCAGAAAAAAAGACAAATTAGTGAATTTGTAAAAAATTCTTAGTGTAGATAGCTAAGATAGTGGATGTAGACTTGGTTTAGATGTCGAATTACTATAAATTATTGTGTTACAATTTTTATTATTTAGTCATTCATCCATCAAAACAAAAATCTAATTCACCCTCTCTTGACATTTGGTTGATCGTTCGAGCCTCCCAACAACTTTTATATGTATACATATTTTTTTATATTTTTTCATATTATTATTATATACATGTTTGTTATGGTTTATATTATTATATTATTATATATTATATGTTATACATCTATACGTATATATTTAATATGTATTAATTTAGAGTAATTTTGTATATGCATATTGTCACGGGGCCATTATCATCTTCCTAAAAGACATGTCTAATAGGATGTGCAACGCCACCGTTTATATATTCCAATACCTCCCTTTTCCTTTCTGATGTGAGATTAATGACACCGCTTCTTCTCAGACGTGAGATTCTCCCCCACTCAACCTCGTGACGCCCTCGTCACGAGCTTCTGCTCTGGTGATTGGCCAATTGTCACGGTTGTCCACACTGTCTACCCTGCTCACGGGCGCTCGGCGTAAAATCAGGCAGTCAAAGGGTTGCTCTGATACCACTTGTCACGGGGCCATTACCCTCTTCCCAAAAGACATGTTTGATAGGATGTGCAACGCCACCGTTTATATATCACAAGGTCTCCTTTTTTCTTTCCGATGTGGGATTAATGACCCCGTCTCTTCTTCAACATGACAATATACTTTCCTATATTTATACTCCTTTTTTCCTTTTTGCCTTATTTATTTGTTAGCACATATATTAATTGTTCATGCATTTGTTTTATTTCCAATGCAATTTTTGTCATATTTATCTTGTACATGCATTATATCTCATCGTATATAGTTTAGTCCTCAAAATTTTAATATCTCATTCGGGAGTGTCATCCCGGATCTTTGGGAGTCATCTCTTTCGGGTACCGTAAATTGCGAGGTTTAGGTTCGAACGATATGGTGATGCATACATGCATTTTAAGGATTAATTATTAAATTAAGCCGAATTTTTATTTTTTTAGATATGATATGGAGTCTTAGGTACCGATTTTCGGGCATGGTGGGGGTGCGAAACCTTCCTCACTCGTAACCGACTCTCGAACTTAATTTTTCTCTAATTTTCTTTCAATATCCGGTCTACCTAAACCAAGTTACCGGTAGCGACTCCCCTCAAATTTCATTTCAGAACTCAAAATACCTCAATTTTTTTTAAAAAAAAATCGCTACAATATTGTGAAAGTTAAGGAAATATGAAGGGGTTATAGGGGATTAAATATGAAATCTAGGTATGAGAAACACTTAATCACTAGGCTAAGTTATGTGATAGTTATACAATTGTAAAAAGGCATAAAGTTAAAAATATATCCTCATCATTTGACAGAATCATTTTGGCTTTTATTTTTTTTGTTGGAGCAATTTAACTGTCAACGTTTTATTTTGGGTTAATATGACCTCTCTGCGGATGAAATTTGTTATAAAGACGACAAACAATTTGAAATGACTTGAAAGAATGATAAGTCAGTATATTTTTTTATATTTTATATAATTTTATAATATTATTTGTTAACTGATGTAACGTTTTTTTTCAAATCAACACATTTGTCTATATGATATTGTCATGTCAGCGTGCACTGTCATATAGGTTTGTCATGTCATTTCAAGTCATTTACCATCAGTTGGCTGATAGTTTTCATCTTTAGATGAGCCATTTTTATCCAAAATTAAACGTTGAGGGTTGAATTGTTCAAAAAACAAAAGAATAGGTGCCCAATTTGTGGCTCCAGCGAAAAAGAAGATGATGTTCATCCTAAGAAATCCGAGTTAAATCTTTTGTGTGTACAAAGTATATGTACGTTGTCAAATGATTAAGAAAAAAATACAAATATATAATCACGTTAATACATTAAAAAATATAATATTTAAATTACACTAAGATGAATATGAGATAAACTCGACATTTATCGGCAAAAATGATATTTAGATTAATAAAGGTTTGAACACTTTTTGATAAAAATAATTTTAACATATTCTTTTATTTTTTATTAACCTTGTAATTTTTTTTAATTTTTAATATTTTTTCTACTTGTAACCGTTTAAATACTTTTAGAATAGTTTTAATTAGTTTAATTTATTTAACATGTGCTTTATTTTTATTTTTTTTTAAAATAGCATTTTTTTAATATTTTTAAATTATTAATTTTTATTTTTAATTATTTGTTTACAAAGATTAAAAAGTCTTGAACTTTTAAAAAAATTTAATCAAATTTTCCTATCATATCATCATTAATACGTGGATTGTCAAATTAGTGTATTCAAAAACCACGACAATTATAGACATTTAACTCATTTATTAAATAATTTTTACATATGAGAAGAAAATTTATTTTTATTAGGTCTAAAACTTATAATCTAGAAGAGAGAAAATGTCAAACAAGTGCTTTTAATCACTTGCTCTATATGTCGTTGATACTCATTTATAAATTAACGTGGTTTAAATTAATTTTTAAAAATCTTTATAATATAAATATGATAATATAAGTAAGATTATAGTGTTACTAATGAAATAATGTACAATGTCTATCCAATTCATATTCCCAATATTTGTCCCTTATCTCTTCTATGACTTTTATCATCTGAATTTAATATTTTGAATTACATGCCTTATAAAATTGGTCCCCAGTCCCCATGGTCCCCCCAGCTGCATGCCTTATAATTTAAGCGTTGCAGCTCTAAGTTATTTTGACATCTTTTATACCATTTTATCTTTTGACTTCCAAAATTTCAAAGCTACTATCTTTTAATAATTTTAAAGTGATTACAAGGTAATAGAATAATTACTCTATTTTTAATTTTCTTAACCCTAACCATAAACCTTAAATTTTAAGCCTAATTTTTAGTATGAAGGCATAAATAGAAGCACCAGAAAAGGTAGATTATTTCTATGGAAAATTCTACAACGTGCGACGAACATCGATGAACACCACTAATGTTGAACACCGTTGAACATCATTAAATTAATTAATAAAGATTTAAAGTTCCAAGGACCTATCAAATAATTAATAATTACTTTAAAAAATTCAATTAAATTATTTTTTATATATTAAAATTTTAATTTTTTAATAAGGGTAAACTAATATTTAGTACCTCACATATTTTCGTATTTCTATTGAACCCTCATTATTAATGTTATTTCAATTTGACCTTATTCTTTATAAAAAAATAATTTAACCCTAAACTATTAAACCTTAAATCCTTAAACTCTTAAACCTATATCCTAAACTATATACCCTTAAAAATAATTTTATTTAATAAAATTCTAATGTAATTTAAAGATTACAAGAAATAATTGAACAATCTACTAAATTTATTATGGTGATTTTTCATAGAAATCTAATAATTTAAATAAATGATAAACGGCAAAACTCCTTTCTGTCGCAATCAGATCAATTTCTTTACAAATCCCACTTCTAATTGTATCATTATTGTAGGGACAATACTGAAGCATGGAAATGCTATGAGATATCTATCTCAATTACAAGGGAAACACATTCTTCTGCTACAGATTACAAGTTCTTTTATTACAAATACTCCTAGGAAAACTTGTTTATACACTACATTAGAAACTCAACGTTTGTACATAGCAAAGTGGCAGCAAAGAACTGCACACGGCGTCCGTGTGGAGCTGTCAACCTAATTTCGAAAAGCAACGGATAACAATCCTTTAAGGGGAGAGGGGCCAATCGAATGCAGCATTTTCAGAGTCAAAACCATCATAGAACTTGAGAATTTCTTGACAAAACTTTCATCTAGCTTCACATTCCAACATCCTCGTACATCTAATAATTCAAGATCGGGGCAGCTTTCAAGTATTTTGAGCACACCTGCTGTGCTAATAAGCAAGTATGCCACCTCAAGTTGCTTGAGCTTCGGCATTGTAGTAGCAATGGCAAGTGCTTCATCATCTTGAGACAGTTTATCTACTACCTCTAATGGGTGCATCGTTCTCGTCAACCCCACTAGTAACTTACAGTGCTTGCCTATTGCTTCAAGGGCCGAAGCTCCGATATTTCTGCAGTAACTAACATCCAAGAAAGTCACTGAAGAGAGCCTCCCAGCAACTTGTTCCTCCGATAAAAATAATTTTATTTAATAAAATCCTAGTGTAATTTAAAGATTACAAGAAATAAATGAACACTTTAATAATTTATTATTTTTAAGGGTATAGGTTTAAGAGTTTAAGGGTTTAAGGTTTAATAGTTTAGAGTTAAGGGTTCAATTATTTTTTATAAAGAATATGATCAAATTGAAATGATATTTAAATAATGAGGGTTCAATAGAAATAAGAAAATAGGTGATGTACTAAATATACAATTTACCCTTATTAAAAAAATAAAATTTTAATATATAAAAATAATTTAATTAAAAATTTTAAATTAATTATTAATTATTTGATGGGTCCTTGAAATTTTAAAATTTTATTAATTAATTTAATGACGTTCAACAATGTTCAACATTAGTGGTATTCAGCGGTGTTCGTCGCACGTGGTAGACTCATCCTTATTTCTATTCCCCACTTAAGTTGTCCCTTTCAAAAACTCAACAACTTCTACCAAACACGATTTTCTTTTTAATTTTTTTCTAACTTTCTAACAAAACAAAATTTAATCTTTTAAGGATGAAATTGTCATTTTAATCATTCTATAAAATATATTTCACACAAATTTTTTTAAATTTGTGAAAAGACAACAAAGGACAATAAGGAATACTAATTTTACCTACTCTTAATTGAAGTGTTGTAGATAAATTTAATATTTTTAAAAAAGTTAGTTTAACCCCACATTATAATTTGATATTTATAATAATGAGATCATTGTAAGAGTTTATGGTTCAAAAAAATTGAAGAGTTTAAAAATATGATTTATTTTTAAAATAAAAAGGTAAATTATAAAAAATAGTCATCAACTTTTTAGGATATTTGTATTTTGGTCATCAAACATTTAAAATTGTATTACAACCACTAAATTTTTAATTTGCTTTCGTTATAATCACGGTCATCAACTGTTGTTTAAGAATAATTGATATGACACATTTAAGTTTTTTTATCCAAAAAAAACTTAAGCTCTTATTTCAAATCTATTGTCTCTTCCTTTCACCGTTATTTCTATCACCGTTCTAAGGTTTTTCAGTCGAAAATCATCGAACCACTTCTCTTCTTCTAATTGTGATTTTATGGTACCTAGCGAGTGAGTATATTCTAATCACTTGCAAATTTATCACTCTCGAGCAGGGACAAAGCCATTTTAGTGGATGGGAGGGGAGTCATTCCTAAAATTTGTTGGTATAGTAATATTTTAGGTTCTTTTTAGTTTAAACATTAGTTAAATAAGGTCTTCACTTCTCCTGATTTTTAAATTTAGAGGCTTAATAAACTTTTGTCATCTATATTTGATACTAGCCACGTCCTTACTCTCGAAGGCAACACATGCTTGCCTTGGACAAATCGGAAGGTGAAAAAGGAAAATGTTCTGATAATTCATGCATTATCAAAGAAATTATTTAAATTTAATTTTGAAATTATTTGACGATTATCATCGTCGAATTATACATCCTACTTCGTGTTCATGCAATAAATATACATCCTTTAATGCATAAAATATATTGAACCGTGAGGTTATTGGTAATTAAGCCATTATCTATGTTAAAAGTGGTATCTTATGTGGGTTGAATTCTGATTAATGCACAGTCTCCATCAGAGATGGAGCATAATGAAGGTCAAGGGGATATAAATTTTCTGTAATTTTTGGTAATCTATTTACTCACGCTATAAAAGTTTAGATTTTAGGTTTATAGTTAAGATTTAAGATTAAAATTTAAGGTTAGGGTTTAGAGAATCAATGATGTGTTGTATTTTTTAAGGTTTATATTTTATGGCTTAAAATTTAGAATTTAAGGTTAGTGTTTAGAATTTAATTATTTTAATGTAGGGCATAAAAAGGAGCATCGAAAAAGACGGAGAATTTTTGTCCATGTACTCAACAATTTGAAAATTTTATAATAAACTTTTTTTAAAAAATTTTAGTTTAGTATCCTCAATATTTTAGAAATTTATATTAAACATTATTTTTTTAAAATACTTTTAATCAAATCCTCTAAAATTTTAATTTGACCCATTTAAATTTTTGGTCTAATGACAATTTAAGTCCCTATAAATTTAAATATCAGATATATTAAGCATTGCCACTCAAATTTAAGTATAAATACTTAATAAACATCGTTACACTTAGGCTTTGTTTAGCATTGATTTTTAAACCAGCTTTTGGTTCCAAAAGCTGGTTTGAGGCCAAAAGTTGTGCTAAACAACTAGCTTTTGGAGAAAAAAACTGCTTTTGGAAAGTAATTTTTAACCCAAACGCAAAAGCTAAAATTTTTAACTTTTGCGGTTGTAAAATTGATTTTGAGAGGCAAATTGCAATTTTAACCTCCATTTGCTACTTTGTTTATTTATAATTTATAAATTTATAATTCTTTACGAAGATATAGTAATATAATTAATAATTATTTTTTTAAATTTTAAATGATATATATTTATTTATGTCAAGTTTTTAAAATAAAATATGTCAATTTTGTTATATTTTCATAGAATACGTATAATTGTTAAAAATATATGTATTAATAAAAATATTTTTATAATAATTTAAGTTGATATATTTCATATATTATAACATTAGAAAATTTGGATATCATTTTTATATATCTATACATACAAATATATATAACTAACAATATCATGTCCAAAATGATCATTTATCTTCTTAAAAGCACTTTTTGACAGCAATGATAAACACTAAAATCTTACAAGAAACTTTTTAAAGTCTCCTTTCAAAATCTCTTTCTAACAGCACTTTTAAAAATCACTTTCTAAAAGCAATGTTAAACTAGCCTTTAATTTCTTCGCATGCCAATGACTCTAGAAGTACCCCATAGGACCTTCATATAAGGCTCTTTCGAAAGTTAATGTTACTGGAACCCTCAAATTGCATTGGAAACAGACGCTGTCAGGCACTACAATACTCTGCCCATATGACCAAGCTATAAAAGTTAGTACTTAAAAATATAGCTTATCTCTATCTACCCATCCATAGGCTGTCACTAGGTATGAATCGTCCAATTACCAACAGTACTAATGGGCTATAAATACACATGTCCCTAATGAGAGGGGAAAATGTCTAAGAGCAGACACAATGTGCCTGGACAAGGCCAAATTAAAAGGGATGTACCCCTCTATTTTTTCTCTCATCTTCTTTACTCTGATCACCGTATTGATTACGAATTTTCGCTCTAAATCTATAGGAGGTGAATCACTGAAATCGTCATCAATCACCATGTTCCTCTTCTCCATCTCCTTTGTTTGGTGCATCCTCATTTCGACATCAACAAAGCCTTATATTCGATACAAGCTTCGTCCTTGGTCTGCATGAAGTAGTTGTCTTTGACATATTCCATTCTCGAAGAATGGTTTGTGGGGGACAACACATGGGAGCACATGGGGTGAGACAGTGAAACAAGAGAAGAGAGTAAAATGAAGTGAAAGCAAGGAAGTAGAGAAAATTGGGGAAATAAATGTGAGCATGCATTAACGATGATGGTAGTGCATGCGACCAAATAACAAGAACAAAGACACAGCAGTGGAAGTGTTACACAGTTGCCATGTTTGACGAAAGACAAAACCTGAGATGCCTATTTTCCTTCTACATACACTCTTCTAGAAACTTCCCCTCCCCTCCCAAATGGTATAAAAAAGCCTTACACTGAAAACAACACATGAAGAGCTATAGTGCACTGACAAAACTGGCTCTGTTGGAAGCTTTTCATGGCAATGCCAAACATCAAACACCACACACAAATGTTCAAGTCTTCCTCTTGTTTTTAGCAGTTTAATTCAAACACTGTGTGAATCACAACGTTGACAACGTTGCTGGGATTACTTTTGTCAGAACATGAATTGGCAAGAAAGTGAATGTGCAATAATTTTGTTTCCTTTTCTTTTTCTATTAACTTTTAGGAGAGGAAACTGCTTTTTTAATGATTTGTATGGTTCATTGATAGAACAAGTCATGTTGTATAATCTAGAATAACCTTACATTCCGACATAACATTTTCATGTTGGGTTCGTAAAAATTACATTGAGTCCATAACTTTATGCTTAAGGGTGTTTGAAGCACTTGAATTTTTTAGGAAAAAACCTAATTGATTCTTAAATTATTATTTTTCTCACACAATTAAGCCACAAACCAATAAATTGAATAATTAAGTTTTCTGACAAATTTTGACCATCAATTTTTTATGGTTTTTATTGAGATATTATTGTCACGTGATACACTACAATTAAGTCATGACATTTACAAATTTTTTTAAAAATTATTTTTTATAATTGTTATAAGTTTTTTTTTAAATAAACCAAAAATTATGGAAATAAGTGACAACACTATAACATGACACGTTGCACCAACTGGTCCAAAAAATGGTTAGACTTAACCATCAATGTTGGTTAAATTGTTAAATTGATGGCATTTTGAAGTATAAAGATTTAATTGGATACAATAAAATGTTAGTAGACTTAATTAAATTTTTTAATAGTTCAAGAGGTTATGATGCTCTTAAGTCATGACTTTATATTCTCAATAACGACAAGATTTGATAATATAGAGATAATCTCAATCCCATAGCAATGTAAGATTACCATGATAATCTTCCTTTTTCAAAACCTTTTTCATGTATTAAGTAAATATATTTAACTTAATTAGCCACAAACTCTAAACGCATATTGTAAAACGAAAATGAACGATGTAGAAAAAACCATGTAACATACAAAATATTCATAATACTAAGGTAATCTAACGTTCCAGAAATCAAAAGTCATATTCGAATATAATATTAACCCAGAACTAAATTTGCATATTTAAATCTGCTGCAACAACAAAGATCTGGCATACATGAACATCATTTATTGTTCCATGAATGAATGTACTTATTTCTTGGTTAACAACAATAATGGAAGCACAATGTTTAAGGAATTAAGTAGAATAAAGTATGAAACAAAAGAAAAGGTAATCCTTGGTAATTAGGGTCTTTGTACAATCTATAAATCCCACCCTCCCATGTAAGATCAGAAACCCAAACCATCCTCCTCAATCTCATTGTAATCATCCAAAAACCTTCTTCCCCACTCTCCGTGTCTATATTTCCCCTCACTTTCTTACACACACGTACTCTCACAAACAGACAAAACAAGAGGAGAAAAAAATGTCGACACTGAATCATCTCTTTGATCTTCCGGAGCAGATCTGCTACGTGCAATGTGGCTTCTGCACTACCATTTTACTGGTAAAAAAAGAAATGGATTAATGTATGCAACATGCTTTAAGTGTTTTGATCTTTCTTCAGCAGCTGATGATTTGGGGTTTCAAATTTGCAGGTAAGTGTCCCGTGTAGCAGCCTGTCCATGGTGGTTACAGTGAGGTGTGGGCACTGCACAAGTCTCCTTTCAGTCAATATGATGAAAGCTTCCTTTGTCCCATTGCAGCTTCTAGCTTCCCTTGGTCATGATGATGAGGTGTATATATGCTTATATAATGGCAGTATATATGTATATATATCAATATATGTGCTTATTAATTTCTCATATGCTTCTCTCAAGCAGCCAAAAGGAGTAGTTTCAGAAGAAGTGGGTGCCCCTAGGAAGAGCTCAGACCGGCGCAGCCCGTCGTTGCTGAGCTCTTCCGATAATGGAGATGAAGATATAGTCCGTGTGAATCCCACAGTGAACAAGCGTGCGTTCTTTCTATCCTTTTCAAACTTGGATTTATACCAGTGGATGCTGTACATTGCTTACTGAAGTAACTTAATCATACATCAGAATCCTAATACTAGTTTAGTTCAAATTTTACAGCGCCAGAGAAGAGGCAAAGAGCTCCATCGGCTTATAATCGCTTCATCAAGTAACAAAAGCAAGCATTTCTTTGACTTTGTAGTTAGTACATTTATGATATAGATTCTTTCATTCTTGGTGGCTGCAGAGAAGAGATCAGGAGACTGAAAGCTCAAAACCCCAACATTCCACACAAAGAAGCCTTCAGCACTGCTGCAAAAAATGCAAGTTTCAGACACCCAAAAGAATCAACAAGAAGACAAACAAATCCTTTCCTGCATATGTTTTCTGATCTATACATATATATGTTTATGTCTTATATATATACATGTCTTAATATTTCAGTGGGCCCAGTTTCCTCCCATGCACAAGCACAACAAAGGAGAAGGAGAGAGTTGTTGTGAGCAGGAAGAGGGAGAGGCGTCATGGAACTCAGACGCTGCTGAGGTTAATTACTTAGCTTTTCTCTCATAGATTCCTATATGTCTAAAAAGTTTCTGATAATTTAAATGCTTTACAAGTACATCTAGCTAGCGTAAACAGTTTTGGAGCAGTAAAAAAGTACTGTACTCTCGAGTTCATGAGCATATATATCGGTACAAACAAGACACGTTTCAGACACATGCATGCTTATCCTTGTTCATGCCTTAAGAAATCTATGGTAATTAAGCTTACAAAGAAACAGTAATTCACATTAATTATAAAAAAGTTCAAAGGATAGGGATATAGGGTAGTCCTTTTATTGCAGTTCAACTACTAGATGTAAAGGAATTTAATAAGCTAGCCTTTTGGGGACACTTGAAAGTACTGTTGACACTTGGTTGTTTGGGGTAATTTATGCCACGGAAAAGGGTTGCATGACTTTCTGTTGTGACAAAATTTCAGGTTCACATACAAGGCAATGATTTCCGTGAAAGAAAAGCAGCAAGGAGTTCCATTTGGGCCAAGTCACCCTTTGAGTGAAGTGAAATGAACAAGTACTGATTTCAAGCCCTACCTAGCTGGTTCTGCTGCCACAACAATAACTCTTTTAGGGCTTACTGATACATGCATATATAGTTCTGTTTCCCCCCTTTTGTGGGAGATGCTCTTGGGAATGAAGACTCTTCACTGCAAAACTTCAGTGTTTTTAGAGATTCCAACTTTACTACTGCTGGCACTTCTTTTAAAATCCAAAAATGAAATTTTAACTAGTGGTTTAAATCATGCAAAGTGATTATTTGCATATATACCTATGGATTTAGACCCGTTTCTGCAATAATATTAGTTGTCATTCAGTGCTTCCAGTACTGTTTCTTCCTTTCAAAGCTCGGCCTAGGAAATCGGAAACCAAACAACTCATACTTACCATTGCAATCAACACAATATATATGAGTTGGATCAAAGTTATATGAAAAAAATGAAATAAGGAAAGTTTAGGGTTGGACGGCATACTTACCCATGAAAGGCCTGTGGGAGGAGACAGCATGAACATATGCTCGAAAGAAGTCCATATTCTCCTTTTCTAGCTCTCTCCACACTGTAAAAAC
Organism: Hibiscus tridactylites; assembly: GCA_958450335.1. Taxonomy (NCBI): domain Eukaryota; kingdom Viridiplantae; phylum Streptophyta; class Magnoliopsida; order Malvales; family Malvaceae; genus Hibiscus; species Hibiscus tridactylites. Next base: position 24,490,257 of record OY288283.1, read on the forward strand.
ACACATTAACATATTAAACGTTGAAATCCCAAACTCTAAGATCAGCTGTAATTTATCACCTGTGATTGTAATGCACGGCCGGATGCTTGCATACTGTGCCAATGCCTTGACGCATTGTTGTTGGTTCATGTGAAGAAGCAAGCATCTCTCTATCAGATGCTGAACCTGCAGAATACAAAAACACAGTGCTGATTATAAAACTATAAAAGTAGAACGCCGGGTCTAAGTTGGAAGAGAGATTTCAGTTCACTAACCATCCTGATGTAGCTGTGTGGGTGGCAATGAAGACAAGGAACAACATGGACATGGCGGCAGCAGTTGTTGTTGTTACGGTATATCATTTTTTAACAGAAATGGACAAAAACGAAGAGAAAATAGAGGTGCAAAGGGAAGGCGATGTTTAGAAATTGTGTAAAGGACCAAGTGTTGGGGGAGAGCGACTGTTATCCGGATATAATCTGAGTGAAGGGCCAAAAGAGCATAAGAAATCCAATAGGTAGATTCACCTCATCTTTAGCAGATAAGAAGTATTGATATTGAAAGCAGGCCATTAATAACCATGACCGATCGCTGCATATATGCATTTGTTAATGAATGCTGCTCAAGGCAGGCCAAGGGTGTGGCTTTTGTGTAGGAAACATGGGACACGTTTACGGGGTTGGATTGGTAGCACAAATGTAAGGCCAGGGCGTGTGCCTTTGAATTTTGTGTTTTAAACAGGCAATGCCATTGGCACCATAAAACTGGGGAGGCGTTGAGATCCATTAATTGCGAGCTCAGGAATTTTGTATGAATGGTCAAGATCTGAAAGAATGGTTCAACACTTGTGAGTAACACACAGAAAGACAAAGGGAGTGAGGTATCTTAATGGAGTAGAAATGCTCTCCCCTGTTCGGTTTACATTTCTATGCCTCACACTAAAAAAATTAAGCTTAAGTTAAGGTTTAAAGTTAGGATTTAGAAAATTATGAGTAAAATATATTTTTTAAATTTAAAGTTTATAATTTAGGATTTAAAAAATAAAATTAAAACTTTAAATTTAATTTTTTACTATTGAGACACCAGAAAAAAAAACATAAAAAGAAGATACAGAGAAATTTTGCCCGTCTTAACGAGGTCTTTAAAACTCTCTTGGTTCATAAATCAGCTTGAATAAGATTTATAGAAATTTTGAAATAGTAAGTGGCTAAGATAGCTGTTTCAAGAAATGAAAATTTAAGGTAGATATTTGTGAGCCCTAATTTTATTTATTTATTTTATATATACTAATTATTTCATATAACTAATTTGATTTGGGTATTATAGAAGTTTATTATGGACACCCCAATTTAATTTGTTTCATTAACAACGTTAGAATAATCTTGCTTAAAAGATATAAGCCCTATTTGGCAATTAGCGGATAGCTGATTGCATTAGTTGATAGCTGATGCATTAGCTGATTGAATAAAAGTGTTTGATAAAATTAACTAATAGCTGATAGTTGTTATATTATTTAAGCAAGCAAAATGACATATAAGGACATGATTATTATTTTTAATATTAGTTGTTATATTATTTATATAATATTAGCTGTTATATTATTTTTAATATAACTTTTCTAAACATATTCGAATAATTTATGTATTAATTTATTATTATATAATTATTTTAATATAATATAATTAATTAATAAATTTAAATACACGTGAGAAAATATTTAATTTAAATTATTTTGAGATTTTTTATAACTGGTAAGGGTAAAAAAGTCTTTACAACTATAATATCAAACATCTAATCTCAAAAAGCTCTTATTATGAGCATTTTCAAAATTAGTGGTTTCACTTCAATCCGCTCTTTCAATTCATTGTTCACCAAAAAATAATATTAACGGATTTAACTGGTCAAACTTCTAATTAGGCCTCAATCCTTTAATTTTTGTCCAAACCTCTCTTTACCGAACATGATCATAGTGCTTCATTCCATTAGACCAACTCATTATTGATAATTACATATATTGACATTGAAACATTTTCCTTTTACAAGAGTTATAATATTGTACAATTATTATCAAAATTAAAGAACACATCACAACAGTATAATCCCATTATATATAAAATTGAAGGCCCACCTAATGCATGTTTGTACAATTATTATCAAAATTAATCGATAAAAAAATTTTGGACTGAAAACATGAATGCATTCAACGTAGATTAAAATAATTCTAGACGAGACAGATCGCGAGTTATTTGAGTTCGACTCAATTAAAGTTCGGTTAAAGTTTAACTTGATTGAATTCAGCTCGAGTTCTGAACGAGTCGAGCCGAGCTACTTGATACCCGACTTGAAAAGCTCGCGAGCTACTTGAAAATATAATGTACTAATTTTTAAAAATTTAAAATCTAAATTCCTAAACCTAAACCCCTTAAACATAAACCCTAAATATAAGTAATAAACCCTAAAATCTAAATCTTAAATTCTAAACTGTTGAGTTGTGAGGAGCTCGATTCGTTCAACCGATAAGGCTCACCAAGTGGTGGAGAGGTGAATTTTTGGGTGGAAGGGTTGTGGAAGCTAAAATGAAATGTGACACAAAGATTTATAGTGGTTCAACCTTCTAACTAAGGTCTACATCCACTACCTTAGCTCCCCACTAAGGATTTCCAATCAATCCACTATTGATTCGTCCCCTTTTCTAGGCTTAGGAGGTAACCCTTATACACAATCAAGCTTTCTACCCAAAGCCTTGATTGAAACCCTCTCTTACAAAGAGAAACAAGAAGCAAACTTAAAACCCTCTAATAGGTGTTTGTTTGCACAATTAAACACTCACCCAAAACCTAAAACACTTGAGCAAATTTGACAATTTTGGCTCACTAGTGTTTGTCTATACAATAAATGACAATTTAAGCTCTAACACAATTCTTGATCATTTGATGTTCGACAATATGAGCATTATCCTTTACTTGATGCTTGGAGGTCCCTTTTATACTCCTTGATGAGTTTATAGCTGTTACTAGCCGTTGGGATTGAATTGGAGCAGTTGAGGACTTTAATTCCCACCATAAATGCAGTTTTGTAGCTCTCCGTTTCGAAACGCTCGAACCCGTTTTGAAACACCCTTTAAGTAGAAAGAGCCGTTGCAGTCTGACGTGGACCCGTATCGAAACTCTTCAGTCTGTTTCGAAACACCCGTTTCGAAACACCTATCCCCGTATCGAAACGACCTGCATTTAAAAGTTAGTTGGGAAATAGCCGTTGGGGTTTATGACCGTTGTGGTCAATGTCACGTAGGCGTATCGAAACGACATAGCCCGTTTCGAAACGATGGGCAAAAGTCTCATCTAGAAAATGCTCGTTTTGATACGAGTATCGAAACGTTTTTGCTACTGGAATTCCCGTATCGAAACGCCCTAAGGTGTTTAGAAACGTCTGGACAGTTTTGTGAAGTTTGGCTTTGAAAAACAAGTAAAACCCTTTTAAAAACTTCCCTAAATATAATTTCAAGTTGTTTGGACTTTGGAAATATTTTAAATACTTTTTAAATCAGTCCAAAACATTTTTCAATTATTATATCAAAACATTAGTTCTACAATCTCCCCCTTTTTGATATAATAAAACTCACTTGAAAAATTATTTGGGATTCTCCCCTTTTAACTTTAAAAATGTGAATAAGAGATTAAGGATATGAGATCAAATAAAGCTCCCCTTATTCATTTGAAAATTCAAATTTTCAAACCATTTCTCCCCCTTTTTGTTATATCAAAAAGAATTTAAAACATTAAGTTCAAAATAACAATAGAGGTAAAAATTGACAAAATTAAGAATTTGGTTTTAAAATTGCTCCCCCTTACTCAAAGCATCAATAAAATGTTAGTCCAACATTTATGATCATCTAGTTGAATAAAATAAAAATAAAACAAATAAAAGCAAAAACAACTAGATTTTTACCAACACTTGAACTCAAGGTAGGATGTGAAGCCTTCCTTCTTCAAGTGTTCTTCCTTGTGTGCATGGAGCTCCCTCTCAATGTTTGACTTGTTGAACATCTCCATCACAACTAGCAAAAGACAATCAAGTAATTTTTGGTATCCAAATTGCTTTGGATCCATGAACATTAGTAGCACAAATTTTAGTCCCCTTAGGAATCCATTTTTCAATGTCATCCTTTTTAATTTAAGTGGTTAGTCCTTTTGGGACCCAAACACTTCTAAAACATTTTCCTTTTACAAATCTAAGGGCACTAGATTGTCTTACATAAAAATTTGATTTTCCAAAATTGTTTTTCTTTTCAAGCTCTTTGGAAATCAAATTCTTTTCTTCTTGAACTTTTTGAAGCAAATTTTGTAAATCAAAACATTTTAATTCAAACTCTTCGAGTTTTGCTTCAAGTTCAAGTTTGGTTTTAGAAATCAAATCATTTTGAATTTTTAACTTTGAAATCAATTTATTGTTTTTCAAAATGTGATTTTTAAACTCTAAAACCAAATCATCATAGGCATCTTGTAATTCATCAAAAGAGTAAGAACATGAAGTAGATGAATTAGAAGTTACCCTTGAATCTTCTTCGATGGCCATAAGGCAAAGGTTGGCTTGTTCATCGTCGGTGGAGTCCTCATCACTCCAAGTAGCCACATGTACCTTCTTCTTATGGTTTGAAGTGTTTGCCCTCTCCTTTTTCTTGAAATCTCGTTCAAGCTCTCTCAAAGCTTTCTTCATGAACGGGGCACACTTCTTGAAGAGATGAACTATCTCTTCATCTCCATCCTCCTCTTCACTTGAGTAGACATGATGACAAGTGGAGGATTTGAGAGCCATGACACTTGCATTGATGCCAAGCCCTTTGATTTTCTTCTCCCTCATAGCTCTAATTTCTTCCCTCTTCTTCTCATCTTCTTTATTCTTCTTCATGATTTGATGAGTAAGGAGTGACCCCATGAGTTCATCAAGCTTCAAGGTCTTCAAATTCTTGGCTTCGATGATGGCGGTCCTCTTTGAGTCTCATGACTCGAGAAGTGAGTAGATGAGCTTTCGAACAAGCTTTTCCTCCAGGATGGCTTCTCCATAGCCTTTGAGACCATTGGTGATAGTGGAGAAACCTATCAAACATCTTCTCGATGTTCTCTTCCGGATCCATTTTGAAGTTCTCATACTCTAAGGTTAGGAGCCCAATCTTGGTCTCCTTGACTTCATCGGTCCCCTCGTATGTGACTTCAAGCTTGTCCCATACCTCCTTGGCACTCTCACAAGAAGACATCTTCTCATAGATGGTTGGGCCAAAAGCACAAAACAAGATGTGCAAGGCTTTGCAATTAAGCTTCATCTTCTTGCGATCGTCGGCACTCCACTCCGCTTTGCTTCGTTGAGGCACGAACGGACCATCTTCAACTATATCCCATAGCTTGTAATCTCTAGATTTGATGAAGAATTTCATCTTTATCTTCCAATGGGCATAGTGGGTTCCGTCGAAAAAAGGCGGTTTATCGATTGATTGTGCCATTTGAGCCAGTTGATGAAATAGTGATCGAGCTTGCCGGATCTTCTCAATAGGATGTGAATCCCCTTCGATTGAGCCAAGCTCTGATACCAATTGTTGAGTTGTGAGGAGCTCGATTCGTTCAACTGATAAGGCTCACCAAGTGGTGGAGTGGTGGATTTTTGGGTGGAAGGGTTGTGGAAGCTAAAATGAAATGTGACACAAAGATTTATAGTGGTTCAACCTTCTAACCAAGGTCTACATCCACTACCTTAGCTCCCCACTAAGGATTTCCAATCAATCCACTATTGATTCGTCCCCTTTTCTAGGCTTAGGAGGTAACCCTTATACACAATCAAGCTTTCTATCCAAAGCCTTGATTGAAACCATCTCTTACAAAGAGAAACAAAAAGCAAACTTAAAATCCTCTAATAGGTGTTTGTTTGCACAATTAAGCACTCACCCAAAACCTAAAACACTTGAGCAAATTTGACAATTTTAGCTCACTAGTGTTTGTCTATACAATAAATGACAATTTAAGCTCTAAGACAATTCTTGATCATTTGATGTTTGACGATATGAGCATTAGTCTTTACTTGATGTTTGGAGGTCCCTTTTATACTCCTTGATGAGTTTATAGTCGTTACTAGCCGTTGGGATTGAATTGAGGCCGTTGAGGACTTTAATTCCCACCATAAATGCAGTTTTGCAGCTCTCCGTTTCGAAACGCTCGAACCCGTTTCGAAACACCCTTTAAGTAGAAAGAGCCGTTGCAGTCTGACGTGGACCCGTATCGAAATGCTTTAGTCCGTTTCGAAACGCCTGTTCCCGTACCGAAACGACCTGCATTTAAAAGTTAGTTGGGAAATAGCCGTTGGGGTTTATGACCGTTGTGGTCAATGCCACGTAGGCGTATCAAAACGGCATAGCCCGTTTCAAAACGCTGGGCAAAAATCTCATCCAGGGAATGTATGTTTCGATACGAGTATCGAAACGTTTTTGCTACTGGAATTCCCGTATCGAAACGCCCTAAGGTGTTTCGAAACGCCTTGACAGTTTTGTAAAGTTTGGCTTTGAAAAACAAGTAAAACCCTTTTAAAAACTTCCCTAAACATAATTTCAAGTTCTTTGGACTTTGGAAATGTTTTAAATACTTTTTAAATCAGTCCAAAACATTTTTCAATTATTATATCAAAACATTAGTTCTACATAAACCCTAAACTAATACCCTAAACCGTAATTAAAATTAACAAGCTTGAGTTTACGCAACTTGTGTATCTAAGTTTTTTCCTCCTAATAGGGCTTTAAATGAGACGCAACAGAATGCGAGCTACTCGAGTCCGACACGATCAAAGATCGACCAACACTTGACTCGATTGGCTCGAATCAAGCTCGAACTCGACTTGAGTTATTAACGAGCCGAGTCGAGCTTAGATTTCTCAGGCTAGTTAAAAATTACTCGAGCTCAAAATCTTAACGAGCTGAGTCGAGCTCAGCACTACTCGAGTTCGACTCAGCTCGTTTACACCCCTAGTCTAGACACGACTCACACACATTAAACCTTAATTTAAAATAAACATAAATTTATATCCCTTATTTGGTACGTAAAAAAGGGAAATTTTCTCCTAATGAATTTTGAACCCACAACCTAGAAGAAGAGAGAGTGTGTCAACTAAGAACTTTAACCACTTGATTTAAAGATTGTTAATTAAAATCTAAAATCTAAATTTATAATATTCAAACACTAAATCTTAAATTTTAAATTATAATCATAAACCTTAATGCACTAACAGAAATTGGTGACTGAACGATAGTAGTGAGTGGCAAACGTTGAGAGAGAGCTTTGACCGGATTCAAAAGTAAAATTAATATTTTATTTAAAATTTATAGGTCCAACGATTGTTGGTGGTGAACGACAACCAATAAAAAAGAGTTTTGGTCAAATTCAAATGTCAATTAATATTTTATCTAAAATTTATGAGTGAAATTAATATTTTTATCTCGAGCCGTGGAAAAATTAAAAATTAACCACATTAGTTATCTTGTCATGTCATTAAAACGACACATTTAATGTCATAGCGACTTAAATGTTATAAACAACAACATAAATGATCAAAATGTTATTTTTTAAATTTTGGTGAGCAAAATTGAGCATTTATGAAATGAAGTGAGTATATGAGTACTTTACCCTTATTTTATTTATTTATTTTCTCCTCTTTCTATCTGTGCGTTTCTCTTTTCTTCCGTTCTTTGTTACCTCAAATACTCTCAGATCCTGAATGAGCGGTAATTGAAATAATATCTTGATGTGATTCCGTGTATGAGTTTGATGCGGTTTTCCGTTCGAATTCTCAACAAAACCATCTCTTTCGACAAACTTGATTGCCAGAAAGAAGAATTTGATCAATATATAAAAAATGCAGGTATTTCCATCCAAGTAGAATCATATCAGGGTTTTTTTATTTAGTAAAATACACGTCCGTGTGTGAAAATATTTTTTCCAACAATGTTGTCTCCAAAGATTAAACTCACATTTTCACCTTAGGAGTACAATGTGCCTAACTAATGCACCCAACACTTGGTGTTTCTTAATCAACGTATCAAAATATTTTAACTACCATCAGAATTCAGATCCTCTCCTTTTCTTCCGGGAAGACTACGCTGCTCTACGGATCGACCATATTCTCTTTTAGGTCAAATGGTACATGGAACGGTAGTTCTTAATAACTCATATTTAGGTTGATGCATTTAGTTTTTGCCTGGCCCATACCCACTTCTTACTTTCTTTGTTTACTACTTCCATATAATTCAGATGAATACTTTTTGCCTTTTTTTTCGTTAATCAGCAACAGCACTTGACAAAGGGAATAAGATACCTGAAACAAAGGCACACGGCCTCGTTTCTTGCTGCCGTTGAGAAAGGCGTCAGCAAGAAGCTTAGGGAGAAAGACGTAGAACTAGAGACCATGAATCGCAAGAACAGGAAGCTGGTTGAGAAAATAAAGCAGGCCACTATGGAAGCCCAGAATTGGCACTATAGAGCCAAATACAATGAGTCAATGTTATGAAGACCAACCTCGTGCAAGTAATCTCGCAGCCACAGGGTGCTGAACAGCTGGGAAAGGAAGGTTTCAGAGACAGTGAAGTCGGCGATGCCGCCTCTTATATCGATCCCAACAACTTCCTCACTGTTGCCGGTGGTGCGAGATGTGTTTCCGGGGATCACCACATCATGATTTGTAGAGCATGCAAGGGGAAGGAGGTATCCATTTTGTTGATGCCATGCAGGCACATTTGCTTATGTAAAGAGTGTGATGTGCAAAAATTCTCAATGCAATCAACTAGAAATATCACATATGAAATTAACATATTGAACCTTTACATACCCACCCAAAAAGTAGGTATGATCAGATTCTTCTTCTATTGTCCACTCGTGGTTTTTTGGGTGTAGGTCCGGCTTGCAAATGCTCGGTGCTTGATCCAATCTAAAGCAAACAGATGCGGAGAATACGAAAATATAACATAACTACTTTATATATTTCCAAAAGACAAGAAAATCATGTAATTCAGAGATTCATCACCTTATTGAGTTTGTCCCTGACCGTTTTAACTGTCTGATTCATTGACTGGGAGGGGAAGTACTCCTGAAAGCAGTCCCGATATTGGCAAAGAGCAAACATTTATCAGACAAACTCTACAATTATGTATAATATCTAAACTACCGATTCCAAAAGATTCAAGTTGAGTAACCAAAAAAAAAAGAATAAATCAAAATACCGACAGAAGGTATAAATCAACTCTAACCAGATGACACTGACGTTCAATCTTAACTAGACATTGCCAACTATAACACTAGGATAATACTATTAATTATAAAAAATTTCAAAATAAGAGCAGAGTGAAATGAAAAAATACTGACAGGTGTTAGGCTCACTACCCAGCAAAGAAAAGGATAAAGAAAATTTTACAACCGGCGTTCACAAAATTTTAATTTTAATGCAAGAGTCTTCAACTGTTGGATAGTTCATTTGGGGATAACGTTTTTTGATGACATTTCTCTCTCCATGTAGAATTTCTTCCTTGTATTAAGATTTCAAACAGAAAACAAGTCAACATATGGGACAACGTTGTTAGAAAGTAATCCACACCTGGTCAGATGAAACTCTTGTTATCGGAGCATTCTTACTGTGAGACTCGTACTCTGAATCCCCAAAATTCCTATGAAGAGGAGAATCCACAGTTTATGCTGATAAAGAATGCAAAAAGGCAACAATGATGAAGATAGCAGAGCACAGATTTGAACAGAGAACTACCTCAACCTAGAATTTATCTGATTAGGAATATGATGAGATGAAGCCGAAATAGATGGAGCTTCATCAGAAGAGAGCAGGTGATGAACTGGTTGCCCCTTAGATCTTTGAGCTGATATCACAACATAACAACATTTAATCACAACTAGCAAAACATGGAAATTCATTTTTTTCCATCTATACACTACATTAAAATGCTAAATTTTTAGAGTTTACGATTCAATCTTGCAAGGACTTCTTTCCTTCTGCTTTCTAGCTTATCCTTGGTGTCATCAAGGCTCTCAAATTCAGGAGCATATGAGACCTGCAAATGGTTCCCCAAGAAGACAAACTCGTCCAACTTTCGCTTCGCAAACCTATATGCGGGTTTATAGTTAATAAAACATATAACCTCAGTTTTCACCAATCCTAATGGTTACCAATACAAAATAGCTTAACAGAAGGGCTATATACTTAACTAAGTACATGAGAGATTGTGATAGTTAAAGATTCAAAATGTAAAAAGGATCAAGTTTAATAACCTGGCATTACTGGTGAGTCGAAATTTGATCCAATAAACATCGGTGAATTGCTCACAATCTTCTGCATCCATTGGTTTACATCTGAAAGGCAGAACAAAATAGACCACAGGCATCATAAAAAAATCTTCAAAATTCAAATAATGAGAAACAGAAAGCGAAAAAAAGTAAAATTAAAGGGAGAGAGAACTTACTTACTCTTCAACGTCTCCGTAATTAGCGAAGAGTTTCATCAAATCATCGCCACATCCCAACGCGGGAACGTTCCTCACAATCAAATATCTATCGACCAACAATTCGATTTTCTTTTAAAATGGATAAAATTTTGTCTCTAGGAAGCTTTCCGCTTCAACTATTTCAATTTTAAAATGGATGAAATTAAACGAATTTCACATTCCTCGACTCCATTAGTCAAAAATATCGACGAAACAAGTGGTTAATTGAACAGGGAAAGGATTCACCTGGATTCGTCGCAGACGGTGTAGACGCGAACCGCCGGCGGATCATCTTTGTAACGAGGCATGTTGGAAATCGTTTGCCTTTTTTACCTCCAAAACTCGGCGCCGGTACCGACCCTTCGATTCCCGCAATCGGAAGGTATCTTTCCTAAATATTTACAGAATACCATTTTCTCTTTGGGCTTTTTCCTTGACTAACAAGTAAGGGAACTTAGGTTTTGGATCCATAGTGAGAGGCCCAAAATCACGCCCCCACGTTATCCAAAGTTCGGTTTACTTGTCTGGTTTGGTTCAACCCATGAACCGTGTAAATTACATTTCGAATCAATTGGGTCCAATTTGAAATGAGTATTAATAATAGAAGGGTAAAGTACGTTTCAGGCCACTTAATTATGAATTTGGTAATAAATATATCACTTTTCTTTAAAAAAATTCAACAAATCACTTAATTAAAATGTCGATACAAATAGGTTACTAACTGTGAAATATTAGATGAGAAAAGTGATGTTGTATGGTGTAATAACAATTTTAGATATTAAAACTTGTACAATCTATTAATTTTGTCCTAATATAAAACAACTCAATATATTTAACGTTTCGTATTTAAAATTTCTATTATTTTAATCTTTTTTCTTCTCCTAAATTGCTTATTCTTTTCCCAAAAATGTTTATATTACTTTAGGGTAAACTACACTGGTAGTCACTGAACTTTTAGGGCACTTTCAATAAGGTCACTGAACATTTAAAATTTTCATTACAGTTACCCAACTTTTAATTCGCTTTCAATAAGGTCACTGCCGTCAACCACCGTTAAAAAACTGACGTGGCGTATTAAATTTAAAGGTAAAGTACATTGTTAGTCACTGAACTTTTAAGAGGCTTTCAATATGGTCATCGGACTTTTAAAACTTTCATCACTATCACTCAACTTTTAATTCGCTTCCATTACCGTTAAAAAAGTTGATGTGACAAGTTAAGTTTAAAAATAAACGTTTTCCCACCATATTTTCTATCCCCTCTTATTTTCTTCCATCCAAACATGTCTCTTTCTTCCATATGAATCAAATTGTAATTTTTTCTTGAAGGTCGTTACTTCTCTAGTAACACATCAAGGAAAATATTAATGTATCTAGATATGCAGAGCCCTCACAGCCCAGGCACAACAACACAATTATCAGGGGCGTGCTCTACCACTGAGCTAATAGCCCGTCGTGCGGGCCACCCGCTGGGGGCCCGCTATGCCAAAAGCGAGAGAAACCCCATCACTCTCTTTCCTTTTTACGCCCTTATGTCGCCACACGGGAGGGATCTGGGGGCGTAAAAGGGGATCCTATCAACTTGTTCGCGACATGTGTGAGAACAAGAAAAATATTGGGAGACAGCCGAGGATGGAATGCTAAAGAAATAACTAAAATTTTGCTCATAAAAATCCTCTTTATGCTTCAGGCCCGACCTTTACTAAGTCATGCACTGGATAGTGAGGAGTTCAAAGGAAAATATTAATGTATCTAAAAAATAGACATGTTTGGATGGAAGAAAATAAGACGTGGAGATAAAATAGGGTGGGAAAACGTTTTTTTAAAACTTAACGTGTCACATCAACTTTTTAACGGTAATGAAAGCGAATTAAAAGTTGAGTGATGGTAATGAAAGTTTTAAAAGTTCGGTGACCATATTGAAAGCCTCTTAAAAGTTCAGTGACTAAACAATGTAATTTATTCTTAAATTTAACATGCCATGTCAGCTTTTTTAACGATGGTTGACGGCAGTGACCTTATTGAAAGCGAATTAAAAGTTGGGTGACTGTAATGAAAGTTTTAAAAGTTCAGTGACCTTATTGAAAGCGCCCTAAAAGTTCAGTGACTACCAGTGTAGTTTACCCTGGTATAATATAGTTTAACAATATTTTATTGTTGCTTTATGACAGAATGTTGTTATCCAATTACTGTGTTGATCCGATGGACTCATATGCTTTGGTAATAATGCAAAAATGGGACAAATTGATGGAATTTTTAAATATGGATGGTTAAATTTATTAAAGTATTTCAAATTATGACAAAATTAATAAAATGTATAAGTCTTGGGGATTAAAAATGTTAGTATACCAGACAAAATTAAACGTTCGTTTCAATTTTAATGATAACGATATAGTGACTTGTTTGTAACTTTTAGAAGTAAAATGATATATTTGTTACTAAACATTTAATTAAGTGACTTTAGGTGTAGTTTAACATAATAAAAATTAATACTAGAATTGTATACGTACGGACATACGGCATTTTCACATATAGCTCCCAAAAACTACCTTTCAGCCCATACCAAACTATAAACGACTATATGTCTTGTCCTTTTCTAACGATTCATTTGTGTTTTCATGGACCTATGTATTGCTTTATATCAACTGCAAGCAAACCAAAGTTTGGATTCGAATCATTTTGATTCCAGTCATTAACTTTTATAATCAAATTAAATTCAGTTCAGATTAAATTAAATTAACATCCAAATTTAAATTACAATTTGCAATCAGCGACGGAGGCACTTTTGACGGTGAGAGGGGCTATTGTCCCAGAGTCGGCCCTAGAGCAAGTTGAATCGGGCGACTGCTTAGGGTCTCATTTTTCTTAATTTTTACTACTTAAAATTATAATAGAAAAATGCATCAAAATTTAATTATAATATTAGAAAGAGACTCCACTTTGAGCCATAAATAACAAGTAAACGAAATATAATATTAAATAGAGGCCCTTCTTTTTTAATTTTTTTACTACTTAAATAGTTATAGTTCAAAATGACAAAAGATGCACCCAACGTTTGTATGTTTTGTCATTTGGCCCCCTATTCTTTTTTTTGGTCCAAATATACCCTCAACGTTTGCTTGTTTTGTCATTTGGCCCCCTATTCTTTCTTTTGGTCCAAATATGCCCCCAACGTTTCATTCATAGTCCAAATATGCCCCTGTTGGATGTAAACTGTCAATCAACTGACGATCAACGACTTATAAAAAAATTTTGACGTGGCATCAGCAGATCTTAATACGTGGCAAGTCCAGTCAGCATCAGCTGTTGAACGTCAGTTGACTGACAGTTTCCATCTAACGGGGGCATATTTGGACCAAATTGAAACGTTGAGGGCATATTTGGACTACGAATGAAACGTTGGGGGCATATTTGGACCAAAAGAAAGAATAGGGGGCCAAATGACAAAACAGACAAACGTTGGGGGCATATTTGGACCAAAAAAAAGAATAGGGGGCTAAATGACAAAACATGCAAACGTTGGGAGCATCTTTTGTCATTTTGCCATTTTTTTTTGATAAAGAATAGTTTAATTTTTTTAATAGTTAGTATTAGGGCTCTAATTTTTTTTAATACATGTTATTTGGGGCCCAAATTTTTTCAGTACTTGTTATTAGATGCTTAATTTTCCCCCAATATTTGTTATTATGGGCTTACTCTTAAAATTCTTTTTTTCAATATTTGTTATTTGAGACCCATTTTTTTTTATATTTGTTATTAGTGACATACTTTTCAAATTTATTTTTTTTAATACTTGTTATTTGGGGTCCAATTTTTTCAATACTTGTTATAGAGGCTCAATTTTCTCAATATTTTGTTATTATAAGCTAGTCTTAAAATTCATTTTTTCAATATTTGTTATTAAGGGACCAATTTTTTCAATATATGTTATTTGATGCCCAAATTTTCTTGATATTTTTTTCTTATGGACCTACTCTTAAAATTCAAATTTTTTCAATACTTGTTATTTAGGCTCCAATTTTTTCAATCCTTGTTATTTAGGGTCTAATTTTTCAATGCTTGTTATTATAGATTCTTTTTTCCCCAACATTTGTTATTAGAGTCATACTCTTAAAATTTAAAATTTCCAATATTTGTTTAGGGCCTACTTTTAAAATTTATTTTAAAATATTTTTTATTATGGGCGTACTATTAAAATTTATTTTTTTTTTCAAAACTTATTATTAGGGGCTTAATTTTTCAGTTCGCCCAGAGCCTCTAAAATCTCATAACCGGCTTTGATCGCCCCCAACCTCAATTTTTTTTTACCTTTAGCTTATATATTAAAATTAAAAACTTTATGGGATAACTATAGGTTGCCCCCTATTTTCAAAAAAAAATACTTTACCCCTTCAAGTTATAATTCTAGCTTCGTCTCTGTTTACAATTCTAACTGCAACCCATTGATTTCTCCTTCTTTGCCATTACTTCACATAACCTCTGTGTTTTCCTTAATGAAATTGTATTTGATAAGTGGGTTTGATGTTATGTAACGAAATCGTTGCATTAAGCTTTAAAGACGGGAAAAGTGGGTGTATTAAACTTGCATAATCGGCAAGTTTCTTTTTATGACATTTTCTTATTGAATCTTGACTCTTGTTCTTGGGTTTGGTCGGCTTTTTGATGTAATGTGTTCTTACAATGCAAGCAAAGATCCAAAGAAGCTGAAATGTCTACAGGAAAGATACGGAAATCCAAGAATGTCGGTTCCATGGATAATGTTAGTCCAACCTGGATAATAAATAATACGTGATCTTCATGTGTAAATCAATTCCCGGATAAAATGTTCCAAGAGGATATGTAAGTATTAATCAAATGTCACCAAATTCATCTAAGATTATTTAGGGTAAATTACGTAAACTATTATTGAACTTTACTTTCAAATATATTTTTGTCACTGAAGTTTTAAAACGTTTAATTTACTCAGTGAAGTTTAGACATGAAATGTTTTTCATAAATCTTTTGTTAACTTTTTGATGTCGTCCATTTAGCGGCGAACAGAAGAACTACTCCAAGATTCGAATAGTGGAAAGCTTCACCGGCACGAGAAAAACAACATAATGAGAAATAAACTCCATCCAACGGCGGAGGAGGAAGATCGGCGAAAGAGAAATATAAAAGTTTTTGTCTGATTCGTAGACTTCGATGCATTTTTCGACGAAATAGACGTCAGGTTTGGTCTCAAGGGGCCGAAACAAAGCGACTGGTGAAATTTAAAACCGAACGACTATCATCTACGGCCGTCGACGGTCCACATCATAATGCTGTCAAATGGTTGACAGAAGAGTGACAAAAAACGTTCAATGTCTAAACTTCAGTGAGTAATTTGAACATTTTAAAACTTCAGTGACCAAAATAGGCTTGGAAGTAAGGTTTAATGGTGATTTACGAAATTTACTCTTTAATCAAATATCTTCAGTACTTGCTAATTTCTGGGATCAAAAGCAAATTCTGTATCTGCTGATTTCACTTTGATTTAGCTGTTTGGAATTTGATATCATGTGATTCAAGTTCTGTCTGTCTGTATATGTCGAGGGTTGTGCTCTGTGTTGTTCCGACTCTTCATTTCTCCGGAAGTATCTTTGTTCGACACTCATGTCCACATATACTTGCTTGTATTATGTTTTATTTCCAGGAAACCGAAACCTGTTTTATTTCCAGTTACTTTAAAATAAATTTTCCCTTGTGCTTTAAGTGTAGGCATATGGAAAATGTTGCACCTTCATATACTTTTAAGCCAAGCTATATAGCCCACAAAACCATTCATTTCCAAAACTAATCTGCATATATAAATTAAACCAATATCTTATTGCATTTATACAATTTATACAACTCAATCAATCTTCCATACAGAAAAGAAAGAAAAAAAAAAGAACACAAATCATGGCTAAGTTGTTCCTTGTTTCATTCCTTGGTTTGCTGATAGCGGCGTACGGGGTTGCAGGTAACATGGTATATGACAACTTTAACATACTCGAAGAGCTTGAAGACATGGACTTAGCAGAAGAAGAAACAGACTTTTTTGAGTCCCTGTCTTGGACAAGTCAGCATGGTGGTAAGGTTCTTGTGAATGTGGACAGCTTTGATGCAGCTGGAGATGGAGTTTCCGATGACACCGAGGTATATGTTTTGTTTTTTTCCCTCTACTCCCTTGCAAACTACCTTCATGATTCTTTTAGGACAAACCGAAATTCGTGCGTGTGTACGTGTGTGTATGCTGCTAAGATTATTTTTTACAAGTCATAAAAGGAAGCTAATTTCTCATTTGATAAGCTAGCAATGTTTTCATCAACAGGCTTTTAGAAAAGCATGGGACACAGCATGCTCTACTAAAAAATCTGTTCTATTGGTTCCTCCCGGGCGCCGTTATTTAGTTAATGCTACAAAGTTTAAGGGGCCCTGTGCAGATAAGTTGGTTGTTCAGGTAATGTCGATGTGCATCAAATCGAACACATACAGAAATGACATCTCGATTATCTTTGTTATAACCATTGGTGGTATTGTACAGATTGATGGAACGATAGTGGCCCCAGACGAACCTAAGAATTGGGACCCGAATCTTCCTAGACTCTGGCTTGATTTTTCCAAGCTGCAGGGAGTGTCATTCCAAGGAAATGGGGTTATCGACGGATCCGGCAGCAAATGGTGGGCAGCTTCTTGCAAAAAGAACAAGTCAAATGTAATTCCTCAGGACTCTCTTTACAGATTCCTTCATGCTCAAGTAACAACTCAAAGAAATCGAATGTGACTTATGTTTATTCATCGGTTTGCTTTTTTCTTTGGCAGCCTTGCAGAGGGGCGCCAACAGTAAGGATCTTTCTCCACGGTTATAAAACTCGTGCTTCCGATAAGTAGCACGCGGTAACTGTGAATTTGAAGTAGTGATGTATCTTAAATTGGATTTAATATATGAGTTTGTTGCAGGCACTGACTATAGATTCAAGTTCATCTATTAAGGTGAAAGGCCTTACTATTCAGAACAGCCAACAGATGAATTTCGTCATTTCCAAGTCCGAATCTGTTCGAGTATATGACGTTAAAGTCTCGTGTCCGGGAGACAGTCCAAACACTGATGGGATCCACATCACTAAATCAACTAATGTTGTTCTTCAAGACTGCAAAATAGGAACAGGTTCTTAAACTTTTTGTCTCTAGTTTTTAGTTCATCTCAAAGATTTTCTTTACACTTTCCATTGTGAAACGCAAAAACACCAACCGAAAAAAGCGTAAATGATGCTGAGAGGATTTCTTAAAGAAATGAGAACAGAAATTAGTACACGCATGCATACCGACTGGCTAAATATTCGCGGTGACTGTCCGTATGAAATTCAGGTGATGATTGCATATCGATTGTCAATGGTTCATCCACTATCAAGATGAAGAGAATATATTGTGGACCAGGACATGGAGTCAGGTGTGTTCCAAACTTCCAGTTTGATTGTACCGACTTATTTAACGGGGTGTTTCCGGATCTATTCAACATAGTGCTATTTTTTTTACTGTTCCTTTCCCTGCATTCTAAACTGATTCATGTTCTACGTTTTCTTATGCAAAATTCGGCATCGTAGCATTGGAAGCCTTGGGGAGGATAACTCAACAGGTATTGTAACAAAGGTGGTCTTGGATACAGCATTCCTCAGGGAGACTACAAATGGTGTCAGGATCAAAACTTGGCAGGTATTGTCAAAATATTTCGACACACCGATTCCGTTTAGAGACACTTCAGGTTTGAGAATGACATATGCCTCTATGTGTTTCTTTGCAAAAGGGTGGTTCGGGTTATGTCCGTGGCGTGCGTTTCGAAAACGTGAGAATGGAAGATGTTTCTAACCCCATCATTATTGATCAATTCTACTGTGATTCCCCAAAAGACTGCCAAAACCAGGTGCAGCATCCAAGTTATTTCCTGGCACTTCTAAATTTCTCTATATCTGTATTACGATCGGGTCAGTCCCGATTCTTGCGAGATTATCTCATCCAATTAGAACACTGATCACATTAATTCTTTGCTTTTCTTAGACATCAGCAGTGGAAATAAGCCAGATTATGTACCGAAACATTAGTGGGACGACGAAAAGCAAGGAAGCAATCAAATTTGCCTGCAGTGATACTGTTCCCTGTAACAATATAGTCCTCAGCAATGTGAACTTAGAGAGGAAGGATGGCACAGTCGAGGCCTACTGCAACTCCGCACAAGGATTCGGCTACGGCATTGTACATCCTTCAGCAGACTGCCTGAGTTCCCACGACAAGGGCACTATTCCCACTAATCAGAAAGACAATGCTGAACCCGCCGGAGATCATATTATTCACACAGAACTCTAAGGTCCCTATAGGCATATCAATAATGAACAAGCGTTAACTAGAGTGAAGGCCCGGGGAGGTTCGAGTCACGAGTCGAATTTTTTTGGGAAATTGCCAATGCCATTATTGTTATATGTGTAACTGCATTGAAATTAATCCAGACAATATAGGAAGTATATGTAAAATGCAGTTAATGTATCTAGTTACATTGAAGAAAGATCAATTTAATGAGACTACTTAGTAAAGTTCTAAACTTTTTTACATCTTGATGTGAAAGTGCAATTCTATTTTTCAAAAGGGATACAGTTTGTTACTTGCAACAAAAGTAAAATAAAATTGATGTATTTACTAAAGAGTTTGTATTTGATGCATCACACCAGCATGCATGTTTAAACTCTAAACCTTAAATCTTTAATCTTATCCTAAACCCTGACATCTAAATTTTTAATTTGACCTTAAACCCCTACACTAAACTAAACTTCTAAATCCTAAATTAAACATGTATATGTCAGAAAAATTACACCACTAGTGCATGAAATATTTCCTCAATTAAATTTCAGCTTTAATAGTTTCGGTTTAGATGATCAAAATAACATTTAAATAATAAAAAAATTTCCTTTTGGGTATAGCTCATAAACAACTCAGGCCCAATACAATTTCTTTTTGGGTCTAGCCCTATGCATTTTTCTTCGAAGTTTATTACTACTATTTTTGATTGATTTTACAGTGTAATGTATTGTTGGTTTTGGTTGCTTTTTAAAAAAAGTAGGTAATTTTTTTTTTACCTAACCCAGTAAATGGATATTATGAAAATTAGGTTGATTACATGTGATTTGTTTTATTTTTGTTTATGCAATTAGGATTTAAGCCAAAAGCATAACATGTTTTTGTTTTATTATGTTTGTTTTCAATGAATTTGTTTAATTGAATCCTTCAACTTTAGTGTTTACGTTTTGCTTTTTTTCCTTATCCTCATACCGATCCGCGTCACTCGCTTGACTTTAGCGGGTAAATTTTTTAACGGAAATTTTTTGTATATACATGGCCTCGAACTTGAAACATGCTTAAGCGATATCAAGCTGCTTACTACTTGAACCAATCTCGTTAATGATTTTTCTTTTTCTTTTAGGGTAACAAAGGGATAAAAGTAGTCTAAAAATAAAGGTCGGAATTAATTTCAATTGAAAACTTAACAACAAATCGTGAACCAAATGCTATCTTTTTTAAGGAATGAACCAAATGTATCTTGTTCGTAGCTTATTAACTTTTATTGGGTTTACAATGCTTCAATTGGTTTCAAAGAATTTGTGATTTGTGGATTGCTATTATGAAAATTAGGTTGGGTACATGTGTGTTGTTCCATATTATGTATTGAATTGGGATGAGTTGAAAACACAGAATGTTTTCGGTTTTATATATATATATATATATAACCATTGAGTTGGTCGTATATTATATATATATATATATATATATATATATAATATGCTTATTTGTTGCTGACGATGGACTGGATTGATGCATGTTCCTCTTAATGGTGGGCTATGTTTCAAGCAGAGACGAACACATAATTTTACGGTAGAAAGGTAAATTTATAAAATTTTAGGGGTAAATTTATAAAAATTTGAAGGACCGAAAGTATATTTTTAATAGGAAATTCATAGAAAATTTCTAAAAATATTTCTAAATCATATATAAATTTCAAATTTTCAGAGCACAATGAAGTCGCTCCTATACAACATCATTTTTGAATAAAAAAAGAGTCAAATAAGACACAAAATTCATGAAATGCAACATTATTTTATTTTTTTCATAAACATCAAAAAAAGACTTCACTCATTGTCGTTCCTATTACACCCGTTCAAAATCACCGGAAAAATATAGTTTTTAATGTTGATAATTCGTTTGTAAAATTCTAAAATTTGAGCTTATGTCTAGAAATTCAAACCAATTATTTATTTGGTTAGGCTTATGTCTCAACAGTCCTCATTACTTACCCTCTTCCCTATTTAAACACCAAACATTCTCTCTGTTTTTCACATCGACAAATACTACAAGACATAAAAGACGTTAAAAATGAGTTATATGAGCTTCAAAAGTCTTACATTTCTGTTTTTGATTGCTTTTATAGTGTGGTCTTCAAGTCTTGAAACGTGCGCTGCTAGAGGAGGCAATGACCGACCTAAGTTGATTCCCCATCTCCGCCACCCGCATATCTACTTCGAAGTGCGGCGTTACGGAGCCAAGGGCGATGGCGTAACTGATGATACCAAGGTGATGGTGTTGCTTAACAGGCTTTGAAATGCTTGTGCTTTTCACTTAAATTTTTCATACCATTTCAACTGTGATCTAATGCAACGCAGGCATTCCAAGCTGCATGGATGGATGCATGTAAGGTGGTGAACTCGGCGGTTCTAGTTCCGGCTCCATTCACGTTCCTTGTAGGACCCGTTTTATTCGACGGTTTTAACTGTCAACCAAAGATTCTATTTAAGGTAAAAAACACATGTGGGATATATTTTTATGATATGATGTAAATATGCCTGCTGCCTGCACCATTGTGATCAAGGCTGATTTTGTCTGAATTCTGTTCTCAGCTGGAAGGTACGATTATTGCTCCGGACCCTCAAGCCTGGCTTAATGGTAAATCGCCATGGCTCCAATTCAAAAAGCTTAACCGCAGTGTAACGGTTACGGGAAATGGTATGATTGATGGAAGAGGCTCAGGGTGGTGGAAAAAGAGAAGCAACAGACCAATAGTAAGGACATCCTGAAAAACTACAAACAGAACCAATTATAGTCCATGATCATGCTTGCATTCTTATGATGTGTATCTGTCTTGATGTTGCACAGGCACTACAGTTTTCCGAGAGCTCCGACGTGAAAGTGGAGGGCATAACGATTCAAAACAGTCCTCGATGCCACCTCAAGTTCGATAATTGCAGGGGAGTGGAGGTGAAAAATGTGACTGTCTCATCTCCTCCGGACAGTCCAAACACAGATGGAATCCAGGTTTCAAACTCCATGGATGTGCAAATTCATTCCAGTAAACTTGCCTGCGGTAATTATTTCGACCATCTTGCTAGTAAATTAACATTGCTTCCTATGACACTCATCGACAAAACGAAGTAAGAGCATGGGGTCCTTGTAAATCTCATATTACTTCAGCAGGAAGTAAGTTCTTGAATGGAATTAATCAGCTCTAAATTGAACACTAATCTAATAATTGGTGCAGGGGATGATTGTGTTTCCATAATAGCAGGATGCTCAAACGTAACCGTCGAAAATGTAAGTTGTGGACCGGGGCATGGAATCAGCATTGGAAGCTTGGGGGCGAATAAAGCCAAAGAGTGTGTCTCGGACATCATTGTCCGCGACATCTCTATACATGACTCGGAGAATGGTGCCCGAATAAAGACATGGCAGGGTGGATCTGGCTCGGTTCGCAATGTCCAGTTTTCAAACATAAATGTGTCTGGGGTGGGACGTCCAATTGTGATAAACCAATTCTACTGCAACGGAAAGGACGAAAAGAAATGCCCCAACAGAACAGCTGCCGTGGCTGTTTCAGGAATCACCTTCGGAAATATATACGGAACATACACAGTAAAGCCTGTGGACTTAGCTTGCAGCGACAGTGTTCCATGCACGGATGTAAATTTGAATGCCATCTATCTAAATCCATCGACGGGGAAGAAACCAACCCTCGATAACGCACCGTATTGCTGGAAAGCTTCTGGTGAGATGAACTTGACCACCCCTACGATGCCACCAAACGGTGGTTGTTCAAAGACCGGCAAGCCGTTGAACAACGGAGTCCGACCCGATCGTGATGTGTGCTGATTGCTGAGCTTAGTGTGTATGGTTCTGCACTGAGCTCTTCAGCACCATTCCTTTATTAGGTATACTAAGTGTATATTTAGGGCGTCATCCCTGTTTATACATGCATATAGTCTTATACAAATGTATTATTCACCACATATGCATCAAAAAATCAATATATAATGCTATATATTTCTTTTATTCTTCATGTGTAACAAACAACCCGCGAATCGAGTATTAACTCAGATGACATACATAACAAATATATTCGGTTTCAAAAAAATGTGTTAAATAAATAGGGATAAAATGATTTAAGGCTAAATTAAAAAATAAGAATAGATCACAATAGAACCCAACGCAACACATATATATATATATATGAGGTTTATATACTCAGATTTTAAAAAATATTTTATTTAAAATACTCGATTTATTTTAAATAATTGATTTTAAAAAATATTTTATTTAAAAGAAAAAAAATTCAATTTAAAATATTTGAATATTTAATAAAAATATTCAATTTTAAAAAATATTCGATTTAATTTAAATTAAATATGAAAAAGAAAAAAAAATCAAATATTTTAAATCGATTAGGTTCAATCCATGCTAAATGCATCCTTCCTCTTTAATTTTCCTTTAACCAAGTGGTGCACGTGTCTTCACCCGTTTGGATGATTAAATTAAATTAAAATTTAAACTGAATTAATATAATAGAGATTAAATGTATAATTTTACAAATTTTTATTGCCACGTCACCACTCCGTTAATTTTTTGACGGTAGTGGTCAAAATAAGTCAATTTATTAAATTTGATGGTCTGATTGACAAGTTCAATAGTTCAATAGTCGAAATAGTACGTCTCGTGATTGGATTAGTTTAACCTTATTATTTTTACTACTTAAAAATAAAATAATAAATCGAAAAGCCAATTTCAGTTGCAGTTTCAGTTGAATTGGATCGTCTTCTACGCGAACTCTATTTCCTTTTTTTCTTCTTCAAGTTTTGGCATGCAGCTTAAACTTACAAAGAAACAGTTTTATATCTAAAATAAATCTTCTTCTTCTTTTAAAAACTCCATTATTTGGTGTTCTTTACTAGTATTTAATTCTGAAAATTCAGAGCTAATCAAAACCCTAGAAAAAAATATACAATGAGTAGCAACGAATTTCGATTCTTCCTGTCTTGCGACATCAATCTTCCCGTTACCTTTCGCGTCGATAGATTGGAAGGGACTTTGCCTTCCACTAATTCTCCCACAGGTTCGAGTCCAAATTCAGTTAGATATGACGGATTTTAATCATTTTTAAAAAGAATAAAAATTTCAATTTCTAAGTCATTTTGCTACCTGATTAATACTAGTAATTGTGTTGATAATTTCAGTATTATAGTTAGTATAACAAGTTAGCAAGTTGTCTGCTGCAGAGTAGTGAAATTTTTATTTTTCTTTCACTTTCTATTTGAAAACCTCAAGGTGTTGGAACCTTTTCCCCTTAAATATTGCTATAATTGTTGATCTTCGGTTTCGATTGCTTTACAAGAATTGATTTCACTACAGAGGAGAGGAAATCAGAGCTCTATGTGGAGTGTGCATTGTATATTGATGGTGCTCCATTTGGTCTTCCAACAAAAACAAGGTTTTTATGAAAAACCAAAAGTTTCCTTTAATCAACTATGTGTTTGAAGTGATAGGGAATTGATATCTTGGTCTGATACCAGGTTGGAGTCTGCAGGACCGTTGTATTGCTGGAATGAGCTGATTACATTGAGTGCTAAATATCGAGACTTAACTGCGCACTCACAACTTGCTTTGACTGTGAGTAGGAAGAAAATTGTTGCTTGCTTTCCCATTGCATGGATGTGTTCAAGTTGAATTATGTTTTTCTGGGTTGGCAATATGAGTTTGTATGTCAGTCGCGAGTGTGAACAAACGGAGCCAGGAAATATTATTTTATATATTTTGTAACACCTATTGTCATAACTTCCTCCTTATTTGATTCTTTCTCGGAATGTGAGACAAAACCTTAGTCGAGTCTCTTTCTGTTTAGAACTTTAGATGTCTTTGATGGTATCTCTCTTCGCATGAATGTCATTGATGTTAGTTATTATTATCTTAAACGTAAGTTCTGAGATTTTAAAAACTCAGTTTAGTGTGCAGTGCATGTATTTTATGAGAGCTTTTAAATTATTGGTCATCAATATATCTTGGTCTAATAAAAAACCTGCAAAAAGTTAGCTTCTAGCGATGAGGTTTTTAATCTTGAGATGGAGTTGGAATTTCCCCTGAGGTGTTACATGGACATGTACTGAGCTAGGTGTTAGAGTTTCTTTGGTATTTTTAATACAGATTACCTAACTTTAACTGTTTTATCAGTGCACAATATTTAAATTTATAGATTTGGAGTTTTGGACTATTGCTTGCATGGAGATTTTAGCACTTTCTTATGCGAATTTCTGAAAATAATGTTATTATACTTTTTTATAATAACCTTTCTTTCCCTCTATCTTCTTCTTTAAAATAATATTTCTACATTCACTGGTTTGGCCTTTTACTTATTGCCAATCTCCTGGAATGTTAAGGTTTGGGATGTTTCATGTGGAAAAGATGATGGATTAATTGGCGGAGCTACGATTCTTCTATTCAACAACAAAATGCAACTCAAAACAGGGAAACAGAAGCTTAGGCTGTGGTTAGGAAAACAAGCAGATGGATCGTATCCAACAAGTACTCCTGGAAAGGTTCTGTTTCTGGTACATAATGTTTCTGGTCTGGTATTTGGTTATATAGTTACACTTTTTAATGTATACTATAATATCTCAATATAGGTTCCCAGGCATGAGCGTGGAGAGTTGGAGCATCTGGAAAAGCTTGCAAATAAGTATGAAAGAGGACAGATTTACCCTGTTGATTGGCTAGATCGACTCACATTCAAGGCTATGGAAAAAATCAAAGAAAGAGAAAGCTTGAAAAATGGAAGCTCTCATTTATACTTAGTTGTTGACTTCTGTAGCTTTGAACATCGAGTTGGTTTTCAGGTATGATCCTGATCCATGATCATCATATAATTTATTTGTACGGGCTTTTGTTGAGCCTTAACAATTGTTTGAATATGGCTTTCTTCAGGCCCGGAGTGTGTGGGTGGGTTGGGGGGTAGTTACTAAAACCCATTCTATGGTTTAGGGCAGAATGAATAAATACATCACTTGCGGTTTTAGAAGTGACAGGTTTTAACATTACTTTTGAAGCTAAAACCATTTATCTTTATCATTTCTTTTGTCTTCATGGCCTTTTACTTTTGTTTGAATTTCTATCCCCCTCCCTGTGAGTGCCATATATGTCATTTTTTCTTTAGCAATCTTGATTTGAAAATTAATAAAAGAATCACAGGTTGGTAAAGATGATGGGTTTACTTGGCTTGAACTACATGGTATTTCTTTTGTAATTTTCCTTTCTCTTTCTTATAGTAATCATTTATTGTCTAATCTAATTATTATGCATACTATTAAATGATTTAATATTAGTTCAAAAGCCTTGAAATTTTGTAACAAAAAATTATTTTTCTTTAAGGTTTGTTTGACTTGAACTTAAAAGGAGGGATTTGGATATCATATTTAGTACAAATGACTCATGTAAATTTGATTTTCTTTATTATTTTCAAAGTCATTAACTTGTTGGTTCTCTATTTAGTAGTGAATGTGAAATACCTTAGGCATTTGAGAATTTGAAGTTCATCTTCTTATATCCTTTCAAATGTATAGACATATTGAATCTTAACTGATTTGTGTGTAGTGCGTGCATTTTATTTATATAGCAAGCTCTCAGTTTCATCTATTCAACCATAATATAAAGGAAACTGTATTAACCTTTCTGTGCATTTATGTCTTCCTAAAAGAATAGTCCTAACTTTCTTTTGTCTTGCAGGAATCAGGGGCCAATTTCTTATTACCATCACCAATAGCTTCATCAAATGAACTGGTCCTTGTGTGGGACCCTGAAGTGGGAAAGATAAACCCTTCTGAGCACAAGCAATTGAAGCTTGCAAGGAGTTTAACTCGTGATATCATTGACAGGGACCTCAAGCCAAGCTCTAATGAACGAAAGTACGTTTAAAAACATCTTGAAGCTTCTCCTACCCTCCAAAATTTTCAGTTAGCCTTGTTGTTTCTTTCTAGCATGCATATTATCATTGAGATAGCATGCTACATCAATTCGTCTGATTCTGCATGGAAATTCATCGTTCTGTAGCTAGTGTTTGCTGAAATTTGGTTGGGCACGTGGGACCAACAACTCTTTGGAAATTGTCATGGCTGGTTTTTTATTCCTACAATATGTATTCTTCTAATATTTTCTTCAACTGAATTGTGTTTTTGTCTTTAATTGTAAGGATAATACAAAGAATTTTGAAATATCCACCCACAAGAGCTTTGAGTGGTGATGAGAGGCAGCTCCTTTGGAAATTTCGCTTCTCATTGATGTCTGAGAAGAGGGCCTTCACAAAATTTCTTCGATGTGTTGAATGGAGTGATGTTCAGGTTTGCATTTACCTTTTGTTCTTGTTTTTCTTGTGAATCCAGCTTTTCTGGTCTAATGCATGGAAAACTGCTCCTTGATTATTCTTGTATCTCTTCTGTCTTAAACTTCTCTTTTTTTGCTTCCCATCAATTTCTTCTAATTCATCTTTAAGTCATCTTCTGATTCTGTTATGTTATCTTATCCAAATATTTTGTGAGCTAGAATCTACCTTGAATATGGTCATATTTTATGAATTATGTTTTTGATCTGTTTAATCACCTTTTATTTGATACTAGAGCATATATGGAGTGTCATAGAGTCTCTATTCTTTATATCCATATTTATGATTTCAGTTTTTTTATCTGATAAACCATCTAATATTTTGAAATTATAGAAAGGTGTTAGGGAAGGAATGCAGAAGAAAGAGACTTGTTCTGTGTGATGTGATGATTCATAAAAGGATTTTTTTTTCTGTAATGGGTAGGCATTAATGCACATTAAGCTCGGATTTGCAGGTCTGAGGGAGAATCTTTTTTGGTTTTTCTGCCTTTCTCTACCGTTTAGTATTTTAATATTGTTGCTGAACCAAAATTAGATAGAAACTATTCTAATTAAACAAAAATGATTGTACTCTAAGAGTGAGGTCCATTTGTCTGCAAGAAGCATAGCAGGCAATAGAACTTATGGGCAAGTGGGAGATGATTGATGTCTGCGATGCGCTGGAGCTTCTATCTCCACTTTTTAAGAGTGAAGAGGTATGTGGTAAGATTAGGCTGGTTTTTATGGGGATATCTTTTGGAACCTGTCAGAATAGAAAACTGTGTAAGATGCATTTAGATCTTAGGTTACTTTTTTACTATTTTATTAATATTATATTGCACCTGAGTTGTTTTTTCGCCTTTCCTTCTAAATATTTCAAGTGAGTTTGACCTTTCTCCACATTCTACTTCCCTTCTACTACATGCTTTGCTCTTTAGACATTATAAAATTGCTGCTCTCTTATTTGAAGTCTAGAATAAGTCTTCTTTGTTTAGCATCTCCATGTCAGAAAATTTAGCGCATTCCCACACAAGGTCTGGTACATATCATTTACTCATTTTATACATTTGAAGTTGGGGGAAAAATGACATTTGCGCAGTGTACTACTTGTACCAAAATCTGTTACTTCATTCTTGGCCAATCTGGAAAGATTCTAGCTGAAGTATCCTTTATCATTTTTTCTAAACCGTTGGTTGAATTAGAAAATCTATAATATTTTATTCCATTATTCTCACAGCATTTTATCTTCAGTGTAGATTGAATTGGATAATCTATTTTACATCTTTGTTCTGAAATAATGATTGTCCGGAGTATTGATCATTCTTAACAGGTTCATGCATATGCTGTTAGTGTTCTTGAAAGAGCAGATGATGAAGAGCTTCAATGTTATTTGCTTCAACTAGTTCAGGCACTTCGATTTGAACGCACTGATAAATCTCGGCTTTCTCAATTCCTCGTGCAACGCTGTATGTTGGATTATGTTGTGTGAATGTAATGTTTGTGTTTGAACACTATATGTTGCATTTTTGCAGTACAATTATTGACACTTTTTTAATTGCTATTTCTTTTCCTTCTGCTTTTAACAAATGCCAAGAATCGCCTCTCTCTCTCTCTCTCTCTTTCTTTAAATTCAACAATTGTCATTGGCAGAGCTTTCTTTTCTTTCAGAACTCTTCAGCTGAATATTATCCCTCTCTTTTAAACCTTCTTTTGCTCTCCTTTCATTTTGTAGCCCAATACTTTCTCTCTAAAGGAAATATATCCTTTGTGTTTTTCCTTCTATTTATAGGGAATCAGGGATAAAATATTGGAGATAAACATGTTGATTTTACCTCATCTTCTTAGCTGATTATTTTTGGTTAGAGTGATTCATAAAAATTACTCCGTTTTGTTTTCTTGACTCTTGAGATTAAAAGGTCCATTTACCATTTTATTCAGTAAATTAAAACTTCCGGTTAAAGTAATTAATTTGGATTTTATCTTATTATAAAAAAATCAATAATACTTTTAATCAGTTGGTAGCATCTGAAAGTATTCTTGATCTTTTACAGCTTTACGTAATATTGAATTAGCTAGTTTTCTACGGTGGTATGTTGCTGTGGAACTTCACGATCCTGCCTATGCAAAACGATTTTATTCTACCTACAAGTTCCTAGAAGAAAATATGATAAAGGTATGAGCCCCATTTTCTGCTCAGGAATATAAATAGTTTGTACAATCATTATAAATAGTTGGTCTCTAATTTGCATTTTTAAAAGTGCGAGTTACAGTAACATTTACCATCATTAGTTTGATTTATCTTTTAGCAGTTTATAATCACACATGTTACAGTTGACAGCTGGTGTAAATGGAGAAGAAGATGGTCTTAAAAAGTGGCAGAGCTTGGTGCGTCAGACAGAACTGATAGCCCAGTTGTGTTCTATAATGAGAGATGTGAGAAATGTGCGTGGCAATACACAAAAGAAGATTGAAAAGCTTAGACAGCTCCTTTCCGGTCTTCTTAGCGAACTTATTTTGATGAGGTATTTCTTTGACATGAATTTTCGTACTATAACCTTCTAAGGCTCCGATGAACAAGTGTTTTCATGGCTTGACAAAGCTACCATAACTATATTTCAATATTGTTTCAGCCAATTCGGTCACCCTTGGCTCAAAGTGTCCTTATCACCGGAATTGTGCCCTCGGAGTCATCAATATTCAAAAGTGCATTACATCCTTTGCGACTGACTTTTCGAACAGCCAATGGTGGACTTTGCATGGTCATGTTTAAGAAGGGTGATGATATTCGGCAAGATCAATTGGTAATTGACAAAATTCTAGTTGAAAGATCAAGAAAGATGGAGACAATCCTTCATGTGTTTAATGTAACTGGTGTACTGTTCCTGTAGGTTGTTCAAATGGTGTCACTTATGGATAGATTACTAAAGTTGGAAAATCTTGATCTGCACTTAACTCCATATAAGGTACTGGCAACCGGTCAAGATGAGGGCATGCTGGAATTCATACCATCCCGTTCTTTGGCACAGGTATTATACTCTCTAAATGATGCTTCGCCAATGAGGGAAGTGCAGTCGCAATGAATAACTTTTCCTCTTTTTTTTCACACCACCAACCCCCAACAAGCTTAGCTGCAAAACATTGTTTTTATTATTGTTTTCTGCACATCCATACTCTATAAGTTTTCCATATGGTTGAGAGAAACACACAAGCATTGTTTGCTTTAACCCATTGGGGCTTTCAGTTTTGTCCACAAAATGATGCCTCATAAGTTCAAGTAGTGTGAAAGGCTTATTATCCAATCCAACTCTAATACACAGTCAATGTGGGGGTTCAAGCTCCCTTTTAGCATTGTGACACACAGCCTTTGTGAACTATTAATACTCTCTGTTGCGTGGTTTTTTTATCATGGCGTTCATAATAGTTCTGATATTGCTAAGGACATTTTGAATGTATCTCTTTCCTTGTGCAGATTCTTTCAGATCATCGTAGCATTATAAGCTATCTACAGAAATTTCATCCTGATGAACATGGACCATTTGGGATTACAACCACTTGTCTCGAAACCTTTATAAAAAGTTGTGTTGGCTACTCTATTATCACATATATACTGGGAATTGGAGATAGGTGAGCTTTTATTTATCTGTAATATTCAATTAGTTCCTATGCTCATTGTTTTTTTTCTTTTTTGGCAAAAAATTACAGATTGGCATCTAATATTAGCCATGGATTTTCCTTATTTAAGTTGCAATTTCTGAAGACAAATCTTTATGGGTTGCAGACATCTTGATAATCTTCTGCTTAGAGATGATGGACGCCTTTTACATGTTGATTTTGGTTTTATTTTTGGTCGGGATCCTAAGCCTTTTCCACCACCAATGAAACTTTGCAAAGAAATGGTTGAAGCCATGGGTGGAGCAGAGAGGTAACTTTGCATGCCCTATTTGTTCATGACCAAGGAAATTTAAATGTTTTGCTGTGATATTAAGGTGCATAAATGGTTTTTCATTTTGCAGCCAATATTATACGAGGTTCAAATCCTATTGTTGTGAAGCATACAACATTCTCCGAAAATCCAGTAACCTTATTTTAAATCTTTTCCATCTCATGGCTGGTTCCAACATTCCTGACATAGCATCTGATCCTGAAAAAGGCATCCTCAAGGTTGGTTTCCTTGGGTTTTAAACCTTATGATCATTCTGGAACATGTTTTTTTTTTTTAATTTTTTTCACCCGTTTTGGCCTATTTTGTTTTGGTGTTATAGCTCCAGGAGAAGTTCCGGTTGGACTTAGATGATGAGGCCTGCATACATTTCTTCCAGGATCTTATCAATGAGAGTGTTAGTGCGTTGTTTCCTCAAATGGTTGAGACTATCCATCGGTGGGCTCAATACTGGCGCTGATACTCAAAAACAAGCTTGGGATTTTTATTACCTGTTGTAAATACGTAGGTATCTTTAACTCGCCTCCTTTGCTCTCTCTCCGCTTGGACTCTATCCCTTTAATGTTTGGAGGTTGTGCCCCTTTAATTCATTGAGGTTTGAGGCAAACAGGTCTCACAGTAGATGAAACTGACTGGGCTAAAAAACACTTATAAAATCTGGCAGGTATACAAATAGCCGACCTACCCTCTGCAACAGCCATTGAGGAGATAACCTGATCCGCTAATACACTCCTTTTTTTTTCTGATTGTGTATGATCTGACCGCGTGCTGAGATGATAGTTTCAAGTTTCAACCAATGCAATGCATGATCTCCTTGACGTCAAATCATCATCGCCAAACTGCAAAGTTATTGTGTGCAAGGCAGGCTCCTCGCTCAAACAGGTGAGCGTGGAAGATTAAACTGAAAAGTTACATTCCCTGGATGCGTTTATTTACCGTAGATAAGGGTGTACTATCAAATTTACTGTTGGGAATTGCTTTTGAAAAGTAGTTAGTAAACAGTTTCTATGTTTAGGAAATCCGTCTTTTCATCTCTTTCCCAGACCATAGTTAAGGTCGTAAACAGGACGGACGCAAGACTTTATGTTAGGGGACAAAAATAAATTTTAAATAGAAAATACATAAAAAAAATTAAATCATATGTAAATTCAAATTTTCAAGGAGGTGATTGCCCCCTCTAGCCCCGTCCATCCCGGGTGGTAAATACTATAGTAACATATATATGGTTCTGTTAAGATGTTTACTAGGAATCGATGAGAAGATTAAATGAAGATCCAGAATTTTTTATTTTTCTACTAATCAAACAAAGATAATCTTATCTTAAGATATAGTTACTTAAGCCGAAAGGCAGCAAATCCAAAGGGGTTGCCACGTTGTTTGTTGTTTAGTCATGGTTGAAAATTTTGACACTTGAATGCTCTGCTGACTTCTCAATTCTAATTCTCATCAAGAAATGAATTAGATACGCAACTCTCTTTATTTATATTTATATATTTGTTTTATTCTTATTATAGTCATATGAGTTATCCCACTTTCTAATATATCAATATATATACATATTTAGTTAGATCTTCTTCTTATTTAATGTAAAATGCTGGTTTATATTAAAATTTTGGTTTTGTATAAATTGAAAGTTAGAGATATTTCGTATACAAAATAAGTTAAAATTTTATTTGTATAAACCAACAGAGCATTGTCTAAATCATGCCTTTTCTAAAAAAATATTTTTGTACATCGAACAAAAAGTATTTATTTACAAATAAAAATATAAAATATTATTTAAATGCAATAAAGGAAGTTAAAATCGTTAACGATAAATATTATCGGTGATGCGATACAAATCTTACTAATAAATGAGTACTTGAGTAATTAAGTTCTTTTTAGAAACTTTATTCTTTTAAAAGATTGAGTTTGAATAATTTTACCTACATAATATTTGTGAAAAAATCAGGATAAAATGATAAAAAAATACCTTCAACGTTTGTATTTTTTGTCATTTGACCCGCTATTATTTTTTTTGGAGTAAACAACCTTCAACGTTTCAATTTAGTTTAAATATGCTCTTGTTAGATGGAAATTACCAATTAACTGATGATCAACGGTTGATGTTGACTGGACTTGTCATGTGTTAAGATCTGCTGACGTGTCAGCATCATATTCACCACGTGTCAATATCATATTCGACGGGTGTCACCATCCGATTCGGCCACGTGTCAGTATGATAGTCAACCACGTATCACCATAAAGAATGATATAACAAAATATTTTTTTTAAAAAAAATCTGTCGCGACATATGCCACGTCAACATACCTTAACGCGTGACAAGTTCAGTTAGAATTAGCCGTTGACCGTTAACTAACTAGCATTTTTCTTCCAATAAGGACATATTTAGACCAAATTAAAATGTTGGGAATTGTTTGCTCAACAAAAAATAAAGAGCCAAATGATAAGACATACAAACGTTAGGACCATCGTTTATCATTTCGTCTTTTTTAAAAAATTATTTGTGTACATCTAACAAAAAGTATATATTTACAAATAAAAATATAAAATAGTATTTAAATGCAATAAAAGAAGTTAAATTCATTTTCAGATGTTAACGATAAATATTATCGGGGACGCGACACAAATCTAACTAATAAATGAAAACTTCAGTAATTAAGTTTTTTTTAGAAACTTTATTCTTTTAAAAGATTTGAATCCAAATAATTTTACTAACGTAATGTTTGTGAAAAAAACATTGTTAATTATAGATGAATTCACCCCCTTCTATAACAAATATCATAATTTCTTACTTAGCATATCTCCCAATAAAAATTATGAATTAATATTAGATACACCTAGGGGTGATAATGAGCTTGACCGGCTCGCGAGCTACTCGGGCTCGGCTCGGTCAAAGCTCGTGTTGAGATGTGTGGGGCTCGATTCGATCAACCAATTTAGCTCATCAAATGGTGGAGAGGTGGATTTTTGGGTGGAAGGGTTGTGGAAGCTAGAATGTAAAAAGACACAATGATTTATAGTGGTTCGACCTTCTAACAAGCACCTACATCCACTACCTTAGCTTCCCACTAAGGATTTCACAATCAATCCACTAATTGATTCGTCCCCTTTTCTAGGATTAGGAGGAAACCCTTACAACCGATCAAGCTTTTACCCAAAGCCTTGATCAAAACCCTCTTTACAAAGAGATAAATGAAAGCAAACTTAAACCCTCTAATAGGTGTTTGTTTGCACAATGAAGCACTCACCCAAAACCTAAAACACTTGAGCAAATTTGACAATTTTGGCTCACTAGTGTTTGTCTATACAATAAATGACAATTTAAGCTCTAAGACAATCTTTGATCATTTGATGTTTTACAATATGAGCATTAGCCTTCTCTTGATGCTTGGAGGTCCCTTTTATACTCCCAATTGAGTTTATAGCCGTTTAGGACCGTTGGGTTGAAATAGAGTCGTTGGAGCCTTTAATTCCCTCCATAAATGCAGTTCCGCAGCTCCCCGTTTCGAAACGCTCGAAGCCGTTTCGAAACACTCTCAATGTAGAAAGAGCCGTTGCAGTCTGTCAGGGTACCCGTTTCGGAACACCCCCTTGCTGTTTCGGAACGCGTATCGGAATGCTATAAGCCCGTATCGAAACGACCTGCATTTAAAAGTTAGTTGGGAAAGAGCCGTTGGGTTTTATGACCGTTGTGGTCAGTGCCACGTGGGCGTATCGAAACGGCCTAGCCTGTTTCGAAACGCTAGGCAAAAATCCTGTCTCATGAAGGCCCGTTTCAATACGAGTATCGAAACGATTTTGCCACTGGAAGCACCTGTTTCGAAACGCCCTAAGGTGTTTCGAAACACCTGGACAGTTTTGTTTAGATTGGCTTTGAAAATCATGAAAAACCTTTTTAAGAAATTCCCTAAACATAATTTCAAGTTGTTTGGACTTTGGAAATGTTTTAAATACTTTTTAAATTAGTCCAAAACATTTTTCAATTATTATATCAAAATATTAGTTCTACAGCTCGGCTCGAGTGAGCTCGACTCGGGCTCGGGCTCGGCTCGAAACTTTAACAAGCCGAGCCGATCTTACTCAGGCTCGGCTCGAAAAGCTCGTGAACAGGCTCGGAATCTACATATGCACTAAAATAAATTATGTGTTTGTATTTTCTTAGATTAGTTGGCTATTTGATTTTGTATTTTCTTTAATTATGTGTTTGTATTATAAGAATATTTATTAATTATTTGGATTAATCTAATTTTTGACACATTTTCCCCTTTTAGGTCATTGAATTTCGTTTTAGTGTTGGTTATAAAAGAGATTTTTAACGAATCTTTTATAAAAAAACTATAGAAATTTTTTTCATTTCGAGCCGAGCCGAGCCTGACGAGCTTTGAGCCCGAGCCGAGCCCAATATTATTATTTTCGAGCCGAGCTCGAGCCCAAAATTCCGAGCTCGGTGAGCCTCGAGCCCGAGCCGAGCCTGGCCAGGCTCGGGCTCAGCTCGGCTCGTTATCACCCCTAGATACACCATTAGTGAATTTTTTTTCACAATCAGGCTTCAAATGATATCACATGTCATTTTAAAAGCGCTAAACTCTACATACTGAAATTCAAACTCTAAATTTCAAATTATAAACTTTCAGTCTAAACTCTAACCTTAACCCATAAAATCTTAGTCTAAATTGTTTGTTCGAGAATACATCAAATCATTTTCCTTTTTTATTCACCATTTTTCTCTAAATAAACTAAAAGAATTTGTAATAAATTATTTAAGGCTTAATATCAAAATAAGTATTAAAATTATCTCGTTTTTTAGGTGTTTAATTTTTTTTGTATTTTTAGATGCTCAGATTATTAGTTTTAACTTCTTTTAAGGTTAATTAAGACACTTACGTCAGCAAAAAAAATAATTCCGGGACTTAAAAAGAGAGAAAAAAAGATTTTAGTATCTAAAAAATAAATAATTTTAACACTTGTTTTTGATATTAAACCTAAATTTAACGATGAATAAATAAATAAGCTACATGCCTAGTTGCCTACATTGGGTTTGAGGTGGGCTCGCACAAAGATTGTAAAAGAATAGTGACGTGTGGATATCTGATTGGACATAAGACGCAAAATTTACGCGGGGGGCAATTACGTTATTTGGTTGTGGGGAAAAGTATCTGGTGTGGGTGCAGCAGCGCGCCTTGTCCTTTAAAAACAAAGGAATAAATAATCCAAAATGGGCATTTCTGAGTTCCAATTGGCGTTGCTCTCAAGCTCTCGTTTCTCAAATTTCTCTCTCCGCCTCTGCTTTTCTTCCGTTTGCTTCAAAAATCGAATTCAGATTCAAATACCTATCCCTCTGCGATTATCTCCAAAGGTATAACCATTCAAATCTCTGTCCAGATTTTTCTGTTCGTTTTCGCTTAAGAGTTAAGATGAATGTAAACGAATCGATTCAATGCGCTTTGTACAGGAGTTTCTCTCTTTGTTTTAGATCCTAGGCTTTGATTGAAATCGTTTCCGTGTCCTTTAAACTCGCTGGTTAAGAATGAATGATTCGTGGCTTGAAAATGCTTGATTTCGTCATGCCTTGCCCGTTGAATTTTAAGAATTCTTGTTGTTTTCCTATCTCATCTGATTTTTTTTTTCTGTGATGAATTATTCTAGATCTGTTGTTTGCCTTTCTCTGTTTGCGCGCGCGCGTGTGTGTATATATATTTGAGTTCTCAATGGAAACATGAAAATTGCATAATGGCATTGATTCTTCGTACCTTTTCATGTCAGATTCACATGAATTTTTTTTTGTTGATTGGGAAATGGTAGGGTTGAGTTATTGTTTTTTTTGGGGAATGATATATGTACATTTTCATAATATTAAGGGATTAGCAATTAAGGAAGAGAAATGGGGCTGTCATTCGCGAAGCTTTTTAGCCGGCTTTTTGCCAAGAAGGAGATGCGGATTTTGATGGTGGGTCTTGATGCAGCCGGTAAGACCACCATCTTGTACAAGCTCAAGCTTGGAGAAATTGTTACCACTATTCCAACCATCGGTGAGAGCTCTTTTTAATCTTTTTTCTTCTTAATATCTGGTTTTGCTGGTCATCTTTAATTCTATATTAGAACCGTCATAATTCTTCTGTTGAGTCCCTTTGCTGCCTTGCATTTCATGGACAAGATTAACTAGCAAAATATGTAATCTGTTGAGTCCCTTTGCTGCCTTTTCTTTTTAGAATTTAAAATTTCTTGGTCCTTGGAGCTTTAGTTGCATCTTGGATAATATATTTTCATTCAGCGTTTGTATCATTTTGTAAGTTGAGCATGTGATTCCTGTAAGATACTCCTATTTTTTTCCTTTGTCATTTCTATCATTGATACTTTTCCCCTTTTTCATTGCTATATCATTATTGTTATTTGTGATTTTTGGACTTTTAGAGACTGGGAATTGAAATCTGTATAAATCAAATGCAAACAAGTGACATCTATACATTTTTTAGATCCAAGATGAGGAATTAGATTTGAAACATGTGAGTCGTGACGTCTAGTCACAGGACCATAATGCTAATATTTCATATTGTGATTTGATTATCTTCATGTCTGTGATTATATTTATCCATGCTAGTGCTTTATGCTAACTAGTCATGTTTTTTTCTTTGCAGGATTTAATGTGGAGACTGTGGAATATAAGAACATCAGTTTCACCGTGTGGGATGTTGGTGGTCAAGACAAGGTATGAGTTTATTTTTTACTTTTATGCATTTATTTCAGCAATATTGCAAATTATTATTAATTTTTGAGGTGGTAGTAGTTAAGGATCTTTATATATTGTGACATAAGTAATGGCTGATCAATAATGTCCTAGCATTTCAATATTAATCATGCAGATTCGTCCTTTGTGGAGGCATTACTTCCAGAATACACAGGGTCTCATCTTCGTGGTTGACAGCAATGACAGAGACCGTGTTGTTGAGGCTAGGGATGAATTGCATAGAATGTTGAATGAGGTGTGCTAGTTTTAAACCACATTTGTTTCCATGGTTATTATTTATGCTTGAATTTGTTGCTATTGTCAGTGGCTTTGGATGCTATTGTTTCTAGTTCTACATTCATAAATATTAGATTTAACAGCCATACAGAAGCAAAAGGGTTCCCTAGTATAATGCTCAAGGGTCAAGGCTCCTCAATGGTGGTCAGATTCCACTGTCTTTCCCCTAGTAGTCAAAGATTTTCTTCTTAACTTGATTTGTTCGCATAAATGACTTGATTCCTTGGTGCTACTTGAGCTGTCAGTCGTAAAGACCATTGCACAAGTGCTATGGAGTGAATGTGGTTGTTGAAAGACATGTAGAAAACTACAACTTTAAGAAGCTAATGATTATTTTCAATAAAACTTGTCTGTGCTGTCTATGCTACTGTTTTTTGTTCCAGTCATTATTCACCAAAAGTAGTTTAATGTAACGGCTTTTTACATTTACATATGACGGTTAAACTAGTTGTTTCCTAACTCATTTCCAGGATGAGCTGCGAGATGCAGTGGTACTTGTATTTGCAAACAAGCAGGATCTTCCAAACGCGATGAATGCTGCTGAAATAACTGATAAGCTTGGTCTTAACTCCCTTAGAAACCGTCACTGGTAAGCTTTTTGCATTGTGTTTTGCTTTAGTTACTAGCTTCTCATTCATTACCACTGACATACCTCGCTCGTCTTTCTCAGGTACATCCAGAGCACCTGTGCAACATCTGGTGAAGGGCTTTATGAGGGCCTGGATTGGCTTTCCAACAACATAGCTAACAAGGTAAGAAGATAAATTTGCACCATCTATCTTTATGAATAATTTTACTGCTTTTTTGTTCCAGTCATTATTCACCAGCTAATGTTCACATGCATTTTTTGCAGGCCTGAAGTCATTAAGAAGGCATTTTGCAGTATCAAAAACATCTGGATGCAGGGGTGATATTATCTTCTTTTTTTCCAGTTTTTATTACTACTACTACTACTACTACTATCCTTTCGCTCTTGTTTTTCGACCGTGACAGTTGGATTGTTGTCATGCGTTTTTGTTTTTCGGTGATGACCATATTAGCTAGGACCTTGTGGTTGTATATTGTAACTAAATGCTGATTTGGTTGGATAATGCTTCTTGCTGTAATAAAAACTTATTTGCACTAAAATCATTATCCTTGTGTCAACTAGGATTTATGTTGTTAGTTGATTCGTTCAAATTCTGGAGATAACATCGTCCGTGAAAATCAAATCAAAATTACAGTTCCATGTATAATATTACACTAAATCACAATTCGGATATGACATCAAAGTAGATGGGTGATTTTGATTGATCAATTGACGAAGCCATATGAAACTTTTTCAAGTAACAGAATAATATCCTAACATTACTCAAACCAACTGCCCCCCAAGAATTAAAAACCGAAATACCGTTACAATGTTCGAATCCGAAGTCATCAAAATGATTCAGCATTCAGAAGCTTCTTACGGTGCTGCTTTGCGTTTCTCCTACGAAAATTCCATCTTTCTTTAATGTTACACATCTGCTCAACGGTTTCGTGTTCGTTTCTCTCGTTAGATAATCTAAGCTCCTCGTTAGAATTTTCAGAGTTTGATCCACGGCTACCTGTGAGTCTAGCAGCTTCAGCAAGTAGATCATTTATCAGCATTTCGGTGGTGTTGGTAGTTATTCCCCTTAGATACCAAGAAATGGGTGGGGGAGGGACGATGGCCGGTTGAACCAGTTGGTCCAAGCTCACCTTTGATCCGATCCTTCCTTTCCCGCCACTGCATGAACAATACTCCGCCAACGTTTTAGGTTTGAAAGGATAACAAGTTTTCTCATCCACGAAAACAGGCTCTATTCTCCACTGACCTTCAAACTTCTTCATGAATCCTGTGTTTACTTGTTTGAATTTCATCTGTTCACCATTCGTCATTAGAACCAAGAGTTAAGTGCTCGTAACTCATGCATGGTAATTCGGAAAAGGAAAATCCTTACAGAGTGATCTTCTCGGTTTTGATCCACAAGAACACGAACTGAGATGGTCCCCGACCACCAAAGGAATCTCCACAAAGCTGCTTGCTCCACCTCAACTAGCTGCCTTTGGCCTTCATCAACTAATACCTTTCTGGATATCACTTCCTGAAGCAGAATATCAGTTTACAAAATAAATATAAGAATTTTCCAAAACCGCTTCAAGCATTGAAGCTGGGAAACGTCATCACATCAAACCGGAAGTCATGCCATAAATAGAAAACTTTGCATCTACTATTGTGGGTGAAAATGTACGGCTCTCACCTTAATGTTCTTGAAAACTCTCTTGCTATCGGGATCGGTTATAATATCATACACTGCATCCGGGGGCAACCCAACATCGAGTTTTGCCTTAAGGTTGCATAGAGAACCCTTTGGTACACTGACCTGCCAAGAATAACATTAGCCTAATTCTTTGCAAATTGATAGATCCTTATGTTATCTTTAACATTAGCCATATGAGCCTTACACATTCTAGTTTGAATACGTGTCGGATACAGATGTTAATATGGGTACGTTATGCGAAATGAAGAGTTCGGAAAACATAGCTATTGAGAAGGAAACTATAAAATTTCCCAGTTCTACCTTAATTTCTGGAGGTTGATTGACCCATGAAGGATTTTCTCTCCAAGCTTGCAACTGTTTCTCGAGATCAATCCTCGATCCACCGAATGAGCCTTTCTGCTCCCCGAGAGAAGAGTTCTCAGATTCGAATCCCTTGTTATCTTTTGCTACTCTATTGAGCTGTGACTGAGGCAAAAGAAAAACAGGGAATTCTCATTCAAATTTTGATATACAAGAAATCTGTCCATCAACATGGCATTCCACTAAATGAATTCCCCTCTACATAGGAGAAAATGACCGACCTTAAGATGGTTTTGAAGTTTGTTCGGAAGCTGAACAAAAAGGGCAGAAAATGCTTGATCAAGCACCTTGGGTTTTCCATTTCTGTCACTCCTGGGAATATCCATGCTTCCTTTTCCCCCTTCCATCTCACCTGCCGAATCCGAAACATTAATAAAATCGTATTATCGATGCCTAGGATACATATTCTTGGACGAATTCCATATGTTGAAAACAAAGATGCAATTTTGTTAAACTAATTCCTATGGACCAAGATTCAATTTTTCTGGCATGATTCAATTCAATGCACCAAATATAAGACCAGACAAAACCCTTGGTTGAACTAGCAACTCACATACTCAGACACACTCAACAAGAACTTTAACCTTGAATCTTACAGCATAAACCCAAGGAAGACGATCGTGTAAGAAAAGCAACATCTTTTCATGTCTTTTAAGCAGTTGATTAACTAAAAATTACAGCCACAGACAAAACCTTGATACGAATAATAAAAGTAAATACAGATTCTTAGCAGTATATCGTGGTTTTTGCATCTAAATTCTAGATTATCCTTCAGCAAAGGCTAATTCAAAAACCCAAAAACATGGAAAGAAATCGAAGTAGAAATGAAACATTTTTCACAATGAAAAATTAAGACAAAATAGAGAGAAAATGGGTTTAACTTACAGCGTGAATAGGGTCATAAGAATGTTCATATCAGTTGAGACTCTACGTGAAAGAAAGAAAAACACTTGAGATTCAATCTTATCTCATCTCATCTTAATAAAGTTATATTAAATTATTATTATATAACTATTATGTAGCTTAAGTCAATTTTGTCAACTTTTGAGTCCTGACCTTCCAGATCATTCATACCAGTCATTTGCGTTCATAATAAATTTCAAAATATTTTTATTTATATAAATTTGAGTTTAAATTAGTATAATTATTTAATATATGGATTAATATCCTATACACTTTCCACAAGCACCTTAGTTTTAGGGTATAGGGAGTTAATTTAGGGTTTAGTGGTTTAGGTGTAGGGGTTTAGAATTTAGGGATGGTTATTTTAATTTAAGGTTTAGGGTTATAATTCAGGGTTTATAGGTTAGGGTTTAGTTTTAGGGTAATATAGTGTGGATTTAGGTTTTAACCTATAAACCCTAAATTATAACCCTAAAACTTAAATTAAAACAACTATCCCTAAATTCTAACCCCTACACCTAAACCCCTAAACATTATACCCTAAACTAACTCCCTATACCCTAAAACTAAGGCGCTTGTGGAAACTTTCAGTTTCCACCGCCTGTGTATAGAATATTTATCCTTAATATATTGGAAAAGTATTCCATGGACAAAAACTTTTCCACAAGCGGGGTCAATTTAAGATTTATGAGTTAATTTAGAGTTTAAAATTTAAGACTTTAGGGTTTATGAGTTAGAACTTATGTTTTATGATTAGTATTTAGGTTTTAAAGTTTAGGAGATATAGTTTAAGTTTTAGGGTTTTAAGTTAGGGATTTGAATTCTAAATTTTAAGGTGAATTTAGGCGTGCTTGTGGAAAATCTGTTTTTCACTAACAATTGCATGAAATAATAACCCTAATATATATATTGTGTTCTATATATAAAAACTTAAACCATAAATAAAATAGATAACATTCAAATAAAGGATTTAAATTCAATACACTGACGGTGGAAACACGTCTTAGTTTTAAGGTTTAGAGACTTAGTTTAGGGTGTAGAATTTAGGGGTTTAGGTGTATGTGTTTAGAATTTAGGGGTAATAGTTAAATTTAGGGGCTTAGGGGTTAGTATTTAGGGTTTAGAGGTTAGGTTTTAGGTTGTAGGGTAATATGTCAGTGTTTAGGTTTTGTAACCCCTCGGCCCGGCCTAGTCGCAAGACCGAATCGGGAGAGTTACACGGGGATAATCAGAGAAAAATCCGAGAATTTCCCTCCGATTGAAAACCCTAAATTTAAAATTTATCTTATCTAAATGCAATTTAACGGTCTTATGGTGTTAAGGGTCACAACGGAAGAAACAACGTCTCAATCGGACATTAATCGAATGTTCAATTGGAGACAAACAGTCACGAAGGACCATTTTGTAAAACCATACCAAGTAATGGGAAAAAAGGTAACTTAACCTTACCAAATAATTTATTAGTCAAGTTACGAGCACCCGAGACAAAATCAACTCGAAACAATATAAACAAACTCATTTAGGAAGCATACAAGCATTAGGAACTAAAACGTAACATTCGAAAACCTTCAAAGATGCCCTTTTAACCACTTTAACTACTTGCGTTTCGGAACAAGATTGCATGTTCCGAAACGCGAGCTCTCATTCAAAAAGCAAAAATTGGCTGTTCCGGAACGTCCTACCTTGGTTCCGAAACGAGAGCCTTCAGTGGCAAAACGTACCGAAACGGCACCACCCCCGTTCTGGTACGGGTGCCCTAAACGCCTGGCCGTTTCGAAACCATACCAGTTGTTCCGAAACGCCTGGACACAGATTGGCCTGAAAATGCATTTTGACATCCCCAAGCGTTCCCAAACTTACCCCAAAAGATCACAAACCTCATGGCAACACATTAAGCAAACAATTTAGAGGCTAAACACCCTAAAAACAAGCTTCAAACATGCATACACACAAACATGAATCTCAACCTCAAAAGCTCATAAGAACACTCAGCTCCAAAAACACCAACAAGCCAAATCACATGTCAATCAACCAAAAGCCATAACAAGCCTCAACATAGCATGATATCAACACTTAAAACATATAACAACATGGTCTAACACATGGGAGTTTACAACAACCTCCCCAAAGACAAAACAATTATTCCTATTGCTAAATCATTATTACAACTTAAAATCTATACTTGAGCTTAAGCTACGATCACCAGAGCCTATCCATTGCCTTTCTTTGCTTTCCGGAACACTAACAATCTGCATTGTTGGAAAGGAGTGCGTAAGCATAAAGCTTAGTGAGCGGTGCTCAAAACCACAACAACAACAATGCAGTTTTTAACAAAACCATTTATAAGTTGAAAACATAACCACAAGCAAGATTTTCATCAACACGATTATAAAAAGTTTAACAAGTTCTTGGCATCTTACATCAAGCAATGAAACAACATAAACAACATGGCATGACTCTCAATATTCACCAAGATAACATTCAACCTTCCAAACACAAGAGTATTATGGCAATTATGGTTACATTACTCGGATACACGGATTGGACCCGATGGCATCTTACATCACCGAGGTCTACAATAAAGCTTCTAATGGCATCTTACATCATCGTACTCCTCCTTAATGGCATCTTACATCACTAGGGCCACACACGAATTTTACAAGTGCACTCTAATTCTATGGTCGACCAATTATACCTG
This sequence comes from Hibiscus tridactylites, assembly GCA_958450335.1. Lineage (NCBI taxonomy): Eukaryota > Viridiplantae > Streptophyta > Magnoliopsida > Malvales > Malvaceae > Hibiscus > Hibiscus tridactylites. Next base: position 24,534,671 of record OY288283.1, read on the forward strand.
GTAAGACTCACATATTTGCCAATACTCAACATCATATAAGCTATCATAACCATACCACATTCATTAATCAATTTCACACAATCATCTTATATCAACAAAGCATAACAAGCTTGAAAAATAGAATTTCCGAAAAAGTAAAACATGAACTTTAAATACTTACTCCCGAGCTTAGGTTGGCCTTTCAAGCTCAACCTAAACTCTCAAAACATTTCCACTCACCGATAGAACCCAAACGGTAGCCAAACCCCGATTCAAGCCTCCGAACTACCTGGTCTCACGTCCAAAGGACCCAAACTTGTTTCCTCTGTTTCTAGCCAATTCAAAAATGATGCATTAGACCCAAAACAATCCCCCAAACTTGCAGCAACATAAAAACTCATAAATCATCATCAAAACTGAATCGATTCATACCCGAAAACACCATCAAAATGACCCAAACCAACTAGCAGCCAAAACCCAACAAAATCACCATCAAAACTAGTTTTTTAAACATCCAAAACACTTACCCAATGTCTAAAAACCATCAGCTCAAGATTCCACACAAGAACAACCCAAAAACCAACATTTTCAACTCCAAACCCCCCTCATTTTTACTAGTTTCGGGTTTCCTACTTTTAGCCAATATTTTAGTATTTTTAAGACACCAAAACAAGATTAAAAACACCCTTAAACATGGCATCAAACTACCCAAACAAAAATCCCTTCATTTTCCTTTTTTTTCAAAATCAAGGCATTTTTGAAATAACTTTAAACAATGATTTTTAGTAAAATTCCACCAACAATAAGCTTAAGGAAGGAAAAATCGAAACAAGGGAGAATTTACCTTAAAAACTTGTGTGAGTGAGGTGATTGCTCCAATGGAATAGTAACAATGGTGGTGTTTTGTAAAAGTAACGTGAAAATGTGGAAGAAGAAGATGATGATTTTCATTTTGTATAAAAATCCCTTTTTAAAAATTCTAAATTTCCCCTTTTGCCCTTATTCATTAAAGCCCTTTTTTGAATTCAATAAAAATGTTTTCTCTCAATTAAATTTAACCCAAACCGGTTTACCAAACCCAGTTATCTCCTGGGCCCTAAACCCGGAGCGTTACAACTCTCCCCCACTTAAGGAAATTCTTCCTCGAAATTTACCTGATGGAAAAAGGTACAGAAATTGCTATTCCATGTCCGCTTTTCTCTCCCAAGTGGCTTCTTCCACACCCTGATATCTCCACAAGACCTTCACCAACTCTATGGTCCTACCACGTAAAACCTTACTATCCGTAGCAAGAATCTCGATTGGTTCTTCATTGTACGACAAATCCGGATTCAATTCAATTTCTTCCACTGCATAATATGAGACGAATCTAATATACTTTCGGAGAATTGAAACATGAAACACATCATGAATCTTCTCAAGTTCATATGGTAATCTCAACCTATACGCAACAAGACCAATTCTCTCAACTATCTCGTAAGGATCAATGAATCTCGGACTTAACTTCCCATTTTAACCAAACCTCATTACCTTCTTCCACAGGAAAACCTTCAAGAACACTTTGTCACTGATGGCGTACACAATCTCTTGTCTCTTCAAATCGGCATACGATTTCTGTCGGTCTGAAGCTGCCTTCAAGCGATCACAAATCACTTTTACCTTCTCGGTAGTGCCCTTAAGCAAGTCCGACATGGGTACAAGCTTCTGTTCGCCCTCAGCCCAACAAACAGGTGTTCTACATTTCCTACCATATAGAGCCTCATACGGTGCCATCTGAATACTAGTCTGATAACTATTATTGTACGCAAACTCTACTAGAGGTAGGTGTTTCTCCCAAGAACCCTGAAAGTCGATGATAAAACACCTCAACATGTCCTCTAACAGTTGAATCACTATCTTCGACTGGCCATCTAATTGTGGGTGATACGAAGTGCTAAAGTTCAACCAAGTTCCCAAGGCTCGATGCAAACACTCCTAAAATCTAGCTGTAAATCTCAGATCTCTATCAAACACAATCGACTTCGATACACCATGTAGCCTCACAATCTCATTGATATACAACTCGACCAACTTGTCTAAGGTGTAAGTAGTATGAACATGTATGAAATGAGCACACTTAGTGAATATGTCAACTATTACCCATACTGAATTCTTCTTCGAAAGAGTCAACGGTAAACCCGACACAAAATCCATAGTAATCCATTCCCACTTCCACTCCGAAATCTTCAACGGTTGTAACAAACCTGAAGGAAATTGATGCTCGACCTTAACTCGCTGAAAAACCATACACTTACTCACAAACTCGGCCACATCTTTCTTTAACCCAACCCATAAGTACTCATCTTTCAACCCACGATACATCTTCGTACTACTCGGATGCATAGCAAAATGATTGTTATGAGCTTCATTCAAAATAGTACGTCTCAACTCGACATCCTCTGGAACAACTACTCTATTCTTAAAACATAGGATCCAATTTACACCAAAACAGAAATCTGTGGGTTTACCCTCGGCTAAATCTTGCACGTGAGGCGCTAAAGATCGATCTTGCAACTATTTCTCTCGAATCAACTGAACTAACGATGGTTTAACATGTAGCTCGGCTATCAAACAACCATCCCATGACACACTCAATCTCGCAAACATGGCTCGCAACTCAACTACAACCTTCTTACTCAAAGCATCGACCACTACATTCGCTTTACCCGGATGATACTCTATTGTGAGGTCATAGTCTTTAAGGAGATCTAACCACCTACGATGTCTAAGATTCAACTCTCTCTGAGTCATCAAATATTTCAAACTCTTGTGGTCAGTGTGAACTGTGCACTTCTCACCATAAAGGTGATGTCTCCAAATCTTCAAAGCAAAGACCACATCCGCTAACTCTATATCATGGGTAGGGTAGTTCTTCTCGTGAACATTCAACTGTCTCGAAGCATAAGCTACAACTCTTCCCTCTTGCATGAGCACATATAGAGTGTCCATAAGTTCTATATTTTGTACATATTCATGCCTTTATTATTGTTGTTCTTAAGCCCATTTAGGTGCATTGCATGCATAATAACAATATTTGCTCTTTTACCACGCTTTTATTGAATATTCTATATTTGGTTAAGAAAAGATACTATTTTAGTTTAGTTTTCATTTTCAGGTGTTGTAGCTGTGTAGAGGAGGAGAGGACAAGAAAGTAGGGAGCAAAAGGAGTTGTACTGAAGCAGTTCCAAAGTACCGCCAAAGATGCCACTATAACAGCCAGCCGCCTAGGCGGCAATACACCTACTTAGCCAAGATGTGTTTCGATTTATAGAGGATGGTTTTCTAAATCCAACAAGCCCAGCCTTGCAATTTTCTGAAGCCTAGAACGATGTGCAGAGCATATTAAAGATTGATAAGTAGGAGTACTTATCTTTACTTGCGGGAGAAGGCAACGTCCAAAAGGAGTCCACATTCAAGTCAAAGAAGTCAACATTCAATGTAAAGCAGCTTTAAAGACTTCAACTCCAAGAAGGACTCAAACTTAAGGCCATGAGCCCTATATATACCCATGTATTTGAGGGTATAGATGGGAGATCATGTTTTTAGATAACCCTAGCTACCGCCTAGTCTAATTCTCCCATAGGGTTTAGGTTTTTGTATGTAAAGTAGTTGTTAGAAACGATTGTAATAGTTTAAGTTGTGTTTGCAATAAAATACTCTTAGTTTGCTTAATTCATGTGCTTCACTTCCTTCAATTAGTTCCAAAAGTCCAGTTGGAGAATCCATTTGTCGGGCACGACGATGTCAAACTCACGAAAAAATTAAGCACGGTCTCATCATGAATAGGCATTGACTAATTCAGCTTAGACATAAGTTAGAATTTCAGCGGCTAAAAGGAGCAACCAAACGTTGACTGCCTGTGTTAGGTTTACGCTGAGATTGCTAGGTATTTCCTACATCGCGCAGCAACATAATCCTAGCCTAGACATAGGTAGGATCACTTCAGAATTGCTTCGCCAAACTTGGAGTATCTGCTAGACTTGCCACCGAAACTTTTCTCCATCTCACCTACCGGGACATCGAAAGTTGCAAGAGCAGAGTGCCGCTGTGGCAGCGAAAGTTGTCACCGCCTCAATCCGCCATTACCTACCAAGGCAGCAGATCATGGCAGCGCAAAACACACTTAATCTTTACAACGTAGTCTACACACTACTGAGCTACAATTACCTGGCCCAATCTATCAACCTGATCTCTCTCTCTCTCTTCAATTACTTGTGTTTTTACTTTTATTCTTTTCAATGTTCATAAATTTAATTGCGCGATTTACTATTTCCTTGTGCAGGAAAACACTCATAGAAGCTGTTACAATCCCTGTAGGTTCAACATCTTATATACTATAACTTCACAGGAGTGTGCACTTGCGCCCATAAATAGAGAACACTTAAACACCCTACAAGTTTTTGGTGCCGTTGCCGGGGATTGGCAACAGCAACTACGTTTGAATTCCTACACTTCTACTTTTATTTTTTGCATTTAAATTTCTGTTTATTTTATTTTTCAAAAAAAGAAAAAAAATATTTTACGCTTCTTGTTTGTCCTTGGTGTATGACCAGGGCAAACCCTAAATTTGAGCTCGTATACGAAAAAGACATCGATAAGAATGAAGACCCTTCTTAGCAACTGGAATAACACTAATAGATGTTGAGAGTGGGGAACTTTTGATGAGGATTATACCATTAAGTTGAACGTCTTACAACCACTAAAGGAGAAAAAGGAAAAGAGGCCTGCCAGAAAATGGAAGCCCACCAACCCAACCCTGACACAAGCCCAACACCTAGCCGCCGGGGCGGCAAAGATGGCAGCCAACACCCACCTGAGGAGAGGAAGGACATACTTGGATGAAAAGCCAAACACAAAACCCTCAGGAAGTGGTTATGTCTGGGAGATACACCTTCCCACATAACCTATTTTTTATTTTTATTGCATTAGGATTAGATTTAATTTTTATTTAATTTCCACATCTTTATTTTTCTTGAAATTCATTTAATTTTCAGTTATTTTTATTTAATTTTTGCATTTTATTTATTTAAGGTTAGAAATAAAGGCAAGACCAAGAAGGATAAAGAATAAAGGAGAGGCCTAACCCAGGGACCAAGGCGGCCCAAGGCCGCGTAACGGGCAAATTAGCATAACGGCTTCATAATGGCTAGCCGAAATGGCTACATTTGCAATAGCTGTCGGCAACGGCTAACTACGTAACGACTAGAATCCCGTAAAACGCGCTGCAATTATTGCCGCCCATTGGCAGCGTGCCCGCCAAGGCAGCGGAGAGTAGCGGCTACATAAGGCCAACTAATCTTTCCTCATTCTTCATTTTGCTATCTTTTTTCTCTCAATTCTTTTTACCTTCTTTGCTTTCAAGATCTCATCTGCGTTATTTTCTTGTAATTTATTTATTTTCTTTAAAAAACACAATCGTTCTCACAAATATGGCAACATCAAAACCCACAACCTCATCCTCCAAGCCAACCTTCTAGAGGTTCTATAATGCTGACGCAGCGGCAACCTATCAGCAACACTTCGTTTAGTGGAAATTTTGGGAAAAGATAGGCTTCCAGTACACAAGGCAAGAAGGGGATCTTGGCCTTGAACCCAACGTATTTGAAAGAGTCCACACACTGGGATGACATATTTTGGCACGGTAGCCAGAGGAGGTAAACACCAACTTAGTTAGAGAATTTTATGCCCACAAACCTACCCCGGAAAACCCCTTCGTCTACGTTCGCGGCGAGGGTGTCAAGGTCACGGTAGCAACAATAAACAGCTTCTACGGAATAGAAATGAAAGAGAATCCGTACGAAAAATGGAGCTTGGGTCTAACGGCATCAGACTACGAAAAAATCAAAATGAAATCTGCTAGCCCAACACCAAGTGGCTCACCAGCAAAAATAACGACTCAATCAACCACCGTGACTTGCTGCCAGAGGCCATTCGTTGGAGTCACTTCGTCCAGCGCTGCCTAATGCCCACTTTTCATGGTTCCACAGTCAACAGGCCGCAGCTGGCCCTAATCCATAGCATAATGAAGGGGTGACCAATCAACGTTGGGGAAGTTATACTTGAAGAAGTCTATGCTCACGCAGGCAAAACCAAGTCCAAGGCACCCCTCGGTTTCCCCTCACTCATCATCGGCCTTTGTGCCAATTTCTGTGTGCCGCCGCATCCCAACGATACTATCATCGCCGCCAAGGAAGGGTGGACAAAGAAGGCTCGCCTCCAGACTATGGAAGAGCCAGAGCTTGAAACGCCAACAACCGCCCAGCTGCCGTCCAATCCTGCCGCCACCCCGGCCGCAACGGGCAGTACTGATGCTGCCCTTTCTTCCGTCGTGGTTCCTCCACTTCAAAAACTTGTAGAGAGCTGCCAGAGAATTAAGCACAAACAAGTAGCCTTTACAAGATACATCGTAGAGGTGCAATATGCCTGTGTGGCCTACTTGCTGGACAAATATCACGACGCCGACCCAAGGATGCCAGCCTTCCCGCTGGAGTTAACAACTTCTAAACCAACCTAGATCACACCTCGACCAGCTGCCACTCCAGCTGCAGCAGACATCGAAGGACCACATATTTGCCCTAAAAGAAGGACCACACCCACTTCTATCCAACCATACAACCTCACCTCCTCCTCTGATTCTGAAAAAGAGGAGATCCAGGCAGAAAAAGAAGATGAGATTACCGCCGCCTCCCCAGCAGCAGAGGAGGCAGCCAACAAAGAGAAAGTTGAGGCCTCGAATTCATTGGACATGAAGGTATCTGATTCCTCCGGCGATGAACCAGCCGAAGCAGCAAGAAAAAGGAAGCGGCCCGCCAGTGCGACTGAGCCTCAAGATGAAGGGTATGAAACCGAGCCAGAAGCACCACATAAAAGACCCACTCCCAGCTGCATCCAGCCACCACATGGCCAGAAGAAGAGCCTAGCCGCCAAATCTCCTGCCTCACGCCGCCTCGTCCTCCCCTCCTCTTCAAAGTCCTCATTCGAGGCAGCAACAGAAACGAAGGGGAACTCACATAGTCTTTAGCACCTTTTCTTTATTTTTCTTTCTTTTTATGTTTTCTTTTAATTTTCTGTTTTCTGTTTTCTGTTTTCTGTTTTCTGTTTTTTTTCTTTTATATTTTGTGTAAGGCATTGAGGACAATGCCAACCTTGAGTTTGGGGGGTAGTCCTCTTTGTTTTCTTTGCTTTTAGTTGCATTTAGCCGCATGTAGCATCATGTGTAAATTCTTCCCTAGCACATAATGAAATAGAAAGTCTTAGCTTAAAATCTTGTGCTAATGATAGTTAGCCGACTTCCATATTCGCACCATACTTAAAATTGAACTTAATCATGGGAAGAAGCATGGAAATTACTTAGAATATTTTTAGTTGCCAATTATTCTTACACTGTCTGTTAAGTGCTGAGTTTTGCTTGAGTTCTAAGTTTAACACCTCCTGCTTTATGTAATGAAAATTTCTTAATTGGATGCAGGATTGCCGCCGCGATAGTACATGTTAGCTAGTAAAAAAAAGCAAGCTGCCATGGCCGCAACACAAAGATGCTTAATACCCTAGAGGTGCCCGAAACATGCTCTAGGAAGGATCATGAGCAAGGACACTCCGCTTCTATCAAAGTCAAAGTATCTAAAATTATTTGAAGTGACGAACAAATTAGAAAGAGTGAATGAAAGCCTTCACGGGATGACTCTATTCAAAGGGTTCAAAGTTTAGTAGTATGCTTCTATCTTAGCTTCAAACCTGGAGAATAGTTGTGATGAGCTGAAGCACTTGAGGCCATGATCAGGAAAAAGGAGGAAAGAAGTGCTTAACTGTGCTACCAGGGCAGCAACTCACATCCTTTTTCGTATTTAATTATTTTTAGCATTCTTTGTTTACTTAGTATACTCAGCATGTTTAGCATGGACACAGACCTGCACACACTGCACTGGCACTAAAAAATTAAATTCTAAGTTATTTCATGCCATTCCCTATCACTAACATAAAATAGGTGTCACGACCTTGAGGTAAGAAATCAAGTTAAAGGCTAAGTTTATGTTAATTTTTGTGTAAGGGGCATGTTTACTAGTTAGGTTGCATTGCTTGAGAACAAGCAATAGTTCGAGTTTGGGGGTGTGTAGAGTGTCCATAAGTTCTATATTTTGTACACATTCTTGCCCTTATTATTGCTGTTCTTAAGCTCTTTTAGGCATATTTAGGTGCATTGCATGCATAATAACAGTATTTGCTCTTTACCACGCTTTTATTGAATATTCTATATTTGGTTAAGAAAAGATAATGTTTTAGTTTAGTTTTCATTTTCAGGTGTTGTAGCTGTGTAGAGGAGGAGAGGACAAGAAAGCAGGGAGCAAAATGAGTTGTACTGAAGCAGTTCCAAAGTGCCTCCAAAGACCCCGCCATAGCAGCCAACCACCTAGGTGGCAATACACCGACTCAGCCAAGATGGGTTTCGATTTATAGAGGATGAATTTCTAAATCCAACAAGCCCAACCTTGCAATTTTCTGAAGCCTGGAACGGTGTGCAGAGCACATTAAAGATTGATAAGTAAGAGTACTTATCTTTACTTGCAGGAGAAGGCAACGTCCAAAAGGAGTCCACATTCAAGTCAAAGAAGTCATCATTCAATGTAAAGCAACTTTAAAGATTTCAACTCCAAGGAGGACTCAAACTTAAGGCCGTGAGCCCTATATATACCCATGTATTTGAGGGTATAGAGGAGAGATCACATTTTTAGATAACCCTAGCTACCGCCTAGTCTAATTCTCCCATAGGGTTTAGGTTTTTGTATGTAAAGTAGTTGTGAGAAACAATTGTTGTAGTTTAAGTTGTGTTTGCAATAAAATACTCTTAGTTTGCTTAATTCATGCACTTCACTTCCTTAAATTAGTTCCAAAAATCCAGTTGAAGAATCCATTTGTCGGGCACGACGGTGTCAAACTCACGAAAGAATTAAGCACGGTCTCATCATGAAGAGGTGTTGACTAATTCAACTTAGACATAAGTTAGAATTTCAACGGCTAAAAGGAGCAACCAAACTTTGACTGCCTATGTTAGGTTTACGCTGAGATTGCTAGGTATTTCCTAAATCACGCAGCAACAGAATCCTAGCCTAGACATAGGTAGAATCACTTCAGAATTGATTCGTCGAACTTGGAGTATATGCTAGACTTGCTGCCAGGACTTCTCTCCATCTCACCTGCCGGGACAGCAAAGGTTGCAAGAGCAGAGTGCGCCGTGGCAGCGAAAGTTGCCGCCGCCTCAATCCTCCATTACCCACCAAGGCAGCAGATCGTGGCAGCGTAAAACACACTTAATCTTTACAACGCAGTTTACACACTATTAAGCTACAAATACCTGACCCAATCTATCAACCTGATCACTCTCTCTCTCTCTTCAATAACTTGTGTTTTTACTTTTATGCTTTTCAATATTCATAAATTTAATTGCGCAATTTACTATTTCCTTCTGCAGGAAAACACTCATAGAAGTTGTTACAATCCCTGTGGGTTTGAAATCTTATATATTATAACTTGACAGAAGTGTGCACTTGCGCTCATAAATAGAGAACACCTAAACACCCTACAGCACACAACCTAAACCTACATATCATGCATCACTACAGATTACAAACTCTTTCCCTGGTTCAGGCTGAATCAAAATAGGGGCTTCTGTCAACGCTTTCTTCAATTTTTCAAACGCTTGTTGTCGTGCATCTGTCAACTCATATGTAACACTCTTTGTGAAACCTATGTTTGATTTTGATATAACAATGTATGTTAAGGATTAATTTGAAAACTTGAAATACATTTTTAAGTTCCTCAAATGATTTTTAAATCATCAAGCCTTCCTTCTTCAAGTGTTCTTCCTTGTGTGCACGGAGCTCCCCCTCATTGATTGGACTTGTTGAACATCTCCATCACACCTAGCAAAATACAATCAAGTGATTTTTGGTATCCAAATTGCTTTGGATCCATAGACGCTGGTAGCACAAAATTTTGTCCCCTTAGGAATCCATTTTTCAATTTCATCCTTTTTAGTTGAAGTACTAAGTCCTTTTGGGACCCAAACACTTCTAAAACATTTACCTTTTACAAATCTAGGGGCACTAGATTGTTTTACATAAAATTTGATTTTCCAAAATCATTTTTCTTTTAAAATTCATTGGAAAACAAATCATTTTCTTTTTAAACTTTAAGAAGCAAATTTTGTAAATCAAAACATTTTTGTTCAAAATCTTTCAATTTTGCTTCAAGTTCAAGATTTGTTTTGGAAAGCAAATCATTCTCATTTTTTTATTTTTGAAATCAACTTTTTGTTCTTGGAAAATGATTCCTTGAATTCCAAAAGCAAATCATCATAGGCATCTTGCAACTCATCAAATGTATATGAATTTGAAATAGAAGGTGGTTTCGATACCACTAGCCTTGCATCTGGGTTTTGCTTACTGGAAATGGTGGTATCGGTACAGATCAAGGTGTATCGATACGGGCCTTGTACAAATGATATTTTGGCCATTTAAAAAGCGTTTTAGACATGTTAAAACCCTATGAAACCATTTCAAACATATTTTTAAGTTGTTTGGACTTTAAATAAGTTTTCAAAATATTCAAACAAGTCCAAAAACATTTTTCAATTATTATATCAAAATGTTAGTTCTACAATGTTGAACCTCTCAGTAAGGAAAGTCATAATAACATCATTGTTGGGAGCCGCAACGGGAGCCAGAGCTTGAGGTTGAGGCTCATCTTGAGGTGCTTGAACTCTCCTATCAACACGAACCCATTGGCCAAGTGTGTAACAAAACCCGGATCTCACAAGAGAAGATTCACCAATCTTTTGCTTTTAGGGTTCTAGAGAATCATAAGAGCAATCGAGACTGAGGCGAACAAAAATGTAGCTCAACACTGCCCCATAAGTGAAGGATGTGAGTGAGTCGGTTGTACGAATCATCACTTGATGGACCATCTCGGCAAACATGATCTTCACTAAGTTCGATTGTTGTGCTTGGCGAAAACACTCAAGCCAAAAATGACCGACTTGGCGGATGTGGGCAAATTTACCTCCGGTTGGGCGAATGAACCAAGAGGTAATCAAATGTAAGAAACAGTCATGGGCATCTAAGGTAAGAACTGATCCGGTATGAGCTCCAAAGTGATTTTCATCCTCAATCCCCTCATCTTTTAGCCCAAGGATGTTCACTAAAATGGATGGATCAACACGGATCTTCTTGCCCAAAAGGTAAGACTCAATAGCTATAACCTCGGAACGATCCTCATTGTTGATGAGATCGACATTTGAGTAAAAGAGAAAGACCATGTTCTTTTAGATGATGTCGGGAATGCTCAAGAAGGCTAAGAAACTTCATTGTTGCAAGAGAGGTAGGTATCGAAAGAGGAAACGCTCGAAGTCAAGGAAATTAATGTCCACAACTCGCTCTCTTCTAACAACAATATCTTGAATGATTTGAAAACGACTCCTAGCGTCTTGATTCCTAAGACTTTTTGAAAAGAGAAGGGTAAGGTTTGGACGGATGTCGTCTTGGTTCGAACCTTCACCCCCTTGAGTCTTTCGTTTCTTAGATTCCATTTAAAAATACCTAAAAACAAAGCAAGAAAGAAATTTTGAGTGTATGCATTTAAATCCTAATTCAATCCAATAAATATTCCATTAAGGTTTTAAAAACACATTAAAAGTATATACATATATAATTTTTTTTTGAAGAAAACAAATTTGAAAAACTGTGTTAAAAAATATGATTAAAATAAAATATATTCGAATAAAAAAATTTGAGATTTTGAAAAAAAATTTACAAGTTTTTGAAAACCTATGATATAAAACATAGATTCTATACAAAACTATATACTTTTCTAACCTAAGATTCGAACGTAATCAAAAGAAAAAGAAAGGTTAGAAAATACCTTAAAAGAGGGATTTTGGAAGAATTGATGGGTGAAATTGCACCAAATTGTTGAAGCTTGCTTAGATTTTCGTTTGGGAGTAAAAGCCCTCAAGATTTGATGAAAAACAAGAAGGTTTGGAGGGTTTTTATAAAGGAAATCGTTTTAGGGTTTTTCGGGTTTATGAGAGTTTGATAAAAAAAGAGTTTTGAGCATTTAAAACCCCTTAAAATAGGTTTTCTGGATACACGTTTCGAAACAGGAGAAACCGTTCGAAACAGGCGTACCGAAACGTCTACGAACATTCCAAAACCAGCTGACCGTTTCAATACATGATTGACTGTATCGAAGCCCAGAGATTGCCCACATCGAAACGCATAGGGGCCGTTTCGATACATGTCTTGGCAGAACCAAAACGATTCGAAACCCTTTGGGGTGTTTCGAAACACCTAGTCCATTTGTGTTCTTAGAAAACACCTATATCGAAAGAGGGTAACCCGTTTCAACACACCTAGGCTGGAAATGTAGATGAAGCTCTAAAATGCAGAAAAATTGACTTTTAATAGATCCTAGATGCATAAATGATATGAATGAGAAAGTAAAACATATCAAAACACAAACATACTCCCCCTAAGTATAAGCATGGATGAAATTAGGATAAAAACACATAAGCATGACATTTAACAAGAATTCAAGCAATTTAAGTACAAAAAGGTCATAAAAGGTCAAGATAGGCTAGTTAGACCTAATTCTCTCCCAAGGGACCAAAAACGCTCTTTATCTAGAGGTTTGGTAAAGATGTCCGCTAATTAATTTAAGGTGTCTACATACTCTAAAACAACATCTTCTTTAAGGACATGATCTTTAATAAAATGATGCCTTATTTCTATGTGTTTGATTCTAGAGTGTTGGATGAGATTTTTGATAAGACATATAGCACTAGTGTTATCACATTTAAGGGATATGGTATCTACCTTAATTCCATAGTCTAAGAGTTGGTGTTTCATCCAAAGGACTTGAGCACAACAACTCTCTAAGGATATGCACTCGGCTTCGGTTGTAGATAAAGCTACACTATTTTGTTTCTTAAAGAACCAAGATATGAGCATACTACCTAGGAATTGGCAAGTGCCGGAAGTACTTTTCCTATCTATTTTGCAATCCCCATAATCCGCATTCGAATAAGCATAAAGGTTAAAAGTTGAGTCTCTGGGGTACTAAAGACCTAAACAAGAAGTATCTCTAAGGTACCTAAAGATCCTTTTAACGGCTATAAGGTGAGACTCTCTATGACTAGCTTGGAACTTAGAAAAATATTGACAAAGCAATTCATTAGTAAAACCAAAAATAATATCATCAACATAAATTTGAACTATTAAGATATCTTTGCCGTTGTTTTTAATAAAAAAATGTTGTGTCCACCTTTTTTTTCAAAACCCTTTCTAACAAGAAAACTTGGCAATCTTTCATACCAAGCTCTAGGAGCTTGTTTCAAACCATATAAAGCTTTTGACAATTTAAAAACATGGTTTGGAAAAATAGGATCTTCAAAACCCGGTGGTTGTTCCATATACACTTCTTCGTTTATAAAACCATTTAAAAACACACTTTTGACATCCATTTGAAAAATCTTGAAATCATGATAACATGTAAATGCAAGTAGCATCCTAATGGCTTCTATTCTAGCTACGAGTGCATAGGTTTCATCAAAATCAATTCCCTCTTCTTGAGCGTAACCTTGAGCAACAAGCCTAGCCTTGTTTTTCACTATGTTACCACTCTCATCTAGTTTGTTTCTAAAGACCCATTTAGTTCCTATAGTAGATTTATTTCTAGGCCTATCAACTAATGTCCACACTTTACTTCTCTCAAATTGATTGAACTCATCTTGCATGGCCATAATCCAAAAGTCATCTTTTAATGATTCTTTAATATTCTTAGGCTCAATGCATGAGATAAATGCAACATGATTAAGCATTTTAAGAGAAGAGCGAGTAGTTACCCCCTTAGATGGATCATCCAAGATCTCACCACCCTTGACATAGTTGTACTCCCTTAGGTAGCTCACTTCCTTTTCCTCAAGAAACATGTCTTGCAATGCTTCTAGAGACGGTTCTTGTGCTTCTTCCTATTTGGTTGGAATCTCATTCACCTTTGATGATTCTCCACCATCATTGGCTTCAATGATCCATACATCATCATCATCACAAGAATCCTTCCTTGGAAAGAGGTTATCATCGAAAACCACATGAATAGATTCCTCTACAACTAAAGTTCTTTTGTTAAACACACGATAGGCTTTAGAGTTTAAAGAGTAACCTAGAAAAATAGCTTCATCACTTTTTGCATCAAATTTACCTAAATTGTCTTTTCCACTGTTTAAAACAAAATACTTGCAACCAAAAGGATGAAAATAGCTAATATTAGGCTTTTTAGATTTTAAAATCTCATAAGGAATTTTCTTCAAAATAGGCCTGATCATTACTCGGTTTATAATATAGCAAGCGGTGTTAGTGGCTTCCGCCCAAAAATACTTAGGTAAATTGTTTTCAAGAAGCATAGTCCTAGCCATTTCTTCTAAAGTTCTATTTTTCCTCTCAACTACCCCATTTTGTTGAGGAGTTCGAGGAGCCGAAAAATTATGGCTAATCCATTTTCATTACAAAAATCATCAAAACCCAATTTTGAAATTCGGTTCCATGATCACTTCTAATATGTGAAATTTTAAGTTCAAGATCGTTCTGGGTTATTTTAGAAAATGTGATGAAGTTTTCTAAAGTCTCATCCTTGGTGCTTAAAAAGAGAACCCAAGTATATCTAGAGTAATCATCAACAAGCACAAAAGCATATGATTTTCCACCCAAGCTAGTAGTCTTAATTGGCCCAAAGATGTCTATGTGGATCAATTGCAAACACCTACTTGTAGAAACGTCATTAATGAACTTAAAAGAGGCTCTATGTTGTTTACCTTTAGCACATGCATCAAAAATTTTATCTAATGAGAACTTGAGCTTAGGTAGGCCTCTAACTAGATTAAGGGAAACTAAATTTTCTAAAACGCTAATGCTAGAATGTCTTAGTTTCCCATGCCATAACCATGCATCATTTTCATTTTGTGCAACTAAGCATGCATGTGATGTATGAATGTCATCTAGATGCACCATATATATATCGCCTATGCGATGACCAATGAGCGTTGTTTTATTAGATTTAATGTTAACTATTCTACACCCATTTACATCAAACATAACATTAAACCATTTATCACAAAGTTGACTTATGCTCAACAATTATGTTTTAGACCATTGACATACAAAATATTTTCAATAAGTATAGAAGAGTGATTACCTGTGGAACCAATACCTTCTATGTGGCCTTTGGAGTTGTCACCAAATGATACTCCTCCTCCACTTTTTGCCTTTAATTCTATGAATCGGCTCTTGTCTCCGGTCATGTTCCTCGAGCATCCACTATCAAGGTACCATGAATTTTGACTTTATGCTTTGGCCTTGTAGCAATGCTCTCCCTACAAACAAAGAGTTAAACTTTGATTTTTGGTATCCAAATCATTTTGGGTCCATGAGTGTTAGCTCCCAAAAGCTTGGTTCTTTAGGAATCTGAGGTGACATGGCAATATTATTATTAGATTTTACAAGTTCCTTAGGAACCAATACACTTCTAATCTTTTTAGTTCTATTATGCCTATATGAGCCCCTTTATTTGTAGTTAAAATTCTTTCTTTTTACAAAGTTGGTTTTTGAAGATTCACTTTTTTCTAGTTTTGAAGAACCAACATTTTTGAAAGAATTTTTGAACTCACTAAGCTCATTTACCAACCTTTGGTGTTCATCATTACATTGAGAAAGAAGGTTATTTAAATCAATATTTTCTTGTTCAAAGAACTTCAAATCATCTTGTAAGCTTAAAACCTTTTTCTCGAAATTCGAGTTAGCTTTAGAGAGTAAATCATTTTGAGCTTTTAAATTCGAAATGACCTTTTTATTTTTCAAAACAGACTCTTTATATTTCTCTACTAACTCATCATTTACCTCTTGTAAGTCATCATATGCAACATGTAATTCATCAAATGTAAAATCAAAGCAAGATGAGTTAGAGGTTACCATAGAATCCTCCTCAAGATTCATGAGGCAAAGGTTAGCCACTTCATGTTCCTCATCCTCGGATGACTCCTCATCACTTCAAGTAGCAAGCTTAGTTTTAAGCTTCCTCTTCTTCTCAAAGCTCTTCTTCTTGAGTTGAGGGCAATCATAACGTATGTGACCCGACTTTTTGCACTCAAGGAAAATGATCGAATCCCTTTCTTCTTCCTTGTTTTTGTTCTTGAAGTCCATCTTTCTTTGAAATTTTTTTCCTCGATTGGACTTCATGAACAGTGAGAACCATTTGGCTATCATAGCAACTTCTCAAAGTGTAACCCCCCTAAACCCGGCCTAGAAGAATAGACCGAATTTAGGAAGTTACGTTTGAAAACTTTTCCCTCAAGAAATCTAATTTTAAAAATTATACTTTAGTTAAAATAAAATAACATAAATTTAATAATAAATAAAAATATAATATCATAATAAATATTCTAATATTTATATAAAATCTCTGAATTAAATAACAGTTAATGAATGCTAAAAATAATCCTAAAACATAAATAGTATAAAATTAGATCCATGCCCCAAAATAATAAATAGAAATTTGATTAAACTAAAATAGTTTCGTACTGAACAATAAAATAACCGGATAAAATCTGAGATCCTTCAAGTATCACGTCGCCTAAGGCCCAAAGATATCTGTAAGAGGAAACTATGGGGGGAGTAAGCTAAAGAGCTTAGTGTGTCTCTAAAGTGCAAGAAAATTATAGTCGTAAAAACATAGTAATATTTTCTTAAAATTCTTTAAAGCATAACACATAAATCACAAGCACAATGCAATGCAATGCACCCAACTACAACCGCCAAGAGGAAAGTTCCCCAGAACTCCTCACTACAACCGCCAATCCGAAGTAGAATTCAGCCCAAATGGTGAAACCACTGAACTTCCCCGAACAAATCCCAACCCATGCTCATACAATGATATGATGATTAGGAATCAAATTTTATAAACAAAGTTCCATAAATCCGATATTCCGCAAACGTACTTCATAAATCATAGTCCATAAGTCCATAAATCACGGTTCGTAAATCATAGTAAAAACATATTCTGAAAACATATGCATGTGATGTCAACCATAAAAATCATAATACATATAAATAATCACATAAAGAGTAAAACACCAACACATAGAAAAATAACATATAATTTAATTATAGCACCGAAAGAAAACACACCTTAAGCAACAATAGCTCTAACGACGTAATGAACAACTCTTACGCTCTTTAACTAATATTAGATCTTAATCGAATCGAAAACGTTTTGTAAGATCAAGCTTGCGGTATTGGGTGTGCATTGCGGCTTTGGTATATATACATATCGCATAACTGTATATATTTATACGCGGCTGGAAGATATAAATCATATGATTTTCGGTGATAAACACATGAGAAAGGGGATTTGGAATAAAATAATAATATAAAGGAGTTTTAATTATAATAGAAAGAAAGCTAAGGTAGCCGAAGTTGATATGAATTTAAAAACAAAATGGGTTAATCACAAGGAAGCCATTGAATTGAATGTGGTTTGCAAACGAGCACTTAAGCTTTTCATGATTTACAAATTAACCTCAAATTTCTATATTAAGCCTCATAAATCTAAATTTTCTCAAAATTAACTCTCAAACTTTTTGAATTAAATTCTCAAATTATTAGGGTTTTAAGAATTAGGGATTTCAAAATTAAGTTTTAATTTAGAGATTTTATGAATATAGGGTTTATGAATTGGGCGTAATTTTTGGGGTGTTACACAAAGTCTTCCTCCTCACTAGAAGAGATCTCCTCTTGTAGAGAGGCTTTGAGAGCAACTCCTAACTTCTTCTTCTTTTTCACCTCATGCTTCTTTATTCTTCTCTCTCTTGTTTCATAATCTCATGAGTAAGTAGAGAACCAACAAGCTCATCAAGCTTCAAAGTCTTCAAATTCTTAGCTTCAATGATGGTCGTTCTTTTACCATCCTAAGAGTCTGGGAGAGAGTATAGAAGCTTCCTTACTAGCTTATCTTCGAGAATTACTTCATCGAATCCTTTAAGATCATTGACGATGATCAAAAATCGATCAAACATCTTTGAGACGCTCTCATCGGGGTCCATCTTAAAATTTTCATAGCTTAAATTTAACAACCCGATCTTCATCTCTTTCACGTCGCTAGTACCTTCATAAGTCGTCTCTAAAGTGTCCTACACTTTCTTTGCACTTTCGGTAGATGAAACCTTCGAGTAGATGTCTGGACCAAGTGCACAAAATATAATGTGTAGATCTTTGTCGTTGACTTGCATCCTTCGTCTATCTTCTTCGGTCATCTCCGACTTCACATTCGGGACTAGTCTTCCTTCATCGTTTCTTTTAACCGAAATGTAAGGACCTTCTTCCACTACATCTCAAACCATATAATATGTGGACTTGATGAAGAGATGCATCCTATTCTTTCAATATGGGTAGTTGTCCCTATTGAAGAAAGGTGGTTTAGTGGTGGATTGTGACTTGTAAAGGTTGGAGGTTGAGGTAGATGTCATGGCTTGACTTTAGACTTGATCACACTCTCCTAGGAACTTCTCTTGTGGTTGTTAAGCCTTCAAAAGAGGTAGGCTCTAATACCAATTGTTGAGTGGATCGTTGAATCGATTTAAGCCAAGAGGGGGTGAATTGGATTTTTAAAAGGTTTGGTAGTGAAGTGATAAAATAAAAATTTCAAGACAAGGCACTTATAATGGTTCAAGTTCCAATTGAACTCTACATCCACCACCTTAGCTCCCACTAAGAATTTTTCAACAACTCCACTAGTTGATCTTCCTTTTTTCTAGGCTTAGGAGAAAACTTTTACACAATGGTCAATTTTTTACCCAAAATTGATCAAATCCTCGCACAATGTTTACAAAGAAGATAAAGGCAAATGACAAGTATCTTTCAATACAAATGTTGTCCAATAACAACAAGCACTTAACCCAGTTAAATCAAAGAAAATAGAAAATACAAAGAACCACAATTGGGGTTTTACAAGGAATATGAAAATTTTGCACTTGAGCTTGAATTTGATGTTGGAATGTTTCTTTTTGGATCAATAATTGTTGTTGGTGTTTTTATGACTCCCTTTTATACATTCCCATTCAATTTTAGCTGTTGGGGTTGTTTTCATCATAATTATAACTGTTGGGATGCAATCTTCTCACCATAAATGCACTTCTACAACTACACGTTTCGAAACGCTCGTGCTTGTTTCGAAACAGACCAAAATAGAAATAGCCGTTGGGGTGTAATTAAGAGACATATCGAAACAGGCAGGATCGTTTCTATACACTAAGAGCTTGTTTCGAAACGTGCTAGAGCTCGTTTCGAAACATTTTGCCACTTCCAAAACCTGTATCGAAACGGCTTAAAACGTTTCGATACACCCTAACCGTTTTTCTAAAAATCAATTATAAACTTATAACGGTCATATTTTTGAATCCAAGTTTGAAATCATTTCGAAACGTTTGAGGTCGTTTCGATACGGCAATATCGAAACAGTTCTACCCTTCCGTTGTTCTTCATCCGTTTCGAAACACGAAGACCCGCTGTTCTTCATCCTTTCTTAGGGATTTTGAGGACTTAAAAATTTATTCAATTTAGTTCTTAAATTATTTGTTATATCAAAATCAATTCTTTAGTTTTACACTTCTTTCCGGTTAAAACTTGTAATTATTGAAGATAAAATACGATTGAGTTGTGATAAAATCAATTTGTCCAATTTATTGTCTATGCATCTTCTTATTGTTGTATTTTTTATTCAATAAAACTAAATAGGTTATTAGTAAAAGATATTATCATTATGCAATTGCAGATTTATTTCCATGCCTATTTACAGACCTTATACAATTATCAAATATAGGCATGGAATGCTTACATACACTTCCTAAAACACTAAAACATTCTGCAATTGCAGATTTATTTGATGCCTATTTACAGAGCCAGGTCCCAAGATTTGATCAAAAAAAGAAGTGAAATTATATGTGCAAGCCTGCTGCAGAATATGGGTTTCCAATTGTGGTCACAAAAGGCACCAGCCTTCTATATTCCCTCCGTCTCCCCAATGCGCAGTTGTCGAGCACCCGCCCGAGGATCATCCGAGTGTTTTGCAAAGCCACCTCCCTAGGTGTCATACCTGACTCGCTGCCCGATATCGAACCTATCACGGAGCCTGCTCCGAAAGCATACTGTAGAGGCCCGCCTCTAGCCTTGAAAGAGGTCGGCGAAGCTAGCAGCTTCTCGTCCGTCCCATTTTCAAACAACCCGGACTCGGACGAGTGCGAAGCACTTAATGAACTGCAACTCTGAAAAAGAGCTTCTAATACACTTAGTGCCTCCCAACACAAAGTGCTCTCCACTAGCTGGGATACAATGGCATACATGTACGGGGTCTGAGCCGCATCCATGGGAGTGTGCAGCAGCAATGCCTTGAGCATGAGCAATATAACACGTTGATACTCGACCGGACCTCTCTCCAGTAGTCTTAGCAAGTGTCCGAAAGCCAGGGCTGAGTGCTTCGGGAACCATTCGTTGCATAACAATGGCGAGACACAGGCAAGGAGATTATCGATGCTTTTGATCTCACCTCTGGAGTAAGCCATAAACACGGTAGCCAATTCTTCCAATGATTCCGCTTGACACCAAATCGAGATGTTGGCAGCAACAGAGCAGGCTTTGTGGTACTGTTGTTGGAGTGGAGAAGCCGGTCCCACCAACGGATGTTTGCTGAGCTGTAAACAAATCCAGGGAAGCAATCCTGTAATGTGCATCAGCAGTCTAGTCTCGTGATCCCCGAAGATGGAGTCACATGAGTGCACTGTGATACGGGCGAGGACCTCAATCGCTACACCATGACTTACAGTGGACATAAGTCCTTTAAGTACAAGAGGCTGCACCCCTTCGAATGCTGGCAGATTGCCACAGGTTACTGGCAAGTCATAGATCCTAGAATCCATCCGCTGGAGTTCACCAGTCTCGACATTATTTAGCTCATCTCGAGGCATGCTGGAAAGGAGAACATTTTCAATCGTTCTGTCCCTAAATGATAAACGGTCAATCACGCGTGAGAAAAGCTCAAGGACCTGGCAGTAGATGTGAATGAAATCTGTGTGCATCATTGCCACACAACCCCAAAAGAGTTGTGGGTAGAGTATCACCTTTTCTGGCTCCATGTTCTCAACCATTACCTGCAGTGTCAGTAAAATCTCCATAATGAAGCCCAGAACATGAGGTACCGGATTTCCCAAGCATCTGTGCAGACAACGAAGGAGTAACACACATGTATCACTCGTCACACTAGGCCGTAATGCACGGTAGATCTGGTGAGAACGGCAGGCAAGGTGTCTGGAAGTGCACTCCATAGCCCATTTGAGCGCCTCGACTCCCCAAGTCTCGCGAAGATCTCCTTGGAAGAAGATTGCATCAACCATACTCTGAACAAGGGCAGACAAAAGCGAAGCACTAGGAAGCTCGGTCCTTGTAACTGTAGAGTCCTCATTCTCCCACATCATGCTCCCTCGCTTTGACTGCACGTATTTGATCAGACTAACAACCTGTTGCCTGTTCTCCCCATCGTGGTTTTCAACCTCATACAACTCCAAATGCCTACCAGCAAGAGAGTATAGTAGATTAACAAGCAAATGCTGGCAGTGCTCCAATACAATATCTTCGGAGCTATCCATTGAAACAAATGTGACATGAAACAGCAGAGGTAAGTGCTCGCGGAAGTCTTCATCATTCTCGTATGCAATTTCTGCAAGTAGAATCAATGCTATATCTGCACGAGTCATTGAGTGTTGCTGCTGGTTCCCTTGCAAAGCTGATTGAAGTTCTTTAGCATTGACACCAAGCATACCAACCCCAGTATGCATTATCTCTTCGACGGAATTTGGTGTGTCAATTAGGTAATCCCCACTGTCCCTGGAAACATGACGGCTCCGTAAACTTCCCGTGGAATTCCGAACCCCCCCTAAAGGCCCTGACATGTTTACTAATCCTGGAAGGAGCTGAGAAGACCTGCCTGCACTTCCTGGACCAATGCCTAGTTCTGGAGGCATGGGAATTAGTGGGCTTGAGGAATTTCGCCCTGCAACACCAGGTGGACGCCAGCTCAGGTTTCCAGTAGTATTTCTCAATGGACCATCAAAGGAACCACGGACAAGTAATGGAGACATATGTGGTTGGCAGTCTGCAAAAGATGCAATCTGGACAGCTGCAGGCCCCTGAGAGAACTCCAAGATAAGATTTCCACTGGCATCACCCCGGTTTGCAAATGGCCGAATTGGTTCAATGCTATCTTCCAGCATCCGCTGAGACAGCTGATAAACTAGATGATCAATTGTCCGTTGTGGACATATACGTGCTAGATACAGACTTACTCGCTTGGCAACTGAGAAATACGCGGCAAAAGCACCACTTATTTCAGCAGAGGCGTTAGAATCACAATCCTCAATTCCTTTTGTAATCAAGAAATCTAAAATTGGGCTAATGTTCCGGGGCTTACTAGCACTTGTGCTCCAGAGTTTCTCGATTTCATTAGGAAACTGATCTCCATGCCTCCAGGTCACATAATAAAG
The DNA here is from genome assembly GCA_958450335.1 of Hibiscus tridactylites. Classification (NCBI taxonomy): domain Eukaryota; kingdom Viridiplantae; phylum Streptophyta; class Magnoliopsida; order Malvales; family Malvaceae; genus Hibiscus; species Hibiscus tridactylites. The sequence continues at coordinate 24,557,319 of OY288283.1, forward strand.
ACTTTTTAGTAACCTTTCACTCCAACCCGAGTCCTTGAGTTTCCAAAAATTCAGATTTTCGATCCATGGAGCCATACACGTTAACACCTGATGCTGAGCGATTATATCAACAGCATCAAGTTGTCTTTGCATGATCTCTTCACAGAGGAGTTGGCTCAAGTCAGGGTGATCTTTGGCTAATTTGCATGAGAGCTTGTACTGGAACTGTTGGTATGAATCAGGGAGATTACCAACAACAGCAGCTCGATAGCTACCTGATCCTTCAATGCCATCTTCAGCCCATTCACGTACGGAGAGTGTTTCAAGCATCTGAAGGGCATCGTCACGGATTTGTCTAGACGGATCCACCACCTTGTAGAGGATCAAACTCAAGAGCCTTTGAGTTTCACAATTCGGTATCTCTTGTCGCATGTAGACCTCAGCCAGTACGCTGAAGTAACCATCGGCTATAGCAGGGTCAGAGTAATAACACTGAAAATCATGAAATGTAATGATTAAATGCAAAAATATAGGCCTGAGGATGATTCCGCATTCCATAAACATAAGAGAAATGTGCTAAGACAGGAAGCAGCACAAATTTTGTCAGGAAAAAGGAGCATAATACAAAGTGACATACCTGATCAATGCATGAAGGAAATAGATCCAAATTATTAAGAAGAAGATTTTTCAAAGCTAATTTTGCTAGAACAACACGATGATGGCCGCTTTTATGCCTATCACGAAAAGCAGTTCCACGCCCTTCTCCTGTGTATTTGGAATAAGATGGGGTTCTTGGATCAGGTGAGTAGCCATATGGGGCCTTGGCTGAAGGCTCGTTGAACAAACTATTAATCCAAAATACAACTCTGCCGCTCATTTTTCTGGCATTGTCATCAAAACAAGGACCATAGAGAAGTGAAGCCATAGCATTCATACAGGCCCACTGGATTACCTCTATTTGTTCACTTGAGTCTCTGTCAAATGAAATTCTGTCCGAAGAATCTTTTGACTTGTGTTGTGAAGCCTTATTCCGATCAACTTCACGTCGATAGTTAATTAAATCATCTTTTCCCCATGTACTTGTCTCATCGCACCAGGACAAAAGAAGATCAAACAGTTTCTTCCTATGTCTAAGATCGAATCGCTCTGATTTTGAATCCACGAATTCGGGAGATAGAGATCTTAAAACAGAAGCCAGTGCATAGCGAAGTGGTAGTGTCTCTAGAAAGTTATCAGCAGATGCTGGTGCAATCTGTTTAACAGTGTCTTCAATAAACCTGAGATAATGGCGACGAAACACAGGCTTTCTGCCCAAAAATCCTGGCCAGATGTTCTCAGCAACAGTGCGATAAATATTGGCAATATGGACTCGAAGATCCTCACGGCGAGTCTGTTTTTGACTCTGCAACACAAAACTCAGAGTCAGCACAACTGTTCAATAGAATTATCCTTTTATTTGTCATTGGGATGAACCAAATATTAAATTAAAAATGCATTGAATGTTAGTACACAATAGACATACCTTCCACTTTGGCTTTCCTTCTGTTTCAGAAGAAACCTCCTCAACAAAGGATGTAAGTTCACTGAACATTATCTCACAACATTCCAAGTGCGAGTGCCCAAGAGCCATGGTGGCAGAATGCTAAATTATAAAGGAAAACAAATCAATTTTAGCAACAAACTTAGAATCATATAGAGTAGTAAAGATGGAACTATAAATCAAAAGATACAATCATCAGACTACTTCTGTCTTGAGTATTATTATGCTGGATTTCAGGGACAACATCTTAAACCTCCGTGCCCCCGAGATCCACCCACTGACCAGAGAGAAAGAGAGCAGAAAATTTTATTCTATCATACGTAATCGAACTGTCAAGCACCAGCATAGCCAATTGGAGACATATTCAGCATCCATCATGCACGCATGCAAGTACATACTATCCAAGTATGTATGTACTTTTATATCAGTATACGTAGGGACTCAAGAAACATCTTTTTTAACCATAAATAGTAGTTGCATCCTGGTATTCCAAATTTACGATGTTGCTCGTCATCAATAGAAAAAATGTAACTGTCTGCTCTGTAGCAAACCTAAGCAATTTGTCATCTCCCTTAAGAATCAAGCAAAAGGAAAATATGTTTCAGATACAAGTTAACACTTGCAAGCATGTTACTTACAATGTGTGCTTCTGATCCAGATTTCAGAGAGGGGAAAATAAGATGGTAAACTTCTCTTGTTGCAACTATGCTTCCGGCTTCCTTACTATCCGGTGGACATGAACAAACAAACATAGCATACATGAGCCACTGATCCATTTTGTTATCTACATCTTGTGACTGATGAGCTTTTCCACCTAGCTCAGCAGGTGTAATATGAGCAAGACGCTGCAAAACTTCCACCCTGCCGAGTGAGAATGGATTAGTAAATTTTTTAGGAGAGCAAATAGCAATTGATATCTCCCCTTGTTATTCCCATTTTGGAAACGACGACGGAGAAGATTAATAGCAGTTTCCAAATGACAATCCATGTCAAATGTACTCTATGCTAAACATTTGGCAATTCATACGTTTTAAAATTACTTGCATAAATGCTAAACTAACCATCAAGTACTTAGTTCATTTAATGGACAAAATGTGACCATCAATAAGCAACCGTTCAAAGCTGCATGTTTATTGCAGAAAGATGAAACAATTATACCCAAAGACCCCAAACATGTATAGACCATAGACATGGTTTTCTACATTCGAAGCTGCATTATTGTCATGAAGCTTCATTTATGATGATATTACCTACCAATAGGACATCCGATCAGTTCTAGGCAAAACATAAGGACATTATTGCAAAAGATTCCTTGGCAAAGACATGTGAGAGTTATTCATAGTTATAGTACGTACTTTGCATCTTGAACTGAGCTTGGGCAAATTTCAGCTGCGTACTTCACGAGCTCACTAAGACACCTCGCCCACCTGTTTTTATCAGGACTCTCGAATATTATAGACTGAAGGGTAACCTCGGGAGGAATTGCATCAGATTCTCGCTTGTAATCAAATAGACGACCGGAGTCCCAGTAACAATTCTGAACTATGTCATCCTGCAATATTTTGTTTAAGTTCAGAATAGCATCTCATAGAAATACTAAATAGTAGTGAGTAATATACAGGAAATGATAAGCTAAATATATCCCACCCCATGTTCTTCCAACACATCAATTATAAATATCGGTTCAACTTCATATCTTCTACTATGATCTAGCATCTCATAAAGTGAAAGGTCTCGTATGTCGTTCCTTAAGGCACGTGCACATCGCAATAACTCCAACGCTGTGTGACGGATCTGGGTATCCACGGAGGTAAGGAAGATAAGACCAACTGAATCTATCTCTGATGCACGAAACTCAAGAGCTTCCCCTGGTTGATGGAAAGAAGACTTCTTGAATCCACAATTGTGCTGCACCGTCCGCTTTGCATCATGAACATCTTGTTCCAGTTTATCATCAATCAGACAAGCTCTCCAAAAACGCATAAGGTCTAACAATCGCCCCAGTGATGTTTGAATCAGAAGAGGGAAGTCATCAGGTAGTCGGAGGATGAAGTTGGCCATCCCTCTGATAACTGCAAAGCGACGGTGAGGAAGGTACCGTACAATCCGGTTCAGTGCCTGAACTGCTTCCTCACGAACACCAGGATCAATGCTTATCCCATGTTGAGGGATGATTTCAGATATCTTATCACTTCGGCCAACTTCTTCAATCAGGTAAGGTATACACTTCAGCGCTGACCGGAACAAATACCCTTGAGACTTTTCCTTGGTTACAGCATCTGGAAAGCATAGAATTCATGGGGCAAGAGCCATTGCATCCAGATAAATAGAAGTCAAAAGTGGAAGCCTAGCATTCATAGCAGCAACGAATCTTGAAGCAAATATTTTATAAAGTAAATGTTTGAAGATGCTGGTTCTACAATCAATAAGGTTTAATGGAAGGAATTACCTATTGTAGTCCTTGAAGAAGTCAGAAGAGCCTGGCTATATGTCCTATGGCAAGACCTTAATATTGACTCAATTGCAGCCTTAACTTTTGGTATGTAGTGGCTAATATCATGACCTGCTCACACAACATAAATGGGCTAATTATTGGTATGATAATGAAAATTATTTTCATAGTAAAACTTATCATTTACCTTTAAATACTTCCAAGCCAACATGCTGGCTTGAAGGTGACATAACAATGGCAAGCAAAGCGCGTAAACCGATAACCTTCGCTTCACTTAGACTATCTTGCTTCAGCAATTCTAAGATCATATGATTCATGGCAAAATCAAGGTTATGTTCTGCTATAGTCACACAGAATTCCACAAGCTTATCATGCTGTACATCCTGAGTTAGTATTCCTTTCCTCAGAATTGTTAACAGTTGAGATGTTACACTATCAAGGTAATCCCATATACGATTCGGTGGTTGGTTAGCTGCATAAACATTCAAGTAGAATCTTAAAACTCTATGAAGACAGTCCAAAGACATGAAACGATGATTCTTGTCCTGCATAGATAGCACCAGATGCTTAGTTACAGGGACGGTTGAAATGGAAACTTGTAAATATGAACAGATGTGAAGAGCAAACTTACTCGTAGAAGTTTGTAGAGTTGCTCCATGTGAGAGCTTAAGTTGCTGTGGAATATTTGAGGATCACCAAGACAAAGCAGAAGAGTCACCAAAGGATAACCAACCTAAAACATAGCATTGTTTATGTAAGAGAGAAAAATAAACACAATGCAAAAAGAAAACATTAGAGACAAACAATATGTTTGTCCTTACTCCTATATGTTTGCTCTGTTTTTCCACCCAATGCATGAGACTCTCTCTGATTCGACCAACAGCTTCATACCACACAGAGAGCGCAAGCTCTACACCCGTAGGAGGCCATTGGTTTTTCCCACCATCTGCAAGCGGTGCTAGAATGTTCGAAAGCATGTTGCATAGTGCATGATAAAGCTCGCTTTTTCGTTTATGTGGAGCACGGTTGAGAGGGTTTGCTTTTGACACAAAAGAAGCTGATGCATTCAATCCTCCCTCAGTCTTAACCTGACAACTATTATTGTCATAAACCGGTCCTCCTGACGCCTTTTTCTTCGAGGCAAGAAAAGAAGAAAAAGAAATCATATGCATACCCCTAGCTTCAGGTACCGCATCCCGTTTATAATACTAAGTGTTTCACTCCTGGCAACACTACCGTCTATCCGACGAGTATTAGATTCCATGAAAAAGCGCTCAGTTACAGAAGTAAACCTGTGAAAGAAATAAATGAATGCATCTGGAAGCTAGAAACTATTAAATAACATCTCTATCAAATATTAATGCCACCAGATAACAAACCAGCTACCTGATCCGAGATAAGGCACCTAGGAGTTGGGCAACTAAGTCGAGAAGGAGACTCCGCAAATCAACTAGTGAGGGATACTCGACCTGACTAACAACCCTGCAATAAGAATTTACTAACATCAACTCAGTAATCCAGCAAGAACTGCACCCAGGTGATGAGAATTATTTGGTGTTTGTAATTCCCTTTTCAAGGTAAGAGCGATGACAACACCAGGAATGCTCATCAGGATCAACTTCTCAAATGCAAATAATAGTGACAATTAATACAAACAAATGCCTAGAATTTGTATACAACACTTGAAAGCATTAAAAGGCACATAATTAAATCCACAACTTTGATTTAATCTGGTCTAGACTCAGCATTCACCGCCCTTACCTGTCGGCATTAATTAGCCAATCGAAAACAAAATTCTCAAGACCAGACCAAAGCTTCTCTGCAATGAAAGCATGGCACAATACTGAATTATGAGAAAAAACATGTAGAATCTCAAAAGAAAAAACATGGAAATGAACAAACCAGTAAGTCCCTCTTGTGGACAGCACTCGACAAATCGAATACAAGCCGAGCAAAATATGCACTCCACAGCAAGCTGCTCCCCATAAATAGACAAAAATCGAACTCACAATGAGGCCAGCATATTAATTAAAACCATTCATCAAATTCAGATTACAAACCTTTCTTTGGAAGGTAGATGCATCATTTGCACCCTTTGGGGATTCACTACAACCAAGATCCCAAAAGCAAAACAATAAGATAATGGAATCCTACAGTTATAAAACAGATAGACTTAACGACCATGTGCCTTTGAAGAGTGGCATTAACTTCTCATATTTTGATTAAAGGATTGCAGACTTGAGTTTTTATAGCGAACAAACTGTTGGGATGTTGAGATGGACAAGTGATTCACCTTTCTCGCCATCTTAGAAGGGCTTCTAGAAGAGGAATAGGCGTGTGTTGTGCAACCATAGCCAAGGAATCCAGTACTTGCTCATAAGCAGGGTCAGATGGTCGAAGATACTGTCCATCCTACACATTCAACAGGATTGAACATAAATATATTGAGAATTGAGAAAGACATTCATTAGTTAGACCATCATATTTATCTTGATCCCCTTTATATGTTCAACCCCATAACTCATTTCACTGCCCAAAAAATTTACAGGGTAAATTGTCCAAAAAAATCAACTATTTTTTTTGTTGTTGTTGCAAAATCGTATCTAATCTTACATTTTCTTTCTATTTTTGTTACCAACCGTTGGCGATACTTATATGATATACTATAAATTTCATGTCATTTTCTCTATCATTGTCAATGATCCATATGACATTTTTTAATAATTTTATCCGACCAATAAGATGGTGACATGTGTCACCACCTCATATGTGGAATAAAATCAAAGAAAATTACTAACCTACCGCTAAGAGGGCTCGAACCATGGCCCTCTTGGATTAATATTTTATATTAGTATTTATATAATTTTATAACAAAATTAAATAAAATATAGTTTTTATTGTTGTAACAGAAATTCAGGCCGGACCGACCCAAATTTAAAAAGACTTTTATCTATTTGTTAAAAAATAAAAGAGAGAGACTTTTATGTAAAGCCCAACTTCTATGGAAAGATGGATAGCTTAGCCATTAGTGGGTCTTGCCGAAATCTCTCTCTCTCTAATTGTAATATTTGGTTTTTAGAAAACCAAACTGAAATCGAAATGATTTAGCTCATTTTTTTAATATTTCCCTAAAAATATTTTTATACCACTTTTAAATTATTTTCACTAATACAAAATATTATAAAAATTAAAAACAAGATATAAATTAAATAATAAGTATAATTAAGTTTAATTTAAATAATTACGGTTCTTTTATTTGTGAATTGAAATTAGAACCGAAACCAATATAAAGGACGTGTTTGTTTCACAAGAAAACTTTTTTAGTAAATATTTTTCGATGGCTGGATCACTAAATTTAAAATATTATCACTAGGACAACTGACAAACTAATGGAATAGACTCATTACGACCATAACATCATTTGCTAATAATATAAATTTTAAATATGAAGGATTAAATTTATTGAATTATTTTGAATTATGAGCAAATTAATAGAAGACATAAGTTTTGAGGACTAAATTTACTATTATACCAAGCTCTTATTTCAATTTCAATGACAGAGTAACTTATTTGTCACAAAATTTTAATTGAAAGATATATTTTTTCTTAAACCTATAATTCAGTGTTTGAATTGTTACTTTTAGAAGAAAAAAATAACATGTTCGTTTTATTCCTAAAACTAATTGAGTGACTCAATTGTAACTTTTAAAATAATAGTGACATGTTTGTTACTATATGTATAACTAAATGACCTCTAAGTGTAATTTACCCATAATATTTTTTAAAAAAGTATAGACAAATTTGTATACGGGGAAAGAAGAGGAAAAAGAAAAACCTGAGCTTGAGCTGTTTCGATGCGGCGCCGAGCGAGAGGAAGAAACCGATGCAGCAACGCATCTACGATCAGCTTCGCAGCACTTCCCGTCTTCATTTTTCTCGATTTCGTTTCCAACCTACAAATCCTCCAAACATTACAATTATATATTTACTGTTTGGTTTGAAAAATCGGAAAGAGGTAGACAAAGTAATAACCGAAATTAGGGTTTGATTGAATTATAAGACATTGTAATTTATTTTAAGATAAAGAGAGATGAAGATCAGAGTTCTGCTGTTTTTCTTTCCCGATCGATCATGGATTTCACTAATTAAAATTATCGACTTTTATTTTTTGAACATAATCAAATTAATCGGGATTTTTGGATTTTTTTTCTTTCCTTTGTAAAAAGGCATAGTTGCAACGGCAGGTACGATAAAATCGGTTTGAATTGTTCAATATTTGGATGATTTTTTTGTTATTAATTTTTTTTAAATATTTGATGTAAATTTAATTATAAAAATAAATTTGAATATTTAAATGTTAACAGAATTTAAACTTGACATACGCTGATTAATTAACAAGATAATAGTCTAAAATGGAATTTTAATGCTGGTTCGTACATGTGTATAGATTTTTTTCTTAATTCTACACTAAGTTGATAAATCTATATGCTAGAATATGTCAATGAAACATGAAGAGTCAGCACACCTAAAGCAACATCAACAAGACCCCTTTGACATGACACCAGCTAGGGACGTAACTATATATAATACAGGAAGGATGGTTGCCTCTTTTAAATTTTTAGTATAATAAAAATTTAGATATTTTAAATTTAAATATTAGTTAAATAAGACTTTTGTCTCTCTCGTTTTAGATTTAAAGGCTAAACAGACTTTTGTCGCTTTTAATGTTTAATTCTAATTCCGTCCTTAACATCAGCTATGCTTTTTCATCTCGGCTGACCATTGAAAACACGACCAAACCAATATGCAATCAGTGGTGGAAGGTGGGAGGGACCAGCGGGGGACGGAGCCCCAAAAAATTTTAAAAATTGAAAAAATTAGAAGTTGGTATAATGGTAAAATTGTTAAGTCTTTTAAAAATATATAATTCATTGTTGGCTTTTCATAAATTTAAATATTTTTAAATAATCTTATCTATAAATAATGTCGAGGTCCGAAGTGTATGCAATGCTAACTTATCAACGTAATCCGAGATGTGCCACAAAAACCAAGGGCGCTGGGGAGCAACCATCCATCACCCAATTATGGGCTACAAAAGAATCAGATTCCACGATTAGGAAAGGCAAACATTTTGTGTGTGTTTTATACTGTAATTGTAAGCGGTTGAGAAATTGTGTGCTAATTTAGAAATTCCCACCATTAACTTATATCCTTAAGTGGTTGAGGAATTGTAAGTTAATGGTGCAATAACAATCGTCTGCGCCATGCTTTTTTCCATTGGAGAGAAAGGTTTCTATTTGAAGATTTATTTGAAAATGCGGGTACTCTGTACATAAGTGTGCTGAAATTTTTAATACCTGAAAATTTGAGTATTCAGTTATGAACACTCTTAGTGCAGATAATTTAGTGTACGATGAAATTGCAAATTAATAACATCAAATATAATATAATCATTTATGGCCATAATCCTAAACAAACGATACCAAATGATACCTTAGAAATGTAAATTCATAGACGTTAATTAAGATTTTTTTTGTTGCCCTTTTAAATTTTTTAATATTAATCAAGCGTTTTTAATCCAGCAGAAAAGAAAGCAGCGAATTTCTCCATTTCATGCTTCTTCAAGGCCAAGCCAACCTCAACTCCTCCATTCCCCTCCCTACTCTCGGCCATGAAAACAGCTTCATCCCTCTCTATGGACACAATCTCCACCTTCTTGATCTTACTACTCAGTCCGAAATCCGCCTCGTAAACATTCAACTTGGGGGATCCAGCTACAATAATTAACTGCGTACCTGGTAATTTCGGAGCATAGAAATTCGTAACCTTCATTTCAGCACCTTCAACAACACCCTTCTTCACCTTCTCCACCAATTCACTCACCATCTCTATAGCAAACCCGAAACCCTCTTCTCCCATGAATTTCCTTGCTTCCGCGGAGTTCGAATAGTTCACCACGCAGTTACCGAAGTACGTTGCCGGAGCCGGAGGCTCCAGACGAGCCCTGCAATCCACTCCGAAATCCACCACCACGTCTCGCTCGCCTTCTCCCTTTGTTTTAACCAGGCATGTTGTTGTATAAGCAAGAGTGAGGACAAAACTCGAGAGGTAATGTTGTTGTTTCGTTTCTCCATTGGTGTTTGATGATGATCTAGACCAAGCCTTGTCTCTGAGTCCCTTGATATCTTTGTTGCTAAACTCGAATGTGGCCCGGACAACGTCGTCCGATATCGGATCGTATTTGTCCGGGATTCGCAAGCTTCTCGAGTCGAACTCTTGATCCTCGGCGAAGATATCTTGCCATTGGTTCAAGAAAAGTGTGTCCAGTCCCGATGGATCTTTGATTATACTCCTATCGAATGATGGGGTTAGCTCCGATGGCAATGACAACTCGTTATTGCCATGTTTGCATAGGTAAGCCCATGACCTCATGAACATGCTTGCGATTTTACCGTCAAACGCCGCATGGTGCGCCGTCGTGCCGATGCAAAAGCCGCGACGGGGGAATAGTGTTATTTGCAAAGCGAGTATTCCCGCTTTATCGTCGGACAAAACCAGCTGAGATGCCAAAGGGTGTAACTCCTTTGCTTTATGCATTTCATTGCTGATTAAGGTGTCAAAGTTGGCGACATTGGATTCGGCAACCGTGAGAGTGACGCCGTCGCCGGGAGTGTAGGACACGACGGGTTTGGAGGCGTCCGATGGCCATTTTAGGTAGCCGGCTACCGGAAGGTAGTGGGAAAGAGCGTGAGAAAGAGATTGCTTGAGTCTGGGGAGGATTTCTGAGTTGAAATAGGAATGTGTGGAATGGGATTCGCTGAGTTGGTACAGGTATACGCTTTGAACGGGAGGGAACTTGAACCAATACGTGTCGAAGAAAGTGAGCGGAAGGGTGAATTCGTTGGGTGAGTTGGGTGAGTTAGGGGAAGGGGTGACACGAGTGATCTCGCATATTTTAACTGCACTTTCGGATGTTGCCATGGCTGAGAGAGTTTAAGGGAAGAAGAAAAGTATTTTGGCAGACGGGATTTGAGAGGAGGGGAGTATTTAAAACGAGTAGGCAAGGCTGAAGCTAACCAATATAAGAAATCCGATGTTTATTTGTATTGACTCTGGACGTTGAGAGAAATTATAAAATGAAACCTGCGAATCAGTCTTTATTTATACCAAAAAAAAGAAGAAGTAAAGATTCACTTAAAAAAATAAATGATTGGAAATTATAGCAAATATAAAGGTATAGTAATATGAATGCGATGCTAAAAATCAACATTGAAAGGCGTGGTAGCTGCACCAACCCAAATACAGCCCACTAACCTAAACGAGTGGTGGTGGGATCCTAATGAGATTGTATTTTATCAAAAACCATAAGGAAACGGACAAATGGGAAGTGGTTTTGTGTTAGGTATGCATGCACTGCAAAGTAAAATTAGAAAATATGAAGACTTTGGTAGCCAAAGATCAATTTGTCATTTGAAAACACACGCATTACCAAATTCCATTTCCTCAACTTGGCTTTGAAACTTCCACAAAGTCTTCCTTTTTTATGAAAACTGAAATTAAGTGGTTTAGAACAATTAAATCTCTTTCCAAATTTTTTAAATTTTCTCAAAGATAAACCCTCATCACCTTAATCTCATATTATCGCCAATGTCTTCTTTTAATATATTATTGTCTCATTCTCCGTGCAAGTGGACCTTAATCTCTCGTTAATTTTATTCCTTTACATCTAATTAAGGTTGGTCGAGTAAATATATTTGGCCAAGATCTATTAATTGACATAGTGGCTAAGGATGTTCATCTTGCCCCATTATGTATGGGTTCAAATTCCGACACGGGTCGATAATGTAATATCTCCATTTAATAAAAAAAAATATTTAGCTGATTCGTCAAGTTGTTAATCTTTATTCCTCATATTTTCATACGACATGGGTTCTAGACCTTCTGAGCAGTCATTTAGGGGCCTTGTTAGCGACCCTTCATTCTTCCCTAAGCTGTCAGAGTCCGATCGAAGCGAGCAAGAGAAACAGGAACTACTAGGGGCACCTCTTCCTTTAGCGATGGCAAAATAACTCATCTTCGTCAGGTCCGACCCGACTTGGTAGGAGCAGGGTTTTTTAATTAAAAAATCGGATTCGTTGAAGGGTGGACATGTTATGAAAATAGTCGGGGAGGGAGGGGACAAGTTCAGGTTTAAGGTGAAAATTTCCTGACCCGCTCTGCCCCATTGCCATCCCTACCTTCCTTCCCCTAGAGTCCCCCTTTCTCCTATCCTCTAGGTAGTGGCGAAGTCAAGATTTTCATATAGTGGGGTCAGAGTAGAGCTAGAGGTGGCAATCGAGTCGTTCGGTTCGGGTCATTTCAGTTCGGTTGACTTTCGATTGAAGTTTGGTTCAGGTTGGATCGAGTTTGAATCGAATTTAGCTCGGGTCTATGGTATTTTCGAGTCGGGTCGGATATCAGGTCGGGTCAATATCAGATCGGTTGATTTTCGGTTCTGGTCAATATCAAATCGGTTAAGTTCTCGGTTTGGTTCGGGTCAGTTGACTTTTCATTTCGGGTCAATACTAGATCGGTCGAAATTCGGGTCGGGTCAATATTAGATCAGTTAATTTTTCGGGTCGAGTCAATATCAGATCGATTGATTTTTTAGGTCGGGTCAATATCAGTTCAGTTGAATTTTCGGGGTCGAATCAATCTTTATATTTTCGGGACAATTCAAGTTGATTTGGGTATTTGTCCAAAGTGTATATATAATTATTGATATATTTTGTAAAAAATGTGTTTCTTGTTGATCTTATCATGTAGGCTCAATTTCAACTCTAAATTGTTCGGAGAATTCTAATGTAAGGCGGACTAATATACGGCTAAGAAACGGCGTTACCGGAAACATTATAAGATAAATAATGTATCCGGTAAAGCGCTACCGGATATGTTGATATGAGATAATGTATCCGGTAAAAAAACATGAAAAAAAATTGGTAACCGGCAAATTTAAGTTATGGGTCAAACATAACAAAATCAGTAAAATTACTTATTTTGTTGATCCGAGTATCAACATATTCGGTAGCACCGAAATTGTTGATAAATTTGAGCTGATGGGGCCTTGGAAATTCCCACGATAACAAAATAGATAAAATTACCTATTTTGTTGATCTGAATATCAATATATTCGGTAGCGCCTAATTTGTTGATAACTTTGACTGATGGGGCCTTGGAAAATACCATGATAACAAAACCGGTAAAATTACCGATTTTGTTGATACTCATATCAACATATTCGGTAGCGCCTAAATTGTTATTATTTGATCGTTTACATTAATATTATAACTTTAAACAAACCGGTACTAGGGTAACGTAATAGGTAGCGAATAAGTATCGATACTTTGAACAACAGTATCGATATTTTAATAAAAACATTGGAACTGGTTCAATTGTGGCTCGAAAGTATGAATACTTAAATAAAAAATATGGATACTTATATTAAATGTTTCGATACTTTTATTAGAAGTATGAATACTTGCAGAAAAAGTATGGATACTTATATTAAATGTTTCGTTACTTTTATTAGAAGTATGAATACTTTCGCAAAAAGTATGGATACTTTCATAAAAAGTATGAATACTTATATTAAAAGTATCGGTACAATTCTAATTAATCGTTTATATCAATTATATTTATGAAAAAAAAAGTTCCCAATGAAAAGTTTAATATACTTAAGGATGAAGAAAAATTATTATAAAAAAATGAAGTCCTAGTGCTTCAATTACCAATTACAAAATGGAATAAAAAAATGAAAGTAAAACAACGAGCCTCCTCCCCTCAAGTCCCCCTGCCACCTATGGCACTTGTTCCAGCTTGTTGTCCAACCATCTGTGCATATGGTCGCATCTCAAACTTGACCTTTTGGTTGCCTAATGAACAATTTTTTTTTTGCATAAGTATGAGCAGAAGTGTATCATGTATAATAGAAGAAAATGATAGAGAAAACCTTGAATATGGCGGTTGAAGATGTGTATGTCTTCTTTTTCAGCCATATAATCATATAGTTGGCGCTGGCTGGATGGACCATACATGAAGCCCTGACAACGTTGCCAAGCCTCTCTATCGAAACCTTGAGCAGCAAACTGGGTATGCAGACGCTAAGCATCGAGATAACCTCTTGTCGTGCTCTCAAAAATCAGAAGGCTCATCCCACGATGGCCTTCTGGACCGTATGAATGGCAAAGTTTGGCAATAGTACGATAGGAACTGAAATAGTCAAGAAGCTCTTGGTTTCCCATACCAATCCACTGAAGCAGAAAATTAAAGAAATAAGAAGTTAAGTATTATAATATTAATGAAAACATAATTCATAAGTTATATAACTACCTTTCCATCTCCATCTTTACGAAGCCTTGTGTTCATTATCATCACCATGGGTGGCCAGGGTATTTGGTGATCAGCTTCCTCGTTGCTTGAAGGCGGGGGGAGACAATAGCAGCATCATCTCTCAAACCACTCCATTGGCCAAAAGCTTGACCTTGAGGAATAGCCGAAGTACCCCTTCTACGTAATTCCTCGTCCAACAGCAGACCAAGTTGGCGATGAATTTTTAGCTTTGGTCCGCCTTTGGTTTTGGCATGTGTGACTAGGGACTGAAGGCCACGAAACCTGTGAGAGGCACCAGGACCTCCTTGGCATGCTGGACACTGCCATTGAGTAGAAGGGTCGTTGATAGAGTTCATTCGATCGAAGGTCTGGAAGAACTTGTTGAACCATCTGCTGGTTTTCATTGAATCATGGCTTAGTTGTTCCTCCTCACCATCATAATCAATATAGAAATCATCATCGCTGTTTGATGATGTCTCGAAATCAATCTTCCTCTTTACCAAAGGTTGAGGATTTTTACCAGAACCTCTGCTCGAACAAATTGTATAATAGAAGATGGTGAAGGAGAACTGATTATAGAAGTAAACGAAAGGTTGAGTATATTAATTTGAAGATGTTGTGAAGAGTAAATAGAGGAGTTGTTAATTTATAAGCAATTTTCGTATGGGAGGGAAAGTGGGAGGGAAAGTGATAAGAAACGAAACTGAAAAGGCAGATTCAGAGATTCGTTCCGGGGTTATAGAAATAAATGAGGGGAACTACCCAATAAATGAAGGTACATGAACATGAACGGTGCATGTGATACAAGTGAAAAGACACGAAACTGAAAAGGCATAATCAGATTCGTTCCGGGGATTTAGGGTTTCAGCTTTATACAGGATGAGCAGTAAACGGTGCATGTGATACAAGTGAAAAGACATAACACTGCAATGTAAAATTGATGTAGTAAATAATGAAAACGGTAACAATCAACCGGATACATTGATGTAATGAATAATGAAAATAGTAGAAAATTACCGGAAACATTAATATTTTTGCAAACGTATCGATAATTATATTCAAACCTGGAAAAAAGTATCGACAATTTGTTTCCAGTAAGCTATGGGAATCCTTTATTTTTGTGAAGTATCAATAATTATTTAAAAGTATCGATATTTTTGAGCGAAATTGCTACCGGAAACATTGATTTTCTTTCAAAAGTATCGGGTTTTTTATTCATAGTGTCAAAAACGTATCGACACTTTTGTTCTAGTAAGCTATGGGAATCCTTTTATGAATGAAAAGTATCAATAATTGTTTTCACAGAGGCTGAAAGTATCGATATTTTCGAGCAGATTTGCTAAGGGAACATGGATTTTTACAAAAGGATCGATACTTTTATTGAAAGGGGAAAATTATATCGAAACGTTGTTTCCAGTAAGCTATGAGAATCCTTTTTTCTAAAAGTATCGATATTTTTTTTATCATAATGGACAGAAAGTATCTATATTTTCGAGCAGATTTGCTAATGGAACATGGATTTTTACAAAAGGATCGATACTTTTACTGATAGGGGAAAAATGTATCGAAACTTTGTTTCCAGTAAGCTATGAGAATTTTTTTAAAGTATCAATATTTTTTTATCATAATGGGCGGAAAGTATCGATAGTTTCGAGCTGATTTGCTACCAGAAACATTGATTTTTAAAAAAGTATCGATACTTTCAGTCAGAGTGGGAAAATTGTATCGAAACTGTGTTCCCTGTAAGCTATGAGAAACCTTTTTTTTAAAGTATCGAAAATTGTATCGAAACTGTGTTCCCTGTAAGCTATGAGAAACCTTTTTTTCTATCGGGAATTTGCAAGATGAAAAGTTGACCGTTGATGATTCAGAACAACTGCTAGGTCAACTCTTTTCTTCACGTGAGGAAGCTTGGAATTTTTACAAGGAATACGCAATGAAACATGGTTTTAGTGCACGTCGAGGAACAACACGGCTGGATGGCGAAGGGAATGTGAAGACACAAGAATTTTGTTGTTCAAAAGAAGGGTTTCGGTCATCCAAAGTCGAAACTGTTAATCGTCAACGTGCTCATACGCCAGTCACACGAACAGGATGCAAGGCGAAAATCGTGGTCACGGCAACAAAAACAAATGATCAGTGGGTTCTAAGTAAGTCTTTCGACGAACATAATCATGCCTTGTGCACACCTCTTATGACACCATTTATGCGTTCAAATAGAGCTGTGAGTGAGGCTGATGTGGCTGAGGCAACATCGTTGAAAGATGTTGGTGTTGGGACATCACAAGTAATGAATTATTTCATGAATCAGGCAGGGGGTTATCATAATGTTGGATTTACTAGTAAAGACCTGTACAATGCACTTGATAGAGGTAAAGCAAAGGAGCTTGTCAATGGGGATGTGAATGCACTCATTGCTTACTTTGATTACAAGAAAGAAGATGATCCGAGGTTTTTCATGACATACTCAACAGAAGAATCAGGGGCATTGCAACATCTTATTTGGGCTGATTCAACATCGAGATCAGATTACACTTGCTTCGGTGATGTAATTGCGTTCGACACAACGTACAAAGGTAATTACTATGCACAACCAATTATGCCTATTGTCGGTGTCAATCATCACCATAGCACAATAGTATTTTCTACTGCAATCATAGCTGACGAAACGACTCAATCATTCGAGTGGGTGTTGCGTAATTTTTTACAAGCCATGATGAATAAATCGCCTCTTTCAGTTGTCACAGATGGGGATAGGGCAATGCAGAGGGCTATCAAATGTGTTTTCCCTTATGCTAAGCACATATTATGTTCTTGGCATCTATCTCGCAATGTACAAGCTAACATTGGTGACAGCAAATTTAGCACAACATTTACTAGATGTATGAGTTCCTGGTGGACAACAGAAGAATTTGATATTGAATGGTCTGCAATGATTTCCGAATTCAATGTCGGAAAGCATCCATGGGTGATTGAGAAGGGAAATAATCAGAACTTATGGGCTCAAGCATATCAAACGGGTCATTTCTTTGCGAATTTGCGATCCACACAAAGGTGCGAGTCCTTGAATGCTTCACTCGGACGTGCCCTGATAAAGAAGAAAACATATGTAGACATTGTTCGTACAATTGAACAAGCTATTAGTAAAATGTGTATCAACGAGTTTCAAACAGATTACTTAAGTTCACAGACAACGCCCTTCCAGATCACTAAACTAACAAACCTAGAAAGCCATGCTGGTGAAATTTATACGCGGGCATCATTTCGGCTCTTCCAAGAAGAGCTGCAAGACGAGACCTTGTACCGGATTGAGGAACAAATTCAGTCCTTATCAGATGAATGTCAAAATTTTGTTTTGTCAAAGTACAAGGAAAAGAACATGAGATTTCACGCATGTTTTGATGTCGTCTCGGAAAGCGTCACATGCTCGTGTAGGAAATTTGAGACTATAGGAATTCCATGTTGCCATCAACTACATGTTTTGAAGCACTTGAATTACACATCTCTTCCAAAGTCTTTGATTCTAAGTCGATGGACTAAGGATGCAAAGGCTGCTACACCAAGTTTCCTTGACTTCAATGTAGCACCTGAAGTTATGCAAATGGCACGGTTCGCTGCCCTACGTGCAACGTCAAGTCGTTTTTGCTACATTGCATCAAAGACAGATGCATCTTTCATAACCGCAAGAGATGAGATGAAAAGACTAACTGTCGAATTTGAACACTCGTTCGGTTTGAAAGATTCAAGAAAACGAAGCAATGTTGATAATGGGGTTCGCGACCCTAAAAGAAGACTAGGAAAGCGAAAAGAAGTCCAGAAGAAAAGTAGGCTATGCTCTTTCTGCAAGATAGAGGGACATAACAAAGTAACGTGTCCTAAATTAAAGCTGGGTCTGGATTCGTTTACACAACCTACCTCGACTGAATTTTTTGATAACGATACGGAATGGTCCTACGGCCGCGTAGATGAGGATTATAATGTGAGTTACTATATCTATTCTACAATTATGTCTTCAATTGTTTATGATTAATTATAATATCAATCACTCCATTATGTCTCAGGGCAACGAGGACATTTGGAATACTGCAAGTACCGATCAACAGACATTGTAACTATCATCTGGTATGTATCCGACATATATCTATAATTACTATATATTAGCGGTGTGGGACTTGAATGTATCCGACATACAACAATATATAATTCAAGAATGTTACATATATAAATGAAATAAAATTCAAATTTGTAAAGGGTTATTTTTAACAAAGTCGCGAACATTAGGCTCCTTCGCCAACTTTTCGAAATATTCTCGGATGCTTCCGCCCTTTTCTGAGGATATATAAAAACAAGCCAAATTAGCATATTGTCAACCTGTTCAATATATTAATAAACCAATGGAATAAGTCACATATGTAACTGTCATACCTAAAGCATTGTCGTTGCAAGATGAATGGTCATAGGGATGCAGACATATGTAACTGTATTGCTATACAGAAAACATCAATTAACAAAAGAATAGACTATTACCTTACTGGATTATAAATCATTTTTTCGGTAGAATCATCCACCAATAGTGTATTTTCCGAGTGGAATTGAGGAAACTCATTCCAAACGTCATGCAAATCTTTGCAGAAGGTGAATTCCTCTTTTCGTTTGCACTTTGCTTGATCCTGTTTATAGTAAATTGTGAAACACCAATTTGTAAGAATCATAACAAAGTCAATTATCGAAAGCAAATAAGAAGCATCTTACCCAAATGAATATATATTGGTCATATTGTACAGTTAGTTGGTTAAGAGCAAGATCAATGTTATGCCTGCAATCGTGAACAATTATCACGATAAACATCAAATTCGTTAAGAGCAATATCAAATTGTTAACAATTATAATCATAACGGTGCGTACCTCAACTTCGATGACCATATGCCAACAACAAAGTTCTCTAAACAAAAATTCATAAATTCTTGTACACTTGGCCTCATTATAACATCTACAACATGAAAATAAATTCAACATAATTTTTTTCTTTATAGCTTAACACATTCGTAAACAAATTTGAAGACATTTAATTACCTCTAGGAGTTTCTTTTGTATAATATGCAAGGACTCCATTGACATCAAAAATGACAAGTTTTTTGTTCGGTGTTGCAGAAATTATATATCTGTTGGGGTCTTCAGTCTCATCATCATCTGAACTGTCTACCTCTTCATCATTCAACTCTCCAGGCACCACTGAATTCTCCACTTCTGTTATAAGCATGTCAATAGTCAATTAACTGCATGTCAATAGTAAATTTAAAGGGTTATTTTACCTATAGCTTTGTAATTTCTTTGAAGGCATTGATTACGGAAGTTGGAGAAGTCAACATGAAGTGACAAAATATCTACTCGCATTTGGCCGATTTGGTCATTAATCTCGCCAAAACGAGCATCCAAATGCTCGCGGAAATTAACCATGTAAGCCATCATTGACTTCATCGTAATCACCCCTTCGATCTCATCTTCTTCCATCCGCTCGTGGTCTTCTGCTTCAACGTTGTCCACTTGGTCGTTGTCTTGTTCCGCTCCAATGACAGATTTGTTTATCCAACCGACATTTTCAATAAAATCGTATCCCGCTTTTATCAAGGATAATATGTCGATCTTCCGGGATAATCTAAGAGGGTAGTCAAGATTGAATTGCACTCCTTCCTTCCTCAATATATGGCTAATTATGCATCCATATGGTAGTGATGTTGAAATGGAAGCACCCTTTTTCACTATATTTAGAATTGTCTCATATATCAGTTTTGCTATGTTTGGAGTGGTTTTTGATTCATACTTAGACAACCACCAGTAATCACTATCTCGAATTTGTGAAAATTTCCCACCGGAAGGCCGAAGAAACCAAGTGACAAGAAGGTGGAACAATCTGCCCTCCACACCAAGGTTAATGGGACTATTCTGATCCACACGTTTAATGGTAGGATCTAAAACATGTTCATCGAAATCTCCTATATTCTTCACTCTTAAACCAGCAACAATAGAGGACGGATCTATATATATCTCCTTACCCATGACATAAGTCGTAATTCCTAATATTGCTTCCGTACTAGGCTGGAGGTCTAATGTTGCATTACTGTAGAAAACTCTAACAAGATTGGGGTAATATTTTGGTTCTACACTAAGCAGTTCAAGTCATCCCCAATCTGTAAATGTCTATTTAAACCCAAATTTGTTTTTCTTATCGAAGAAGAAGTCCATGTCAATAACACGTTCTGGACGAATCTTTCTTGTTTTGAAATTGCTATCATATTTCACTTTCTCTTCCTTGCTTCTAAAGTATTGCGTTTCAAAAGACATATTTGCTGCAGAAGAACTTACTTGAGCATCATACCTTGATTTAGAAGATGACTTTAACTTGGAAGCACTAGCTTTCTTACGTTTGGGGTGCCATTTTTGGCTTCAGAAGAACTGTTATATGTAGAAGAAGAACGGTTACTCCCAAATCGTGCAAAACCCTAACCCTAAATTACGCAAAATTAGTCTCTTTTACTAACCTGTAAATCTAATCATAGTAATCGTCCTCCTCGGTGTTGATTTTATAAACAGGTTGAACGGTGCAATTTCTCTGAACTGTGGTAATCGTCGTTGGAGTGGAAGAGATCTCTGCTATGGTATCGATAAAATTAGGAAATGGAGGATTTAAGTTTAGGGCTGGGTTAAATAGAAATCGCGCCTAAATTTCAAATTCAGATCGCTACCGGAAACATTGACAAGTGTACCGGTAACATTGATGTAGTCAATAATGAAAACGGTAAAGACGCAACCGGAAACATTTTTTTTCCAAATATTATCGATACTTTAGTTCATTGATGGAAAATAGTATCGAAACATTTTTTTTCCAGAACGCTATGGCACTCATTGTTTCAAAAGTATCGATAAATATTTGTTATATAAGGAGAACGTATCAATATTTTCGAGCAAATTTTGATACCGGAAACATTGATTTTGTTTAATTTTATCGATACTTTTAATCATAGCGTCAAAAAGGATCGAAACTTTCTTTACAGTAAGCTATGTCAATCCTTCTGTTTCAAAAGTATCGATAATTTTATAATATAGGGAAAAAAGTATCGATATTTTTGAGAAATTTTTTTAACGGAATACATTGATTTCGTTTACAAGTATCGATATTTTTACTCATAGCGGCAACAAAGTATCGAAACTTTGATTCCAGTAATCTATGGCAAGCATTATTTTGAAAAGTATCGATAATTTTATCATATAGGGAAAAATATTGATTTTTTTGAGATCTTTTTTTACCGAATACATAGATTTCGTTTAAAAGTATCGATATTTTTACTCATAGCGGCAAGAAAGTATCGACACTTTGATTCCAGTAATATATGGCAATCATTATTTTGAAAAGTTTCATAACATATAACAAAAAAAATTGCTAAATATTTACAAACAAGCTATTATGTTAACATAATTTACAACAACGTAACTATGATAAATAATTATATTGTGGGAAAATTATGGTAACATAATGTACACATATTTGCTTTCAAAAAGAATTATTTTTTCATATGTTGGAGGCAAGCACTTGTGAACTGAGCTCTCCTTTTATTACGTTCGTGATTTATGAGATCGTTTAAAATTCTCGGACGATCATATTCCCCAACAACCTACATTCACATTAGAACATTTTGTTACGACTCAATGCCAGTACCAATTTTTTTAAAAAGTCCTTTTCGGACCACTTACCAAATCATCCGTTGACCTCCCATCAAAAATAGCTCCATCCACATGATCACATACATTCCGCAATCATCTCTGTTATATTGTCGCAAAATGTCAAATAGTTAGATAACCACAATAAATATTTGACTTATTAAATACTCAAATTTCATACTCGTTCGTTTGCAACATCGTCTTACGGACCACAAATTCTAAATCTGTCACTGGGACCTTAATCTTCCCAAATGTTTCAACAAAGGTCGCGTCCTGATTAAATTTATCTAAACATTTCAGCTGCGTCAAAAAATTATTAAATTAGATTACGAAGAAATTATGCATTATAAATTACAAAATGTATCGACACATACTATTTTCTTGCATTGTTGTTCCTATTCCTGTGCCGGTAAGATGTTTGTAGACTATCTAGAACCGATGCTACACGATCAACCATATCCAACACCAAGAGACACCAATGATTATTTTCATCGTTTATTGGCAAGAAGATCTACAATAAATGTCACACAAGAAATTAGAACATTTATTGTTATTATTTAAATACAAAACAACATGTACGCAAAAATATCTTACCGTGTCACAATCGGTCATTTTATTATGGTCGACCATTACGTTAGTAAAGAAGCTTACAAGATTCGGCACATTTTGACTGTCCTCTATCAACGCTGACTGCATTTTAAAAAACAATCTCTGTTAATTGACCAGCCATATGCATAACACAACACGAAAATGTGTTTAAATTTAATTTACCACAAAGAAGACTGGAAAAAAGCAAATCTTCTGGTTCCCTGAACTATTCTTCATCGAATCGTAAGCCAACAACCAGCCGACCAAATCAATAATCGGACTGTAAATCCATTCCCAAGGTCTTAACGACCCAAGGTCGCCTACTGTACCGTGTTGGCTTTCGAAATCTAGGATAACATCTCTATACAAGCAATTTTTTGTATTATTTTTTTCACAAAATTATTTAAATATCACTCACAAAGCAATATATATTACTTACCCATCTTCTAACAACCCACAATTCCATACATACTCACACATTGCAACCTCTATTGAACCAATTTCATTTGGTATTTTGACCTTTGCAACCTACGATATTGATTATAGATATTAGCCACAACACAATAATCAAAATAGATGTCAATTGTATTATTCATTTTACCTTTTTCTTCTTCTTTGGTGCAGGACACGCTGAATCTAGATCTACATCTATTGCTTGATCCGGTGTCCTCATATCTTGATTGTGGACTTGTCTTATATTTTCCTCCCTCTTACTCAATTCTTCTATATTTTCTTCATCATTTTTTTAAGTTCATCATATTTTTCCTCAACATAACTCCTCTTTTGTTTAATTTCAGAACTTAAATTTATCCCCTCATCCATTTTTTTCTACCATTCCAATCACCCCCTTCAACTCACCCCTCAATTCCACCACTTCTTTCACAACACCATCAACCTTTTCCCCTACTTCCCCCTTTAAGCTCTCAATTGCCTATTCGATTTTGGATTGTCTTTGCAAACAATCAGAAACGGCTTTTTTCACCTCCGCCAACTCAACCATCAAAATGTCATATTTACTTACCCCTTCATTTTGTTTCACCTTCTCTTCTACCTTCTCCTCTTCCTCCTCGCCAATAACCTTCACAAATAAACTACATTATTAGAGCATCTTTCTTTTTTAAGTCCTTACTAATATATAAATACTTAAATTACCTTTACTTTCTTTTTCGGTATTTCCAACTTTAACTTTGCCATAACTTGAACAACTTTTTTTTTGCCCCATGCAATGATGCGTGTCACTCCGGTTCTTTGAAAGGTCGGCACACTTGAAGAATCAGACCAAAAATCAAACAATGCAACCTGCATTTATAATAAACTTTATCATTTTCTATAATAACTATTTACAAAGTTTTCTAAACCAACACCAAGATTCAACTCATTTACCTCTAAGACAGCTATGCATCCTTTGAGGTATGTGGGGTTTATGGCCTTCTGAAAACTCTTGATTGCATCAAATAATTTGGCACTGACATATGAGGCCCAATTTAATTCACCTTTCAACCCGAAGTCGCAAATCAACTTCATACATTCCTTGCTCGGGGATGTATCACCCGTTGGACAAAGGAATACTCCGGCAATGTACAATAGTACCCGGGCCTTCAAATCATCCCCCTCATACTTACCGCTTTTTATATCGTCCTCAAGTGTAGCATATGTCACCTTGGACTTTAGGCCATACTTCTTCACAAGTTTTTTTTTTCCAATCCTCCCACTTAATTACTTCATCCACATTCTGCCCTTTATTTTGTAGCCCCAATACGGTTTCAACACATCGGGCACCAAAATGAAATGAATATTTGCCGCATCGAACTTCACACTTTTGCAAATCAAAATCTCCCATCAACAAGCGACACAATCCCCTCCGAATTGGTCGGTCCTTCAATCCAATAAGAGATCCAAATCCCATTTCTTCCAACACATTGGCTTTATCCTTCACTTTCAACTCCTCTATTATGTGGTGCACTCGTTTTATGCTACACCTTGTCGACACTTCCTATATTTACATATAATGTTAGAGTTTTTATATATCATTTATCAAAGTATTTACAAGTTTAACGAATATCTTCTTCTCAATGTTTCCTTGTGCTTTCTTCTTTGCCGAATATTTTTCTCTATCATTTGTGGACAACGTCTTAAATGGTTCCTTCTCAGTTTCACCCATCGTGTGCCATTTCTTCACCACATTGTCTCTCACCTGAAAATTATGCATAAACCATCAACAATCAAAATATTAAACCTACATTATATTCACTATAAATTCAATTTACATACCGAACCGACATTGTAAGTACCACATTCCTTCATCCTCTGCACTTTATTCATATTGTCATGATAGGAAAGTTTAAATGTTCTTAAATACTTTCATCCAATTACCATTTACAGAACAAGTACACAAATACATTGCTACTTACTAGAAGTACATATATCCACCCTTTGGTTGCTTCGGATTTTCCTCACTTTCGATACTCTCCGGCTCCATTTCAACCATTTCAATGTTGGCATCTTCAGGAACAACATTTTCATGAGCCATTTCAGTGTCATCTTCAAGAAGAACATCTTCATGATCCTTTGCACCCATCTTATTGTAACCGCTTCAGTTCTCTGAAAAAAGTATCGATATTCATTTTTTACCGACAATATAAATTTCTACCGTTAAGTTCTCAGAACAAAGTACCAATATTTATTTCCTAAATATAATTACAATTTCGACCTATAATCGATCTGAATTCCGATTTTACTTCAAAATAACTAAACTCAAAACATTAACCCCAACTTCTTAATAATACATTACCAAAAAAACTAGGGTTTCGACAACATACCTTTTACTTCAAAATCCCAAAACCCAAAACATTTCCTTTCGATTCTGATACAACACGACTTCAAGAACGCCTCCCTTGTATTTCGCAGCAACCAAACTCGGTTCGATTTCAAATACTCTCTTAGGTTTTCTGTAAATGTAAGCAATACAAGGATTGTATTAGAGTAGATACTTTTTAACCGGTTATATCATTATGATATATTTAATCGATACAATTCCCCAAATTTCGATACTTTTTTGAATTGTGTCGATTCTTTCGACCCTTTTCTTTTTCAAAATCCTTTTAACTTACTAATGTACCGATTCTTTCGTACATGTTCTTAAAAAAAGTATCGAACCCAATCAAAATATCCGGTAACGATTTACTGGTTACATTATATGTTTAAGTAATGTAACCGGTTATGTCAAATTTGCTTGTATTTTACTGATTCTTTTGACATGTTCTTAAAAAAAGTATCGACACCAAACAAAATATCCGGTAACGATTTACCGGTTACATTATATGTTTAAGTAATGTAACCGGTTATGTCAAATTTGCTTGTATTTTACCGATTCTTTTGACATGCTCTTAAAAAAAGTATCGACACCAAACAAAATATCCGGTAACGATTTACCGGTTACTTTATATGTATTACTAATGTAACCGGTTATGTCTAATTTTTTCTATTGTACTGATTCTTTTGCACACGTTCTTACAAATGTATCGAAACCAAACAAACAATTCGGTAATGATTTACCAGTTACATTATATGTATTAATAATGTAACCGGTTATGTCTAATTTTTTCTATTGTACCGATTCTTTTGCACACGTTCTTACAAATGTATCGAAACCAAACAAACAATACGATAACAATTAACCTGTTACATTGTTTTTATTAATAATGTAACCGGTTTGTCAAATTAGCTTCTAAAGGATAGACTTTTTATTAGTACTGTGGAAACAGAAACGATACTTTCGATCCCTTGGTATCGATAAAATTGTATAAAGTGTTACAAAAGTTTCTGTTTTTTCGATACTTTTTTAAATTCCATACAAAAAACTGTGCACAAAGTATTGATATTTTAGACATATTTTTCAACCGCGGTTACATTGTTGTTCAAAAAGTATCCATACTTTCTAAAAAATATGGATACTTTCGAAATTATCAACAAATTAGGCGCTATCGAATACATTGATATTCGGATCAACAAAATAGGTAATTTTACCGATTTTCTTATCGTGGGAATTTCCAAGGCCCCATCAGCTCAAAATTATCAACAAATTAGGCGCTACCGAATATATTGATATTCGGATCAACAAAATACATAAATTTTACCGATTTTGTTATTTTTAACCGGTCACCTTTCTAACCGGTTACGCCGTATATTAGTCGTATATTAACCGCCTTACCGCAGAACTACCCAAATTGTTCAATGTTTCGAATTCAACCAACATTAAGAGATGTCAGTTTGATCTAATTGAACCTATAAGGCATGTTAGACTTTATAACTTGAATTTCGTAAGGTGACCATTATCGAGTTTTAACTAGCTATTTTCTATTTTTTAAAATAAATTTTATATTAATTTTAAGACCAAATTAGTTTAACGGAATTAGAATAGGACTATGTAAAAATTATTTAATAAAATTTAAATTTTATCATATATTTATTTATTTATAAATAAAATTAATTTAAGTATATTTTAATTGTTAGACATTTAATTGGGTATTTAATTTTTTTTACTTGGTTACTTAATTAATATCATAATAAACCAAATCGAATGAATATATATATATATATGAAAAGTTTTTAATTTATTTAAATTAATTAGAATTTAGAAGTACTATTCCAATTCAAACAAAAATATACCAATTAATTAGAATTTAGAAGTACTCGGTTCAGTTTGCTTTTGATTCGGGTTGGCTTTCAGTTTGAGTTGTATTCGTTTCAGATTGCTTTCGGTTCGAGTTGGCTTTCGGTTTGGATTGCTTTCAGTTTGAGTTATTTTTGGTTCTGGTTCCTTTAGGTTTCGGTTACTTTCGATTCAAGTAGATTTTCGGTTCAACTAAAAATCGGGTTGGGTTTGGTTCGGTTCTATTATGTTCTGTTTGGGTTCTTTTGAACTATTATGTTTGGGTCCAAATCGGGTCTCAGATCGGGTAAATCGGTTCAGGTCTCGGGTTTCGGGTCATGTTTGTTAGGTCTAAGTAGAGCATCAGGTACGAGGATTCATATACCATTACAATATAAATATTGTTGACCCCATACCCAAACAAATGAAAGTGGGGTCAATTCTAACATTTCCATGAAAAAATTTATATTAACTCATTGAAAATCTCATACCGCAACAAATTAAGTGGGGTCAATTGACCCCTAATCTACAGGTAGCTCCGCCACTATGTCACGCCCTTGGAAACTCGAAACCTCAAGCGTGCGGCCTTAGACGCCTTGGAACCGGATTGCGCCTAAGTAAGCCTAATCGTTCAAAGCTAAGAAGCTAAGAACCTTGCGGAAACGAATAGACAACTGAAAGGGGAAATGGCAAACAAAGAACACAAGGAGAATTGAGTGAATGCTCAATGTATTACTCAAATCTGAAGTGAGAAAATGAGGTGGGGGTGAGCCTCTATTTATAGTTAGAGCCTCCTACATCCAACAGCTACAATGAAAGTACATCGACGGTCCAGATTGTAGATGGACAATACAATCCCTAAAACTAAGGAGATTCTATCAAACTTTCCTAAGATGTGGGATTACAAGAGATATGGTAAGATGCTAAGAGAATATGCCATAAAAAGAGACGCTTCTTGCCATATCGGGAATGCTTGGCTATTCAACCCCAAGTGATGGGATAATCTGGTTGGGTGGAGGCAAGCCCAAGAGGGTGTGGAGCTCTTGTTCTAGGGCCTGGTGTGCGCTGGGCTCGGCTGGTTGGGCGCGGTCTGTAACATTCTCCCCCCTGGATCTGGCGACACCCTCGTCGCTCGGCTAGAATGGTAGCTGCTCACTTGGTCTTTGAACTGCCAAAGGGACTCGGCTGGTTCCCAACTCCCCTCACTGTCGAGAAGTCCCTTCCATTGTACAAAGTACTCGTGCCTTGGCCGGTAACTGGGTCGTCGAATGAATCGTTCTCCTTGGATCTCTCGAACCTCGTTCTTATATGAGACCTTCACTCTGACTGGCGCTCGGTGTGACTTGCCTCGATCCAGATCTGACTCATCTTGATGGAACGGCTTGAGTAGGCTAACATGGAACACGGGATGAGCTCGGATGGTCGAAGGCAACTCCAAACAATAGGCCATAGTGCCTATACGCTTCACAACCTTGAATGGGCCCTCATATCTCCGCACAAGCCCCTTGTGCACGGTTGGGTTGCACAATATCCCGGTTAGCTTGGCAAAGACTAAGTCACCTACCTGGAAATTGACATCCCGTCGCTTGGTATCCGCCCATTTCTTGGTCCGCTTCCCCGCCTTATGCAAACAAGCTCAGGCTAGGTCATGATGCTCTTGCCACTCCTTGGCAAACTTGTGTGCTGCTGGATTAGGCCCCTCATACTTGGTGGCAATCGTGTTGGGTGTGAGCGGTTGATGCGCCGTTACGATCTCGAACGAACTTTGGTTGGTCGCCTCGCTCTATTGCAAATTATAAGAAAATTGGGCCACATCTAGCAACTTCGGCCAGTCTCGCTGATTAGCACTCACATAGTGTCTCAAGTAGATCTCCAACAATGCATTCACTCGCTCGGTTTGCCCGTCCGTATGTGGGTGCACAATGGTGGAGAAGTTCAAGTTTGATCCCATGAGCTTGAACAACTCGGTCCAAAACCTGCCCATGAACCGCGTGTCCCGGTCACTCACAATCGTCTTTGACACTCCCCAATTCTTCACCACGTGCTTGAGGAAAAGACAAGCCGCTTCATCGGCTAAGCACACCTTCGATGCTGGTATGAACGTCGCATACTTGGAAAACCTGTCAACCACAACCATTATACTAGACAGGCCGTCAGTAATGGGCAAACCGATTATAAAATCCATGGATAAACTCTCCCATGGTCGCTCGGGAATGGGCAATGGCTGCAAAAGTCTTGCGGGTCTCTTCATCTCAATCTTGTCTTGCTGGCACACAAGGCAAGTTCTAACATAGGCCTCAATGTCTTCGCCCATGCGTGGCCAATAGTAGTGCTCCGAGATGAGTGCTAAGGTCCAACTCATTCCCGGATGTCCCGCCCACTTGGAATCATGACACTCCTTCATGATCTCCTTGCGAAGCTCCCCAAACTGAGGCACATAGAGGCGGTGTCCTCGAGCATAAAGCAAGTCCCCATCGAGCCAGAACCTTCGGGTCTTCCCTTCTTTGGCATAGTCAATCAACATTTTGGCCGTTGGGTCATGTGATAGCCCTTCTTTGATGCGCCCCAACAATTGTCCCTTCGGCAAACTCACCACTTAAATATTATACCTTCGGCTTAAGGCATTGGCAACTGAGTTGACTTTTCCTGGCTTGTACTCCATGGCAAAATCAAACTCTGCAAGAAACTCTTGCCAACGGGCCTGCTTGGGAGACAATTTCTTTTGGGTGAGAAAATAACTATTGGCAACATTAAAACCGTAAATACCACAAACCTGGACCCAAGGATGTGGTGTCTCCACTGTGCAAACAGTGCACCACCGCAGTCATCTCCTTCTCATGGACCATGTATCTCCGTTCGGTCTCATTGAGCTTCCGGCTTTCATATGCAACCATATGTCCTTCTTGCATAAGGACCCTTCCAATGCCACATCGAACGCATCGATGTAAATCTCAAATGGCTTTGTGTGATCCGGCAACACTAACACGAGCTCGCTCGCCATGGCTTGCTTCAAAGCCTCAAAAGCACTCTGACAATCGGGACCCCATTCCCATCCATTGTCCTTCTTCAACAGTTCGGTCAAGGGGGAGGCGAGCTTGGAGTAGCCTCAGACAAACCTCCGATAATAGTTGGCTAGCCCCAAAAACAATCTCAACTCGGTTACCTTAGTGCGCGGCTCCCACTAAACAATGGCTTGGATCTTGGCCCCATCCATTCGGATCTTGCCACCTCTAACAATTTGGCCTAAAAATGGAACCTCTTCTTGGGCAAATAAGCACTTATCCTTTTTGACATAGAGCTCATTCTGCCTAAGAACCTCGAACACCTGTCTCAAGTGTTTCACATGCTCCCCGAGGGTCTTGCTATAGATGACAGTGTCGTCAAGATAAACTACAACGAATTGATCAAGAAAGGGTTGTAGTACCTTGTTCATAAGGGTGCAGAAGGTAGCGGGGGCATTCGTGAGGCCGAAAGGCATCACCAAAAATTAGAACGAACCGTAGCGTGTCACAATGCTGTCTTCGGTTCATCACCCTCAGCAATTCTGACTTGGTAGTATCCGGAACGAAAATCTAGCTTGGTGAACCACCTTGCACCACCAAGTTGATCGAACAAGTCGGCTATGAGTGGGATCGGGTACTTGTTCTTCACGGTGAGCTTTTTCAAAGCTCGATAGTCGATGCACATCCGAAGTGAGCCATCATGTTTCTTCTGGAACAGCACCGGTGCACCAAAGGGTGCCTTGGACGGTCGAATATACCCTGCATCAATGAGCTCTTTCAACTATCTGCGTAGCTCATCCAACTCGGGCGGAGCCATTCGGTAGGGGGAACGGGCTGGCGGCTCCGCGTTGGGCACAAGTTCAATCTTGTGGTTCACTTCCCTTTTAGGTGGGAGATGTTTGGGCAACTCGGCGGGCATCACATCTCTAAACTCGGCCAAAACTTTTCTCACGTCGGATGGAACTTCACTAGACATGCTGAGTTCATCTTGCACCAAGACAGCTAAGTAGGTGGGTTCCTCCTTGCGCACCCTCTTGCTAAGCTGAATGGCTGAAAGCATATTTTCAACTCCGGACCCACGGCTTACCGGAACAACACATTGCTTCCCCGGGTCGAGTATGCACAAACAATCATAAGCAGGAAAGGGGAAAGCTTTAATCCGGTCAAGGAAAGAAATCCCAATAACAAAGTCGAAATCATCCAAAGGGATTACCTGGATACTTTCCTAATCAGACCAATCACCGATGTCAAGCTTGACTCCCTTGGCAACCCCGGTAATTGGTGTTCCTTCAAACTTCACGGTCTTGATGAACCCGCTTGTCTTCTCAATGTTTAGACCAAGTCTCTCGGTCAGATGGGGGAACCTCAGTGTTGCTTTGCGGTGCCATTTCTTCACTCAAACTCGCTCTGATACCACTTGTCACGCCCTTGGAAACTCGAAACCTCAAGCGTGCGGCCTTAGACGCCTTGGAACCGAATTGCGCCTAAGCAAGCCTAATCGTTCAAAGCTAAGAAGCTAAGAACCTTACGGAAACGAATAGACAACTGAAAGGGGAAATGGCAAACAAAGAACACAAGGAGAATTGAGTGAATTCTCAATGTATTACTCAAATCCAAAGTGAGAAAATGGGGTGGGGGTGAGCCTCTATTTATAGTTAGAGCCCCCTACATCCAACGGCTACAATGAAAGTACATCGACGGTCCAAATTGTAGATGGACAATACAATCCCTAAATCTAAGGAGATTCTATCAAACTTTCCTAATATGTGGGATTACAAGAAATATGGTAAGATGCTAAGAGAATATGCCATAAAAAGAGATGCTTCTTGCCATATCGGGAATGCTTGGCTATTCAACCCTAAGTGATGGGCTAATCTGGTTGGGTGGAGACAAGCCCAAGAGGGCGTGGAGCTCTTGTTCTAGGGCCTGGTGTGCACTAGGCTCGGCTGGTTGGGCGCGGTCCGTAACAACTACCTCTATGTAGGATTAGAATTAGGATTTGTCAAAAAAATTAAGGATACTCATGGATCGAGTTTTTGACCGAACTATATTCGACCCAAAAATCCAAAGCATCCTTCAGAACCCGATTCGATCCAACATTTGGTGATGCTCCACTTGTCCCAAACGTGGAGTAAAAATCTGCCTCCGACCCGATCATGCCTGACACAAATAAAAAAATTATTCTTCACATTTTTATTCGATAGAATAGGAGGTTAATTAAAAAAAATATAGAGTGACATTATAATAATCATCCTATTTTGTTTCGATAAAATATGGAGATATTTGAACAAAATAGAAAGAAAGGTATTACAACAATTATCTCTAAATATTTAAAACAAACTTATACCATTATCTTGAATAAGATATTTTCACTCTAAATCTAAATACAATTCGAATTTATCCTAAAAACACGATCTTATAAAGTCGGTGTAGTAGGATGTCGCACTAGATCCCTTAAGCAAGGTTAGTGGTTCGAATCTTGATGTTGTGAATGGAACAATTGTGAATAGAACAATTGAATTGGGAGGGTCACCCCATAATGACCTTCTCAGTACCCAATCTAGATTAATCAATTAATGTGTTAGATATTAGTTGTTAAACAAAAAAAACAATCTTATAAAATCAAATCAAGTCAGAACACGTAAGATTCGAGCTAAATCTTCATAGTTGGCCATTTTCCCCCTCTCTCCTGAAAGGCCTTTGATCAATTGGTCCTTCAAAGCATCGCCACTCTTTACATTTTCAACCTCTAACCTCCCATCCGCATTTTGAACCTCAACAGACCACTTCTCATCACATCATCGTTTTCATGGCCACTTCTTGTCATCACCATCGTTTCGCCTTTCTCGACAATTATTAAAAAAACCATGAGGGTAGCATTCTTCTTTCATGTTAAACTGAGAGACTACACCATTGAAAGAAGTAGACACTAAAGTTTACAAATCGTCATTCAATTATCTTAAAATATTTATTTTAGTAACCGAACTTTCGACAGTTACAAAATAGATATTAAATTTAGTTTTTGTTATAAAATGAACATTGAGTCGTTAGATGTTGTTAACAACTTACCTTCAGGTTGGCTGAGCAACTAAAATAATATATTATTTGTTACAAAATCGTCATTGAAATTTTTAAATGTTACATAATGATGATTGAACTATTTAACTGTTACAAAATAGTTAGTTATTACATGTTATACTGTAAATTCTTGTTATTGATTTTAAGAGACTTTGTTTCCAAGAACGTTTAGATGAATGAAAGGGTTCATAGTTTCCAAAAGCATGTCTTTGAAAAAAAACTTTAATTCTTTTCATTTGAAACGTTTATTGAAAAAAAGCTTTTATTTCATTTCATTTAAAAGAATTTTAGAAACAAAAAGTTCTTAATTCCTTTTATTTGAAACATTTTTAAAAATAAAGTCTTGAAATCAATAGAAAAAAAACTTGTAGTATAACCTATAATAATCAATCATTTTGTAACAACTAAATAGTTCAATGACTATTTTGTAACAACTAAATAGTGAATTAATCGTTATATAGCAATAAAATAGTTCAATGACCATTCTATAACATTTACAAATGTTGAGTGGATCGTTAAATCGATTTAAGCCAAGAGGGGTGAATTGGATTTTTAGAAAGTTTGGTGGTGAAGTGGGAAAATAAAATTTGCAAGATAAGGGATTCAGAGTGGTTCGAATTTCAAATGAACTCTACATCCACTACCTTAGCTTCACTAAAGATTTTCCAACAACTCCACTAGTTGATCTTCTCATTTTCTAGGCTTAGGAGGAATCCTTTACACAATGGCCAATTTCTCTACCCAAAAATTGACCCAATCCTCACACAAGGTTTACAAAGAAGTTTAAGGCTAATAACTAGTATCTCTCAATACAAATGTAGCCCTATTACAAGCACTCGACTCAATTGATCCAAATAAAATAAGAAATATAAAGAACCACAATTGAGGTTTACAAGAAAATATGAGAATTTTGCACAAGTGCTTGAATTTGATGTTTAGATGTTTCTCTTAGGATCAATGGTAATTGCTTGTGCTTTTAGAACTCTCTTTTATACCTTCTCATTGAATTCTAGCCATTGGGGTTTTGTTGCCTTCATAATTATAGCCGTTGGGATGCTATCTTCCCATCAAAAATGTAGTCTGCAACTACCCATTCTAAAACGCTTGACTCTGTTTCGAAACAGAACAAAATAGAAATAACCGTAGGGGTGTAATTAAGAGATCATACCGAAACTGACACAATCGTTTCGATACAATAAGATCATGTTTCGAAACGTGTTAAAGTCTGTTTCGAAACATTTTGCCACTGCCAAAACCTGTATCAAAACGGCTTAAAAACATTTCGATACACTCTAACCGTCTCTCAAAAATTAGTTATTTAAATTGCAACGGTCATATTTTGAAACCAAGTTTGAAAAGCGTTTCGAAACGTTTGAGGTCGTTTCGATACAGCCGCATCGAAATAGTTCAATTCGTTCATTTGCTCTTCATCCGTTTCGAAACATGAAGACCTGTTTCGATACACCCGTAATGAAATGGGATGGCTAGTTTCGAAACAGAGGTTAACAGTTTCAAAACGTTCTGAAACGCCTAAGGGCCGTACTGAAATGGTGACTCGAAAATCACTGTTTTGACTTGGTAAACACTTAGAAAATTTTGAATAATCTTAGGTTTTGACTTGGACAATTTTCTTGGAGACTTACGGAAGTTTTGAGGACTTAAAATTTAATTTTCTCCTTTTCAATTTAGTTCTTAAAGTCTTTGTCATATTAAAATCAATTCATTAGTTTTACAATCTCCCCATTTTTGATATAACAAAACCAAGTATGAATTTTTAAGTATTTTGAAATATTTGAAAAAAGTTCTAACTCCCCCTCAATGTAAGATAGGTTTTAAAGTTTTGAAAAGATTTAAAATTCAAGTGTTTGAAACTCAAAACCAACTTTAAAATCATTTAGGCTCTTAGATTACTTCTCCATCTTTTTGTTAGATCAAAAGATAGATAAACAAGGCTAATCAAGAGAATAAACGGAGTCATAAACAATAAACCAAACAACATAATTATCATAAATATCATTAAGTTCAAGAGACAACATAAATATTTAAAGCAATGAAATTCAAGCTCAATCCTAAAAACAAATAAGCAAAGCATAGGTCTTTAAAACATAAAAACATAGATAGGTGCAAACTTAATCCTAATATGACATACTAATATGATATGTAATATAAATCCTAGGCTTCATCATCATTGCCACCGTCATCAAGAGAATCATCATTGTCCTTAGCTTGAGCACGACGATAGATCCTCCAATCACCATAGAAGGTGGAGAAGGAGAGATCCATATAGGTTTGTTGATTCTCAAGATTGGAAACACGCTCCTCAAAGGATTGAATACGAGTGTTGAGAGCACCAAAACCTGAAGCCATGTTCGTGTCCATTGTGTTGAACCACTCGATAAGAAAGGTCATAAGAGCATCA
Organism: Hibiscus tridactylites; assembly: GCA_958450335.1. NCBI lineage: Eukaryota > Viridiplantae > Streptophyta > Magnoliopsida > Malvales > Malvaceae > Hibiscus > Hibiscus tridactylites. The sequence goes on from OY288283.1 coordinate 24,593,112, forward strand.
ATGTTAGGAGCCGGAGCTTGAGGTTGAGGCTCTACTTGAGGCGCCGGAGCTCTCCTATCAACACGAACCCATTGGCTAAGTGTGTAACGAAACCCGAATTTAATAAGAGAAGATTCACCAATCTTTTGCTTTTGGGGTTCCGGAAACAATCAAAATCAAGGCTACCAAAGATATAGCTCAACACAGCCCCATAAGTGAAGGATGTAAGTGAATCGGTGGTATGAATCTTCACTTGATGGACCATCTCAGCGAACATGATTTTAACTAGGTTCGGTTATTGTGCTTGGCGAAAACACTCTAACCAAAAGTAATCAACTTGTCGAATGTGGGAAAATTTACCTCCTGAAGGGCGAATGAACCAAGAGATCATCAAATGGAGGAATCGGTCATGAGCATCCAATGTGAGAACGGATTCGGTGTGAGCACCAAAGTGATTCTCATCCTCAATATCTTCATCTTTGAGCCCAAGAGTGTTTTCTAAAACGAATATATCAATAAGGAACTTCTTGCCCAAAAGATACGACTCAATGCCAATGACCACGGCATGATCTTCATTGTCGATGAGAACGACATTGGAGTAGAAGAGCAAGACCATGTTCTTGCAGACTATGTCGGGAATGCTTAAAAAGGCTAAGAAACTCCATTCTTGCAAGAGAGGTAGATAACGGAATTCAAAACGCTCGGAGTCAAGGAACTCTATATCCATAACTCTCTCTCGTCGAACGGCTAAATCATGAATGATTTTGAATCGATCCTTAGCTTCTTGATTCCTAAGACTTTTTTGAAAAATGAGGGTAAGGTTTGGAAGAATGTTTGCTTGGTTCGAACCTTCACCCGCTTGAGTCTTTCTTTTATTGTTAATGTTTTCCATTAGAAATTCCTAAAAACACAAAGCAAGCAATAAGAAAATTTGAGTGTATGCATTTAAATCCTTGATTCAATCAAATAAAAATCCCATTAAGGTTTGAAAAAAAAAGTCTTTAAAAAGTATATACATATTTTTTTTTAAAGAGAACTAAATTTTGAAAAACTATGTGAAAAAATACGATTAAAATCAAATATATTTGAATAAAAAAATTTGAGATTTTGAAATTTTTTTACAAGTTTTGGAAAACCCATGATGTAAAACTTATATTCTATACAAAACTAATATTTTCTAACCTAAGATTCGAATGAAATCAAAGGAAAAAAGTTAGAAAATACCTTAAAAGGAATTTTGGAAGAATGGATGGATGAAATTGCACCAAGTTGTTGAAGCTTGCTTAGATTTTAGTTTGGGAGTAAAGCCCTCAAGATTTGATGAAAAACAATGAGGTTTGGAGGGTTTTTATAGAGGAAAATCGAGTTAGGGTTTTTAGGATTTTTTAGGAGTTTAATAAAAAGTGAAGTTAAGCATTTAAAACCCCTCAAAAAGCCTTTTCGAATACGCGTTTCGAAATAGGCACGACCGTTTCAAAGCATTTGGGTCGTTTCGATACATGTCTTGGCAGAGGCAAATGTTTCAAAACCCTTTGGGGCGTTTCAAAACACCCTGGTCACATTGTATTCTTTTAAGGCACCCGTATCGAAACAGAAAGACTCGTTTCAATACGCCTAGGCTTGGAGGTGCAGATGAGGCTCTAAATTGCAGAAAAATTGAAACTTAATAAGTCCTAAATGCATAAATGATATGTATGAGCAAGAGTAACATGTTAAAACACAAACATACTCCCACAAACTATAAGCATGGATGAAATTAGGATCAAAAACACATAAGCATAGCATTTTACAAGAAATCAAGCAATTTGAGCACAAAAATGTCCTAAAAGGTCAAGATAGGCTAGTTAAACCCAACTCTCTCCGAAGGGACCAAAAACGCTCCTTATCTAGAGGTTTGGTAAAGATGTACGCTAATTGATTTAAGGTGTCTACATACTTTAAAACAACATCTTCCTTAAGGACATGATCTCTAATGAAATGATGCCTTATTTCTATGTGCTTTGTTCTAGAGTGTTGGATGAGATTTTTGGTAAGACATATAACACTAATGTTACCACACTTAAGGGGTATGGTGTCTACCTTATTACCATAGTCTAAGATTTGTTGTTTCATCCAAAGGACTTGAGCACAACAAATCCCTAAAGATATGTACTCGGCTTCGGTGGTAGATAAAACTACACTATTTTGTTTCTTAGAGAACCAAGATATGAGCATACTACCTAGGAATTGGCAAGTGCCGAAAGTAATTTTTCCTATCTATTTTGCAACCCCCGTAATCCGCATTCGAAAAAGCCTGAAGGTTAAAGGTTGAGTCTCTAGGGTACCAAAGACCTAAATAATGAGTATCTCTAAGGTACCTAAATATTCTTTTAACGACTATAAGGTGAGACTCTCTATGACTAGCTTGAAACCTAGCACACAAGCAAACACTAAACAATATATCTCGTCTACTTGTGGTAAGGTAAAGCAAAGATCCAATCATAGAGCGATAAAGCTTAGAGTCAACTCACTTACCTCCATCATCTTTGTCAAGCTTTGTAGATGAACTCATTGATGTAGCTTGAGGCTTTGCTTGCTCCAAGCCAAACTTCTTGAGCATATCCTTGATGTACTTAGCTTGATTGATGAAGATTTCATCCTTCATTTGTTTGATTTGGAGTCCCAAAAAGAATGAGAGTTCCCCCATCATGCTCATTTCAAATTCACCTTGCATCAACTTAGAAAAGTCTTGACAAAGCAATTCATTAGTATAACCAATTATAATATTGTCAACATAAATTTGAACTACTAAGATATCTTTGCCATTGTTTTTAATAAAAAGTGTTGTGTCCACCTTTCCTTTCTCAAAACCTTTTCCAACTAGAAAACTTGAAAGTCTTTCATACCAAGCTCTAGGAGCTTGTTTTAAACCATACAAAGCTTTTGACAATTTAAAGACATGGCTTGAAAAAAATAGGATCTTCAAAACCCGGTGGTTGTTCCACATACACTTTTTCGTTTATAAAACTGTTTAAAAACTCATTTTTGGCATCCATTTGAAAAGGCTTGAAATCATGAAAACATGCAAATGCATGTAGCATCCTAATGGCTTCCATTCTATCTACGAGTGCATAGGTTTCATCAAAATCAATTCCATCTTCTTGAGTGTAACCTTAAGCAACAAGTCTAACCTTGTTTCTCACTATGTTACCACTTTCATCTAGTTTGTTTCTAAAGACCCATTTAGTTCCTATAGTAGATTTATTTCTAGGCCTATTAACTAATGTCTACACTTTACTTCTCTCAAATTGATTTAACTCATCTTGCATGGCCATAATCCAAAAACCATCTTTTAATGCTTCTTTAACATTCTTAGGCTCAACGCATAAGATAAATGCGACATGATTAAGCATTTTAAGAGAAGAGCGAGTAGTTACCCCCTTGGATGGATCACCCAAGATTTCACCACCCTTGACATGGTTGTACTCCCTTGGGTAGCTCACTTCCTTTTCCTCAAGAGACATGTCTTGCAATGCTTCTAGACGTAGTTCTTGTGCTTCTTCCTCTTTGGTTGGAATCTCATTCACCTTTGATGATTCTCCACCATCATTCGCTTCAATGATCCCTACATCATTATCATCACAAGAATCCTTCCTCGAAAGGAGGTTATCATCGAAAACCACATGAATAAATTCCTCTACAACTAAAGTTTTTTTGTTAAACACATAATAGGTTTTAGAGTTTAAAGAGTAACCTATAAAAATAGCTTCATCATTTTTTGCATCAAATTTACCTAAATTGTCTTTTCCATTATTTAAAACAAAACACTTGCAACCAAAAGGATGAAAATAGCTAATGTTAGACTTTTTAGATTTTAAAATCTCATAAGAAGTTTTCTTCAAAATAGGCCTAATCATTACTTGGTTTATAATATAGCAAGCTGTGTTAGTGGCTTCCGCCCAAAAATACTTAGGTAAATTATTTTCACAAAGCATAGTCCTAGTCATTTCTTCTAAAGTTCTATTTTTCCTCTCAACTACCCCATTTTGTTGAGGAGTTCGAGGAGCCGAAAAATTATGGCTAATCTCATTTTCATTACAAAAGTCATAAAAACCCATATTTTTAAATTTCGTTCTATGATCACGTCTAATGTGTGAAATTTTAAATTCAAGATCATTTTAGGTTATTTTTGAAAATGTGATGAAGTTTTCTAAAGCCTCATCCTTGGTGCTTAAAAAGAGAACCCAAGTATATCTAGAGTAATCATCAACAAGCACAAAAGCATATGATTTTCCATACAAGCTAGTAGTCATAATTGGCCCAAAGAGATCCATATGGATCAATTGCAAACACCTACTTGTAGAAACATCATTAATGAACTTAAAAGAGGCTCTATATTGTTTACCTTTAGCACATGCATTACAAATTTTGTCTAATGAGAACTTGAGCTTAGGTAGGCCTCTAACTAGATTAAGCGAAACTAATTTTTCCAAAACACTAATGCTAGCATGTCTTAGTTTCCTATGCCACAACCATGCATCATTTTCATTTTGTGCAACTAAGCATGCATGGGATGTATGAATATCATCTGAATGCACCATAAATATATTGCCTATGCGATGACCAATGAGCATTGTTTTATTAGATTTAATGTCAACTATTCTACACTCATTTTTATCAAACATGGCATTACATCCTTTATCACAAAGTTGACTTATGCTCAATAAGTTATATTTTAGACCATTGACATACAAAACATTTTCAATGAGTATGGAATAGTGATTACCTATGGAGTCAATACCTTTAATGTGGCCTTTGGAGTTGTCACCAAATGTTACTACTCCTCCACTTTTTGGCTTTAATTCCATGAATCGACTCTTGTCTCCGGTCATGTGCCTCGAGCATCCACTATCAAGGTACCACAAATTTTGACTTTGTGCTTCGGCCTTGTAGCAATGCTCCCCCCACAAACAAAGAAATTAGGCATTGATTTTTGGTACCCAAATCATTTTGGGTCCATGTGTGTTAGCCCCCAAAACCTTGGTTCCCTTAAGAATCCAAGAAGCAATAGCATTCATGTTATTATAAATAATGAGTTCCTTAGGAACCAACACTCCTAATTCTTTGACTTTTAGATTGCTTAGAAAAATTTCTTTGTTTAGGATGAAAATATTTTCTTTTTACATATTGGGGTTTAGAAGAGTTTCCTTTTTCAAAATTGTTTCTTCCAATAGTAATAGAAGTTTTAAGATTATCCACTTCCTTTGTGCGATAATCTTGAAATTGAAAAGAAGTTTTTCAAGATCAAGGTTTTTTTAAGATCATTAGAAAGATTTATTAAGTACAAAACATTCTTTTCCAATTCTATGTTAATTTTTGAAAGAGACTCATTTTAAATTTCTAAATCGGAAATATTTTTTTGTTTCTCAAAATTGACTCCTTATATGTTTCAACTAACTCATCATATACCTCTTGCAACTCATCATATGCATCATGCACTTCATCAAATGTAAAATCAACACAAGATGAGTTAGAGGTTACCATCGAATCCTCCTCAAGAGCCATGAGGCAAAGGTTGGCCACTTCATGTTCCTCATCCTCGGATGACTTCTCATCACTTCAAGTAGCAAGCTTGGCTTTGAGCTTCTTCTTCTTCTCAAAGCCCTTCTTCTTGAGTTGAGGGCAACCGGAACGTATGTGACCCGGCTTCTTGTTCTCAAAGCAAATGATCGATCCCTTTCTTCTTCTTTGTCTTTGTTCTTGAAGTCCATCTTTCTTTGAAATTTTCTCCCTCGGTTGGACTTCATGAACCGTGAGAATCGTTTGGCTATCATAGTCAACTCCTCAAAGTCTTTCTTCTCAATAGAAGAGCTCTCCTCTTGTAGAGAGACTTTGAGAGCAACTCCTAGATTCTTCTTTTCCACCTCATGCTTCTTTATTCTTCTCTTCCTTGCTTCATGATCTCATGCGTAAGAAGAGACCCAACAAGCTCATCAAGCTTTAAAGTTTTCAAATTCTTTGCTTCAATGATGGTCATCCTCTTACCATTCTAAGACTTTGGGGGAGAGTATAGAAGCTTCCTCACTAGTTTATCTTCGGGAATTACTTCACCGAATCCTTTAAGACCGTTGATGATTATCGAAAACCGGTCAAACATCTTTGAGACGCTCTCATCGGGGTCCATCATGAAATTTTCATAGCTTAAATTTAGCAATCCGATCTTCGTCTCTTCACATCGCTAGTGCCTTCATAAGTCGTCTCCAAAATGCCCCACACTTCTTTCGCGCTTTTCGATAGATGAAACCTTCGAGTAGATATATGGACCAAGTGCACAAAATATGATATGTAGAGCTTTGTCGTTGACTTGCATCTTTTGTCTATCTTCCTCGGTCATCTCCGACTTCACCTTCGGAACTAGTCTTCCTTCATCGGTTCTTTTAACTGGAATGTAAGTACCTTTTTCCACTACATCCCAAGCTATACAATTCGTTGACTTGATAAAGAGACGCGTCCGATTCTTCTAATACGGGTAGTTGTCCCCATTGAAGAAATGTGGTTTAGTGGTTGATTGTGACTCGTAAAGGTTAGAGGTTGAAGTAGATGTCATGGCTTGTCTTTGAAATTGATCACACTCCCCTAGGAACTTCTCTTGTGGTTGTTAATCCTTGCTCTGATACCGATTGTTGAATGGATTGTTGAATCGATTTAAGCCAAGAGGGGGTGAATTGGATTTTTAGAAAGTTTGGTGGTGAAGTGGGAAAATAAAATTTGCAAGACAAGGGATTTAGAGTGGTTCAAGTTCCAAATGAACTCTACATCCACTATCTTAGCTTCACTAAGGATTTTCCAACAACTCCACTAGTTGATCTTCCCCTTTTCTAGGCTTAGAAGGAAACCTTTACACAATGGCCAATTTTTCTACCCAAAAATTGACACAATCCTCACACAAGGTTTACAAAGAAGTTTAAGGCTAATAACTAGTATCTCTCAATACAAGTGTAGCCCTATTACAAGCACTCAACCCAATTGATTCAAATAAAATAAGAAATACAAAGAATCACAATTGGGGTTTACAAGAAAATATGGGAATTTTCCACAAAAGCTTGAATTTGATGTTTGGATGTTTCTCTTAGAATCAATGGTAGTCGTTGGTGCTTTTAGAACTCCCTTTTATACCTTCTCATTGAATTCTAGCCGTTGGGGTTGTTGCCTTCATAATTATAGTCGTTGGGATGCAATCTTCCCACCATAAATGCAGTCTGCAACTACTTGTTCCGAAACGCTTGACCTTGTTTCGAAACAGAACAAAATAGAAATAGCCGTTGGGGTGTAATTAAGAGACCGTACCGAAACGGGCACGATCATTTCGATACGATAAGAGCATGTTTTGAAACGTGCTAAAGCCCGTTTCGAAACATTTTGCCACTGCCAAAACATGTATCGAAACGGCTTAAAAACGTTTCGATACACTCTAACCGCCTCTCAAAAATTAGTTATTTAAATTCCAATGGTCATATTTTGAAACCAAGTTTGAAAATCGTTTCGATACAACCGTATCGAAACGGTTCAAACCGTTCCGTTGTTCTTCATTCTTTTCGAAACATGAAGACCTGTTTCGATACACCCGTATTGAAACGGGAAGGCTAGTTCTGGAACAGTGGTTAACAGATTCAAAACGTTCCGAAACGCCTAAGGTCCGTTCCGAAATAGTGACTCGAAAATCACTATTTTGACTTGGTAAACACTTAGAAAATTTTGAATAATCTTAGGTTTTAACTTGGACAATTTTCTTAGAGACTTAGGGAAGTTTTGAGGACTTAAAAATTAATTTTCTCTTTTTCAAGTTAGGCTACTAATGACATCTAACGACGACCCAATGTCCATATTGTAACAATATCCAAAACGTAATGCTTATTTTATAACTTTTGAAAGTTGAGTAACCAAAATAACATTCTAGGATAGTTTAGTGACAATTTGTGAACTTTACCCTAAAAGAAACGAAAGAAGTAAACGGCACCGTATTGAAACAGAGAAGGAATGTGATAACGTGTACGGCTACGATTCGCACAAATCCTATCGAAGATCAACAGTGGACATGGACGAGTATGAAAGCCTTTGACTGGCAAACTGGTAAACCTTTGTTTCAGAATCCAAACAGATCTCTTTTCAACTCTTCTCTCCTTATCTCAGCTGCTTCGATTTCGCTCTCCAAATCTCCCAAGGTAACGTCGAACCCTAAATATATATATATATGTTCAACTCTCGCCATTGTTCTTTTGAATCTACTTCCTCCCCCCCCCCCCCCCAATTTACAGCTTTTTTTTCTTTTTTTCTTTTTAAAATTCGCGTGCCTTTTCGTTTGATATCTACGATTCTCTTAAACTATAGAAGCGAATATCAGAGGAATTTGATAATTTAGATTTGATTCAGGTAGATCTGTTTTCTGTGTGTTTCTCTATCTAAATCTGTAATTTTAGACGAAAGCTAGGGGGTTTAACTGTTTTATCTGAAATTACTAATTAGGATTGGAGTTATGGTTCCTATAGATGGAATTTCGAGTTGCACAGATCGAAGTTTTTCCTTTCAATGCTGTATTTATCTCATTTTTTGGTTAACCGAATTGTTTGGATCATACATTTTGTTAAAAAAATAATTAGAGTTTCTTACGGTTTTGGATTGATTTTTTTTTAAATGTAGTATATCTTCTGCTGTAATTGAGTGGTTTATTTTATATGACGTGTTTTTTTCTTCTCTAAGCTGTTTTTTGCTTGTAGTTTTGTTTATGATATATATCTCTATGCTTTTTCTCAAGGTACTGAAATGGAGGAATCAAAGACATTGAGAAAACCTGTTTTTACCAAGGTGGACCAACTCCGCCCTGGCACCGGTGGTCACACGCTAACTGTCAAAGTTGTCAGTACAAAAATGGTGTTGCAGAAGGGTCGTTCTGATGGTCCTCAAGTTCGTCAAATGCGAATTGCCGAATGCTTGGTTGGAGACGAGACAGGAATGATTATCTTTACCGCTAGAAATGATCAAGGTATATTCTTTATAATTTCTCCTAATGCAGCTTTGTTTGTGCAATATTTTTACTTTTGTTTTTGCAATAGTTTTCACATCCCATGCATCTTGCTGTCTTGGATTTAATTAGTTTTTGTTTGATTGCATTCTCTCTCTCTTTTCCTTTTAGATGTGTATTGTTGCATTGGTTTCATATGTTAACTTGTAGTCACAAAATTACTGTGTTTGATTTGGTTATATTTTTATTGCCTTGTGCAAGTAAAGTAGTGATTTAGATTTGGTAAAATTGTTTTAGCAGAGTTTATCTGACAAGGGGGTCAAAGTGCTTGGGAAATCTCTGTACTGTATGATCTATTTTAAACTATTCTATGTACTCCAATTTTGTGTAATATGGCACCATATACTGGACCTTCTTTCCCGCTTTTGACATGCATTTTTGCTTCCCCAATGACACCTTGTCCCATCCCCCCTCAATCCCCACTCAATGATTCAACTCGAACACCTAAAACCCTTCTTCTTAGCCCTCTCCATCATCTCTTTTTTCACGAAATGGCCCAAAATTTTGCTCTCAAAACCATCTCCCAGTACCCTAAGTCCTAACACACTTTTCACCATGGGCCCTATCTTCTTCAGTTAAAGGACTGCCCTAGTGGATACCTCAACACATTGTTGCTAAGCGTGTCCTGGATTACTATAAATGCTAGATGAGCCTTTCACTATCTCATTTATTTTGGTCAGGTTTAATGTTCAGATATCATGGCTAATATAAGTCAAAATCCTTTAGGGTTTGCATTCAAACAACCAAAGGGTTTCTTTATCAGTGATGATTCAATTTCTTTTTATATATGCTTCCTTGATCATAACATTCATCGTAATGTGTTGCCAAATAATGAAGGTGACAAAACTTGTTTTATTTGTTTACAGTGTTAACCACTAACAGTACGTCTTGTTTTCTGTAGTGGACTTAATGAAAGAGGGCGCTACTGTAACTTTTCGCAATGCAAAAATTGACATGTTTAAGGGATCAATGAGGCTTGCTGTGGACAAGTGGGGTCGAATTGAGGTCGCCGAACCAGCTAGTTTTTCAGTGAAGGAAGATAATAATCTGTCACTGATTGAATACGAACTGGTTAATGTTGTTGAAGAGTGACCTTGGTGGACACTTTCTGGATGGTGTTTTCTTTGCTTCTATATCGCGACTCAAGAATAAAATCAATGCCAGCAAACATGTTATTCCAAACTACACGACATCTCTTCAGCAAAGAGGCTCGGGGAAGTTCAGTTTTAGGAAGAAGAAATCTGGAAGCTAGTGTAAGTACTCGAAGTTGCTTGTTGTCTTTGCACCAAAACCAGCAGGAAGCTTTTTGGTTGGATGTGTGGCGATGGCTGTAAATTTTAGAGTTAAAATCATCTAGCTTTTGGAACTTGCTTTCATATGTTTTATTTGCTTCTTTTTTTTCTAGGCTGCAACTGTTTTGGCTTCTATATTATACTGGGGAAGTTTAATATGATGAAATGTATGGCTGCATGCTTCGACTCTTTCTATCCCTTGCTTGTCTAATTATGATTTTCAGCTCTCTAGGTTTACGAAAACCGACAAGTCAGTCCTTTAGTTTGTCAGAATTCGATGCTCGTACTCTTGAAAAAACAAGTTTAACTATTTTTAATCTTGATGATCTGATTTAAGATGGGAAAAGGATTATGTTATGGTATAAGCAAATGTGTTGCTTTAAACGGATTGTACTCTCTATTTTGTTGACACCAATCCTTAAAGTATTATTTCTTTCAGCAATCAGTTGTTAGGATCTTGTTTAAAACACGTCTAAAAAACTTACTATTTCATACAACCAATGTGGGATTCATGGGTCGTAACTGCTCTCTAGGCTGCATTGTTAGGCCCAAGATACATGGGACTAAACTGAAACCTGGTGCTGCCTTATACCTTGTCAAAATCAGCCAGACTGACTGTATATATATATATATATATATATATATATGGTTAGGATCTACTTACACAATTTAAACGTTTCTAAGTTTTACACGTTTTAGATGTGAGAAATGAATGTTTAAGATTAATTCCTTACTTTTTTAAACCGATAATCTTTACATATTCTACTGTTAATATCAGTCATTTGTTTCACTCATTTAACAATTAAAAAAACTTGTAAAATTCAAAAACTTTTATACTATGTAAATGGATTTAATCCCATATATATAAGAGGTACGATTTACTTACACATAAAATTATTTAATTTTGTCAACAATTTCTAGAGCAAGTGATAAAAGCTCTCAAACACTTTCTCCTTTTCCTTAATTTGTGGGTTCAATACCTATTAGGAGCAAATTTCCCCTCTTCCTCTTTCTCGGTAAAAATTGTCCAAAATTTTTTTTTGCACCAATTCAGAGTTGTTGGATTAAATAAGTTTAACAGTTAAGATTAAAACCTTTTAATAGAAAATAATCAATTTTTCAATAATCCTTTTTATTTTCCTATTGTTAATCTTATCAATTTTTACTTATCCAATAACTTTAAAACTAAAAAAATACATTGTAAATTGACCTTATCTTCTCTTTCTACCTGGTAACTACGGAAATAACCTCATGAAAGCAGTTCTTTCAGAGACACAATATTGAAGATAAAGATACTGGAGGCCTACACAGTTTTGTGAAACAAATCTCTATCAAGAGCTATAGTGCCATGAACAATAATTGTATCAACGTGATCGAACTACAAAACTTATTGATTAAGAGCCGAACTTAATCTTATCAACCTATCAATAGCTATTATTAGGTCTAACATTATCTCATCAATAATAATACTAGGGTTATATCTACTAGAGAATTGAAGAGAACTAAAAGAAAGACTCCTCTCCTATCTCATTCTCCTCTTTTCACTATCAGATTGTAGCTCTTTATCTAAATTTACCGAAATAAATCTTCTGAAAAATCATCATCATTAATACTTATTTTCCTTGCCTGAAGTCTTACAATTTTAGACATTAACAATCTCTAATTAATTATAAAATCTTTTAAATAACAAAAGTCCAATTTTTTTTTAGTAGAACAAAAGTCCAAAACTAAATTAAATACACAGAGTTCTACTTAATTCATATCATTAAAAAACTGTCCTATAAACTTAATTAGTATTCGATCGCAACTTTCATCACACTTTTTACGCAAATTTATACAATTAACAAACCTAACTAAAAAAATTATAAATAAAAAACTACAATATTTTCATTTTTCTTTAAAATTTTGTAAGAATCTAATGGTAACTTTTCAAAAAATTTGGGGTTAGATATGGAGGACCAAATTTCGATTCGATTCGAAAATTGTTTATTTTCAATTTAAAATTATTCGGCTAAACTCAAATTAGTGGTTCGGGTACTAAATCATTTTTTGTTTTTAGCTAAGTAGTTTTATTGTTTTGTTATTTGATTATTGATTTTCTTATTTCTCCAATTCTTCCTTTGAAGTATGTTTTTACCAAATTTGAGCTACATGCTCCTAAACAGCGCTAGAATACCTATTTACCTTCAATTTTTCTTTTAAAAATATAATTTAATTTATGAACTTTGCATTTTATTCAATTTAGTCCTCCAGCTACTACTCTTTGCAAATTCTTTCTTATCATCAATTCATTGACTACTATATACTCGCGTCAATACTTTATCCTCAAAACCCCTTCTATAAAAATAAAATTATAAATATACTATATAATATTAGATGATATTTTATTTATTAAATAATATTACAAATCTTACTTACACGTGTGAATATGTGTGCGTGTACAAAATTTTAAGGACTATCATAAAAATTAAGAAAATTGAGGGTAAATGTGTAAACTTTGAAAAATTCAGGGTGGGCACGAGCCCACCCTACATTATACGTGGATCTGCCATTGGATTCAAATTTCATAAATTCAACTTGACTTGAAAAAAGTTCAAATAAAGTTTGAATTATAAAATAATACTCGTCAATTCAATTACCTTAAATATTTTTCACTCGATTCGATCCAATACTCGCCCTAGATCGAAAGCCCCTCATGTCCTCAAATAATTGTGCCACTCTACATCAATGTGTGTATTATGTATATATGTATAAATGAGCGTAGGGAAGGAAAGCTTTCAGCACCAGCTTTGTGTGTGAATAGATGTGGGAATCCATTATCGTTTGATGGATGATCCAATGTGAGAGGAGAGGGCCACTCACATGGCTGATAACCAATTATTTCTGTATATTGAATCAAAAATGAGGGAAACAGGAAAAAAAATCGAACATGATCGTAATATTGTCGGTCGATGCCCTAAATTAACATAAATTTAATGTAGACATGGAGATATTGACATTTGATATCCATATGCTATGGTACAACGTTGATAGACGTATCAAAGAAAAAAGAAAGAAGAAACGTTGATAGGGCTTGGCTACATTTGTCAATATCTAAGATCCCTTGGGATTTTTATTTAACAAATAGAGATGTATTTATATCTCATACTCGGGATTTGAACTCATACAAAATGAAATAATATTAGCACTTTTAGCCACTAGATCAATGGATTTTTTTGGTTGCCTTCTCGGTTCTCATGGGTTTGTCTTGACTAATTCGGTCCGACTCGCATCGCACACCTAGCTTTGGTGGTTGAGTCTCCCACTAAGAATTTTCTACATACACAAGACCTCAAATGTGAGACCTACTTAAGCAATACCAAGTTACCTACCCTTTGAACCAACCCGTTGGTTAGGCCAATAGATATTTTTAATCTATAGTTGTGTAGAGTTTTGCTTTTTATTTATTTCTAATTAATAAAACCTTCAATAGATTAGTATCATGTGTTAAAAATGTATCATCCAACTTTTTTAATCTTTTAATTGGCCGAGTAATTAAGAATGTTTATATGTTTCTCAGCTTGTGTGGTTCGAATCTCAATATTTACATTACAAATGTAAATATCACTCTATTGTATAAAAAATATGGAGACCACATCAAATATTTTTTTCTAAAATTCGAATTTGTGTTCTTGTATTGAAACCATTACCACCCAACAAACAGCTTTATTAGTAAAAAAAAATAATTTACAGTATCTCACTTTCATAGGGGCATATAATAAAAGCTTATTGCCTCAATTCTCACCAACTCCTTGCACGTTTAGAAACATTCAGATTCCCATTTTGAGGGGCCAGAGCTGCACTTCTTGGTAATTAAAGGAAGAATGGCAAAGCAATTGGCCAACATCTCTTTATGGATCATCATGGATGATATGAACATATATGCATTCTTAGTCCTACATTGTGAAAATGGAGATCAATTATACATGTGTCACGCCTGAGATCTCACATCGAAAAAAAGAGAGGTCTTGAGATATAAATGTGATGGCACTATACATTCTATTATATATGTTTTTTGGGAAGAATGTAATAACTCTATGACTAGTGGTATCAGAGTGATATTTTTACTACTCAAATAATTATTTTTTCATACTTTTACTCGAAATCGTATTCTGGATACATCATCAGTGACTAGATTAACATCACTACCGTATGTGAGCAATGCAAAACATGTTGAGTGCATGGAAAGAAACAAATTATGCAATTATGAATATGAAAATTGTGGGATCGGATCCAAAACCAATTTTCTTGGTTGATAGAATCTTTTCTAAATTCAGCGTTTTAATTATTTTAACAAACACAGCCAGTTTTTGTCTGTAAAGAATGGCAGTTCATATGAGAGCACGTGAAATCCACGAAAACGTTGTTTATTAATTATTAATCGCAATTAAAGATGTTCTTTTTACTTTGTTAATCTTTTAACAACATTCATCTTTTTACACAATCCCTCAACAACAACAAAAAATCTTTTTACACAAACACCAAAACAGAACATGAGTCGCCCATGGTGTCTGAGAATCTGCACTTGAATGTCTTTTCTTTTCTTTTTATTTGTGGGTCTGGCTTCGAACTTATAACAAGTGTGCTCAACTACTCATTTCATGTTCCCTGCACTTGGTTTGCAAGCATAAAATGTGGTCCATTAATTCAATTTAGAATTAGAGTTTTGAAAAACAAAATAACAATATTGTAATAATAATAACAATAAAATATTTATAAAAAAAAACTCCACGTTCCACCAATTGAAAGTGGTGCTGACGATATGATTACATGAAAATGGATGATGATATTGATGGAGTTTGAAAGCAGGAACCAGCTCCCTCTTTTTTCCTTTTCCTTTTCCTTTTTATTTTATTTTCCTTTTTAAACTGTCCACTTGTCGGCTGATGGTTGCCCTTTTTCTATTGGTAAATGAAATTTGAATTTTTTAGTAGTCTAAATATGATTACAAGGTAGTACTTGTCTGTACATATTTTTAATTTTTTGATAAAATACATACACTTTATAGATAGAACGGTTGAACTCGGGTCTCCTAAGATGAACATCATCCGATTTTTTACCATAACCACTTGCTAGGTTTTAAATTTGGAATTTCTAATAAACCAAAAGACGAAGTAGAAAATGTTTGAGATATTAATCAATTAATCAATTACAATAGTGAAAAGTAATTGTTTTTGTAATAAGGCCACCATAACATTGGGACATTTCCTTTGGACTCATTTGGGAATTTAGTTGTTTATGGCAAAAGTGTTGCTTTAAACGTATTGTACTCTCTACGCTGCATTGTTAGGCCCAAGACAAATGGGACTAAACTCAAACATGGTGCTGTCTAGGACTGCCTCTCATATGTAATGTTAATCTACTACTCATTATCAAAGTGGGTTGATTAGAAGATCAAGATCAAACCAAATTAAGGCTAATTTTTAAGGTTTTGTCCAACCTTTCATCACCAATTAACTCCTTGTTCATGGTAAGAATGAAATGATGGTGACTTTTGGTCGTTCACCCTTTTTAATTTGGGTGAAAAGTCTCGGTCTTAGATGATTATAAGCTGAAAAAGATGATGAATAATATCATAAAACTCTGGAAAAAAAAAAAAGACTTCTCCCAGTTTACCCGTTGTGAGTATTTATATGTCCTAACTGGTGTTCGTCGTAGGTTTGATAGGTAAAAACAATTATAGGGGTAGATATGTCTATCAGGCAGTATAGTCGGCTGGTAAGCTCAGTGGATTATGATAGCGATAGATTTTAACTTACATACAACAATTACATCAAAGATCCTTCTAGAGGCTCCAGAGCCCTACATGCAGACTACAAGGACGTAGCCAGGGACAGATGGATTAAGGGGGTGGGAGGGGCCATGCTCTCCGACCCCCAGAATTTTTTTTACCTTTATTACATATAATTTTTTTTATAAATGGATTAAGTATATATTTGTCCCCTTATTTTTTAAATATTTATGTTGGCCTCTCAACCCTCAATTCTGACTCTGCTCTTGATTGTAGCGGAAGTATAATGACAGAAAATTAGTTAAAAAAAACCCGAAGATGGATGTGCAACACTAATAAACAAGACAAATCACTTAATAATTATTGAATTACAACCTTCGGCTGTCTTGAAAAATCCAAATCCTTCAAATCATCCAAGTCGTTCTCGCCTCTTGGTGCATGCATCAATGTGTGTACATATATAATGAGCGTAGGAATGGAAGCTTTCATCACCAGCTTTGTGTGTGCATAAATGTGGGAATCCATTATCATTGTATTGATAATCCAATGTGCGAGGAGAGGACCACTCACATGGCTCATAACCAACTCTTCTCTATATCGAATTCGAATCGGAAATGGGGAAAACAGGAAATTTTTTTTTGAAAAGAAACAAGGGTAAAGAAGGTTGTAATAATGTCGGTCGATGCCCTAAATTAACATAAATTTAATGTAGACATGAAGATATTGGTATTTGATACCCATATGCTATGATTAGGGGTGTTCAAATTTGGGTACTCGAGAATTTGGTTATTCGAAATTTCGAGTACCAAAAAAATTTGGATAGTGAAATTTCGGCCCGTTACTCGGGTCATACAAATTGGGTACCCGCAAATCAGGTACCTGGTTTACTTTTTTATATATTTTTTAATCTATTTTTTTAAAGAAAAAATACATAGGAAACATATAAAATTTTAAGATATATATTTCAAACACAAAAATATTGATTTTGGATTAATTTTAAGAGAGAAATATTTGGATATATATATATATATATATGTGTGTGTGTATGTATATATATATATATTAAAGTTTATCGATGAAAAAAGGTATTAAAAATATTAATCTCGAACATGATTTTTCTTTCGAATCTCATATTGACAAATTAATATAATTGTTTTTTGAAAATTTTAAAATTTAAAAGTATATAATACAAGTATAAAAAAATAGAGATTTAAAATTAATTGTAGGGGAAAATTGTAAGAAACATAAAATAAAAAGAGAATTTAAAATTTAAACTATATAATTTTTAAAATTACCGGGTCGGGTCGGGTACCCAATTATAAAAAATTTAGACCCTAACTCGACCCGACTACTTGAAAAAAATATGGGTCGAATACTCGGCCAGAAAAATTCAAATATTTTCAAATAAATACTCGATAATTTTTAACTGGGTAAACAAGTCGACGGGTCGGATATTTTTAAACACCCTGATACAACGTTGATAGATGTATCAAAGAAAAGGAAAGAAGAAACGTTGATAGAGTTTGGATACCCAAAGTATCACAACATTTGTCAATGTCCAAGATCCCTTGGGATATTTTGTCTATAATTGTGTAGATTTGCTTTTTATTTATTTTCTATTAATAAAGATTTTAATTAAATTAGTGTCATCTCTTAATCGAATGATTCAGTTAGGAAATGATTAAAAATAAAAATAATTAATGGTTAATTATTTCATACATAGGAGGAGAAAACAAAATGTTTCCACAAACGCTTTAATTTTAGGGTTTAAGGTTAGATTTTAGGGTTTGGAGGTTTAAGTTTAGTAGTTTAGAATTATGGGTTATGCTTAGAATTTAGGGTTTGGGGGTTAAAATTTAGGGTTTATAAGGATAAATTTAAATCCATAACTATATTAGCATAAACTTTAAACCATAACATCTAAACCCTAAATTCTAACCATAAACTCTAAAACTAAGGCGCTTGTGAAAACATTTCTGTGTATTGAATATAAATCCAATAATTAATACCATTATATTAGTGTTTTCTAATATTTTTATGTAATCTTTTAAGTTAACTTAAAATAAAGTGAAAGAAAAAGAGAGGAAAGAAAAAGTATAAAATGAAAAATATAGCTTGTCGTAATAAATTAAATTATTTTGACTTCTTTTCTAATTTTCAATATTCTTTATTCTTTTTTGTAAAGTATATAGGATAATAATCTGGCATAACTTTCATAATTGAGAGGCATTTGCTTACGCAAAAGAGAGAAAAAAAAAGAAGGAAAAAGAACATAAGAATGTAAAATAAAATAAAGACTAGAAGGAAACTAAAGCATAAAGATAAGTTCTTTACTTTTTAAAGTAAATATTTAATTTGAAATCATATTTAATCAAATTATCATAGTTTTATATCTATCTATCTTTTAGATCTATTTTAATTCAAGTTTAACATGATTTTGTTATAAAAAATATGTAATTTGTTTGTTTCATCTATAATAATATTTAATTTCTGACTAAATTTATTCTCATCAATTAACCAAACATTAACTCAGTAATGCCAATTTAGTTATGAAAATACGTAAAAATTAGTTTGTACAATATAACTATCTCTAATAAATTTCATTAATATACAAATTATTTTTTCTCACAGAATGAGTGTGATGAAATTCTTCTGCATGGAAGTTTTTTTTTTGGATAAATTTTAATTCTAATCTTAGTCTAACCTAGAGGAGAGGAAAATGGGAGACTCTAGAGGTGATAAACAGGTCATTCGGTTCGATTCCAGTTTAGGTCATTTCGGGTCTGATTACATTCGGTTTAAGTTCGGTTCGAGTCTGGTTCAGATTTAGTTCGGGTCTATGGTAATTTCGGTTCGTGTATCGGGTTAGGACGTCGGATCGGTTGATTGTCCGTTCGGTTGACTTTCGGTTCGTTTGATTTCGGGTCGGGTCAATATCGTGTTAATAGGAGATCGATCGATTTCAGTCAGGTTTTCAGGTCGAGTTAGGTTTTTCCACCCTATATATGACTTTATATATCATGTATAATTGACTTTTTAGTGAGTTGTATGACAATTCGCATCTTATCTTTAATTATTTTTTTAATATTTTTTTTATTTCGGGTTGCCTTCAGTTCGGATTACTTCCGGTTCGGGTCCATTCAATTCGGGTCTATTTTTGGTTCAACTGAAATTCGGTTGGATTTATTTCGGGTTTCAGATCAAATTTGGGTCATCATGCTCGGGTCGATTTCGGTTCTCGGGTATCGGGTCAAGTTTGCCAGGTCTAGTCTAGGGGAAAAGAAGGGGTGTTCCTAGTGGGTCTAGAACCCATGACCTAAAGGAATATGAGAGAACAAAGATGAATAGCTTGATCAACGAAAAAATTTTGCTTGCTCAAATATTTAGAAAGCTAAACTTATAATTTTATAAGATTAATAATTATAAATAGGGATGATAAATGGAAATCTAATAACTGTTAAAAAGAATTGTGAGCTAGTTATTATCATTTCTATATCATGATAATTATATCTTTTTAGTGCAATTAAGATATGTTTTATATCCGTTTTACAATCAATTTATATCAATATAATCATAAAAAAATCTATAATATTGTCGGTGGATGTCTTAATTAACATAAATTTATTACAGACGTGATGATACTGATATCTGGTATCTACAAATGTGTTATTACACAACGTTGATGGATGTTCCAACAAAAATTGTTGTCAAAATTGACTGCGAGTTACTGTTATGGTGGATTGAACGTGTTTTTAGTGAAGATAATACAGTGGCCGACTGTTTGACCGCGATGGCTCGACGGAACCGCGGTGTTTCTTACCTCACCGTCGCAAACTGTCTCGGAGATTGTGCAGCTGCAACTGAATCTGGCAATGTTTCCATCTTATGTTCTGTTTTAATTAAAAAAAACATGTTTGGTGTTGTTAATGCATCTTTGCCTTTTGAAAAATGCATTACGAGGATGTTGGATTGTTGGTGAGGATCGTGTTTGGTTTTTGTGCGCCACTTCATACACTCATATCTTAAAAGATTTATTGATTGAATATTGAGTAATTTATTTGACCATAAAGATGGATCATCCAACTTTCCCATCACAAACTATAGTTTACACAGAAAATTAAATTAGTTTATTCCCAAATCATAAATAATGATTGACATTATGGATGGACGCATGATTTTATGTTAAGGACAAATCTTTAAAATTTTAGGAAGAGTGAACTTATAAAATTTAAGGGGTCAAAAATTAATTTTCAATAAAAAATATATAAAAATTTAAATTATATATGAATTTTAAATTTTCAGAGGGCGACTACCCCACCAGCTCTTCTCGGTCTATCTCTAATTGACACCCATGGTACTTATCCAAAAGATATAATTGTAGGTATATCAAAGCCAAAAAAGACTATACAATTTTTTATTGATTGGTCCATATGTAGATCCATCCAATTATATATATATATATATATATAGTGTGTGTGTGTGTGTTAAATTAGGGTGTTAATCAAGTCACATCAAATATATTTGAGATTAATCATTATCAGACGTTCTAAAATTCGAACTTAAATCCTTGTATTGAAACAGCTCCCACCCAACAAACAGCTCATTGGTAAATAAACTAATTTACAGTTTCCGTCTTTATTGGGCATATACATGATTACCAAGAACGTATTAAAGCTTATTGCCTCAATTCTCACCAACTCTTTGCACGTTTAGAAACGTTCAGATTCCCAATTTGAGTGGCCAGAGCTGCACTTGTTGGAAATTAAAGGGAAAAAAGCAAAGCAATTGGCCAACATCTCTTTATGGATCATCATAGACTATATGAACATATATGTATATATGTATTCTTGGTCCTACATTGTGAAAATGGAAAGCAATGATACATGCATGACGTTTCGTCGAAATATTTACATTAGGATGAAAAATCTTGACATCGAATTAAATACGATATACATCCGATACAGATATTTCATACTTCTGCTCGAATTTGTATTTCAGATACTTCATCAGTGACTAGATTAACATCGCAGGATTTTATGTTAAGGGGGCGAACTTATAAAATTTGAGAATGGGAGAAAATAGTTTTTCAATAAAAAATTTCTAAAATTTTTTAATCATATATGAATTTTAAATTTTTAGAAGGACTCCAACCCCATCCAGCTCCCCTCTAGGTTCATCCCATTGACATCACTATCCTATGTGACGAATGCAAATCATGCTGAGTTCCATGACAAGAAACAAATGAGGGAATTATGAATATGAAAATTGTGGATCAAATCAAAAACCCTTTTTTATTGTTTGATAGAATATTTTTCTAAATTCAGCGTTTTAATTCTTTAACTTAGGATAACAAACACAGCCAGATTTCTTTGTAAAGAATGGCAGTGCATGTGAGGTCACGTGAAGGGATTAAGAAACTGATTATGGAAACTTTGACAGTGGAATTCCATTAATCACTCAACCCAACTAGATATTTTTTTACTTTATTTTCAATTATTATTTACTATTATTCTTCTCCCAATAGGCCAATCCAGGAAATACAAAAAAGAATTTAAGTTTGAATCCAAGTGGCTCCTTGAAGAGGATTGCTAAAAAACAGTTAGGAAAGGGTGGAACCCAATATCCAGTGAGCGCTAGTTCTACCATTTTGGCCGAAAGATAAAGAGAACAAGATTATCTCTTATCAAATGAAGCAAAATCAAGTTCCGCACGAGAGCCCAGAAAAAAGAAATGTTTTGGACCAGTTAAAATCTTTCCAAGATAAAAGACTAGATGAAGGCAAACTACGTGAATTTGAATCCATTAAGAAGAAACTTGATAAGGAATGGGAAAGCGAGGAGAGGTACTGGCACCAACGCTCTAGAATCAACTGGCTCACACTGGGGGACAAAAACACAAAATTTTTTCATGCTTCGACTCTACAACATAGAAGATTGAACTCGATCTGTAGGCTCAAAACAGACACAGGGGAGTGGCTGGAGGAACCAAAGGAAATTGTAGATTTTCTAACTACCCATTTCAAGAAAACTTTTGTCAAGGACAATTCTATCGATGTAAGACCCCTTGAGGGATTCATCCCGACCCTGTTCAATAGGGAGATGAATGAACGTCTTTGCTGTGACCCTTCTGAGGAGGACATTAAGAAAGTAGTTTTTAGTATGGGTGCTTCAAAAGCTTCAGGTTCGGATGGCTTTTCAGGTTTTTTTACCATAGTTTTTGGGATACTATTAAAGATGATCTCTCTGCCACGATCTTCTCCTTCTTTCAAACCGGCTACCTGGACTATTGACTGAATGAGACCAACATAGTGTTGATCCCGAAGAGGGCAAATCCTTGCGAAGTCTCTCACTTTAGGCCCATCAGCCTTTGTAATTTCTCCCTTAAGGTTATCACAAAAATTCTTGCCTCCAGGCTCAAACTTATCCTTCCGGACCTCGTCTCCACTACCCAATCAACTTTCGTGCAAGGTAGGGCTATTCAGGACAATATCATTCTTTCCAACGAAGCCTTCCACTTCATCAAGAGAGCAAAGAAGGGGAAGAAAGGTATCATGGCACTTAAGATCGATCTTGAGAAAGCTTATGACAAGGTTGAATAAGACATTGGAATTTGTTATGGTTCGAATGGGTTTTCTGAGTGGTGGGTCAAGCGAGTCATGAAGTGTGTTTCATCCCTGGTTTTCTCCCTAGTGGTCAATGGTGAGAAACTTGAAGGTTTCAAACCACATCGAGGCCTAAGATAGGGAGATCCCCTGTCGCCCTTCCTATTCACCTTTATCTCCAATGTATTCTCATGGATTATCCAAAAAGAACTAGATTGCTCCCGTGTGAAAGGCATCAAAATTAAAAGGAGATGTCCGACTCTGAGCCACCTTATGTTCACAAATGATTGCCTTTTTTTCTCGACTGCAAACCAACAGAACTGTGAAGCGACTATTAAATTGTTGAATCTCTTCTAAACGACTACGAGACAAATAGTCAATTTCAGCAAGTCTTCAGTTTTCTTCTCACCCAACCTTAGCCCCACCATGAAAGCTCATCTTTCAAACATCCTCGATTTTCCAGCCATGGAAGAGGGCAACACTTCTCTGGGGTTACCTTCAATATGGGAAGAAGCAAGGAACATGCTCTCAATTTATTAAGGAAAGAGTTCAAGCTAAACTCAAGGGTTGGAAGGCAAAATTCCTAAACCAAGCGGGGAAGAAGATCCTTATCAAAGCAGTGGTTCAAGCAATTCCTTCTTTTGCTATGCAGTGCTTCCTTCTTCCTGTCACTTACTGTGATGAGCTCTGCTCCCTGATGGCAAGATTCTAGTGGAATAATTGCAATAATAAAGAGAAGGAAATACACTAGATCAACTGGAAAGATCTTTGCCAACCAAAAAGCAAAGGGAGTCTTGGCTTCAGAGATCTTAGAACTTTCAACCGAGCTCTTGTCGCAAAAGTGGCTTGGAGGATCTTGAAACATCCCGAATCTATGCTAGCTAGAACCCTTCGAGGTATTTACTTTCCTGACGACAATGTGCTTGATGCTCCACAAAGTGCCAACCCCTCGTGGGCATGGATCGGAATCAGTGAGAGAATTAAGATTATAAAGTGAGATAGCCTTTGAAGTGTGAGCAACGGTAAAAGCATCTCAATTTGGGATGATAAATGGATTTCGAAGCTTCGAAGTTTCACTATTCCCCAGAATTACCAGACTTCACAGAGCCTATTTACCGTGGCTAGTCTGATGAACCATGATCTCAGATCTTGGGACCGAGCAAAACTCGAGTCTTTTTTTAATGAAGAGGTTGTGAATGATATTCTTCTGATTCTAATTGGAGGTCCTAAGGTTAATGATTCCCTCATTTGGGCAGGCTCGAAAGATGGCTCATACTGTGCTAAATCAGGGTACAGGTTCATCGAAGAAATGACGACCCGTGAGGCTAAACCCTAATCTAGTAATCATCATGCCTACAACAAACCCTTCTGGACTTCTATCTGGAGCTTAAAAGTCCCCACAAAAATCTGATCCTTCCTTTGAAAACTCACTCATAATATTGTCCCTACCAAAGGAGCCCTTGCTGCGAGGTTTCATGGTGCTTTCCGGGGGTCGGTTTGCTGTCCAAGATGTGAAGAAAGGAGGGAGTCGGCCGAACACATCCTCTTCTTCTGCCTTTTTTCCAAAGTAGTTTGGAGAGCCTCGGGTTTCAGCTACACACCAGAAATGATAGGTTTCCCGGGTTTCTCGAAATGGTGGCAATCGGTTCTTACCTTCCACAACAAGGCAGGTATTGATGATGGTGGAGCACTCATCGCCTTTCTACTTTGGGCTTTATGGAAATCACGGAACAAGTTCCTGTTTGAGGGATGGATTGACTCCCCTTGGGAGGTCTGGTTACGAGCTGAAAGAGCCTAACTCAAATTCCTACAGTTGGCCCCCAAATCACCTGTGAAGGCTACTCCTCACTCAGTGGATCCACAAAGATGGGTCGCTCCACCAGAGGGTATTATCAAAGTTAATTGTGATGCATCATTTGAAGGCATTTCAGGAAAAGCCACGGTGGCCGCTATTGCCTGGGATTACGAGGGTATTGTTATCCTTTGGGATTCAACCCCTCTTTTCGCCTCATCTGTCCAAGCTGCAGAAACGGCTGCGCTCGGTTCGGTTTATCACTTGCCTACAAAGCTAGACTTACCAAAGTCATCATGGAATCGGATTGTAAGCCAGTCATCGAGAGACTCAATGCTGGATACTCCTCCGACTGGACCTCCTCCGCTATTGAGGAAGACATCCGCTTGCTGACAAGGGGATTTTCTTCTGTCAGTTTTTCCTTTGTGCCACGAAGTTGTAACCTTGATGCCGATTAGATTGCTAAGTCCGGTCTTAGAGCTCAAGATTTCTCTTATGTTCCTCTACTTTACTTGTAAACTTTTGTTCCGGTTATATGAAATTTCCTTTGATCAATTTTTTTTACCATACCCATCTTTCTTTTTGGGTAAACAAAACAATTGGTCACTAAACTAATTCTGCTTTCATGTTTCGATCACCAAATGATTATTTTTGGCAAAATAGTCACAAACATTATTTTTTTTTCCTGTTTAGGTCACCAATCTATTGTTTCTTTCCGGTTTTGGTCATCAAACTATTGGTTTTTCCGTGAGTTTTTTAACGACAAGTGACCAAAATAGAAAAAAGCGTAATGTTAGTGATGATTTTATCAAAAATTAATTTGATGACCAAATTGGACAAGCATAAATAATTTAGTGAGCAATAGTGTTATTTACCCATATTTTAGATTTTATGCTTAGAATCTTTTACTATGTTTTTAGATAAGAGAATATCAGCTTTAGCACTAAATCCAACAACATCCCGTACAGGGAAAACGTTGTTTCTTTATTACTCCATTAATCGCAATTAAAGATATTCTATTTACTTTGTTTAATCTTTCTTTAATTAAACGACAGTGGACAGCTGAGGTATCTCCGCAACATTGTACTCGATAGTCGATATACTTTTTTAAGGTTTAATAGTTAAAAAAAAAAATTCAAACTAGCTCATCCCCTTGTGTCCTGGTGGCAAAGGTTGATGTTGATCATCTTTTGGGACCCGGGTTCGAGCACCAGTAATACCATGTTGTGTGTGCCGTCTTTGAAAAGACTAAGAAAGTTGAATATATGCTACTCTTGTATCACACCAGCATATTCAAAAAAAAAATCAAAATATACACTTTTTTTTCAGGTAGATACTTAAATTATTTTTTAATTTAAATGTGTTTAATATTTTCACCATTATTATTTTAGGTGTCTAATTGTTAACGATTATTTAAAAAAACTCATTTAACAAATCAAAATATAACACGGGACTTTGATTATAATTTTTTTATTTTTTATTTCTTTGAACTTAATTTTAAAAAATTGACTATTTTTTTTTAAATTTACAAAATAACGCCCAAATCTCTTGATCCCTAAATTTTGTCACTGTTGTCGTCGTTCATCACGCTCCCAAAGACAGAATGTAGCCTCAACCTCTCGTCACAAGACCCACACGCCGTTCGTCGTTTGTCGTCCATTGTTTTTTTTATTCTCGTCATTCGATTTTGTTTTGACGTTAGGCACGTAGACCGTCAACTTACAGTGACAGGAGGATGAAGAAAATGATCGTGGAGTCTAGCGACGGAAGTGGTGAGAACGCCATCGATGGTTAACATCGACTGGAATTACGATTTAGGACTTAAGAATTTGGTGATTTGGGACCTATTTTGAGATTTTTTGAAAATTTAAAGATATTTTAAAAATATGTTGATCATCCCACGTGTCATGTTTTTATTGACTAAGAAACTTTTTAAATAGTTGTTAACGATAAAATATCTAATGTTAATGGTAAAAATATACGTTAAACACCTACTTGAATCTAAAAATATTTTAGACATGTATCTAAAAAAATAATTATGTATTTTTTTACTATTAATCCGTTTTTAAACGACAGCTGTAATTTCTTTTCTTTTTTACTATATTTTGGGCATTTCAAACATAAAACCCAGTAAATAATAAACAATGAATGCAGTTCTTTCTATTCTTTCTATGTACCCGAAATATATTTTTCAAAAAAATATTATGATATGATTATATGATAATATGTATTATTTACTGTTAATATGTTGAAAACGTATATATTTTATATAGTTTACGTTATCAAATTTTGGTCACCTAAAAGGAATAATATCAAGTTTTATCTAATATACATTTAACTTAATATCGTGTTAGTAATATTTACTTATCTGTTTCTAATTTATTTGTAAGTTAGATTAAGCACGCGGTGTACTGCAGAATTCTAGCAGGTAGAGTATTGATTGAGAGTCGAACAACTTGCATCTATTTACACAAACATAAAGACAATTCTGAAAGACTAAAATTAAAAACAGAACATGAATCTCCCACGGTGTCTGAAAATCTGCACTCGAATGTCTTTTTTTATTATTTGTGGGTCTTGGCTTCGAACTTATAACACTGTGCTTAACTACTCATTTCATGTTCCCCACACATGGTTTGCAAACATAAAAATGTGGTCCATTAATTCAACTTAAAAAAGTGGGGTTTTAATAATATATACTCCCTCTGTCCCACTAAAATTGTCACATATTGACTTTTTTGGGTCAAACTTTTTCAACTTTGACCTCTTATAATTTAAAATTTATTATTGATAAAAATATGAAAAAATATATTTTAAAAACTTTGAATCAACTAGTTTTTAAATATATTTTTTATAATTTTTAATTAATTAAAATATTTAAATAAATTATAGTCAAAGTTGAAAATTTTTGACCAAAAAAAGTCAACATGTGACAGTTTTAGTGGGACGGAGGGAGTATATTTTTAAATAATAACAAATTAAAAAAATATCCACGTTCCAGCTATTGAAAGTGGTGCTGACGATATGATTACATGAGAAATGGATGAAGTTTGAAAGCATGAGCCAGCTCCCTCTTCTTCTTCTTTTTTCTTCTTTTTTTAACTTATCCACTTGTCCGCCGATGATTGCCCTTTTTCTCTTGGTATGTGAAAATTTGGAATTTCAAAAAACCGCAAGACAAAGTAGAAAATGTTTGAGATGTTACTAAATAGAGTAATTTAGCCCTCAACGTTTCATTTTGGGTCAAAATATCTCTTCCGCGAATAAAAATTATTAGTCAACCGACAATTAATAATTTGACAGAATGACACGTTAGAAGAAAAAATATTTTATATTTTATACAATTTTTTAAAATTATTTTTTGACTAATGTGTCATTTTGTAAGTCAGTATATTTGCCTATATGACACTGCTATCGCGGTGTGCACTGTCATGTAGGTTCGCAACGTCATTTCAAACAATTTACCATTGGTTGACTAACAACTTTCATCCGCAGAAGGATCATTTTGACCCAATATAAAACGTTAAAAGTAAAAATACTTTAAAGATATTAAAAACTAAAATAATAATTCAAACAAACGTCAGAGACATTTTTTGGCATTATGTCTTCTTAAATTAACCGATTACAATAGTGGAAAGTATAGTGTTTTTTTTTGTAATAAGGCCACCATAACATTGGGACAATTTCTTTGGACTCGTTTGGGAATTTACTAGTTTATAGCATAATTAAAAGAAATAAATAACTTTGCAATTCTCTAATGTCAGACAAAGCATTGAACAATTACAGTAATTTTTATATTCATTTCTCTACCTTTTGTTCTTTTTATTTGTTTTTTACCGTTTTAAGTTTTGTTTTATATATTTAAGTTTTTCTTTTGTTTAATTAGTTTTTTTTTTCTTATTAAATGGTGGTTGTTTTTTTATATTCTTGTAACATGTTTGTCTTTTTTTTTGTAAAGTTTTTTTTTTTCAGGATTAGATATGTCGTCTTTTCAATCAGTGATTATTTGACTATTTTATTTATCTAACTCTGCTATGGACCTTCAAGTTGGTTCTCTCATATTGATAATTGCTCGCAACAATCTATTTATATATTTTGTGCTTGAGTTGTGATAAATTCAACTCTCAATGTGTTATTATATTCTATTATTATGTTAGTGTTGATTGCATTTAACTTTCACTTCGATAGTGATGTTTATTTGTAGCTTTTATTTTTCAAGTTGTTTGATTGAATTTAGTTAACATTTTTTTGTACGATCATATTTTAATCATATTTTCAACTAATTTTTACTCTTTGCTGGTTTTTGAAGAAATAAACTTTTTAGTAAACTCTTATTCTTGAGATTGTGAACTTTTATTGTATTTACTCAATAAAATTAATACTTAACAATAAAAATAAATTTAGAATCACTATAAAAATTAAATAAAAATATAATTTACTCTCATAAATATTATTACTTCATTGCAAGGACAGAAACAAATTTGGAGAGAGAGAGACATACAAATAGTAAACAAAAATAGAAATTAAAATAGAGTTATATATATATATATATATATATATATATATAAAGGGACGGGAATCTTCAATATTTCGATTCGTACTACTACTGTATAATTAATATTTGGAATTTAATTTCGTAGCAATGGTACTGTACTAAATTGTTGAAACATTAATTTCAGTTAGATGAAGGAATTAATAAGAGATAAAAATAACGTACGACTTGCAATGATTTAGTATGTTTTGATCATGAAAGCATATGTCCCCAGTCGGTTCAGAAGCTACCACACATTCTTATATTTATTATTAGAAACTTAATTTATTTCTAATACTTGTTATTAGGGTCTATTTCTAAAATTTATTTTTAATATTTATTATTAGGGGCTTAATTTTTATGTTCGCCGTTGGGTCACTAAAATCTCAAAAATAGCTCTGTCTGCAAGGTGTGTATTATCAAATAGTTAAAAAAATATGAATATATATTACTTTGTAATTATCTTTTTTTTAAAGCTAAGGTGATTACAAGTAGTATATGTTCTAAATATATTCTCAACCATTTGATAATGCATGCTCAATCACCCTGCTACAATTATTGGTGCTCGAACTCATGACCTCTAGGAACAATAACTGTTCCCTTAACCACTGAGACAAGTTGGTTCGTGCTACTTTGTAATTATCTTTGAACTATTAAAACAAAAGAGAAAAAATAATATAAGAATAGTATCTTTTTGATCAGTAAGGAAAAATGACTCTGAATTGTAAATTGTAAATTATATTATTTTTTATGTTAAGTCAATCTTGTAAAGATTTCTTTCTTTCTTTCTAATTAATCAAAATTGATGGAGATAGAACTCGATTCCATTCATCAAAAGGTAATTTACAGTGTGAGCCATGCAACGTATATATAGGAGTATGCTAGGT
Organism: Hibiscus tridactylites; assembly: GCA_958450335.1. Lineage (NCBI taxonomy): Eukaryota > Viridiplantae > Streptophyta > Magnoliopsida > Malvales > Malvaceae > Hibiscus > Hibiscus tridactylites. The sequence continues at coordinate 24,623,022 of OY288283.1, forward strand.
TTAACATATTATTTAGGGTTTGTTATTTCCAGCTCACATAGGTTGTTACAACAACTTTTCCCGCTCTCTTACTCAGCGTCTCTCGATTCCTCTATTGTTAACATTTCCCTTTCTTCCTCAAATATTCAAGATGTCGAACACACAATTGATGGCGGTAGGACTCGAAAGCTTGAATGGAAATAGGTTTGGTGGAGATGTCAGCAAGTTGAGAAGTATCAGGGACATAATTGACTTGTATTGTTGAGAGAGAACCTTTTCAAGAACAAAGAAAAGATCCAATTCAACGTGTTTTGTCTTTGCATGCATGACAGGATTGGCCGCCATGGCCACAACGCTTGTATTGTCGTTTCATATGACCGTAATGCTGGGTAAAGAGACATGCATGTCTCTAAGTATTTCTTGAAACCATAGGTTATCAGCTGCAGCATCGGCAAGGCCTCAAGCTTCAGCTGTTGAACGTGATATTGAACGTTGTTTGCGAGAGCTCTAGGACAGAAGGTGTTCACCGAGAAAAGTGCAGTAGCTGGAGATGAAACGTCGATCATCTGGATCACTGCCCCAGTCTGCATTAGCAAAGGAGTGTAGGGCAATACTAAGGTTCTGTTGTGGCGTGAATTGTGAACCAAAGGCCAAATTCCAAGGATCCTTTTAGACACCGTAGGATGCGTTTAACTGCTATCCACTGTTGATCAGTAGGGTGGTGCATGAATTGGGCCACTTTATTGACAGAGAAAACTATGTCGGGGCGTGTATGGAAGACATATTGTAGAGAGACAACAATGCTGCGGTATAATTGAGGATCTTCAAGAGGAATGCCATCATCTTTCAGAAGCTTGGATGTAGCCACTATGGGAGTTTGCACCACGCTTGCATCTCGCATGTCTGTCTTAACAAGCAATTCAGTGATGTATTTCTTCTGAGATAGGAATAAGCCTCCTTGAATGTGTATAACCTCAATTCCTAAAAAGAAATTTAATTAACCTAGGTCATTGAGAGAGAACTGAGTGTCTAAATACTTAATAACAGTAGCAATATGTGAAGAAGATGACCCTGTGAGAAGTATATCATCCATGTATACTATGATATAGGTGATGATATCATCCTTGTGATGAAAAAATAAAGATGCATCAGCATTGGAGGATCGGAAGCCCAACGTTTCAAAAAAGGATCAAAGCTTGGTGAACCAATTACGAGGTGCTTGTCTTAGACCATACATAGCTCGTTTGAGTTTGCAGACAAGTTTCAATCCAGTGGATGCATGTTGAACAAAGCTATCGAGCTGAAGCATGTAGACATCTTCTATAAAATCCCCTTTTAAGAAAGCATTATTCACATCAATCTGGTGAATATGCCAGCCATGAGTAGTTGCCAAAGATAAAACAAGATTAACTGTGAAGGATTTTACAACTAGACTGAAAGTCTCATGAAAATTTTATCGAGCAAATTGAGAATACCCTTTGGCTACTAAACGAGCCTTGTAACGTTCAACAGACCCATCAGCTCTGTGTTTAATTCGAAAAATCCATTTACATTCAATTGCTCTTTTGTCAGGTGAAAGAGGCATTATTTCCCATGTATCATTTCAGAGCAAGGCATTATATTCAACCAAAACAACTGACTTCCAGTGAGGGTCTTGCATGGCATGATGTACATCATGAGGCGTGTCATGCACCTGAAGATGATACACTTTTGGCTTGAAGATGCCGGATTTGCTTCTTGTAACCATGGAATGACCAGCAACAGTTGTTGAGGGAAGGTGTGGCAAGGGTAATTCAGAAGTGCAATGGTGGGATTGATAGGCTCAGGTGCAGGTGAAGGTGGAGTATCATTGGTGAGCGGTGGGGAATTGGATGGTGAGAGAATGGTATGAGGAGGTTTTGTTGGAGTGGTTATAGGATGAGATTCAGTGGGAAAAGTTGAAGTTGTAGGAGGAGTAATGGAAGTGGGAGAAGGAGGATGTGAAAGAGTAGGAAATAAAGTAAGGTCCGAAGGTGTAGGAGAGGAAGGTGGATTGAAAGAAGGATTGTTAGGGGGATGTACATGTAATATAGGGGATAGAGTACTTGTTGATGAAGAATTGGAGGCAAGTGTTTGATTTTGGAAAGGAAAAATAGACTCATTGAAGGTAACATTGCGGGAAATAAATGTTCTTTTGTTGGTTGGATCAAAACATACATACCCTCGATGTGTTGGGGAATATCCAATAAATGTACAGGGTCTCGTGTGGTAATCAAACTTATGATGTTGAAATGGACGCAAACGAGGGTAGCATAAGCATCCAAAAACCTTTAAGAAGTTGTAGTCGGGTTGTTCTTTATAGAGCAATTGGAATGGTGACACATTGCCAAGTGATTTTGAGGGCATTCTATTGATCAAGTAAACTGCACTTAGAACTGCACGAGACCAAAAATATAGGGGAACTGAAGAATGAGCCAGGAGAGTAAGGGATGTTTCGATGACATGCATGTGTTTCCTTTCAACCACTCCATTCCGTGGAGAAGAATGTGGGCATGTAACACGTAGCTGCACACCCAATTGTGATAAATGTTGTTCAAGAAACTTGAATTCCCCTCCACCATCCGCTTGAACTTCCATAAGATTGGTGGAGAATTGATTCTGTATTAGAGTGTAGAACATTTTAAATGCAGTGCACGCATCAGATTTTTTCTTAAGAAGGTAAACCCAAGTAACTCTTGAATACATGTCAACACAGGCCATATAATAAGCAAAACCATCAGAGGGCACTGGTGCAGGACCCCAAAGGTCTATTTCAACTAATTGAAAGGGAGCTGAATACAAAGTAGTGGATGCATGATATGGAAGAGTATGATGCTTCCCTAATTGACAAGCTTGACAAAGATTAGTTTTATCTACAACCATCTTTTTATTCAAAGCAAGACTAATCACATCAGCAGTAGGATGTCCCATTCGATTGTGTCATGGCCAGTAATTGGAGGTGGTGGTGGTGAGAGCAACATTGGGTGAGGAATGTTGTTGTGAAGCAGCAAACTCGTACATACCATTCTTTTGAGAACCTTGAAGTAAAGCCTGCCTTGTAAGCTCATCCTTGATAACACAATAAGTAGAATGAAATTCAAATAACACAACATTGTCAATAGAGAATTTAGACACGGAGAGAAGATTTTGAGTAGTGGTAGGGACATGGAGAAGTTGATCAATAATCAAATGCCTAGTAGGCGTGTGAAGTACAAATTGACCAGCATGAGATATAGAAAGAGATGAGCCATCACCAATATGTACATTACCCTGACCTGAGTATGGTTGCACCTTACTAAACTGAGAGGGATCATTAGTCATATGATGAGTGGCACCGGAGTCTGAGAACCATCTGGAGAGAGCACCAACAAGGGTATTGACCTGAGGTGGATCTGATGGAGTATAGGCATATGGCTCAGTAGGCATGTAATGAGTGTAGCATGCAATAAGTATCTTGGGAGCAGCCACAGTTGTGAGCTTCAATGTTTGTAGGGGAAGAAGCTTTAAAATCTTGATTAAAACGATGCCAACATCGATCCGCAAGGTGACCAGGCTTACCAAAGATTTGACATTGTATCATTGGTCGCCCCTTGAAACGACCACCAGAAGAGAAGTTGTTGGATGATATGCCACCATAAGATCGAGGGGAGGAGTAACTCAATCTGAACTCAGAGTCAGATCTGGATGTGGCACAGGTGGCAGTGTGAATACCAATAGGTAGACACAAAGGATCAACGAGCCTAGCTTCAGCATCAGTCAAAAGGGAGACAACCCCATCAATTGAATAGGGTTCCTTGTTGGTTGTGATCACTACAATAACAGATTCAAATTCTGATGGAAGACCGTTAAGGATGGTGGCCACTTGCTTAATCTCTGAGATAAGACTTCCACAGATGGCTAATAGATCACATATTTCTTTGATCTAGGCAGAAAACTCATTGATTAAGAGTGAACCCTTCTTAAGAGTTCGAAGACGACAATGCAAATGCATACCATGAGTTGTGGATAGTTTGGAGTAGCGAAGAACAAGCGTATTCCAAATGGAAGTTAAGGTTTTAGATCTAACAAGATGAGGTAATATGGATGTGCTTACAGTGGAGAGGAGCCAAGATGCAAGGGAGCTATCATGTTTGAAGAAATGTTGATAGGTGGGATTAGGAGATTTCGTACCATCAACAGCCATCAGGAACTTCGCCGGAGGAGAATAATTAGCATCAAGGTAATGTTCCAAGCCTTGACCACGAACCATCAGTAGGACTTGTTGTCGCCATAATAGAAAGTTAGTGTCATCGAGGCGTACACTGATATGTTTGGTTAAAAAACCAGGTGAAATGGAAGATTCGTCACTAAGAGATGCATAGGATTCAGAGGCAGATGCATCGATAGACGTGGCAGCAGAAAAAGAAGAAAAAAATTTAAGAAACCATGATCGAAGAAGCGATAGATACCATTTAAAGATTTTTTTTTCTTTCTTTCTAATTAATCAAGAATGATGGAGATAGAACTCGATTCCATTCATCAAAAGACGATTTACAGTGTAAGCCATGCAACGTATATATAGGAGTATGCTAGGTTTAACATATTATTTAGGGTTTGTTATTTCCAGCTCACACAGGTTGTTACAACAACTTTTCCCGCTCTCTTACTCAACGTCTCTCGATTCCTCTATTTTTAACAAATCTCATAGTATGTTTGACTATCATTAACTTGAATAATATAAATATTTTATTTTCATTTGATTTGTTTCGAATGAAATGAATAATTGAGCAAGTACAATTTGATCGGTTGGTCAAGTTGTTCATTTTTGTTTCCCTATATTCTCTTAGATTATGGCTTCTAGACCCACTAGAAGCACACCATTCCTTCTTCTGAAGTCTTCCCTAACCCTTCCCTTTAGATAGGGTTAGAATTAGAATTAGGATTTGTCAAAAAAATTAAATGAATAATTTAAATATAAAATAAATAAGATTTCTCCTACAAAAGTAATGAGGTTCTACATCAATTTTTTTTAAAAAAAAGACTCAGATCTCATTAAAAACCCCTTTTAATCAAGTTCAAAAAAATTTAAACGAACGGAGAAAGAAAAAAAGAGCGACCTAATATTATTATTAACAATGAAGAACAATTATACAATTTCAGCACTATACGAAAAAATCACAACCACAATTAGAATAGAACCATAAGTGAATGGAGAAGATCAGACAACACACCTAGAAGCTATGATAGAAGAGATTCATTAGTGGATCGTGTAATTAAAGATGATCATGTTATTTATATTTTGTGTAAATTTAAATCATATTAATTATTTTAAAAATATAATATTTTTTACTTAATAAAAAACTATAATAGAATATATGCTTCACATCAAATCTAAAATGAAATTTAAATAAGAAAGGGCAAAGAAATCAATATTTTTTTTCTGTCATTCATTCTTTTTGAATAAAAATAAAATTTAATTTTGAACATATGTTTTTTCCCTAGCAAAAATGTGTAACGCAAATCAAGATTTGTCTCTTCATCAACAACATTAAACAAACTGAATTTAACTATCAAATGATCAGCCCCTGTCTGCCTTTTGATTAGGAGGTAGTTAAATGGTAATAAGATGAGACGTATGATAGTTTAAGTAAGACCAAATATTTAAATTAAAACATTATAAATAAAACAAGTTAAATCATAAAAATAGTTCTCATTACAATTTTCTACAATACTCAATCTAAATAAAACAATGAGTTATATATTAATATAAAAAACATAACATAATTTTTTACTCCATAATTAATTATAGAATATGCCTTTTCCACGAGCCTTTTTTAATGATTTTAAGTCATGCATGTCGGGGAGAATGAATCACGAAAATTAATCTCAACCAATACAAAGTTAAAAATAAGTATAAAAAAATTCTTAAGTCTATCAAGATTACGAAATTGGATAAATTGGTCCCTCTTGAGAGAAGATGGGCAAATTAGTATATGTCAATTTCAAAAGCGAGCAATTGAAGACAATTGATAGCAACTATAATGTTTTCCATCAATTTTACATATTTTGGTTGATATAATAACAAATTTAAACTTAATATGTATACATTATGACAATATGATCTCAATTCTAAAAAAATCAACACATAATTTACATATTACGCAAAAGTTAAGAGTTAAATTATTGATTTTAATGGAATTAAGACCAAATTGACATAATGTATAAGTGTTGAAAACTAAATTTGTTCTTACGTAAAATAAAAAGGGAAAATATACGATGCATCGGTAGTGGAAACATTTTGTTTTCACAAGCGCTCTAATTAGGGGTTAATGATCTAGTTTAGAGTTTATAGTTCAAGGGTTTATGTTTAGGGGTTTAAAATTTAGGTTCTATGGTTAGAATTTAGAGTTTAGAGTTAGAATTTAGAGTTTAGAGGTTAAGGTTTAGAGTAATATATTAGGGATTTAGGTTTTTACTTATAACCCCTAAATTCTAACCCTAAACTCTAAATTCAAACTACAACCCCTAAATTCTAAGCACATAAACCTAAACCCTAAACTGAATCTCTAACCCTTAAAATTGAGGCGCTTGTGGAAATAAAATATTTCCACCGCCATTGCATAGTATAATTACCGAAAATAAAATCATAAAAATTGATGGAAAATAATAATGACGAGATTAATTGTCCTTAATTGCTTGTTTTTTTAAACAATTAAAGACTAAACTGCTCTCTTTTTCTAAAGAGAGAATGGCCAATTTTCCCAATTTTGATATTGAGAGGGACTTAAGAAGTCTTCTTACCTTCATAAATGCTACCTAAACATAGTAAAAGTTGAGTGTAGATTTATTCTTATTTAAGTCTATCTTTCATGATTTTTAATAATCTATAATAATGAAACATAAACTCTATATAAATAAATAAAATTATTGACTACATCGACAATAAAATATTTTAATTTTACAATCAAATTTTAGAAAAAATATTATCAAGAAAAAACCTCTATTATTTGCATACCTATTAATGGTCTAAATTTTAAAATGTTATAATATTTTTTTGATCAAATTTAGAATGTTATAATATAAAATAACAAAAACTTAACAAAAAAATACCATGATATTTACTGTTAATCTTATCCATTCGTTTCACTAATCAAACGATTTAAAAAACGTGTAAAATTTAAAAAGTTTTACACAGTGTAACGGTACAAAAAACCTAACTTTTTTTTTCTTGAATTCCAAGAAACAAATAGCTACCTATCATTGTAAAAAAGAGACCATAAGGGCACTATTTTACTTTATTTACAAGGGGAAAAAAGAAATACAATCAGCTTACGTTACCAATTTATTTACTCCGTATTTATTACTTTTACTTTACATCCAAGATCTATTGTGTACTCTTTTTTAAAGCATGTACGTAAATCTTTGACCAAAAGCAACTTAATTATTACTCTATATCCACCTTTACTTTTATAAAGGTATAACTCAACAAGTGTACCAGTAGAAAAGTGGATGATATTCATCTTACATGACACGAGTTTAAATCGTGTTGTTTATAAAGGGTAAGTTAAATGGTTAAGAATATGTATGAACAGATACTACCTTGTACCTTTAGATAATTTTAAAAAAATACTTTTACAAAGGTCAAATTTTATTATTAGTCCCTATACAATGCATAAATTATAGATTTAATTCATGTACTTTTAATTGATCAAATTTAGTTTATGCTATTTAAATTTTGAAATTTTAGTCATAACTCAAACAATAAAACAACAACCTCTAAATTATATGAACTTAAAAGAATCAAATTGAAAATAAGAACTAAATCTATCACTTATCCATGATATTAAGACTTACAATAGAATTTGACTTGATACATTTAACAGTTATTATTTAGGTCTGAACAAATATTAAAACTGATCAAATTTATATACATTAAAATTGAATCTACAACTTACATATCAATACAGGAGCAAATGTAAAAATTTGGTTTTTTTACAAAATTTATGAAGTTAGTTACTACCTCAATTTTAGCTTACCTGTTTTTTCCTTTTATGTAACGGTAAAAAGTACTTTCTACCTAACTAACGGGTTGGTCTAAGTGATAAGCAACTTGATATCGCTTAAACAAGTCTTGAGTTCGAGACCTTTATGTATGCAGAAAATTTTTGCTGAAAAACTTGCTCGCTAAAACCAAATCTAAAACGCGAATCGGTCTAAATCAATCAAGACACAACATTGAAAAGCCGAAAAAAAAGACACTTTCCACCCATGTAGAAACTATATTTACTATTTTTTTAATATAAAGAAATGAAACTAATCAGAAACACAAGGGATATTCAAAATGTCATTTTCCAGTAAAGGGCACAACCACAAGGGTGGACTAGGGAAGCAACAAAAATCAATCAGGCCTCGCAGGGCATTTTTGGCTAACATATCAGCAGGGGCATTACGCGTCCGTGGAATCCAAGTGATGTCTGTCACCCATCCTCGTTGTCGGAGACCAGCAATGGAACGAACCAGAGGGAGGTGGCTTTGCAAAGCAGTTGGATCATTAACAAGGCGTACCGCTGTAACAAAATCGGATTGCACTTGTACGACATCGAATCCTTGATCCCAAGCATGCTGCAAACCTAGAAAGATGGCCCATAGTTCAGCTTGGAGGATGCTACATTTTTCGACACCTTGGTGAAAACCGAAAATCCAGGCACCAGCGTGATCTCGTAGGAGGCCACCTACTGCACTATCACCTGCAGCTTGGGAAACTGTTGCATCAACATTTAAACAAGTCCAACCCATGTCAGACGGTTGCCATGTCTTCTCCGGTATGGTGGTTTGTGCATGCGGTGTCGAAGAATGGGCATTCTCATGATAGTAGCGCGCCCAAGTAAGACAACGGGAGATGGTACTCATAGGGGTATGACAAACCTGGTTGAAAACGAAGTCATTGTGTCGTTTCCATAACTGCCAAAGCATGGATGTAAACACCGTTGACCAAGGGATATCCAAACTAGAAGAAGAAGCGGATTGGCGCAAGTTCGCCTCAAGCCATGAGTTCAAAGGTAGGCGAAAGAAATCTGGGTGATGGATTTGTGGTAAAAGGGAGCGCCACATCGATTTTGCCTCAGGACAGTCACGAAGGACATGTAACGTGGACTCATCGGCAACACCACATAAAGGGCATGTCGAGGAATGACCAAATCTGCGTCGACAACGCTCAAAGTTTGTCATGAGTCTGCTTTGATAAGCTAACCATAAGAAGACCCGAAGCCGTTGGGGAACCCGAGTTTGCCAAATTGTCTTTCATATCGGCAGTTCGATATCCCAAGAGTTTTGAGACAAAAGCGAGTAGGCAGACTTGAGATCAAAAGATAGATTCGCCGACCAGCGCCAAATAATACGATCAACATCATCCATGGCAGTAGGTGGCTTAATACCAAGAATGTGCGATAAAACTTCAGGCTGAAAAGTTGCACGAAGGATCCCACGATCCCAGGCACCGTTGCTGTCGAGCAGATCCAGGATCGAGTGCGGGGGAAAAGTCATAGCGGCTGGGGACAAATACGGGCGAAGAGGACCCAGGTGCGGTAGCCATACATCGTCTAAAACACGAATAGATGACCCATTGCCTATAGACCATGCAATACCGTCTTTCAGATTGTGCCAATAATTAGCGAGAGCGCGCCAAAAGGGCGTACAAGCTGATCTGTCAATAGAATCCGGCAACGGATCAAGGACCTTATATTTCTCACGCAGCAAACAGACCTAAAGAGCATTCAATTCAGTGAGCAAACCAAACCCAACCTTTAGGATGAACGCCACGTTGAAATCATGCAGACGCCGAAACCCCAGATCATCATTACTGATAGGCTGGCAAACAACTTCCCAATTTATCAGAGACGTTTTTGCAGCTCCGGAATTGTGGCCCTAAATAAACGTGCGTATAATCTTCTCCATATCTAGGCAAACTTTCTTAGGCAACAAGGTGGCTTGCATGAAATAGACAAGAATAGCATGAAGTACTGACTTGGTCAAAGTAATACGACCAACTAAGCTTAGAGTTCGAGCTGCCCAACTAGAAAGACGGGCACATATCTTTTCCAAAATAAACTCATAGTCAGATATTTTGGCGCGAGCATGTAGAACAGGAATTCCCAGATATTTCCCTAGATAATCAACTGCTTGAAAGCCCAGAAAAGCACTGATATCAACTTGAGTAGTGGGATCGGTGTTTGGCGAGAAGTAGATTGTTGACTTACGCCTGCTAATCTCATGTCCAGAACACTCAGAAAAGGTTGCCAAGATTTTCTGAATATTGTTCGCTTGGGTCATGTCGGCTCTCGTATAAAGAATCAGGTCATCAGCAAAAAACATATGTGACATCGGTATGCCATTGCGAGTGAAACAGAAAGGTTCCCATGTGCCAAACGAGACTGAATGATTGATCAGATTCCCCAAACGTTCCATTGCAAGGACGAACAAGTATGGCGATAGGGGATCGCCTTGTCTAATGCCATGCTCAGGTTGGAAAGAATCAGATAACTTTCCATTTAATTGAACCTGGAGAGACGAGGAAGAAATGCAATCCATAATAATGTGCCGCAAGATCGGTGGAAAATGAGCATCAATAAGAGAGTCAGAAACGAAATCCCAATGTAGTCTGTCGAATGCCTTAACCAAGTCGACTTTGATAGCCATCCACCCTTTCTTCTGTTTAGAACACCTCATCGAATGTATCATATCCTGGTTGATAATAACATTATCCATGATTGAATGACCAGATATGAAGCTGGTTTGATTCGCTTTAATCAAGCAAGGGAAGATTGGTTTAAGCCTTCAGACAAGAACCTTAGTGAGCAGCTTGTAGAGAACCGTACACAAGCTGATAAGCCTGAAATCCGAAAAAGAAGCAGGTTTGTCAACATTAGGGATGAGAACCAAGATCGTTTTGTTCAACGATCGCTCAATAGCATTGCCCGCAAAAATATTCCTAATCATGTCACAAATAGAAGGCCCCACGGATGACCACTGTGATTGAAAAAATTGCACATGCAGGCCATCCCAACCAGGGGATTTTAAGGGCGACATGACCATTAGGGCCTCTAAAATTTCCTAATCGGATGGGATGGCAGACAACATCTCTAAGTCAGATTCACTGAGGCGAGGGAAGTTACCAGTTATGGGGAAAGCATGGCGTGGATCCGATCCCTTGGAGAAAAGTGAGGCGTAGAACTTAGCTGCTTCCATAATGAGGGTAGGCTCATCATCACATAAATTTCCAACAGTGGTATGGAGAGCGGTGACTTTGTTGTGTTGTTTGCAGATTTGAGCACGACGGTGGAAATAGCTAGTGTTACGATTGCCCCCTGTTATCCAATATGTTCTTAACTTCTGTTTCCACAACAACTCTTCCTCATCTAACAGCTTTTTGAGCTCAATCAAAAGCGTAGATTCAAGATTATGCAGAAAGAAAGAATGATGTGCAGTGAGAGCACGTTGGATACCTCTAAGGCGAGCCATGAGGATCCGTTTCTTCGTCCCAATATAGCCAAAAACACATTTGTTCCATGTTAAGGCTGCCATAGTAAAATGAGCAAGAGTGGTGGCCATTGAAGATGAGGGAATCTAGTTGTCTGAGACCATTCGACTAAAATCATCATGGTTTAACCACCCTGAAAAGAACCAGAAATGTTGGGATGGAATCCGATCCATAGTACGGCCCACATGGAGGAGGATGGGGCGGTGATCTGATCGAAGGCGAAGGAGGTGTTGCACTGATGAATCAGGGTACACTTCGTCCCAATAAGAATTGCAAAGGAACCGATCAAGCCTAGCATACGCATGGCCACATGACCACGTGAAATCCGGACCAGAGTATCCCATGTCTCGAAGTCCAAAATCAACTAAAAGCTTTTGGAAATACTTACTAGGCATAGAAGAGAAGGCACACCCTTTCCTATCAACAGAGTGAATAGTAGCATTAAAATCCCCGAAAAGGATCCACGGTGAGCGGGATGAAGCAGCAATGTTGCGCAAGAGGGGCCAAAGATGTTGGTGGCCTGTCGAAGAGGGGCTAGCATAGACCGTCGTTGCATAGACCACTTTGTCGTTATTCCTGTGAGTGACACGGCAGTGAATAAATTGGAAGTGGTTGATAAGGATTTCGACGTTAATAGAGTCGTACCAAGCAACCCATATGCCACCAGAAAAACCCTTTTCCTCAACACGATGCGAGTTGGGAAAGCCTAAAGAAGCAATAACAACGTTTGCATTACGACCACTTATCTGTGGCTCAACGAATACCACCATGTCTGATCTAGAATCACGCAAGAATTGCCGAGTCGTAGGTAGAAAACGCCAATGGCCACAACCCTGGACATTCCATGAGAGAATTTTAAGATTCATAATAAAAATACACGTGGGAATAGAGGAACCAAGCTTACTCTAACATGGTCGTCTCGTGGCCAATACTCATGTCGCAAGGTAGGCCTTGGGGAGCATCTGACAGCCTACAGACATCACCTGCGGGACTGGATGTCGGGTCAGGAGGGCGGTCACTAACAATAATTGGTTGGACTGGAAGATTCCCAACGGAGGTGGACTGATCAGGATGATCACCAATAGGGAGCTTTTGAGCACCTTCCATATTAAGAGGGGCGGTCGAGAGAGGGATGTTGGGGTTGGCATTTTCATCAAGAACAATCACTGAATGACGTTGGCGATCAAGGAGAGTCACGGTGCGAGAATTGCTGGCTTTGCTGGAGTGTCGGGATAGAACCGGGAAGTCCAATAAAGTAATGGTCGTTGGTTTTCGGAGAGTAACAACTTTGGGGGGCTTGTAGTTCAAAGATAGTTTCCCTTTAGCCTTAATATTTTCTTTGGAGGGCACAGAAGATAAGCGTAATTGGGTATCAGTGGCTATGGGCAGCGGCACTTCCGTTTGAGGTGGTGGGGTAGTGCTTTCATCATGATCCATGTCAAAGATTGGATTAAAGCGCGACTCAGAGAAAATCACTTCTTTAGCACTAGCATTGACAGGCATGGGGCTTTGAGGTTACAGGGCGGGTGTCTCTCGACAACCATCCAAGGACCAAATGAGTTTTATTCAGCCGATTTGTCAACCATGTCGGGCGATTCAGAGTTAGGGACATCACTTGCTTCCTTCCGAGCATTAGGACATTTTTCCTGCAGATGCCCATACAATCCACAGCAGAAACAAATAGTTGGCAGTGACTCATATTCAATCAATTGTACTTCACCATTGATAACAATCTTTGATACAAGGGGTTTGTCGAGATCGACGCTGATAGCCATCCTTGCAAACCTTCTTCTCCGGCCATTCTCAGTTTGGTAGTCGATGCGAATAACAGGCTTGATGCATTCCCCAATTTCATAGATGATACTTCGTTTATAGAGAATTATGGGAAGACCAGGCAAGCGTATCCAGTCCATGACGTTGCGGGAATGCGGTGTAGCAGTAGAGAAGTCCGAAGTCCAGGGTTGAACTGTGAGGTAGTGGCCAAAGACTCTCCAAGGGCCGTCGAACAAGGCTTTCAAATAATCGGCTTCAGCTTTGAAGAAGACGAGAAAATAATCGTTCTCAATGTCAGTGAGTTTGATCGCTTCTTTAGGCTTCCAGATTTCATGAATCTTGTTGCGGAGGGTGGCATAGCCAATACGTCTACCCAGCAACTTAACAACAATCGTCTGGTTGAAACTTTTCTCAGCGAGAGCCAGGACTCTATCAAAAAAATCGATGGAGGTGATGCCGTCTACGACCGTCCGAGTAACATCCCCTTCATCAATTATAATATCATCCTCGTCAAGTAACTCGTCAAAGGTTGATGGAGAATCGGCGAAGCCTTTCATGAGCGATTCCTTATAGGAGAAAGCAGCGAGTGGGGTACGTCGGGCATCAGCATCAGAAGAAGGGGTGGCAGCAGGGGTGGCGGCTGGTCCACCTTTGTCCGGCGACTCATCATCGAGCCGTCTGTGTTTCCTAGGGTTGCGTGGGGAGTCGGCGCCAGGGTCAAAGGTTCCTAACATTTCGGAGTGTTTTTTTTTCTTTCTTTTAGTCTATTAATCTTTATATTTTTATATTTACTATTTTTAGTTTGAGAGATATTCATTTAATCTCCGAAGTTTATTTATGAAAAAATTACCCCTAACAATTGATTATTATTATATTTATTTATATAATATTTCATTAGTTTTAAGTTTTCAATTAAAGACATGTTTGATAATTAATGGATAGCTGATAGCGGATTACATTAGCTGATAGTTGTTAGCTGATTATATTAGTTGATTTGAACAACAGATTCTATAAAAGCGTTTGGTAAAATTAACTAATAGCTAATAACTGTTTGATTATTTAAACAAGTAAAATGACATATGAGGACATGATTATATTCAATACTTGTTTGAATAGTTTATTAGTTATCAATATTTTGTATATTAATTAGATTATAAAAATAATTTCTTTAATATAACATTACTAAGCATATTTGAATGATCTATATATTAATTTATTATTTATTTTATTATTTTTAATACAATTTAAATAATTATTAAATTTAAATACAAATATAAATGTGTGAGAATAAAAAGAAAAAATATATTAGTTTACAAACTGTAAAACCTATGTTTGATTTTGATATAATTAAATTGTTAAGGATCAAATTGAAAACTTGAAATTGATTTCTAACCTTAAATAAGTTATAAATCAACAACACTTTAAAACTGATTTGAAAAACTCAAACTTCAAATATTTTCTAAGTGTTCCAAGGCCAAAGTATTGGAAATCGTCCAGGTGTATCGATACGCTTATAGTCGTATCGGTATCTTTTTACAAAGTTGGCTACTGGAAAGACGCATTTCGATAAGCTCTTAACCGTATCGAAACAGCGTATCGAAACAGATTCCATTAGTATCGATACGCCCCTCTGCAAAACTGAAGGAGTTTGAATGATGTACTGATACGGCTTAACCCGTATTGATACGGTTTTAATTGAATTTTTAATTTGAAGTTTTTTAAACATTTTCAACCGTTGGTGTCAGTCGTTAGGTAACTAACATTTAAAGTGACAGTTGACCCGTATCGATACGGTAAACCCTCGTATCGAAACAGAAATTTCTAGTGAGCTAAGTTGAGAAAAAGGCATCGATATGGTCTCTTCCGTATCGAAACGAACCTTGTCCCGTACCGATATGCTTACGTGCGTTTCGATACACCCTCTTTATTATGTACAACAACTCTTTCTGTTTTGAGACAGGTATCGATACGACTCCCCATGTACCGATACGGATAGCTGCATAAGTGCATTTATGGTGGAAAGAGAGGGTCCCAACGGCTATAATCAATTCCCTAACCACTCAAACGGCTAGAATTGATAGAGAAGGTATAAATTGAAGCTCTTTAAAGACCATCAACAACTATTGCATTAAAGACAAACATCCAAGCAAAAATCCAACCTCAAGTGTGCCTATTTTCAAATTTCTTATAAACCCCAAATTGAGTTGTATTCAATTCTTATTCTATCTTCAAATTTGGGTTTAGTGTTGTACTTCAAGGGACAAAATTGTGTTTGAGAGATATATTTCTTGTCCATTTTCTTCTTTGTTTATTTGTGCGGGTTTGGTCAAATTTTGGGTAGAAAATTTGACCGGTTGTGTAAAGGTTACCTCCTAAGCCTTGAAAAGGGGGAGAACAAATAGTGAATTGTTGCAAATCCTTAGTGGTAGCTAAGGTAGTGGATGTAGAGTTCATTTGGAACTTAAACCACTCTAAAATCCTTCGTTCTTCATTTTTAATTATTCATTCACTCCCACAAAGTTTTAAAATCCCAATTCACCCATATCTTGGTCTTGATCATTCAATCGATCCACTTAACAATTGGTATCAGAGCCTACATCTTTGAAGGATTCACAACCACAAGAGGAGTTCCTAGGAAGAGTGTGATCAACTAAAAAATCAAGCCACGGCATCTACCTTCGGATCGAGTATGTACGAGTCACAATCCACCACAAAGCCACCACCATTCTTCAATGGTTACAATTATCCATTTTGGAAGAATCGGATGTGCCTCTTCATCAAGTCCAACGATTACTTGGTTTGGGATGTCATTGAAGATAGTCCATATATTCCTTTGAAGAGAGATGATGATGGGAAGATTGTTCTAAATAAGAAGATAGAGATGAGTGAAGATGAGAGGAAGATGGTCCAAATAAATGACAAAGCTCTTCACATGTTCTTTTGCTCATTTGGTCCCGACATCAACTCCAAAGTATCCTCCATTGAGAGTGCCAAGGAAGTGTGGGATACTCTTGAGACCACCTATGAAGGAACCAATGATGTGATGGAAATCAAGATTGGAATTCTCAATCTTAGCTATGAGAATTTCAAGATAGAGTCCGACGAAATGGTGTCCAAGATGTTTGATCGCCTCTCAACCATAGTCAACGGGCTTAAAGGATTTGGAGAGACAATTCTGGAAAACAAGCTTGTCCGAAAGCTACTCTACTCACTTCCCAAATCTTGGGATGGGAAGAGAACCACCATCATCGAGGCCAAGAATTTGAAGAATCTAAAACTTGATGAGCTAGTGGGTTCTCTCCTTACTCATGAGATTATGAAGCAAGGAAGGGAAGAAGAAAAGAAGAAGGAAGAGAAAAGAGTAGAGAAGCTAGAGGTGGAAAAGAAGAAGAAAATGGGAGTAGCTCTCAAAGCTTCATTACTTGAGGAGAGCTCTTCTAGTGAGGAGGATGACCTTGAAGAATTGGCTATGATAGCCAAAAAGTTCTCTCTATTCATGAGGTCCAATCGTGGAAGAAAAATTCAAAGAAATATGGACTTCAAAGGTAAAAACAAAGAAAAATGAAGGGATCAAATCATTTGCTTCGAGTGCAATAAGCCGGTCACATTCGTTCGGAGTGCTCTCAACTCAAGAAGAAGGGCTTTGAGAAGAAGAAGAAGATCAAAGTCAAGCTTGCTACTTGGAGTGATAAGGAGTCATCAGAGGATGACGAACAAGAAGTGGCAAACCTTTGCCTCATGAAACTTGAGGAAGATTCCTCCATGGTAACCTCTAACTCATCATCTTTTGACTTTACACTTGATGAATTACATGATGCATATGATGAGTTGCAAGAGGTTTATGATGAATTAGTTGAGAAATACAAGGAGTCGGTCATTAGAAATAAGAAAATTATTTCGAAATTAAATGATAAAAATGACTCACTTTCTCAAGCTAATTTAAAATTTGAGAAAAATATTTTAGGTTTAAAAGATAAACTTAAAATTTTTCAAGATGAAAATGTTGACCTAAATAATCTTCTTTATCAATGCAATAGTGAACACCAAAAGGTGTTAGATGAGCTTAACAAGCTCAAAGAGTCTTTTAAAAATGTTGGTAATATGAAGCATGAAAAAGGTGAATCATCTAAGACAAACCAACCTAGGAGAAAGACTAACAACTACAAACAAAGTAGCTTCCCAAGACATAATAGAGCTAAAAAGATTAGAAGTGTATGAGTTCCTAAGGAGCTTGTAAAATCTAATAATATTGTTGTTATGTCACCTTGGATTCCTAAGGGAACCAAGCTATTGGGAGCTAACACTCGTGGACCCAAAATGATTTGGGTACCAAAAACAAAAGTTTAATATCTTTTTTTGTAGGGGGAGCATTGCTACAAGGCCAAAGCACAAAGTCAAAACTCATGGTACCTTGATAGTGGATGCTCGAGGCATATGACCGGAGACAAGAGTAGATTCATGGATTTAAAGCTAAAAAGTGGAGGAGTGGTGACATTTGGTGACAACTCCAAAAGCCACATTAAAGATATTGGCTCCATAGGTAATCACTCTACCATTCTTATTGAAAATGTCTTGTATGTCGATGGTCTTAAACATAATTTGTTGAGCATAAGCCAATTATGTGATAACAGATTTAATGTTTTATTTGATAAAAGTGGGTGCAAAATTGTTGACATTAAATATAATAATATTATGCTCATAGGTCATCGCATAGGTGACATTTACATGGTGCATTTAGATGACATCATACATCTCATGCATGTTTAGTAGCTCAAAATGAAAATGATGCATGCTATGGCATAGGAAACTAGGACATGCTAGCATGAGTGTTTTAGAACAATTAGTTTCTCTTGATCTAGTTAGAGGTTTACCCAAGATTAAGTTCTGAAACGATAAAATTTGTGATGCATGCTCTAAGGGTAAACAACATAAGTCATTCTTTAATCCATTAATGATGTTTCTACAAATAGGTGTTTACAACTTATCCACATGAATTTATTTGGGCCAATTAGGACTATGAGCTTGGGTGGTAAATCTTATGCATTTGTTCTTGCTGATTATTTTTCTAGATTTACTTGGGTTCTGTTTTAAGTACTAAAGATGAGGCTTTAGAAAAATTCATCACATTTTCAAAACTAACCCAAAATGATCTTGGACTTAGAATTTCTCATATTAGAAGTGATCATGGAACCAAATTTCAAAATTTAGAGTTTGAAGAAATTTTAAATGAAAATGGTATTAACCACAATAATTCGGCTCCTCGAACTCCTCAACAAAATGGGGTAGTTGAGAGGAAAAATAGAACTTTACAAGAAATGGCTAGAATAATGCTTTGTGAAAACAATTTACCTAAATATTTTTGGGCGGAAGCCACAAACACCGCTTGCTACATTGTAAACAGAGTAATGATTAGGCCAATTTTAAAGAAAACACCTTATGAGATTTTAAAATCTAAAAATCCTAACATTAGTTATTTTCATCCATTTGGTTGCAAGTGTTTTGTCTTAAATAATGGAAAAGACAACTTAGGTAAATTTGATGCAAAAAGTGATGAAGTTATTTTCATAAGATATTCTTTAACCTCTAAAGCCTATCGTGTATTTAACAAGAGAACTTTAGTAGTAGAAGAATCTATTCATATTGTATTCGATGATAACCTCCTTCCAAGGAAGAATTCTTGTGATGATGATGATGTAGGAATCATAAATGCCTTTGATGGAGGACAAACTTGAAAGAAGGATGAGATTCCATCAAAATAAGAGGATACACAAGATCTACCTCTTGAAGCCTTGAAGGACTTGGCTCTTGAGAAAAAGGAAGTGAGCTACCCAAGGGAGTTCAACTATGTCAAAGATGATGAAATCTTGGGTGATCCATCCAAGGGGGTAACCACTAGATCTTCTCTTAAGCTTATGAATCATGTTGCATTTATCTCATGCATAGGGCCTAAGAATATAAAAGAAGCATTGAAAGACGATTTTTGGATTATGGCTATGCAAGAAGAGTTAAATCAATTTGAGAGAAGTAATGTTTGGACATTAGTTGATAGGCCTAGTAATCAATCTACTATAGGAACTAAATGAGTCTTTAGGAACAAACTAGATGAGAGTGGTAACATTGTGAGAAACAAAGCTAGATTAGTAGCACAAGGTTACACTCAAGAAGAGGGAATAGATTTTGATGAAACCTATGCGCCCGTAGCTAGAATGGAAGCGATTAGGATGTTGCTTGCATATGCATGTTATCATGATTTCAATCTTTTTCAAATGGATGTTAAAAGCGCATTTTTAAATGGTTTTATAAATGAGGAAGTGTATATGGAACAACCACAGGATTTTGAAGACTCAAAATTTCCAAATCATGTTTTCAAACTTACTAAAGCTCTTTATGGTTTAAAACAAGATCTTAGAGCTTGGTATGAAAGACTTTCAAATTTTTTAATTGAAAAAGATTTTGAAAAAGGAAAGGTGGACACTACACTTTTCATAAAAAGGTATAAAAATGACATCTTAGTAGTACAAATTTATGTTGATGATATTATTTTTTGTTCTAATAACGAATTTCATTGCAAAGAGTTTGCTAAGCTAATGTAAGGTGAATTCGAGATGAGCATGATGGGGGAGCTCTCATTTTTTTTGGGACTCCAAATCAAGCAAAGGAAGGATGACACCTTCATCAATCAAGCAAAGTACATCAAGGATATGTTCAAGAAGTTTGGCTTGGAGAATGCAAAGCCTCAAGCCACACCTATGAGCTCATCTACAAAGCTTGACAAAGATGATGGAGGTAAGTGTGTTGACTCTAAGCTTTATCGTTCTATGATTGGATCATTGTTTTACCTTACCGCAAGTAGACCGTATATCTTGTTTAGTGTTTGCTTGTGTGCTAGGTTTCAAGCTAGTCCTAGAGAGTATCACCTTGTAGCCGTTAAGAGAATCTTTAGGTACCTTAGAGATACTCCTTGTTTAGGCCTTTGGTACCCTAGAGACTCCACCTTCAACCTTCATGCTTATTCGGATGCAGATTATGGGGTGTGAAAAATTGATAGGAAGAGTACTTTGGAAACTTGTCAATTCCTAGGTAGTATGCTCATATCTTGGTCCTCTAAGAAACAAAATAGTGTAGCCTTATCTACCACCGAAGCCGAGTACATATCCTTAGGGAGTTGTTGTGCTCAAGTCCTTTGGATGAAGCAACAACTCTTAGATTATGGTATTAAAGTTGAAATCATACCTCTTAAGTGTGATAACACTAGTGTCATATGTTTGACAAAAAATTTCATCCAACACTCTAGAACCAAACATATAGAAATAAGGCATCATTTCATTAGAGATCATGTCCTTAAGGAAGATGTTGTTATAGAGTATGTTGACACCTTAAATCAATTAGCGGACATCTTTACAAAGCCTTTAGATAAAGAGCGTTTTTGGTCCCTTAGGAGAGAGTTAGGTCTAACTAGCCTATCTTGACCTTTTAGGACCCTTTTTTGTGCTTAAATTGCTTGATCTTGTGAAATTGCATGTTTGTGTGTTGCAACTCTTGAAAATATTCATGCCTATAGCTAGGGGAGTATGATTATGTTAAAATATGCTTAGAACCGCTCATTCATCATTTGCATTCCTTTAGAAGGTGTTAGAATCAAGCTTTTGGTCGTTCTTTAGGCCTAAAATGTATTTATGGGCATAGGGTATCGATACGGCCCTATGCGTATCGATACGAGTACTTCACTAGCTTCCCAGACTTCATTTTGCCTTAAAAGGGTATCGATACGGTTAAACTCGTTTCTATACGAGCTACAATCGTTTCGATACGATCCTTCAACGGGCATTTTTATTGGAATTACGTTTTTACCCCGTATCGATACACCCTCAGGCGTATCGATACGCGATTGCACAAACAGCTTTAATTTGGCATTTAAGAGTTCATATTTTACCAAAATTAAAATTTCTCAAAATCTTAAAAACCCTAGCCTTTTTCAGCCTATAAATAACCTCTTCCTCCCTCATATTTTCACACCACAACTCAAAAACTCAAGAGGGTTTTCAAAATCAATCAAAGCTCTAAGGCTTTTTCATCAAGTTTGTGCTAAGCTCTTCTTCCATTCCTCTCTAATCAAAATCAAGGTAAAACTCTTTCTTTTTCTTTTAATTTTTCTTATTATTTTCGTTTTCAAACTTTTTTCTTGTTTTTTGTGTTTAATTTTTGTCTTCTCAAACCAATTTTTTTAAAATTTTGTTTTTAAAATTATTTTAACCTTGATTCTTGGTTTTTCAATGAGTTGAATGAAGAAATCTTAATGCATACATTGTTTTCTCTAGTTCATGGCACCTTCGAAGAAATGAACATGCACTAATGAAGTCGGTGAAGGATCCAATACCGGAGATGGTGCTCGTCTGAATCTCACTCAAATCTACCAACACTCTTTTCAATCTCCCGGAGCTCTCACCTATTTTCGTCAATTCCAAAACTATAAGATCCGTCCAGAGAGGGTAACCTCTATTCTATTTCTTGACTCGGAGTGATTCAAGTTTGAATATCTACCTTTTCTCCAACAATGGAAGTTTATAAATTTTCTCTCTATTCTCTGGTTTTACTTTCGTATTTTGGTTTTAATCTTTTATGCTAATGCCAAATGTTGTGTCAATCGAGATGGTGTTGTTACGGCTGTTAATTCGTATCTTATGGGTAAAAAGGTCACTATAGATGTTAAATCTATTTGTGAAGTGTTCAAGTTGGAGGATGAAGGATATGATGATGATAATGCCCTTGGTCATGTTCTTAGTGGTTCCGTCACCGCCCTAAATTCTTAGGGTCAGATCCTCTATTTAATGGTCTCTTGGTGATTTAGGCCCTCGGGAGGAAAGTATTCTACTATCCGCCAAGTGGATGACTTTTGGATTCGATGCTTTCGTGAGAGAAAACATCCGAACCTTGCTCGTATCATGTTTGCAGAGATCGTCTATCTCGTGCAATATCGCCACACCACACTTGTCACTTCCTTCACCTATGGCACGACCCTAAGCTACTTCTTCCTATAAAAGGAGATTGATTGCTCGCATGACTTCCCAACTCCCCTGACCGATCCCATCGATGAACGCTCTCTTGCAAGGGGTAAGTTCCATTATTTTAATGGTAGTTGGTTATGTCTATCCGAGCTCCCTACCGAAGCCGCGGAACAATTTGCTAATCCTCAAGTTGAACAAGTTCCTCAAGCTCCTCCTCCTCCACCTTCTATGGATGCTCTAATGACTTTCCTCAATAAGCAATTCACGGGATTACGCACGGATATGGCTTCGGGCTTTACCACGATTGATACTCGTTTCACAAGCCTTGGAGAACGGGTGACGAACGTGGAGACTCGACTCACTTCTCTTGAAGGCGGTCATAACTCAATGAATATCTCTCTCACCGCTTTCCATGACGAGTGGCGTCAAAACTTGAGGAATGATGATTCTATTGAGGACGAAGATGAAGATGATGAAGAAGGCGATGATGATGCATAGTAGCCTATCTTTGCATACCATGCATATCATCTAGGAAATTTATTTTATGCACCTTTGCTTCATGTTTTTATGATTAGGTTTGAATTATTTTAAACCTATGCTTTGATTTTCTGTTGTTTTGGATTTTTAAGTTGATGTTATGCTTTATTTGAATTTAATGATATCTATGTTGCTTGCCTATTTATACCTTTTGCCTAAGTTATGCACTTTACATTGTCTCAATTATTTTTTATCTAACAAAAAGGGGGAGAGGGAAGCTCACAACACTTAAAAATTTTGATTTCCAACTTAAAAGTTACCTAGCTAATATTAAGGGGGAGTTAATTTTGCAAAGTTTTTCAAAGTGTCAAAAATTTCAAGTTTTGGTTTTGTTATATCAAAAAGGGGGAAATTGTAATACTTATGTTTGATTTTGATATAATTAAATTGTTAAGGATCAAATTGAAAACTTGAAATTGATTTCTAAGTCCCTTAAATAAGTTATAAATCACCAACACTTTAAAACTGATTTGAAAAACTCAAACTCCAAATATTTTCTAAGTGTTCCAAGGCCAAAGTATTGAAAATCATCCAGGTGTATCGATACACTTCCAGTCGTATCGATACCTTTTTTTACAAAGTTGGCTACTGGAAAGACACGTTTCGATACGCTCTTAACCGTATTGAAACAGCGTATCGAAACAGATTCCATCTGTATCAATACGCCCCTCTACAAAACTGAAGGAGTTTGAATGGTGTACGATTTTAATTGAATTTTTAATTCGAAGTGTTTTAAATGTTTTCGACCGTTGGTGTCAGACGTTAGGTAACTAACATTTAAAGTGGCAGTTGACCCGTATTGATACGGTAAACCCTCGTATCGAAACAGAAACTTCTAGTGAGCTAAGTTGAGAAAAAGGTATCGACACGGCCTCTTCCGTATCGAAACGGCCCTTGTCCTGTACCAATACGCTTATGTGCGTTTCGATACGCCCTCTTTATTATGTACAACGACTCTTTCTATTTTGAGACAGGTATCGATACGACTCCCCGTGTACCAATACGGATAGTTGTAGAAGTGCATTTATGGTGGAAATAGAGGGTCCTAACGGCTATAATCAATTCCCTAACCACCCAAACGGCTAGAATTGATAGAGAAGGTATAAATTGAAGCTCTTTGAAGACCAGCAACAACTATTGCATTAAAGACAAACATCCAAGAAAAAATCCAACCTCAAGTATGCCTATTTTCAAATTTCTTGTAAACCCCATATTGAGTTGTATTCAATTCTTATTCTATCTTCAAATTTGGGTTGAGTGTTGTACTTCAAGGGACAAAATTGTATTTGAGAGATATATTTCTTGTCCAATTTCTTCTTTGTTTATTTGTGAGGGTTTGGTCAAATTTTGGGTAGAAAATTTGATTGGTTGTGTAAAGGTTACATCATAAGCCTTTAAAAGGGGAAGAACAAATAGTGAATTGTTGCAAATTCTTAGTGGTAGCTAAGGTAGTGGATGTAGAGTTCATTTAGAACTTGAACCACTCTAAAATCCTTTGTTCTTCATTTTTAATTGTCCATTCACTCCCACAAAGTTTTAAAATCCCAATTCACCCCCTCTTAGTTTTGATCATTCAATCGATCCACTCAACACAAACGTCACAGTGTAAATACGTGAGAGTGAAAAATTAAAATAAAAAATATTAAATTTAAGTTATTTGGAGATTTTTTATAATTATTAAGGGTAAAGGATCTTTTAATAGTCGTTTTGAAAGTTCTAGCTTTAAGTTTATCAGGTTATGAAGTTTGTTGGGTTACAAGGAAACTACCCTTGTTCAGGTTTTGATCGTTTTGAGTCTGTTCTCCCCCTTGATTATATGTACTTTTTCCCTCCAATCTAGGTTAGAGAAGTTTTTAATGAGGCATACGACTAAGGTAATTTATTTAATAAAATAAAAATCATTTTGTTGAGCAAAAAAATTTCTTATGTCAAAACTTCTAATTTCATAAAGCTTCTATTAGCAGTCTTTTTAAAATTAGTGGTTTCACTACAATCCGCTATTCTAAACCGCTACTCACCAAATATCCAAATTAACAAATTTGACCGGTCAAACCTCTATTTTTAAATCAAACCACTATTTACCAAACATGAGCATTAATAAAGGTTGTTAGTTAAAAAAATATTTCGATTATTACTAGAATAAATTATAAAAATACATATCTTCTAATATAAGCATATGTTAAACATAAGTTTTAAAAATACTACATGCAAGTTTTTTTTTGAACAATTTCTATTTAAAGGGGGGAAGTGGTCAATTGAGAGCGTTTCCTTTAATACTTTATTTTTATATTACAATCAATGTTGTATATCCTTGATTAAAACAACCTCAAATGATTCAATTGTTTGTTCTAGTATTAAGTGAAATGTTACATCTATCATATGAGTGTGTATAATAGTTGGTTTGACTACCCTAATTATGAATGGTACAAATATTACTAAACAAACAAGGGATCAAACAAAAATTAGTGGATGGTTAGGAACACAAAAAAACATAAAGAATTAGTGTTTGAGATTATATACAAAAAGACTTTTTTATAAATAAGGGATGGATACCACCATAGGCCTTGTTAAAAATCTCTCTAACCTAAAATGGAGAAAAATAGTATCATATGGTAGTATTTACAAAAATAACTAAACGAGAAAAACTCAACAAGAAACCCATAAAACCACAACATTAACCCAGGTCATCATGCAGAGTGTTAAGAACTTCATCAGGAAGATGCAAAAAAATGCATGGCTCAAAATAATCCTAAGAGAGCAATTGGGCCATCGTATCAGCTACCCGGTTACAAATTCGAGCAACATGCTCAATAACAACTTGTCCATGACCATGCATTATATTTCGAATTGAGAAAGTGAGAGAAGAATATAAGTCACGCCCATTGTTGTTCCGTATCGACAAGAATATTAAGTTCAATCTTCTCCCCTAAAGGATCCAAATGCCGCCACAAAACCTCAGACATTCCACACGAAAAGAATTATTAAAACTAAAGCGTCTCAGCACCTTGTCCGTTTCCTGACCACTAATCTGAGGTTCCATCAAAGCAACAACATGCAGATCATTAGTTCTCACAAAATTCTTAAAAAGATGTCGAAATTTAGTGCTTGTCGCACCCTAACAATTCTAAAACATATAATTAATCATTGATGAAATAAAAAAGGATACGAAAGCCTCAAAGAGACGAAGTGAAATTCTCCTTCCCGACGGCATTCATTTCACCAACTCCCAAATCACTAGGCAACTCTTCCATCATAATCTGATCAACAAACTACACAGGCTTCTCATGCACCCCATCACTATTAATATTAGACTCTGAACCATACGAAGCAGGAACCGAGATGTTATTCAGCTGACCTGTAAACGTTTGGACCTATTCGGATAGGATCGGTCTAGGAGAGACGCGATACTTAGTCTTCTTTAACACCTTCAGAGTCTTCTTATTAACACCCTTCATTAAATTATTCCCTTTATTAGATTGAGATGAGCCCCGTAACCTTGTTGTAGTCTTATTCTTATTCTTTCCTTCGAGAATTAAAATTGCCTTATGCAAACCACCTGTGATTGTCAGGGCGTGTCCCTCAACTTGTACATGTAACTCCCTTGTCTCAGTCCGGACGTTTGACCAGTCCGAGTGGGCTACACGGGGAAAACCGATGTGAAACCCGTTAAGGTCCCACCTCGGTTAGCAACCTTAGAAAATTTCTTTTATTTATCTTGTCTAAATGCATTATTATGTCCTATGTAGAACACGGCAGCGGAAACACAAGCAACATAAAAACGACCATCCAAAACAACACTTTTAAAACAACTCATTTCTCCCTTTTAAGCAGGCCGTATCGATACACCTGACAAGGGTATCGATACGCCTTGACCGAGGTCAACGCCCATCAGTCAACATAGGAAGACCGTATCGATACAACCCTTGGGCGTATCGATACGCCCTTCTCGATCAACATCTCGTGGTCAAAGAGATAAAACCGTACCGATACGCCAAAGACTCGTACCGATACGCCAAAGTCTCCTGAAAATCTCAGAATTCCAGTGAGCTTTGGGCGTATCGATACACCCCCAAGTATCGGTACCCCTAGCTAACACTATGTCCCAAAGCGTAGGACCGTATCGATACGGCCCTTAGGCGTATCGATACACCCTGCACTGCAAGACACTAAAATGAAACAAAACGACACGAAACTTAACTCTAAATGCATTTTGAGACCTCTCTAATCATACTCAAACATACGTACAACATTTATCAACCAAATCTAATCATACGAGGCGCCCAACATGAACAAACAACATTCAACCAAGGAATTCATGCATTTGATCAAAAGATAACATACAAACACTTAAAGTTTCATGCTTCAACAACCATACACTTAGGCATCCTCAAAAGGCACATGACCAACATACATGGTAGGCAAAAAAGACATGGTTTTACAATCCAAACATGGCATTAATAAGCCACACAAAACACCATAATAAGGAGTCTAAACATGCTCCTAAACAACCAACAATAGCACAAATCCCATTGCTTAACTATTACATGTTCATAACTTAAAATTCATACTTGATAAACTCAAAAGCCAACAAGCACACTTAGAGGCCCTCCTCTTGTGCTAGCAACCCACGAACTACGGATCTACATTGTCGAACAAAGAGAGCGTAAGCATAAAGCTTAGTGAGGGTAGCTCATTAAAAACAAACCTCGACAATGCAGGGTCCAAGCACGATCTCAACCAAGGTAAATTCATGTTCTTACCTTCGATTCTTGAGAGCCAAAATGTACATGATGCATGAACAATTACTCAATAGTATGTCATGCTCAACAAGCTCAAATCCACATCATATGTAATCACATATATCCATCCATAAAAGAATTACATTGATACACATATCAACTCATATTGGCACCTAGCTCTGACTCGAATACGCGGATAAACACGTTGGAACTCACATCCAACAACAACTTTACCTCGCGGTGGGATTACACTCATTACCGTTCTCGCGGAGGGGATTCCACTCATCCTCACGCCCCATCGATGGGATTACACTCATCACCGACTATCATATACATAAGAAGAATTTCTGGGCGAACCCGTACTTCATCTTGATGACTACCATCATCAAGACCACGCGCACATTTGACTCTCGTGTGCACACTAACATCCTAATGATCGATCATTTGTACCCAATCATACTAGTGCCAATATTAAACACAATCCACGATATCCATTCACAACCATTTCTGTGCTTAGCACGTACTCACCATGATTAACATCATGCACATACCTCATGCATATAACAATGCATCACAACCATGCCTCAACATACATGTATAACACATTTATACATAATCATCATAACCACAAATCATCACGAGGAATAAACAACAATTAAAGAGTTCAACCAATGTCTCTAAGTTTGGGATTAGGCTACCACTCTAATCCCAACTCTAGGTGGGTCTACCAAGCCCAACCTAGTCCACATGCTTGAACCAAATACTCAAAACCATTTCAAAAACATTAAACCACTCACCTTCACTTCCAAGCTCAACTATCAAGCCACCAACACCTTCAAGCTTCCGGATTCACTCTCGATGTCTCACCGATGTCAAACCTTGATTCTAATCAAACCCAAACACAAACAAAACACCCACAATCAGTAACTAGTCGTCGGAAACAACCCAGATTAACATTTCCAAGCAACTAACACCCAAAATCATGCCCAAAACAGAATTCCCGAGCAGCCCTCAAAACCCACTGAAATCTTCCATTTCAATCATCCAAACAATCATCAAACACACCCAAAGTGACCCTCATATATCATATTATCATGAGTAAGCATTTTCCCACTCATCAAAGCCCTTAAACCAACTCTAAAACCTCTCTAAAACCACAACAAAACTCATTTCCGAAAATTAGTTTAAATCATCCAAAATTAAGATATGTTGGCCCTTTTTGGTTTCTAATATCATAACAAACATTAGCAAATCAAAAACTTGAATCAAAACCCATAAAGTAACAACCTTTAATATTTTTCCATGGAAAACCAACTCTTTAAAACATGGATAAAAATGAAATCTAAAGGTACTTTTGAAGAGAGAAAGATTAGAGCAAGTCGAAAACGTAATTACCTTTCAAAACCGAGTTGAAACGAAGGAGCAAGGAGATGGAATAGTAAAATGGAGGGGGAAGGGAGCTCTTTGTCGTTGGAATGGGGATTGGGAGAGTGAGGAAGATGACAAGGCTTTATTTTTAGAAAAAGGGGTTTAAAATTTGAAAGACCCTTTTATTACAAAAATGCCATTAATGAATGGCCATTTCTTCTTTACTTTAAAATCCATGTAATTTGAGTTTCATTTTAATTTAGTCCAATCATAAAATGTTTGCTTTGAAAAACACAATGTCCAAGTAATATATAATATTATTTAAATATTATTCTCACCCGACCCCTAAACCCGGGTGTTACAGTACATTTGACCTGTCTAGTGTAGGTACAACAGACACATTTCCACCTATCTTTGAAGTATCATTTGTAATATTAATCAAAGGAGCCCTGTATTGGTCAACACTAGAAGAAACTCTCTTATCACCCGAAGATCATACAGCTGGTTTTTTCCTTTTTCATTACTAACTTGAAGCCCCTCCTGAACAATCTTATTAACCCGCGAAGAAGCCACCTCACCTGCTGGCAGTTTACCCTTCTGTTTGTGGCTTTGCTTATTTGGTAGCTCCAGAGGAACAACACTCAAAGGCATCACATTCTCCTCAAAAACTAATTCAAGCGCGGAAAACCGAGAGCCCACAAATTTTAGAACACTAGCATCACTATTAGACACCCGACTTGAACGCCTTCGATGCTTATCTATGACCATCCAAGGGTCGTATAAACTCTCATTAGAGATAGCCAACTTCTCCTAAGACCTCTGACCAACACGAGCATTGGTGGGAGTATCGGCACGTTCTGATGAATCATCCACAACACCACAAAACTCTTGTGAATGCCCATATTTCCCACATTTGAAGCAAATATGTTGCAAACCCTCGTACTCCAACTTCTGAATAAACCTGTCGATGCCAATATAAGGTAGCTATGGTTTGTTCAAATTCACCAAAACTGCACGCCTTGCAAACCTTCCCCTATCACCAACAATGGTATTATAATCAATTTTGATTACTTATCCTATGACATCAACAATCTTCTGGAACAATGATTTCGAGTAATAATGATAAGGAAGTCCAGGCAAGCGAATCCAAACCATCATTTCGGATGGGTTCTTCTCTGATGTTAAAAAGGCTCTAGACCAAGGTTGCACCGTTAAGTATCACCCAAAAGATAGTCCATGGTCCAGCCGTTAGTACCTTGGTTTGGATTCTAAATCAACAATCTGATAATTACCTTGAGGTTGCCACAATGATGGTATTCTGGATGCGAGGGTTTTATACCCAATCGACCGACCAAGCAAGTGAAAAATTACCGCACGTTGTATACTTCAGTCAATCATATCATGGACTCTCTCCGAAAAATGGATCTTTGAAAATGCCTCACTTTTGTCAACGAAACAATCAATGTCTGGGATCACAATATTCTTGTATGAGAAAGCCATGGACAAATTACTATACCCAGAAGTCGGTGCATTCACCACAACCGCAAACGATTTTTGGGGAATCTCTTGACCAACAATAGATTTTCCAGGATCTGATACTTCAACCTTGTTCATTTTCGCAACCCCAAAATCGCCAGTATCCAAAACTGCTTCAACGATATCATCAATAATTGTATTATGCTACGCGCCTTCTTCGTTTCAGGCTGGACTCCCATATCCACCGGAGAGCCCGGCCGCTCAAGCGATGCAGGGATGATAATCGGTGTAGCCCCTCCCGGCGGTCTCCCACCAGAGTCAACGTAAGAAAGAATAGCAGGATCAACTTTATGATTTTTGTGATTGAGGGAATCCTCCGGGATATCCGGAGGGAACATAAATTGCATGATTTAGTTATTCCTTAAAGCTTCATCGTTATAATCCCCATAAAAAATACTAATCCGAGGTTTAAATTCATAAAAATTGATTATGTAGGATTTCCTACCATTTTGGTCTAGAATATGGTCTTATTCGTTGATTAAAGTCATGACTATCGAGAATGAAATAATCATTTATTATATTTTTAAAACATTTTTCTATAATCATTAAAACAAAAACTACCCACTTGAGATTATATAAGGACCATACAATAAAAGAGTTAACATTTCAACTAAAAGATTCGAACAAAAGATACGAACAACACCAACAAACAACGATTGAAGGATAAAGTCATCAACACTAACATTAAAAAATGCATATAACCCTTATGGTACGTTAACAAAACGGTCGTTACCACAACTCAATTGTGTACATAATCGATGATTGAGAACGCGTATCTAAATCCAACTCGAGGGGTCCAAAACAGAGAAAATTAGTAGGATAACATATAAATGTTATCTTAATTAGGCGTGTCGTCGTCAAATCCATCGTTGAGAAAATAAAAAAATACAAATAACAGTCAAACGACCGAGATAGAAGACAGAAAACGTGTCAAAAGGCAGAGGAAAATGTGCAGCAGGGGCAAAGTTATTCTTATTAAAAACTAAAAAAACAAAGAAAAGGTAAATAAACATTCTAAATTCTAAATTCTCAACCCTTAAATCTTAAATTCTAAACCCACTTTAAATTATAATTTTAAATCCCAAATTCTAAACCTACAACTCAAACCTCAAACTAAATGCATAAACCCTAAATTTGAAAAAAAAACATTAAAGTTTTTCGCTCACACACATAGGTATATATTAATATACACAAAGGTGTAAAACTTAAATTTTTTTACATGGTGTGATCTCAACCGTATCCGTATATATATAAAGAGAGATAAGATACAGTTGCATAATATAAAAACTAAGAAGTTTAGCAAAGTTAGGAATGTAAAGGGATGATATGTTCAAAGCATGGTGGTAAGTACGGTGCCATTGCGGTGGAGATTAGTAAATTGGATTGATTGTGTTTCATCGTATTTTTTGTTTTGATTTTGTATGAATTCTGCCTAGGTGTTGGCTGCTGCCTGCTGCTTCAAATCTTGGGGCGGGCACTTCCCCTGCCTTGTATACCGAGCTTTTCTATTATAGGCATTGCTTATTTTCTTAATAAATAATGTTCCTAAGAAAAAAAATTATATTGATTTTGGATCACTGTAAATTGGTGATTAAAATTAGGGATGTTCAAACAGTTATTCGATTAGCCGATCAAATTTAACTAGCTAAAATTTATTAACCGAATCTTTTTCTTTAAACGTTAACTGAACTATTTTTTTTAAATAACAATGAAAAATACCTAAAACATTTTGAATCTAATTATTAAGCATCAAAATAACAATAAACATTACATATAAAATAGTTTGTATCTATAATAAATATCAAAATAACAATAGACAATATATAAAATGTAACAATTAGCATCTAATTTAGTTGGGTTAGACTTAATATATATATATATATATATGTTTAATATATATTATATTTAATATTTTTGGTTAATTAACTAATTTCGATCTAAATTAACCGATAATTCTACTTTAAAAAAAATAACCGCTAACTGATCTAGTATCTAATTAACAGACCGATTAACTGAACTAAATTTCGGTTCGGTCGGTTAATTCGACTTTAACTAAACAATGAATACCCCTAATTAAAATTATTTATTACTCTTTTCTTTAAGATTTTTTTTAACTTTTAATTTTAATCATCAAATATATATGACAAATTATGATCAAAATATGTGACTATAATAATATAAATCATAAATAGAAATTAAAACATTTGGATCAAAAAAGCAATTCCCTGTTTTTTGCAAAAATATAATATAAACGTATCTTGTATATCTTTCCTTAATTAATATAGACATATCACATTTGGATAATTAGTTTTGTTAGATTTTTGAAACCACGTGTCAACATCTAAAGATGTTTAAAAATACCCGACTCATTGATCCGTTATTTCATAAAAAAGAAGTGGATATCTTTTTTATTCTTTTAAAAAAAATCGGGTTGGGTACCCGTCCCTCTAAATTTCAACGGTTCGCATATCGAACTCGGACCACAATTTTTGGATTGAACGGGTACTCGACCCAAATTTCTATTTCTATTTTTATTTTTGTATTATTAATTAAATTTTCTTCAGTTAAAAATTAAAATTAAAATATCTTTAATGTTTTTGAGAAAGTGTACATCAAATTTATTCATAAAGGAAAAATCTGAAAGAAAGTTTACAACTTGATCCAGACAAATCCCTAAAAACAAAACTAACGCCTCTAGATCAAACATGACCAGAAAAGAAGAAGGTAAAAAACTTAATTCAAAGATTCGAAATAAACTAGATACAAAAAATCACCAAAGCTCAACGATGAAGGTAAAAACATCAACAACAACATTAAAAAAATAGATATTACATAATTGGGGTATGTTGATAACGCATTTATTACCAGAACTCGACTGCGAACAATAGCGGTGATTAATCTTGCATCTAAATCTAAATCGAGGGTCCAAAGCAAGGAGATCAACAGGATAACCAAAGTAGCGTCACTTTTTCAGTCATGACGACGACAGATCCAATCCTGATAGAAAACAAAACAAAAGAAAAAAAGTCAAAATGCTAAATAATGTGCTAAGAAGCAGAAGAACGTGTTAAGAAGCAGATTTATTGAAATAAAACTAAAATCAAAAGAAACAAGATAAATAAATAAAAGATGGTGACCGGCGGTCAACAACCAGCACTAAAACTAGTGTCGCCGTCGGCTATAAAATATACAAAAAAAGAAAAGATGGCGGCTCTAGAGAAAAAAGTTTAGGGGAAAATACTAGATAAAATGTTAATAGCTTTTTTAAGATAAATTCTTCAACTTAAATAGTTTATCCTCTTTTGATGCATATATTATATGTTATTAATCTCTTGATTAATTTTATTAAAGTAAATGTATGAAGAAAATAACGTATAATAACTTATTATCCTAGTATAAAAAGTCTTTTAATTAATCCCTTGAAAGATACAAAAATATAAGTATTACATTAATTTTTTAATTGAAGTATTACATAAATTCTTTCATTTGATCTCTTGCATGGATTATATGTTATTGTTTCTCTTTGAACATATATTGTTATGGTGTTGAAATGTAAATGAATAATAATTTAACATTTTGCTACAACATTTTCTAGTATATATGTAATGTATATTTACAGTTAATAATTCATTTAACGATGATGTACTATATTAGAATTTAAAATTCAACTAAAGTTTGCATTTTGAATAAATTTAAATTGTATGATTAAAAAATAAAAAATGATCTGAGTACCCTATAACCCTAAATTACAGGTATCTAAATATTGTGATTACCTGACATATCGGTACCTAGTATTCGTGAACCAAGTCGCGAGCCACTACTTTAAATACCTTAAAATTTGGATATTTGAAACTTCGAATACCTAAAATTTGGGTATTTGAGACTTTGGATACCTAAAATTTGGGTACGTGATTTTAAACACCCTTAATAATAATATATTAATAGTTTGAATTTAGGTCTAATTTAAAAAATATAAAAATATTTGACTAAATGTTTCATTATGCTTATTTGCATGGAAAAATAGAAATCTAACCATATATGATATTCATAAATAAGGCCCTAAAACAAACACGATAAGTACCATGTGTCTCATAGTTAGTTCTTCGCCAAGTGTAATAATTTTTTGAGCGACACGTCAATAATAAGATTAACAAATATTAGGATCATAAATTTATTATTATTATTCAATTTTAGGACAAATTAGCTAAAAATATTACTTTTTAATCATAATTATTTATAATTGCTAATAAATTTTGTAATTATTAATTTACATTTTTGGTACAATAGAACTAATTCTCAATGTGATTGTAGGTATTCAAACTCACACGAAGTGAAATGAGATGGACATCCTTGATCAATAAACTACTTAAAGGATCTAAATCATTAATTTACTTTTAAAAACATAAATATTAAGGCTAAGCATGAAAAATTGAAAATCGATCAGAATTGAAATGTTTGAACAATTTATAATTCACAAGTTTATGAACCGTGATTACCCAATTGAACCGAATTTGTTTATATTTAATTTTATAATATAAAAATAAATTTTTTATTCTTAAAATACTATAAAATGTATTATTAATTATTATTTTACTTGAAAAAATAAGTTTTTAATAAATATTTATGAAAAAACTTTAAAAATTTACTGTTTAATATTTAAAAGTCATAAAATAAAGTTATTTTTACCAATTTAAAATAATAAATTTTATAAAACAAATTTAACATAAAAAACTGAAAACTAATATTAACTAAATCGAAAATCGACAAGCTAAAAAATGGCTTACCGAATTGAACTGAACTAAACTGTATACACCTAATAAATATCTCTCAATTAATTTCAGTTTATTAATTGTGATGTGATCCTAGTCAAATTGATTACATTAGTTTTTTTGGATTAATGGTTCAATAAGCCCCTAACCTTTTTTTTAAGAAAATCAATTAAGTTTTTAAATTTTTTTGCACTCAATTAAGCCCTCAAACTTAAGAAAAAAAATTAATGTAGCCCTTTGACTAACGTTGACCGTTAAATTTAACATTTTTTAATTTCTTTTGACACATGTCGTAATAGGATAATGCCACTTGTTATTTCTAGGAATTGTTAAA
The DNA here is from genome assembly GCA_958450335.1 of Hibiscus tridactylites. NCBI lineage: Eukaryota > Viridiplantae > Streptophyta > Magnoliopsida > Malvales > Malvaceae > Hibiscus > Hibiscus tridactylites. The sequence continues at coordinate 24,658,595 of OY288283.1, forward strand.
TTTTATATTTTTTTAAATATCTAAAAACAAAAAAATTCTTAATTTTTTTTCAAAATTTCTGGAAAATTATTAAAAATAATTTTTAAATTTCGAAATATATTTAAAACTAAAATATTAAAAAATTTAAATTTATTATACAATTATAAAAAAAATAATTTGAAAAAATATAAAACAATAAAAGTTACTTTGAATTTTAAAACTATACTTTAAAAATATTTTAAAAAATATTTTTTTCAAATTATTTTTATAATAATAATAATAATAATAATAATAATAATAATAATAATTTATATTTTAATTTGTAAATTTTTTAAAATATTTTAATCTTTTGGAAAATTATTATTTATTGTTTTTAAATAAATTTCAAAATTAAAATTATATTTTTATATTATTTTTACATTTTTTAGAATTTTTTCTATTTTAATATATATTTAAAAATTAAAAATCCCTAGTAACGACAAGTGGCATTATCATGTTGCAACATGTGTCAAAAATGATTTTTTTTAAACATTAAAGTTAACGGCCAACATTAGTCCAATGGACAAATAAAAATTTTTTCTTGAGTTTGAGGACTTAATTGAGTAAAAAAATTTAAGAGTTTAATTAATTTTTTAAAAAAAGATAAAGGACTTATTGAACCCTTAAGTCATACTTTTGAACAATGATTACATTAATTTTTTGTTTGCTCAATCAACAATTTTATTATAATAATAATCAAAGTTGGAAAACAAAATACCAACATAAATGTTACAAAGTGCATACATAAATATTTAATAGTTTTAATATTTGGGCAATAATATTCTATTCAAATTTATATATAAGAGTCTTAATTAATTTTGTTTTTTTTAAATGATAATTTTTTAAATTGGTATAATTAAAATACATGATCCCAAAATAAATGATAGACAACAATGTCATTTTAAAAAAATATATATATTTATTTTATTTTATAAGTTAGATTAAAGAAATTTGAATTAACAACCTCCAATTGATCTAGTGGGATGAAGCATTAGGCCCTTTAAGCAAAGTCAAGGGTTCAAATACTAACGTTGTGAATGAAAAAAATAGGTTGAAAGGGTCGTCCCAAGAATGAGCCTCTGTAAAAACGCGATCTAAATTAGTCAACCAAATAGGTTGGAAACCAACTGTTAAACTGAAAAAAATTGAATTACCAAATTTGGAATAAAAAATATTATACGTAGATAATTAAAGAATTATCTTATGTAGACCAATTTAAATGTTCACTTTAAAAAAATTTATACATACAATGACACTAACCATCCAAAATAATTTCCTCAAAAAGCAAAAGAAAAGTAAAAGCAAAACAATATAAATTAAAATATATTATTCAAAAGATATCATTCAAAAATTTATTTTTACTATCAAATTAATTTATATAGTAGTAAGATTTATACAAACAATAAATCCATGCATCATACAAGTACTAAAAATAGTAACAATTATTATTAAGTGCCAATAGCTTTTTAATAGTTTTCAGGTGATTACAAGTTATGTGATTTTTAATAGTTTTAAAGTAATTACAAGATTGTATAAGTTAATATTTTTTCTTAATTTTTTAATAAGACACATACACTTACAAATAAAATTATTCGAATGTCCAACTAAAATCTTCTAAGATAAATATTATTTTTAAATAACTATATTAGTTTTTTAATAAAATTACTCGTTGATAGACATTTACATAGAAATAAAATATTTATTCTTCTCTTTGTATAGCTTGAGAACTTGGACACATTTTGTAACCCTTGTTTTTTTGTACCGATTTTACCGCTTTCTTAGATAATAAATTTTAAAACTTATCAAAAAAACTAATTAGAAAAGAAATAAAAATTTGTTTCCGAAATAATATAATCATATAAATTGAACTTAAATTCAAAATAAATAAGCTACACATCTTAATTTTCACCTTTACAGAGCAGTTAGATTAAAATAGACTTATTTATAGCCGTTAAGCCCTTCAACATAATTCTCAACCATAACTCTTAATTTTCATCTTTGACTTAATGGCAAAAAGACAACCATAATTTGGACTTTATGAAAAAAATAATTCATTAACTTTTCACAATTAGATTAATAAATTAAAGTAATAGTTATTATTTTCTATTTTGTCAGTAATAAATAATTTGACAATTCATGTATATTACTTGTAAAATTATTTTTATCGACAATGTATTAAATAAAAATTCTTAAAATAATAAATATAATTTTATTATTCTTTAAACCTTGAATAAATTGCGTATTATAGTACAAGTTTGAGGGGTTAATTTACATTTTTTTTTAAAAAAATTAGAGGCTTAAATGATTTTTTTTTTCAAAAGTTTGAAGCTTAATATGAATTTTTTAAAAAATTTAGGGGGCTAATATAATAATTTTAAAAATTTTAAGGGTAAAATTTGAAATCTCAATTTTTTGAGGGGGTCGTGATCCATCTAATATACGTCCATGTGTGTTTTATACAAGTTTAATTAAGAAAAATAGACCACATAATAATTTAATATTTTTTAAAATATATATATATATGATGATTCTGTTTGACTCCTTTTTCTTATTCCCCAATCCATATAATGGGCTCGCTTTTCCCCACTGGAGTGGAGCTCCCACCCTATACTTCTCTCAAATCCTTTTTCTTTTTCCCTGTCACTCATATTTCCCCCATTTTCTATAGGATACAAATACAATTATAGATACAATAATAACTATAATCATAGTGGATATATTCAATTATTAAAATATATGATTCATTGATAAATGAAATATATATTTAAATTAATATAAGTTTAAACCCATTGAATGATCCTAGTAAAAAGGGCGTGTTATTATTATTAGGAGATTTGAGCTCGAACAACTTGTATGTAGGGGCGGACGTAAGACTTCATGTAAATGGGCAAACTTATAAAATTCTAGGGACAAACTTATAAAAATTTAAGAGACGGAAATAAATTTTTAATAAAAAAAACATAAAAAAAAAATTCTAAATCATATATGAATTTTAAATTTTTAAGAGGCGACCGCCAACTCTAACCCAGTCCATCCATGCAACTTGTATGTTTTCAAAAAGTTATGAGTAAATAAATAAATACTAGCATGTAACAAACAGAATATTTTAAAAAAATAACATAAGTCCATATAAAAATTAAACTAGAATAATTATAATAGAACTGCTGTATGATTAAAGAACTATTAGTTGGTCCAATGGACTTGGACATTAGATTGTTAAATAAAATAAAAACCTCTAATAATCACATTGTGAATGAAACGACCCAAATTAGGAGGGACGGTCTTATAATAAATTTCTATAGCATTTTATACGAATTAATAAATTAATGTCCACCCATATGGGGTTATAATTTTTATAATCTACGCACTAAAAAAATTATAGGCTTAATAGTCATAAAGGTGCCCAACCTATATCCGTTGTTCTAATTTGGTGCTTAACGTTTCTTTAGACCACTTTGGTGCCAAACGTTTCATTACGTAACTTAGATTGGGTTTTTCCGTGAAGGACGTTAAAGATTTTTTATCATCCAATAAAAATACGACATATGACATATTCTAGTATTTTCTTTAATTTTTTATTTTTCTAAAACTCAAAAAATCTTTAATTTTATAAAAAACCCCAAAATCTTTAATTTCACTAAAAACCCCAAATCCAAACCCTAGATCCCTAAATTCCTCCCCTCCCACGACCGAGTCAATCACCACCGGCCACCCTTACCTTCGTCGACCCCCCACGACCGAAAGCCCCATGATTCCATCATCGAAACCGGCGAATAAATCGCCGATTGTTCCGTCATCGAGCATTCAAAAAGAAGAAAAAAGAGATCGATTGGGTTTCTAATCGACGACTAGAGGGTGGGGGATGTTAAACGGTGAGGTACCCAATGCTTGGGTGGTGAACGGTGAACCGCCGACGTGTGGGGATGCCGAACGGTGATGGAGATGTGATTTGAGGGTTTGTTTGAAAAAAATTACTAAAAATTTGTAGTTTTTTAAGAAGTATATAAATTTTAAGTAATTCAAAAATTAAATAAATATATAAAATAAGTCACATGTCATGTTATAATTGGTTAACGAAAATTTTATAAGCTCGTTGACGGAAAAATCCAATTTGAGTTATAGAATGAAACGTTAGGCATTAAAGTGAAAGAAAAATGTTAGACACCAAACTAGAACAAATGTATAGATTGGGGCCAAAATTATATGTAAAAATTCAAAATGGCAAGACATTTTTCTTACCGTTAAACTAGAAATTAACCGGCTTTTAGTTGTATTCATGATAAATGTGTTGTCTTTGTAATCGCGCTTGTTTGAAGAATAACCCAGATTACGAGTAAACCTTATACATTCTACAGCAACACTTCGTTTTCCTTCTATAAATTCAGCTCTTCCAACGCACCCAAACAAGCACACAAACATTCTCTCTGGAAATCAAATTCCCAGAAAATGCTTCCTCTATGGAATTTTCTCTTCCATTTCTCATGCTTCACTGTAAGCAATTTTCTTTTTTCATTTTATACTATTGTTTTATCATCCTTTACATATTTCAACATACGTCGTATCTTTGTTTTGGGAAAATGCAGGTGGCTTTCGGCGCTGCCGGTGACTCATCGGCGTCAGAAAACCCATTCACTCCAAAAGCCTCCTTCGTTCGTTATTGGAACAAACAGCTGAATCGGGAAATCCCAAAGACTCATTTTTTACTCTCCAAAGTGTCGCCATTAACCGCCGTGGAATCCGCCAGTTTTTCCAAACTCGCCGCTCAAAACCACCTCGACTCTCGTCTCCCTTCCTTTTGCTCCGCCGCGAAACTCTTTTGCTTCCCCGATTTAGCGGCCAGTCTCGAGAAACACTCCAGTGACGCCAACTTCGCCATCTACCTAGACAAGAACTTCACCAACTACGGCTCCGGTAGTCTCGGTGGAGCCGACACCTTCAAGAACTACTCCGAAAACGACAACGTTATTGTCGACTCGTTCCGCCGGTACAGCCGGGAGTCTACCGGTCACAAAGGTCAATTCTCCAATTATGCTAGTGGATCAAATGTCGTCGATCAGAGCTTCAACACCTACGCCGCCGCCGCCACAGGCGGTTCCGGGGATTTCAACAACTACAACAAAGAAGTCAACGTCCCCAACCTCAAATTCACTTCCTACTCCGATGAAGCAAACGGGCATGGGCAGACATTCACGGGCTACACAGAGAACGCCAACGCCGGGGAGCAATCATTTTCGAATTACGGGAAAAACGGCAACGGCGTCCCTAACGAGTTCAGTAGCTATGGGAAAGGATCGAATGTGATGGGGTCGGACTTTTCCGGTTATGGAAAAACAGCGAACGGAGCTAAAGATACTTTCACTTCGTACGCATTCGACACCAATAATCCGGTGAATGGTTTCAAGAGTTACGGCGAAGGTGGCAACGCCGCCGTTGATAGTTTTTCAAGTTACCGGGACCAAGCCAATGTGGGTGAAAGCTCTTTCCAGTCTTACGCTAAAGGTTCAAATGGAGCTGAAGTTGATTTCGGCAACTACGGCCAATCATTCAACGAAGGAACCGAGAAATTCACCGGATACGGCCAAGGAGCCGACGGGCAGTCGATAGGATTCAAGATCTACGGAAGAAACACCACTTTCAAGGATTACGCGAAACAGGGTGTAACGTTCAAGAGATACAACGAGAGTTTAAATTCAGCTGAAACTGCTCAAGTTCAGGCCACCGGCAGCCGTGCAAACAAGTGGGTGGAGCCCGGAAAATTCTTCCGGGAAAAGATGTTAAAGCAAGGAACGGTGATGCCAATGCCGGACATTAAGGATAAGATGCCGGCGAGGTCGTTTTTGCCACGGTCCATCCTTTCCAAAATTCCGTTCTCGTCTTCAAAGATCGGTGAACTGAAACGGACATTCCACGCAGGGGATAACTCGTCGTTGGAGGCCATAATGCTGGACGCTTTACAAGAATGCGAGCGGCCGCCGAGTCCCGGCGAGACCAAGCGGTGCGTCGGCTCTGCCGAGGACATGGTCGACTTCGCCACCTCTGTTTTGGGGCGGAACGTGGATGCTCGCACGACAGAAAGCGTTAACGGGTCAAAGAAGAATATAAAGATTGGGACTGTAGGGAAAATCAATGGCGGAAAAGTGACGAAATCAGTTTCGTGTCACCAGAGTTTGTTCCCGTATTTACTTTACTACTGCCACTCTGTTCCCAAGGTCCGGGTCTACGAAGCTGATATTCTGGATCCGAGTTCTGAGAAGAAAATTAACCATGGTGTTGCCATCTGTCATTTGGATACATCGAGTTGGAGTTCGGGTCATGGAGCTTTTCTAGCTTTGGGTTCGGGTCCGGGTCGAATCGAAGTTTGTCATTGGATATTTCAGAATGATATGACTTGGACAATTGCCGATAGCTGATTAGGAAGAATTGGGCTTTTAACGTTTTAATTTAAAGTTTGGGGATGGTAATTAAAGATTATATAACGATATTATTGAAAATGAAGAATAAAGTTGTTCACTTATGCATTTAATATTCATTTTGTTTTTAGCATTTTAATCCTATTATAAGGTAGTATCGAACAAAAATTATTTGCCCCTTTCTATGCTCCACACTAAAAAACACTAAAAAGTTAAAACCTAAACCTTAACACTAAATTTTACAGCCTAAACCCTAAAAAATAAACTCTACCCCTAATTCTCTAAGCCTAACCATAAATGTATTTTTTTTAAAGTAAAGGCGCCAAAGGGGTATACAATAAAACCTCTATAAATTAATACACTTTAAATTAATAAACTCTATTAAATAATAAATTTCTCCGGTCCCGACTTGGGCCAATGTAAAAAATCATCAAATTTAATAAGATAATAATATAATAATTTTTTGGATATCACCTTTATAAATATAAATGTCCCATCAAAACTATAAATTAATAATTCATAAATATTACAATTATTACTTTGGTAACTTGCTAAAATATGAATATATTGTAATATGTTTCTTTTTAAAATTAAAATCTAATTCAATTTCATCTCTAACTTTTCTAATTGCACCTACAAGTTCCGGTGTTGAGGTCTCCAACTGCAATAAAAAGTTGTGAAAAATTGTTACCGCATTCAATGCTTCCTTTCACGTGACTAGTTCAAGTGATGTTGAATCATCTTCAACTTCATCATTAGTAGAACTTTCAACAATATTAACCACAATTTCATCTAAACTTTGAACTTGTATATGTTATTAAATATATTTACAATTTATTTGCACACAATATCTTTATCAAAGTTATATTTGCTGAATTGAAAATTTTTCTTTTAAATAATAAATTATTAATTTATCGATATATTAATATCTCTCTAAATTAATAAAATTTCATGGTCCCAAGGGTATTACTTTATAGAGGTTTTATTGTAGTTTACGGCAGACGATTTCCATTCGATAGTATCTTAGTCCGTTTTTATATTTAGATAAACTCAAACACATTTGAAGATTATACTACTCGAACTCGAGTCACATATAGTAACATCTCACTTTTTATCACTAAAACCGCTTAATAATTTCAATGTTTATTTATTTCATTTATTCATTTTTTGACAATGTCAACTGAATTTTATTAAAAAAATCAATGAAAGATATTATAAATACAATGCATCCATAATGGATAATAATGAGGACTAGCCACCAAAGTCTCATACAAAAACTTAAAAGTGCAAAGAAAAATAGATATTTCTATAGAGATTAACATACCATCAAAATCCATAAGCCTTCTTGAATCTCCTTGTCTTTGTCTAAACGAGACACATTACGGGATAAAAAAAAAGTGATGAGTGAGCCAAACTATCAGGCAGATTGCTCCGCTATTTAGGACTGATTACATCAGCAAACAACCATGAACCGAGTGTGGATCTATCTTTCTATGACCACCAACAGAATCATAATCAGAAACTAGCGATGTGAAGATCTCTGTGCGAGCATTAAACGACCACTAAGGTATGCTGAAATCATGCCAAAACAATAGATGAAACAAAACGATAAAAATAAAGGAAACGTGCCACAAAGGCAGAGGGAAAACGTCTCACAAGAGCAGAGATTCTTACTAAAATAAAAAATTAAAAACATAACAAATAAAAATAAAATAAATAACGAACACCAGTGATCGACAATCAACATTAAGATAATTGTCTATCACCGACTAATTCAAAAATGAAAAAGAATAACAGGCCGTGGTTATTTTAAAAGAAAACTAGGGTTTTAGCTTATTTCAATTATGCATTTAAGTGGTTTTCTACCCACTTATACAATTCCATATTGACTTAAGTAATGATTAATTTTTGTACTATTCCATACTTGGGCAATCCTCAATATCACTAAACTGGTGTTGGCATCCCTCCATAAACTCGTCACCTCTCTCATTTCTCGCACATTATCATCCCCCAACTCAGCATCTCTCATTACTCACAATAGTATCTTGTTCCTCACTCTCATCCGAATCAGAGTGCGAACTCTCAGTCTTCTGAATTTCGCAATTACAATAAAGGTTAGGTAAAATGATCGTGTCTGACTCCCTCACCTGAATTTTATATTCTTAAACATCTAACACGTGGAATCATGTCATCCTCAATTCTCAACAAAAACGATAAAAGTACTTGCACACAACCTCTCTCGAAACTCTGCGGATAGTTAATACTATCACCCACCTCCACAAAACATCCCTATGCTGAGGCCACATTCTTAAACGTCTCTTTCGTTCAAGTATTGTTGATATCAAGTTTGGGTTTGTTACAGCCGGTATTTCAGTGGTTAGGCTATTAACCTTGTAGGGCCCAGCAGTTACAACTGACTGACCCATATGGCAGTTGGGTTGTGCTGAGAATTGGGTTATATAAACAAGAGTCTTGTGACTCGGCCCATTATCTAGTATTGTGGCCTAAATTCCTTTTCTCTCAAAAGTTTTCTGATCTATCCGATTTTCCTTTGTATTTTCTCTGTATCCAAACACACTTTTCTGTTGCTAAATCTTGTATCATCATGGTATCATTCGCTAGGTTATTGTGATCCTTTCGCTCCGTTTGTCTCTTTCCCCTCTAGTTCTCTCCTTTATCTTCCCTATTGTTTGTTTCTTCGCTTGTCATCATGCCAGATTTCGCAGATTCTGTGCTCGTCGGTGATGAATCTGGTGGCTCGGTTGGAAATCGGTCGTTCATAAACAAGAGAGTGAACGTCTTGCTTGACGAGTCTAATTTCCTCATCTGGCGGCAGCAGGTTCTGCTTACGGTTCGCAGCCATCGACTAGAGAAATTTCTTAACGGCAAGGTTACCGCTCCGCCGAAGAAGGTTCGGTCCACCAGTGGGGATCTTGTTGACAACGAAGCTTATGAAGAATTTGTGGCACAGGATAGTGCGTTGGCCTGTTGGTTACTGTCAACGATGAGTCCGTATTTGCTTTCTAACTTTGTAGGAGCTGAATCGGCGGCGCAAGTGTGGAAGATTGTTGTGGAATTTTTCAAAAGTCGATCCACCACAACAGTTATGAGTTTGCATTTCAAGTTGTGTTCTATTCGGAAAGGGGAAATGAGCATGAGAGCTTACATTTCGAAGGTCAAAGAGGTGTGTGACGCGTTGGCTTCTTGCGGCAGTCCGGTTTCTATTACTGAGCAAGTTGCGTCTATTTTGAACGGTCTCCCTACAGACTACAAACCGTTTGTGGCAGTAATCACGGCGAGTCGGGAGCCGTTTACCCTGGACAGTGTTACTAATATTTTGGTAGATGCTAAGGCTCAGTAATCTCTATTTGATCAGTCTGTTCCAATGGTTGCTAACAATGTTCAAGTGTCCAATGGTCGTTCGTTTGATAATTCTGTGCAGAAATACTCTTCTTCAAATCCTGGTCAGCACAATCGTGGGCGTGGTCGTAACCGATTCCAGTGTCAATTGTGTGGTAAGATGGGGCATTTAGCCGATCGATGTTATCGAAGGTTTGATAAATCTTTTTCGGGAGTCTTTGCTACTAATCAGAGGTCTCGCGGTAATGATGGCTCATCCTCTGCTCATACATGTTTTCCTGAGTCTAATACACCACCTCTGAGTTGTGTGCCTGCAGGTTCTACCTTTGGTGTGGCCAATTGCAACCTTTGTACTCAACCTGGTGACTCGTCTGAAGGGTGGTACCTAGACACTGGTGCAACACACCATGTGTCTCCTGATGCTTCTGGTGCTTAGTGCAGTGATTTCACAGGCCCATATAAGCTTATTCTTGGTAATGGTAAAGGTATTCAGATTACTAAGATAGGTTCTTCTACTGTTGCATCCAAATCTCGTTTGCTTGTTTTACGAGACTTATTAATTGTCCCTCAAGTGACTAAAAACTTGTTGTTTGTGTCCAAGTTTGCTAAGGACAACCAAGTATTTTTCCAGTTTCATGCCAATTGATGTATTGTTCGTGATGAAGTAACTGGTGAGGAATTGCTTCGGGGTACTGAAGAGAATGGTCTTTACATATTTACTGATTTTACTCTTAATAATGCTCCTGTTGATGATTGTGCTCATTTGAATTTTGTGCAAATAAAATGTTCTGACTATGAACTGTTGCACCGTAGGTTAGGTCACCCTGCTCATCCTACGTTAGCTACTGTTCTCAAGCATTGTAATATCACTTTGCCTGCTAATGAACATACTTTTTCTGTGTGCACTGCATGTAAAATTGGCAAAAGTCATAAGCTCCCCTTTCCTGATTCAACCACTATTTATACGCAACCATTTCTTCTTGTATTTACTGATTTGTGGGCCCCTGCTCATGTGTCCTCTAGTGGTTACAGCTATTACGTTACATTTGTTGATGCCTTTACTCGTCACACTTGGTTGTTTTTGTTGAAGGATAAATCACAAGCCTTAGCTGCTTTTAATCAGTTTTCTGCTATGGTTCAAACTCAGTTTGGGGTTAAAGTTAAGGCAGTTTAGAGTGATTGGGGGGGTGAGTTTCGGAGTCTGTCTTCTGTTCTTGCTTCTTTAGGGGTTCAACATCGAGTTACGTGTCCGCACACCTCGGAACAAAACGGTGTGGTGGAACGTAAACATCGACATATCATAGAGCTTGCTTTAACCCTTCTTGCTCAAGCCTCCTTACCCCTTAGTTTCTGGTCCTATGCTGCCATAACTGTAGTTTTTCTGATTAATCGATTACCAACGAGTGTCTTGGGAGGTATTTCCCCATTTGAAAAACTGTTTCATAAGTCACCAGATTACCGTCTTGTTCGAATCTTTGGTTGTAGATGTTTTCCACATTTGCGTCCGTTTCAAAAGCATAAACTGGATTTCAGGTCTCAACCTTGTACCTTTTTAGGTGTTAGTCCTCAACACAAAGGGTATTATTGCCTTTTACCTTCTGGCAAGGTCATTGTGTTCCGACATATTGTATTTGATGAGAACACATTTCCATTTGCTGCTTCATCTGTTTCTCAAAATAGTCCAAAAAATCCTGCTGTTGTTCGTTTGTCTCCTTCTCTTCGAGTACCTTCTTCACAGGCTCCTTTATCCCTTGCTGCTGATGGTCATGTTTCTTCCCCTGCTCAGTCTTCTTCTTCTGCACAAGCTAGTGTTCCACCTACATCTCCTGTACGTGTTTCTATTACTGATCCACAGGAAGCTGTTGGTGCATCCTCACTACCTGTATCTTCAGCTTTTGCACCTTCTATGAGTGATGGTCCTGCTGCGTTGGACACTTCTGATCAGCATGTTTCAGGTGGTGCTAATGAGGTTCCTGAAACTCATGATCAGGTTGTTTCGAGTGGTGATAGTGGTATACTTGGAACTCATGACCAGTCTGACTCGAGTGGTACTCCTCATGTTGGTAGTCAGTCTCTTTTTGGTGGTGGTGTTGTGGAACCTAAGGTTCAAGATCAGCTGCCTGCAGTAGGTGTTGGTAATACTCACAGTATGCTTACTCGAAGCAAACGAGGGATTTTCAAGCCTAAGTTGTACATGAATGTTGTTGCCTCTTCCGAAGAAGTTCCTACTGATATTGTTGAAGCTTTTAAGTCTCCAGCTTGGAAGGAAGCTGCTGTTTCTGAGTTCACTGCCCTGGTTCAGAATGGAACATGGACATTGGTTCCAAAACCTGATGGTCGACGCATTGTGGGGTGCAAGTGGATATTTCGCATCAAACGAAATCCTGATGGCTCCATTGCAAGGTACAAAGCCCACCTTGTGGCTAAAGGTTTTTCCCAAGTGCCCGGTCCGGATTTCATGCACACATTTAGCCCCGTGGTTCGCTTTTCCACTGTGTATGTTGTGCTGTCTCTTGCTGTGACGAATGGGTGGAAACTACGGCAAGTAGATGTTAATAACGCGTTCCTCCATGGTGAATTAGATGAGGAGGTTTTTATGCAACAACCACCGGGCTTTGAACGTGTTGATGCTGATGGAACCTTGCTGGTTTGTAAGTTACAAAAAGCTTTATATGGTCTTCGTCAAGCACCACGTAACTGGTACATCAAACTTCATGATTATCTTGTTGAACTTGGCTTTCAAGAGTCGAAGGCTGATACATATCTGTTTATATGTGACCTTGCTGGTGTCGTTGCGTACGTGATAGTGTACGTCGACGATATAATAATCACAGGTTCTTCAGCCTGCTTTGTTGAAACTATTATTGATAAACTGAGCTCTAAGTTTGCACTAAAAGACCTTGGAGATCTTCATTTTTTTCTTGGCATCGAAGTTACAAGAGTAGATGGTGCCTTACACTTGTGTCAAAAGAAATATATTCTTGATCTTCTACAAAAGGAGAAGATGCAGCAGGCTAAGTCTTCACCTACACCGATGTTACCTTCGGTTAAACTTGTTCAAGATGATGGTAGTGCACTGGTTGATGCACATCAGTACAAAAGTCTTGTTGGGTCTCTTCTTTTCGTGTGTCATACGCGACCAGATGTCATGTTTAGTGTGCATAAAGTATCTCAGTTTATGCACAGACCTACTGAACTTCACCTGGCAGCAGTTAAGCAAATCTTGCGGTATCTTGCTGGTACAATGCATTATGGGTTGCTCTTTGAAAAGTCTGATCCAGTGGTGACGAATGTGGTGGCATATGCTGATGTCGACTGGGGTAGTAGTCTTGATGACAGAAGATCGACTACGGGATATTGTGTGTACATCAATAATTGCCATGTTGTGTGGAGTTCAAAGCGACAAAAGTCTGTTTCTCGCTCCATAACTGAGGCTGAGTATCGCAGCATTGCTGATACAGTTGCAGAAATCATGTGGGTTAAAGTGTTGTTGACTGACATGAAAGTTTTTCCAGATTTGGCTCCTGTGGTGTGGAATGATAATACTAGTGCAGTAGCAATGTCTGCAAATCCAGTATTTCACTCACGTTCAAAGCATGTAGAGTTGGATGTTCACTTTGTTCGAGAAAAGGTTACTCAAGGTCAGGTTCAAGTCAATTTTGTTCCTTCTGAACATCAAGCAGCCGATGGTCTGACCAAGCCTCTCTCTAGGTCGTGTTTTCAGCTGTTTCTTGATAAGCTGAATGTTCGTGTTTGTGAAGGACTTTGATTGCTTATGTTGGCCAAAATAGAGAATATGTTGTGTTTGTTTGTGTAGAGTGTTGTTCTGCTTCAGTTTTTTGTATTTGTTTTGAAGAAGGAAGAGAATCGGGAGGATGTTGATATTCAGTTCTGTGTGATCGAAGAGGGAAGAGAACCAGGAGGATGTTGATATCAAGTTTGGGTTTGTTACAGCCGGTATTTCAGTGGTTAGGATGTTAACCTTGTAGGACCCAGTAGTTACAACTGACTGACCCATATGACAGTTGGGTTGTGCTGAGAATTGGGTTATATAAACAAGAGTCTTGTGACTCGGCCCATTATCTAGTATTGTGGCCTAAATTTCTTTTCTCTCAAAAGTTTTCTGATCTATCCGATTTTCCTTTGTATTTTCTCTGTATCCAAACACACTTTTCTGTTGCTAAATCTTGTATCATCAAGTATGAATCAACACTCCAAAAACTGCAAGCCATACACACATGTTAAAAGAATCTTAATTTCGCCGACTACGGCTCAATTAACGCAAACAAATTTGACATCATTGGCCATCAATTTTAACAGAAATTATTACGTGTCAGTTAACATAAATTGGTAATGTTACACATTTGGCCATTCAGATTTACACATACAATCAATTTAATTTTAATCTATATTTACACATACCACCATTTAATTGGATGATTAAAATTCAGTTCTTTGAACGCAACCCAAATTGAAGAGGAAAACAAAAGCCAAGAAATGCTTTCCCTATGGAAATTTCTCTTCATCTCCTTTGTCCAATTCTCATACGTCGACGGATCCTAGATTTTTCGTATAGTGAGGTCCAGAGTGGAGTATGTATAGGTCTGTAAACGAACCGAACGAACACGAATGTGGGTATGTTCATGTTCATTCGTTTAATTTTAATTGAACAAATAAACGGACACGAACAACTAAACAAATATAATTTCTTGTTCAAGTTCGTTTGTTAAAATAATAAACGAACATAAACGAAGGCAAACGAACATTGAATATTGTTTAATTTTTTCTTTTTATTTCATATTTTTAATATGTGTTTTTAAAATTTTTAAATATAATACTTTTGTCATGAAAAATAATAAGTATAATTGGACATATGTGAATAAGTTTAAACGAACATAAACGAAAAATATTACTGAACGTTCACGAATGTAAATGAACGAACAAGCCCTTTGTTCGTGTTCGTTCATTTAATTAAACAAAAAGAAAATATTGTTCATGTTCGTTCCTTTAATAAATAAATTAACTTCCCGTCGAACGGTTCACGAACGGTCCGTTGAACATTCAGTTCGTTTACAGCCCTAAATATGTACAAAGATTCTCATACCACTACAATAAATATTGTTGATCTCATACCGAACAAATCAAGTGGGTTCAATTTTAATATTTCTTATAATTTTTTTTATATTAACTCCTTAAAAATCCCATCTAACTCCTTAAAAACTTTATACCGCAACAAATTGAATGGGCCAATTAACCTCAAAATTTGAAGGTGGCTCCTCCACTGCTTCGGTGTAAGCAATTTTCCTTCTTCCTTTTCTTCTGCTTATAATCTTAACTTAAAATTCGTTTAATGTTTTAAAAATATCAATCAAATGAAAATTAATATCTCTAATGATTTAAGATAAAAATCATATGATGAAGGGTTTCACCAATAAATTTTATTTCAATTTATTTTTTAGGGATTAGCTTTTATTTATTACCAAAGAAGCAACAAATACTGCTACAAATGAGCGTTTACAAGAAAGGTTCTATTGGGCGATCAAATACTCCACTTTGCGCATAACTGCACAGTATGCTTGATAATTAAAGTTCGAATCTTTATCATTTCGTAACTAAATTTTATATTTAAAACTAAATTTACCATTTATTTTGATAAGTAAAATAATAATTTTGTTTAAGTTTTTTAGAGACGGAATGCCCAAAAAAGTACGGGATCCGCGCTGAGAGGGTATAGAGACGAAAAAATCCCAAAAGCATCTAATGAGAATTTTTCAAAATTATAACCGTAAGTACTGGAGACGGAGTAGAGAATGCAAAATCGTCCCCACCCCACCTGATTCTCACCCCTACCAATAATACTCTAAACAAAAGCACTCCAAGAAAGCTCAAGAATAAAAACATATTTCTTTTAATAATATACTACACACTTTGTCCCACTAAAACCGTCACAATATATTTCATGTCATTTTTTTTAACTTTGACTATAATTTTTTATATTTTTTAATTAATTAAAATTTATAAAATATATATTTTAAAATTATTTGATTGAAAGTTTTATAAAAATATATTTTTATATTGCTATCAATTAATTAATTTTAAATAATAAGAAATCAATGATAAAAAATTTGAACAAAGAAATATCAAGATGTGACAATTTTAATGAGACAAAGAGAATGTCTTTTAAGATTTATAAGTGGTTTAATTTTATTTAATGTTTAGTTTTTAATTATACACCCAACATATTTTATATAACTTAAATTCAATTAGAATAAAAATCATCCGTCTATTTCTATGCTGTGAAACCGATATTTTAATTTTGATATAACTAAAGAACCTAAGGACTAAATTGAAAATGTGAAAACGAATTTTTAAGTCCTCAAACATCTCTATATGACTTAAAGAATATGCCTAAGTTAAAAACTAAGTTTATCAAATATTTTCTAAGTGTTCTTAAAGCCAAAACAGTGATTTTTGAGTCCCTGTTTCGAAACGGCCTAAGGCGTTTCGAAACAGTTTTGAAACTGTGAACCTGTGTTTCAAAACGGGTATCGAAACGATTTCAATACTGTCAACCCGTGTTTCGAAACAAGTTTCGAAACGACTTTAGAACATAGAGAAACCGTATCAAAACGACATTCAATGTTTCGAAACGATTCTTAAATTGATTTGAAAAATATGACCGTTGAATGTTTTTAACTGATTTTTAACAAACCGTTAAGGCGTATCAAAACGATTTCAAGCCGTTTCGATACGACCCTTGACAGTGGCAAAATGTTTCGAAACAAGTTTTGAAACGGCTCTTAGCGTATCGAAACAGGTCAGACCGTTTAGATACGAGCTCTTTAATGCACCCCAACGACTCTTTCTATTTTGGTCTGTTTCGAAACAGGGTCAGGCGTTTCGAAACGGTTGGTTGCAGACTGCATTTATGGAGGGGAGATAACACCCCCAACAGCTCTATTGATGATTGCAACAACCACAACGACTATAATTCAATGAGAAGGTATAAAAGGAACCTCTAAAAGCTTCAGCAACAACTATTGATCCTAAAGCAAACACCCAAACATCAAATCCAAGCATTTGTGCCTAAATTCCATTATTGTCTAGAAACCCCAATTGTATTTTTCATTCTTATCATTTCAATTGGGTTGAGTGCTTGTAATTGAGCTAGTTTATGTATTGAGAGATACTTGTTTAGCCAACAAATTCTTTGTTTTAATTGTGTGAGGATTGAGTCAAATTTTGGGTAGAAAATTTGACCGAAAATGGTAAGGGTTACCTCCTTAGCCTAGAAAAGGGGAAAAAACAATTAGTGGAATTGTTGCAAATCCTTAGTGAAGCTAAGGTAGTGGATGTAGAGTTCATTTGGAACTTGAACCACTCTAAAATTCATTGTCTACCTTTTTAATTTGCAATTTCCACCACCAAGAACTTTAAAAATTCAATTCACCCCCTCTTGGTTCATTTCGATCATTCGATTCACTCAACATATGCCATTATACTAAAAAATTTAAGTTAAGAGTTTAGGGAATTAAGGGTAGTATATATTGTTAAGGTTTAGGGATTATGGTTTAAGATTTAAAAATTAAGGCAATAAAATTTAATTTTTTAGTGTTTGAGAAAAAAATGTACCGAAAAAGGTACAAAATTTTTGTCCAAATTAAATATTTAATTTTTAATTTATCGAATAACCTCTTACTTGAATACATCTTGACCAATAGAGATGACTTTCGGCCGATTGGTGATTCATCAGTGACGGGAAACCGATTTACACCAAAAACCTCGTCCATTCGATATCGGAACAAACAACTGCACAGCCAAGTCCCAAACTTTTTACTCTCCAAAGTATCACCATTAACCACCACTGACTCTGCCAGTTTCTTCAAACTCGCGGCCCAAAACAACCTCAATTCTCGCATCCCTTCCTTTTGCTCCTCCACTAAACCTTTTAGACAAGTGCGAGCGTCCGTCGAGACCAAGCGGTGCGTGGGCTCGGCGGAGGACATGCTCAACTTCACCGCCTATGTTTTGAGGTGAAACGTGAATGTTCGGGAGACCGAAAACGGATCAAGGAAAAATATAACGATCGGAACTATACGTAAAATCAATGGTCGGACAAATATAATAATAATAGTAGTAATATTTTTTGAATAATATTAATAATGATAATATAATATTTTTTAGAACATTTATATATTCAAATCGGATCTTATTTTCTTTAATATTCTAATTTTACAGCATATCTGTCATATTATCGTATCATATTATTACTTAACATTAAATTTATTATACTAATAATTAATGGCGGATCCATGTAGCCACCTTGATAACAATTGTATACTCATTTTTTTAAGATACCCTATAAGTTTAATTTAATGTATAAATGAAAAAAAGAAATAAAAAAAATCTCCGCATTTTGAAAAACCTTTTTTGAGTTTATAAATTCGTCCTGCTAATAAGAGGGACCGAATTTGAAAATAAAATATAGAACTGCGATTAGCCTTAGAGCCGAAGGTAGATAATGGCAAGAGTATGGCAGACAACCTGTTTTCTGTAGAAAAAATGATTTTAATTAAGTATTTGAATATGAATTCTAAAAAAATATTAATTTGAACTATATCGACAATGTGTTGGTTTACTGTGACGAGAAACTATTAATAAGATTAGATGTTTAAATCATAATGTAGTGAATACAATAAATGGTTAATTACTAGGACGTTCACTTATGTTTCCCCCAGTACAGAGTTGGTCACCAATTCTGAAAAACGACCAGTAAGGTCACTTACGTTTTCGGGGCGTAAATTTTTGGTCACCCAGTCGTTTGTTGCCGTTAACCTTTGACTGAAGGTTGATCTGAAATAATAATAAAAGGATAAATAACCTAGTCAATCTCTAAACTATTATTTCACTCATATTTTGACCATTGAAATAAAAATAATTTGTATAATTATACATTTAATCCTCCATATTTACATTTCTTTCTTTCCTCTCTCCTCCACAATCTTCTATATTCTTCTTCATCTAACACAATGTTTAATTTTCTATTATATTAATCCTCAATTCACACCATATATTATAATCCATTACCGTATATATCCATGTTTCAAATATGTGTGTAATTCTTAATATGGTTCAGTACAAAATAATACCCAATTCTCGTGCAATAATGTTTACATAGCATATTCAAAAGTCTAAAATGAATATAGGTGCCTAAAGTATACATTTTTTTTTTGTAAAAAATAGGTGCCCAAAGTTACAATCGTTATAATTTTAGGTTCCAGTCCGTTAAAGAGGCGTTAAAAAATTATCAACCAATCAATGCTCGCCATGTGGCACTATTTTTATTTTTTTAAAAATCAATTTAATGAAAAAACACAGAATTTTTAATATTTAATCCGGAAAATTGGAAATTTTACAAAATAGTCCTCAAATCCCCAAAAATTACCCAAACTCCCAAATCGCCACCGCTTTCACCGCCGATCGATGCCCATGACCACGCCCCTTTCGTCACTGGAGCATGGCGGTCATTTCCCTTAACATGACGTCATCGGAAATTGTGAACGACGTGAAAGCCGAACGTCAATTTCGCGTTCGACTGCACACCGTTCACCGTTTCCGGTGACACCGTGTTTGGGGAAGTGACCGCCATCCTCTGGTGAACAAAAGGGTGTGATCAAGGGCGATGATCGACAGTGGAAGCGGCAACGATTTGGGGGTTTGGGTAATTTTAGGGATTTGAGGAATGTTTTGTAAAATTTCCAAAATTTCGGGATTTTTTTGAAAGATTAAAAATTTTGAGTTGAGGATTAAAAACATTGTTTAAACATGTATATATACGGTGATGAATTATAATATACATTGTGAATCGAGGATGGATATGGTAGAAAATTAGAGATTGAGTTAGGTGAAGAAGAAATAAAAAATTGTAAATGTGGAGGATTAAATGTGTAATTATACAAATTATTTTTATTTCGGTGGTCAAAATAGGAGTGAAGTAATAGTTTAGGGACTGTCTAGGTAATTTATCCTTTTTATTGTTTCAGACCAACCTCTCGTTAATGTTTGACGACAACAAACGGCTGAGTGACCAAAAGTTTACGCCCCGAAAACGTAAGTGACCTTACTGGTCGTTTTTCAGAATCAGTGACAAACTCTGTACTGGGGGAAACATAAGTGACAATTCCAGTAGTTAACCCTAAAATAAATTGAATTGGGAGAGTCGTCCTCGTACTACTCTCAAATATCTAATTGAATACCTTGATTCAGATCAAATTCATACATAAGTCGCCCACGATGGGTTTCACTCATCAACAGAACAAGTTTTATTTAATCAGAATATTTAGTTTTAAAATTGAGTTTGAGTTTAAGTTTAAATTTGATTTGAGATGAAATAAATTTATATGAGCTCTCCTAGTTTACTCATTTACCTACTAAAAAAGTTCGATTCTCATATTGATTTTTTGATGTCGATTTTTGGCGACACCAAATAAGGAGGTGGAGACGGCAGTTGGAGGAAGGTGTGGGGTCGACAATGAGTGGTTCACTTATCATGAGACAAGCCGATAGCTATAGAGGAGTATGGTTGGTCGTTGAATTAGGCAGTTCACCCCTGGTTGGCTTGGTGCCGAGATTCGTAAACAGTGTAGAGCCGGCGTCCGGACGATGGTTGTCGGTTGTTGATGGTGGTTCACCGATTCAAATGTGGGCGGAGAGCCACTAGTTGTGTGTGAGAGAAAGTGTGTGAAGAAGATGAACTTGATAGCCCTTGTAGAGAGTTAAGGAAGACCATTTATCTTTGGTCTAAGGGGTGTTTATATCCCCTTGGCGCTGTAGGTGGAGTGATGGTTGATGAGACCATGCAAGGCCTAGTGATGGTTGTTGGTAGGTTGGCAGGGGTAGCTCGGCTTGTCAGGCTGTTAGCTTAGTTGATTGTAATGGTTGTCTTGTCTCGGTACTGTGGCCGAGCATATAGGTCTCTGGAGCTAACAGGTTTGGAGGCGTAGGAGCGTCCGGGCTCCTTGATAATTTGGAGCGTGGCACGGAGATGGGGCTTGATTGTGGGTTGCAGAGGCTTGCAGACTCTAGAGACTTTGTGATCTCAGAGGTGAGCCCCGAGGGAGGATAGCAAAGTGTAGTGCGACGGCGGCGATATTATTCTTAGAGGTGATGTATTCCGGAGGCAGTTGGCAGAGGTACAACACTAGTCCCCCCTTAGTCGAAGGAGTGCCATAAAGTATTATGAGCTAAGACCTTGTTGATGCGTTGATTTTTGTTGTGGAATAGAGATATGCTGGAGTGGAGGTGTCTCGGCGCTCTGATCTTAGCAGACATCTTGACATCTGTGTGAGAATCTGTCGAATAGTGCTTCCGAAGGCATTGGTTGAAGAAACCATGATGGGTCGCCCTTGTTGACTTGGGTCGAAGGCCATAGTTAGGGATTGTAATAAAACCTTGATCTGACGGGTTCCGACTCGACTCGATCCGGTAGGGTTAGTTTTTTTTGAATTTTTGATTTTTGGGTCGAGTCGGGTCGGATTTAGGGCGGGAATCCCCCGACCAGCCCCGGTTTATTTATAACTATATATATTATTTTTATATATTATATTTAATATTTTTATTAATTTTCTTCGGGGCGGGTTTTATCAGGTTTTTTTATTAAAATTTTAGTATCAGATTAGGGTTGAATTATACTTTTATTATATCAGGTTAGGGATAAAGATATATTAAAATCGAGTCAGGTCAAAACTTTAAATTTTCGGGGCAGCCAAAAGCCCGCCTCGTTTCCATCCCTAGTCGTTAAAAAGTAGAGAAACAATGTTCATCGAGCAGAGGGCTTAGCCCTGGGACAATGTCAGGGATTGAGTAAACAAGTGGCTCGACTCTGAAAAATCGTCAGAGAAGTAGATGGGAGAAAGTGACTCAACCCTGGGAAAATCGTCAAGGGAGTGAACAAATGACTCGACTCCGGAAAATCATTGGAGGAGTAAGTTAGTGACTCTACCCCGAAGGGGGAGTAAGTGAATGACTCGACTCTGGGAAACCCTCGGAGGAGTGAATGGATGACTTGACCCCGAAGAAGAGTTAGTGAATAACTCAACTCCGGGAAACCATTGGAGAAGTGAAGGGCTCGTCCCTAGGACACCATTAGGGGAATGTAATTCCATGCCCCTAGAGGGTCAAGTGTAGGTGCGGTGAAGGCTCCTCACTTTTTTATAGACAAGCGCTGATGGGTAGAGGCATCTCTATACCCCCAGACTATCTTTGTTAAGTAATGGGAGATAGACGCATTATGTATCGTTAATGTCTACATCTTGCTTCAGAAGATGGACGCACTCTGGCCAACTTATAACGTTGAGCCATCCTCTTTTTCACAGTTGTCTCCCTTATAATTTTGGCGAAGGTTGTCTCTATGAAAGCATCGAGAGTTATTTTAATGTTTTTGGACGAAAAGCTGTGTGTCAAGCGGATATAGCTCGACGCTCTTAGAGAAACGAGTACAAATTGAGCGGGTGTTACTCGACGCTCTAGGAGAAATAAACATAATATGGGTAGAGCATACGAGAGGCCCTTGGAGGATTAAATTGTAACACCCGTGTTTTGGGGTTAGGAGTTAGTCAGGTTAGTAGTCCGAGTCGGTAAAATTAAATTAAATCTTTTTGGCCAAGACTTGAGTTAATTGAGCTTTAATTAACTAGGAGGGACCAAATTGGTAATTTAACCCAGAATGAAAAAAAAGATGACAACTTTTATAAAAGTAAAAAGAACAAAAAAATGTGTGTTATCATCTTTTCCCCCTTTTCCTCTTCTTCACCGTGGGAACTCCACCAAGCTCTCCCAAACCCCTAATTTGGATTTTCATCAAATTGCTCCATCAATTCAAGGGCATTTTTGGAGGTAACCACATATTTGAACTCTCCTCTTTATTTCCTATCAACCCATGGCCTTAGATTTTAAAGTTTTGAAGTTTTGAAAATTAGGGTTTGTATCAAAGTTTGGGTTTTTATGGGGTTTTTCATCTTGTTTTATTAAATTGAGTTGGGGTTTTGTTTAATCAAGTTGAAATACACATGATATGTTAATTTGGTTAAGTTTTGGTAAAAATCCGAAGTGAGCCCTTATACCCATTTTTGAGTTGACAAAAACACCATTTTTGGTGGGTTTTAGGTTGGAAACAAAGGGCTGATGGTTAGGTTATAATAGGAGGGTGATTTGGGATGCTTTAGAGGTCATTTGGGTGTTTGAAAATGGAATTTTCTGCTGGGTAAAATGGGAGTACGAAAATGAGAATTTTGATGATTGTTTGGGTTGAAAATTGTTGGAGCTTGGCTTGCACCTATAGGTTGATGTTGTGGCTGAATTTAGTGATCATTTGTGAGTATAAAATGTGTGGGAAACTTGGGTTTTCATCAAGGATTATAGGCTGCTTGAATTAGATAAAGTTGGGGTTTGGTCATGACTTGAAATGTTGAGTTGATATTTGAATTTGTATTCCGGGTTAGTTACCTTGATGTTTGAGTTGATTTGAGGTTGTTTTGCTTGTGTTGAGGTGTTTAGAGGCTTGGTTTTGGGTCGGTGAAGCCTTGGGAACAAATCCGGAAAATTGAAGACCATGGTTATTTAGTACTTGAGCTTGGAGGTAGAGGTGAGTGGTTATTGTTTTTAAATGGTTTTAAATATTGGTTCAAGCATGTGGACTAGGTTGGGCTTGGTAGACCCACCTAGAGTTAGGATTAGGGTGGTAGCCTAATCCTAAGCTTTAGATAGAGACCTTGGATGTACTCTTTAATCATTGTTATGCCTCATGTTGAGTATGTATAATGTGATACACATGTATGCGAAAGTATGGTTTAATGTATTGATTTTATATGCATGTTGATGATAAATAAAATGTGGATATATGATGAGATGATTGTTCGGTTGACATACATGTGGTGTTGGTTTGTGAAATGAGGTTATGTTGTGGATGGCATGATTGTGGAGAATCATGGTGAGTACGTGTTAGGCACGAAATTTATATTGAAATTGATATTGTAACAAGTTGTGTGGTTTGATTTATATTGGCACTAGTATGCTTGGGTACAATGATCGATCATTAGGATGAGTGTGCACACAAATTGAGTCAAAACGTACGTGGCCTTGGTGGCGTTAAGGCACCAAGGAGGAGTACGGTGATGTAATATTCCACCGGAAGCTTTTATATATTTCTACGTGATGATGAGTGGAATCCCATCCGTAGGGCATGTGGCGATGAGTGGAATCCCGCACATGCAAGGACCGGTGATGAGTGGAATCCCACCGAGGTAATGTTGTTGTTGGAAATGCGTTCCAACGAGTTATCCGCGTATTCGGGTCATAGCTAGGTGCCAATATGAGATCGTATGAATATACTAATATGAGATTATGTATACATGCTTATATGATACGAATGTGATGCCTTCATGAATTGATATATGATGTGGTTAATGCTTGAATTATGTATCATGGTAAGTTGAGCTTATGGGTGTTGAGCATGTCATAATGTTGACTATATGTTCATGCATCATGTTCATTTTGGCTTTGCGGACCGGAGGTAAGATCATGCATTTCAATATGGAAATTGCTCGTGCTTGGACCCTGCATTGTCGAAAGTTTGTTTTATGAGCTACCCTCACTAAGCTTTTATGCTTACGCTCTCTTTTGTTCGACAATGCAGATAAATAGCTTGTGGGTGGCAAGGGCAAGGAAAAAGGTCTCCAAGTGATGCTTACGGTTAGCTCAAGTATGATAGTTAAATTCAAAGATTGTAATAGTAAAGCAATGGGATAGGTGTTGTTGTTTTGTGCTAGTGTTGGTTGTGTAGGAGCATGTTTAGACTCCCTTCTTATGTTGTTTTTGATTGGCTTAATGATGCTATGTTTGGATTGTAACCATGTTTAAATTGTTTACCTTGTGTGTTGGTCACGTGCCTTTGAGGTTGCCTTCATGTTAGAATATTGAAGTATGAGCTTTGAATGTTGGAATGCCATTTGTTGGAATGTCATGCTTGAAAGCTTATGTTGCTTGTATGGTTCGTGTATCATCATGGGTTGGATTGTGCCTTTGATTCATGTTAAAGCATGCTTTTATGGTTGGTTTGCATTAGGGTTGATGATAGTGTGCTGGTTAGGGTTGTTAGAGGGATTTAGGGGCCTCCTTGTGCTCTAAATCAGCTCAAACCTGCAGATTCGTAGCTGGGGTATCGATACCGTTGGTTTGGTATCGATACTGCCCCTTTGGTTTCAGGCCTCGTGTATCGATACTCGAGGAGAGTATCGATACCTTTTTGGCCACTGGAGCCACTGTCGATTTCGGTATCGATACTGGCTTCTAGGGTATCGATACCGTTGTCTTAGCTTTGACCGTGGGAAGTCAACTTTAGGGGAGGGTATCGATACCCTCATTGGGGGTATCGATACTGTCTCCTCAGGTTGACCAAACCCTGTTGACTTAGTCAAGGGGTACCGATACCCCCCTCAAGGGTATCGATACCGCCTGCAGTTTAACTTTAAACATGGGCTTTTAAGTGTTAGTTTGGGTTCGATCGATTGCTTCGTAAATATTGTTCCGCTGTATGATCACTTAGGATGTAATTCTCATCTAGGCAAGATTAAAATGAAAAAAAAAATATAGGGTTGCTAACCGAGGGAGAGTTCCTTAGGGAGTTTTCACTCGGTTTTTCACGTGTAGCTCACTCGGACCGGTCATCCGGCCAGACCGGGACGAGGGGGTTACATTTTTTGGTATCAGAGCCTAAGGTTACCGAGACCTTGGGCAGGTAAGTGAGGTAAGTTAAGTTCTTGCATTGAAATTGTACGGTGTTTGCTTGCCATGTAAGCATGTTGCTTGTTAACCGTGAATGCGGTGATGTATGATTGCTTGATTGAGAATATATGTTGTTTGATTGTACGCATATGTATGTTTGTTTAGCAAGTAAGCCTTGTTATATGCTTGTTTGAGCATGTATGTGTGTTGAGTCGTTTGAAACATGTTTAGTAGAGTCCCATTGCTACTATTACATCGAAAAGGAGATTTTTAAGTGAGGGGAACATACTTGAGCCACTTGGAAGCCTTGCCTTGCTAACCCAATCGTGTATGTTTTACTGTTGATATTGTTGTTGATTTAATTGCTTTTCGGTAAGTAGAAGTCGTAGTTTCTGAAAGGGTGAACTAGGTTGAGAGAGTCCATCACCTCAGTTAGAGAGGTATGGTTGTACCAGAATTGAGGCACAATTCGTCTGTTTGAGACAGTGTGTATATGGGTTGATTCTTGTGGATGAAGGATGGTGTGATCAACTCTGGCATTAGTTAGTAAGAAGAAGTGAAGGCCTTTGGGCGGGGGTCAGAGTAGTTTCGATGTTTTATCGAATGAGCCCTTGGTACAATATCAAGTTGTTTCCTCTAGTTGATTCTGAATCCGTATCTCTGTACATTGTTAGCAAGTATGCAAGTTGAACATGCCTGGTGAGGTGTTAGTTGGTGACCGTTGGGGTTGGCCTATGATTTTAACGCAAGACAGCCGGTCAGTGTCCGTGAGTGGGAGCTAGTTTGTGTGATTGAGTCAGTGTACGTTGAGTTGTTTTCCAGCAAGCGGAAGAGATGAAGTCACTTCCGATATAGTTGAGCCGAGAAGGGAGCCTTGAGCTTTGACTTCAGGATTGTTTGGTAGGGGTAGAACAAGTCCAGCAAGACTGTTTGTGTGCGATCAGAATTGAGTCTTGAAGTTACGAGATGCTCTAAGAACAGTTTAGAAGAGTCAGATTCTGTTGAAGAACCGGTCTGAAGACAAGAGGACCGAAGACTATCAGTTGTGTACATGTGAAGTTGCAATTTCTGCGGATACCTCCTTTTTGTGTGAGCATGTAAGAAATTAGATATCTTGTTGGGACCTTAGATGTAGGGACATATGTGACTAGCCTTTTGGGAGACAGTAGTGATCAGAAAGATGTACAGAAGATGTTTGTTGGTGGTCTAGAGTTACTAGTTTCTAGTAGGTGTGAAGCGATCGTCTTCCTACGGTTTTGATGTAACTTTTGACAAGGTTCGGCTTGAAGAGCACGGAGTTAGTGTGTACGTTGAGACAAAGAGAGAGTTGCCTTGAAATTGTGGATTTCTGTGTGACTGTAGTAGTAGGTGAGGAGGTGAACTTCTTGTCGAATGTTGATTGAGTTTAGTTGGCAGGCTTGCTTAGCAAGTGTGATGAATTTGATTCTGAATGAAGATTAGACCGCAGAATGTTAGAATAGTTGTGCTTTCTTTACCTAGAAGTGTTTGGAAGAATTGCCGGTTTACCTCTTGTTAGAAGAGAAAAGTATGTTATTGAGACCGTTTTCGAGGTTGCTCCTGTTTTGTTTGTTCTGTAACTTATGAATTCCGGAAGAATTGAGAATGTTGAAGAATTAACTTCGAGACTTGTTAGACCTTAGATTCATTAGGCCTAGTACGTCATCTTATAGTATGACAGTACAATTTGTGAAGAAGAAAGAGTGACAGTGCGAGAATGTGTATAGATTTCAGACAGTTGAAAAAAGTGACAGTGAATGATTAGTATCTGTTTTCGAGTGTCAGTGATTGTTGGTCAGTTAGTGTGTGCTTCATTCTATTTGAAGATTAGTTGAGATCTGTTTACTACCAGTTGAAAGTGAGAAAAGTTGAAGTACCAAAGACAGCTTCAGGGGCAAGATGTGATCACCTTGAGCTCTGAGTTATGTCGTTTTGTTTGACTAGTGTATTAGTTACCTTCATAGAGATGTTGAGCAGAATAATTTTCTAAGTTTCATGATCAGTTGTAGTAGCTCTTCTAGATGTCACGTGAGTATATTCAAGTACCGAGAAAGATCATGGCAAGTTTTGAAGTTAGTATGGTAGATTCTATCAGAGAACTAATTGTACACCAAGTTGCGCAACATGAACTTCGAGTTAATGAAGATGTTCTCCTAGAACGTGCAGATCATCCGGGTGTATTAGAGTAAATCTCAAGTAGGAAAAAGAAGACATGAGTTGAGAGAAAATGAAGACTGTGACAGATATCTATAGTTCCTAGGTCTAGCATTGTTACTTTCAGAGAATTGTAAATAGTCTTTTGAAGATAGTTGCTCGATTGATAGATTGCTACAGAAGAATGTTCAGTTGTGTGGTTAGATGCGAGACAATGAGCCTTTGAGAAACTGAAAGAAACTTTGAAGAGAGCTTCGACCTTGAATCAACTTATATTAGAGAAAGGGTTGCGAACCATAGTGATGCATTACGTGTAGAGTTAGGTTGTGTGATTATGCAAGACAGAAGATTGTGACTTGTTCATCAAGATAGTTGAAAGACCGTGAGAAGAGTTATCCGATGTGAGACACAGAGTTAATTACAGTTGTGTTGCTCCGAAGACTTAGAGACAAAGCTGGTATAGTAAGAAATGCACAATGTGTACGTACATATTATTAGAACTTGAATTGTTAGACAACTTAGGAAGGGTTGAAACTTGAACAACATGAGTAGTTAGAATTGCTTGAAGACTGTGATCTCAAGATTGAGTACTATCTGAAGAGAGTCTACGTAGCAACCGAGTTCCGAGTTGTATTTGCTATTAGATTAGTAGTTGAGTTACGAGTTGCAATTGCCGAATTCCGTATATCAAATGATAGTAGTTTTGTGGCCGAGTTTCGGGTTGAGACTACTTTGAGTCAGAATGTTTGATGAGAAACAGTTGCAAGACAGGTTCTTGGCACCTCACGTGCAAGACATAGCGGAAAGAAGACCTTCAGAATACAGTTTTAGAGATGATAGAGTTTTGCATTTCAGAGACAGAATAGTTGTACCGACTGACCTAGTGTTTCGAGATGTGTTCGGTGTATCTATGATTCGGGAGTGTGGTCAGACATGTTCCGTGCTATGCTTGTTGAAGAGATTGAGTTGAGTTTGAAATTGGCATGCCTTGAAGAATCAGTTGGGATCTAGGCGTAAGATAACAAGTGTTGTGTGGTAAGTCTACCGAGTTAGTGAGTATGTTGTAGTGAGAAGAGAAAGGAAAGTGTGAAGGAGCAGTTTCCGTGGGTCTTCATGTTCGATGAATTTCGGGGACGAAATTTCTTAAGTGGGGGAGAGTTGTAACACCCGTGTTTTGGGGTTAGGAGTTAGTCGGGTTAGTAGTCCGAGTCGGTAAAATTAAATTAAATCTTTTTGGCCAAGACTTGAGTTAATTGAGCTTTAATTAACTAGGAGGGACCAAATTGGTAATTTAACCCAGAATGAAAAAAAAGATGACAACTTTTATAAAAGTAAAAAGAACAAAAAAAAATGTGTGTTATCATCTTTTCCCCCTTTTCCTCTTCTTCACCGTGGGAACTCCACCAAACTCTCCCAAACCCCTAATTTGGATTTTCATCAAATTGCTCCATCAATTCAAGGGCATTTTTGGAGGTAACCACATATTTGAACTCTCCTCTTTATTTCCTATCAACCCATGGCCTTAGATTTTAAAGTTTTGAAGTTTTGAAAATTAGGGTTTGTATCAAAGTTTGGGTTTTTATGGGGTTTTTCATCTTGTTTTATTAAATTGAGTTGGGGTTTTGTTTAATCAAGTTGAAATACACATGATATGTTAATTTGGTTAAGTTTTGGTAAAAATCCGAAGTGAGCCCTTATACCCATTTTTGAGTTGTCAAAAACACCATTTTTGGTGGGTTTTAGGTTGGAAACAAAGGGCTGATGGTTAGGGTATAATAGGAGGGTGATTTGGGATGCTTTAGAGGTCATTTGGGTGTTTGAAAATGGAATTTTCTGCTGGGTAAAATGGGAGTACGAAAATGAGAATTTTGATGATTGTTTGGGTTGAAAATTGTTGGAGCTTGGCTTGCACCTATAGGTTGATGTTGTGGCTGAATTTAGTGATCATTTGTGAGTATAAAATGTGTGGGAAACTTGGGTTTTCATCAAGGATTATGGGCTGCTTGAATTAGATAAAGTTGGGGTTTGGTCATGACTTGAAATGTTGAGTTGATATTTGAATTTGTATTCCGGGTTAGTTACCTTGATGTTTGAGTTGATTTGAGGTTGTTTTGCTTGTGTTGAGGTGTTTAGAGGCTTGGTTTTGGGTCGGTGAAGCCTTGGGAACAAATCCGGAAAATTGAAGACCATGGTTGCTTAGTACTTGAGCTTGGAGGTAGAGGTGAGTGGTTATTGTTTTTAAATGGTTTTAAACATTGGTTCAAGCATGTGGACTAGGTTGGGCTTGGTAGACCCACCTAGAGTTAGGATTAGGGTGGTAGCCTAATCCTAAGCTTTAGATAGAGACCTTGGATGTACTCTTTAATCATTGTTATGCCTCATGTTGAGTATGTATAATGTGATACACATGTATGCGAAAGTATGGCTTAATGTATTGATTTTATATGCATGTTGATGATAAATAAAATGTGGATATATGATGAGATGATTGTTCGGTTGACATACATGTGGTGTTGGTTTGTGAAATGAGGTTATGTTGTGGATGGCATGATTGTGGAGAATCATGGTGAGTACGTGTTAGGCACGAAATTTATATTGAAATTGATATTGTAACAAGTTGTGTGGTTTGATTTATATTGGCACTAGTATGCTTGGGTACAATGATCGATCATTAGGATGAGTGTGCACACAAATTGAGTCAAAACGTACGTGGCCTTGGTGGCGTTAAGGCACCAAGGATGAGTACGGTGATGTAATATTCCACCGGAAGCTTTTATATATTTCTACGTGATGATGAGTGGAATCCCATCCGTAGGGCATGTGGCGATGAGTGGAATCCCGCACATGCAAGGACCAGTGATGAGTGGAATCCCACCGAGGTAATGTTGTTGTTGGAAATGTGTTCCAACGAGTTATCCGCGTATTCGGGTCATAGCTAGGTGCCAATATGAGATCGTATGAATATACTAATATGAGATTATGTATACATGCTTATATGATACGAATGTGATGCCTTCATGAATTGATATATGATGTGGTTAATGCTTGAATTATGTATCATGGTAAGTTGAGCTTATGGGTGTTGAGCATGTCATAATGTTGACTATATGTTCATGCATCATGTTCATTTTGGCTTTGCGGACCGGAGGTAAGATCATGCATTTCAATATGGAAATTGCTCGTGCTTGGACCCTGCATTGTCGAAAGTTTGTTTTATGAGCTACCCTCACTAAGCTTTTATGCTTACGCTCTCTTTTGTTCGACAATGCAGATAAATAGCTTGTGGGTGGCAAGGGCAAGGAAAAAGGTCTCCAAGTGATGCTTACGGTTAGCTCAAGTATGATAGTTAAATTCAAAGATTGT
The DNA here is from genome assembly GCA_958450335.1 of Hibiscus tridactylites. Taxonomy (NCBI): domain Eukaryota; kingdom Viridiplantae; phylum Streptophyta; class Magnoliopsida; order Malvales; family Malvaceae; genus Hibiscus; species Hibiscus tridactylites. Next base: position 24,689,698 of record OY288283.1, read on the forward strand.
AATAGTAAAGCAATGGGATAGGTGTTGTTGTTTTGTGCTAGTGTTGGTTGTGTAGGAGCATGTTTAGACTCCCTTCTTATGTTGTTTTTGATTGGCTTAATGATGCTATGTTTGGATTGTAACCATGTTTAAATTGTTTACCTTGTGTGTTGGTCACGTGCCTTTGAGGTTGCCTTCATGTTAGAATATTGAAGTATGAGCTTTGAATGTTGGAATGCCATTTGTTGGAATGTCATGCTTGAAAGCTTATGTTGCTTGTATGGTTCGTGTATCATCATGGGTTGGATTGTGCCTTTGATTCATGTTAAAGCATGCTTTTATGGTTGGTTTGCATTAGGGTTGATGATAGTGTGCTGGTTGGGGTTGTTAGAGGGATTTAGGGGCCTCCTTGTGCTCTAAATCAGCTCAAACCTGCAGATTCGTAGCTGGGGTATCGATACCGTTGGTTTGGTATCGATACTGCCCCTTTGGTTTCAGGCCTCGTGTATCGATACTCGAGGAGAGTATCGATACCTTTTTGGCCACTGGAGCCACTGTCGATTTCGGTATCGATACTGGCTTCTAGGGTATCGATACCGTTGTCTTAGCTTTGACCGTGGGAAGTCAACTTTAGGGGAGGGTATCGATACCCTCATTGGGGGTATCGATACTGTCTCCTCAGGTTGACCAAACCCTGTTGACTTAGTCAAGGGGTATCGATACCCCCCTCAAGGGTATCGATACCGCCTGCAGTTTAACTTTAAACATGGGCTTTTAAGTGTTAGTTTGGGTTCGATCGATTGCTTCGTAAATATTGTTCCGCTGTATGATCACTTAGGATGTAATTCTCATCTAGGCAAGATTAAAATGAAAAAAAAATATAGGGTTGCTAACCGAGGGAGAGTTCCTTAGGGAGTTTTCACTCGGTTTTTCACGTGTAGCTCACTCGGACCGGTCATCCGGCCAGACCGGGAAGAGGGGGTTACATAAATATCAAATGAGCGAGAAGTCTTGATTGACGCCATCAGAGAAACAAATATCAAATGCATGGAGCCTTGCTCAACTCCTTTAGAGAAACAAATATTGAATGGGCACATCCTTTCTCAACGCCCTTAGAGAATTAAATATCGAATGGGTGGAGCCTTGCTCGACACCTTCGAAGAAACAAATATCAAATGTGCGGAGCCTTGCTTGACGCCCTTGGAGAAACAAATATCGAATGGGCGAAACCTTGCTCGACGCCCTCGGAGAAGAAAATATCAAATGGGTGGGGCTTTGCTTGATGCCCTTGGAGAAACAAATATTGAATGGGCAGAGCCTTGCTCGACACCCTCGGAGAAACAAATATCAAATGGTAGGAGCCTTACTCGATACCCTTGGAGAAACAATTATTGAATGGGCTGAGCCTTGCTCAACGCCCTTGGAGAATCAAATATCAAATGGGTGGAGCCTTGCTCGACACCCTAAGAGAAACAAATATCAAATGGGTGGAGTCTTGCTCGACACCCTCGAAGAAACATTATAATGTGGGTGAAGCTTATCTCGACGTCCTTGGAGGATTAATCATATTATGGGCGGAGCTCACCCTCGACGCCCTTGGAGAAAATCATATTATGGGTAGAGCTCACTCTCGGCACCCTTGGAGAAACATGGGATATATGATTCCCTATCCTTGTAGCATCGTAATACTTCGAACATCGATTGGACAGAGGCATCTCCTTTTGGAGGTAATTATTTGCTTGTAAACTCCACATGCTTATGTTGGAATATGATATGACAGATTATTGTATGTGGGGTTGAGGCATCTCGTACCCTTGTAGAATCCAGCACTAATGAGTGGAGCAATCTCAACACTCTTGTAGATTCAAGTGTTAATGAGTGGAGGTGTCTCCGGTGTTGGTAATGCTTCAAGAAGTTACCAAAGCCAAAGCTATATCCCACATTGGTTGGGAAAATTGCTAGGGAAGGGTATTTATACCCATGCTTCCTCCCTCCCTTGTTGAGTGGGAAAGAACAAGGGAAGTCCTCGCGCGCTGCCGCTGCCGCCGTCCGGCCGGCTCGGGCTCGGGCTCGGGCTCGGGTAACACGTGTCTTCGACACGTACGCGCGCGTATATATTCTTTTTGGAGAAAATTCGTAGGAATTTTCTTATGAATAAAAGACTATATGTGAAAGAATTTTTTCTTATTTATAGACTATATGTCAAATTCAAGGTGTAACAACAGATTAAAGATTGCTGTTATACAGATTTAATTCTGTAATTATTTGTGCAAGTGAAATGTCATTTATAGACATGTTATACAGCCTATAAATAGAGGTGTTGCATGCACCATTTCAGATTATCAAACACATTCACAAAGCATTCCAATTCTCTCTGTTTCCTCCACTTGTTCGAGCAGTTCCACTGTTGTTCACTCCGAGAGTCGAGTGTACGATTCCAGGAGCGTCCGTGTGAACCTCGGGGGACAGCCTGCCCGTGAAGCGACTACACTATTCGGGGCAGTTTTGTTTCTAAGGCAGTGGCCACCATACCACGACACGGTCCACAAATTTAAGTTCTGTTTTTGTTTATATTTTCCAGTCAGTGCTAACAGCCTTTTTGCAATTCATTTTACCAACAATTTAGAAACAAAACTTTCTCCGATTCTGCAAAATGGCTTCTTCATCCGAACTACAAAACAAGCTTATTCCCGACCTTTCCAAGCTCGATGCTTTAGATGGCATCAACTATCGAAGGTGGTCCCAACGCATACTTATCTTCTTTGAGCAATTGGACCTCGATTATGTGTTGCTCAACGAACCACCAATTGCACCACCTACCGTTAATGTTCCTGCCGATAACCAAGGCCAAACCGATGCTGCCGCCGATGTCCTTGCTGCTGCCACCTTTGCCAAATATCAGAAGGACAACAAGACGGTCCGTGGCCATCTCCTTAGTCACATGTCCAACAAATTATTTGACATGTATCTAAAGGAGAGGAGTGCAAAGGCAATATGGGATTCCTTGGACACCAAGTATGGCACCGATGATGCAGGGATCAAAAAATATGTCGTGGGTGAATGGTTGAAGTTCCAGATGACCGACAACAAGCCCATCATGGACCAAGTCCATGATTATGAGAATCTTGTCTCGGACATCATAGCGGAAGGCATGCAAATGTATGAAGTTTTGCAAGCAAACGTCCTTATCGAGAAGTTGCCAAAATCATGGTCCGATTACCGCAACTCCCTCAAGCACAAGAAAAGGGACATACCACTTCAGGAGCTGATCGGTCACATGAAAATCGAGGAGGCCAACCGTTTGAAAGATAAGGTTACGAACAATTTTAGTCACTTATCTTTTAAAACTAACATAGTTGAGTCTGGTGGTGCTTCAGGGTCCAAAAAGCCCTTTAAGAAAGGCCCTCCAAGCAAAAGGCCCAAACCACAAAAGACTACCAATTTCAAGAAACCCATGAAGGCTAAGCCCGACGTGAAAACCATGAAGTGCTACGTGTGTGGGAAAGCTGGTCACAAGGCGTACCAATGTCAGCATCGCTTGGACCGCCAGAATGAGACTAGACCACGCATGCATGTGACGGAGGACATGGATGATGATGTCATAGCCGCGGTGGTTTCGGAGGTCAACCTCGTAGAGAAGAACACCGAGTGGGTCGTAGACACCGGAGCTTCTCGACACTTCTGCGCAAAGAAGGAGTTCTTCACCGAGTTCGAGGACGTGAAAAATGGTGAACGTGTGTACATGGGGAACTCCAACAGCTCTCAAGTGGTGGGCAAAGGCAAGGTTTTACTCAAGCTGACTTCCGGTAAAACTTTGGCCCTTAATAATGTCCTATATGTGCCTGCCCTGCGTAGAAATTTGATTAGTGGTGGCCTCTTAAATAAGGCAGGCATTAAGTTAGTTTTTGAGGCAGATAAACTTGTACTTTCCCGTAACGGTGATTATGTCGGGAAAGGTTTTTTAAGCGAAGGTTTATTTGTCATAGAAACTCAACTTAATGAAAATAATAAAGCTACCACTTCTGCTTATATTGTTGAATCTATTGAAATGTGGCATGCTAGATTAGGACACGTAAATATTCAATCCCTAAAGAAAATGATGAATATGAATATTTTGCCTAAACTAGACATAACAAACTATAATAAATGTGAAGTTTGTGTAGAAGCAAAGCATGCAAAACCTACCTTTAAAAATGTTTCTAAAAGAAAGGCTGAACTGTTAGAACTTATTCATACTGATCTAGCAGACTTTAGAAACACTGAAAGTAAAGGAGGAAAACACTACTACATAACTTTTGTAGATGACTTCTCTAGATATACAAAAGTTTATCTCCTAAGAACTAAAGATGAAGCTGAAAATTTCTTTCTTATTTATAAGGCAGAAGTTGAAAATCAGTTAGATAGGAGAATAAAACGTGTTAGGTCTGATAGAGGTGGTGAATATGGATCTAATTTTCTAAAAGAGGTTTGTGAGACGAATGGCATAATACATGAAACTTCAGCCCCTTATTTTCCTCAACAGAACGGTATAGCCGAGAGGAAAAACAGAACTTTAAAAGAGATGATGAACTCATTGTTGATAAGTTCTGGGTTGTCTGACAACATGTGGGGGAAAGCCATTCTATCGGCTAATCACATTCTGAACCGAGTACCTCATAAGAAAATTGATTCTACCCCTTACGAATTATGGAAAGGGTATGCCCCAAATCTACAATACCTGAAAGTGTGGGGGTGTCTGGCCAAAGTGGGGTTGCCAGACTTTAAGAAGTCCACCATTGGACCTAAGACCGTTGATGCAGTGTTTATAGGCTATGCTTCTAACAGTGCCGCATACAGATTCATGACTTTACAAGACTTCTCTATTTGTGAATCTAGGGATGCTATTTTCTTTGAAGAAATCTTTCCTCTCAAGAAACCTAGATTAAATGTTGAAACACAAATAGAAAACTTGCCATCCACTTCTTCTAGTGTGCCTGCTAGGTCTTCTCAAGAGATTGAATTTGAGCCTAGAAGAAGTAAGAGACAAAGAGTTGAAACCTCTTTTGGACCAGACTTCATAACTTCCTTCATTTCTGAGATAAATGATTTAGACACTCTTTCTGATCCTATAGCTCAAGCATATTTGTTAGATGAGGATCCTAAAACTTACGAAGAAGCTATACGATCTATTGATGCTAGTTTCTGGAAAAGCACTATAAAAGATGAACTAGAATCAATAATGTCTAATCATACTTGGGAATTAGTTGACTTGCCTAGAGGATTTAAAACCATTAACAGTAAGTGGGTCTTTCGAAAGAAACTTAGACCAGATGGTTCTATCCAAAGGTATAAGGCAAGGCTAGTAGTCAAAGGGTTCACTCAAAGATTTGGTCAAGACTTCTTTGATACTTACTCTCCCATCACAAAAATCTCAACGATCCGTGCATTGTTTGCACTAGCCTCCATTCACAAGTTGCAAGTACATCAAATGGATGTAAAGACTGCATTTTTGAATGGGGATCTAGATGAGGAGATCTATATGGAGCAACCTCTTGGCTTCGAGGCGCCTGGTATGGAAGGCAAAGTATGTAGACTTAAAAAGTCACTTTATGGCCTGAAGCAAGCTCCTAAACAGTGGTATGAGAAATTTCACAAAACTATTCTTAGTTTTGGTTTTGTTGTGAATGGTTCGGATGCATGCGTGTATTCGAGGATGTTTGGTACTGATTGTGTCATCATAAGCTTGTATGTTGACGACATGCTGATTTTCAGTACTAACATTGAGTCCATTAACAAAACAAAAAGTTTCTTGTCCACTAAGTTTGAGATGACTGACTTGGGAGAAGTCGATGTAATCTTAGGAGTCAAAGTAATCAAATCTGAAAAGGGATTTTCTTTAAGCCAGGCACACTATACTGAGAAAGTGTTAAAGAAATTTGACAGTTTTGATGTCGTCCCTGTTCGAACTCCTTATGACTCTAGCATACATCTTTTTAAGAATGAAGGAAGTAGCGTTTCTCAAACGGAATATGCCAAAATAATTGGCAGTCTGATGTTCTTAATGAACTGTACTCGGCCAGACATTGCCTATGCTGTTAGCAGACTCAGTAGATACACTCATAATCCTAGTGGTGAGCACTGGGTTGCTCTTAGACGCTTACTTAAGTACCTTAAGGGTACTATGGACTGGAGACTTGAGTATGTTGGCTTTCCTGCTACATTAGAAGGATATTGTGACGCCAACTGGGTTTCCGATAGTGATGAAGTAAGCTCTACGAGTGGGTATGTATTTACTTTGGGAGGAGCAACAATTTCTTGGAAGTCTTCAAAACAGACTTGTATTGCTCGCTCTACTATGGAGTCAGAGTTTATAGCTCTTGACTTAGCTGGGCAAGAAGCTGAGTGGCTAAGGAGTTTGTTAGCCGATATTCCGTTGTGGGGAACTCCGACTCCTCCTGTTTCCTTGTTGTGTGATTCACAAGCAGCGATTTGTGTTGCCAAGAGTCATGTTTACAATGGCAAAAAGAGACACATTCGCATAAGGCATGAATCTGTTAGACACTTAATAAGGAATGGAATACTCTCTTTAGAGTATGTGAAGTCGGAAAGAAACCTAGCAGATCCGCTTACCAAAGGGTTAAGTCGGAAATTGGTCCTTGATTCGTCGAGGGGGATGGGTTTAAAGCCCATTGGTTGAGGAATTCATGGTGGATACCTAACTTAGTTATCTAAGTTCAATGTGGTCAAACGAAACCATGGAAAGACTCATAGTGTACATTTCTCACTGCCTATCCCTATGACGAATAATGTACATGCCCAGGTTGAGTACTATTACTCTTAATAAATTCATAGCCCAAGTTTTGGGTGGTCTTTGTGAGAAAGACTTGATGAATTTACCGAATCATGGTTGAATACTTATTCTTAATAAGTTCATAACACAAGTATGAATGAGTTGTCCTATTGAGAAGGACAATATGGACTTACCGCCAGAAAGGTTGAGTTTCGAGAAACTCTTAATGAATTCAAAGTTTAAATGATCCTATTGAGAAGGACATTTTGAATTCACCGACTATGAGGTTGAATATTTATTCTTAATGATTTCTTATCCCAATACTGGGTGGTTCATTTTAAATGGACTTGAAGAAATCACCATAAGTCTATAAGAGGTTGAACCATTACAAATGGTTCTTAATTATTTCATAGCCCAGATTCAGGGTGGTTTATATTGAGATAAACCTGATGAAATAACCTATGTAAGTGAGAAGGATTAGCCACCTTCTGTGAAAAACGTTGGGCCGTTTTTCTAAAACACTTACTAGAATCCTGAGGGTAAGATGGCCAAATATACACTTGTGTATATATATCTTACACATCGAGAACTTCGGTGGATGAAGGAGTTAGTTGTGTGTTATGAGTTTACCCCTATCTTAGAAAGTTCAAGACTAGTTTCACTTATCTAAGAGAAGGATCGCTCATTATCACTATGTACTAGTTCAAGATACGTTCACTAGTGCTTAAGCAACTAATTCCGCTACTGCTCGTCTGAGGAGGGCTGTGTTTGAGATACAGATAAATTCTTTCGCATTAGTGGGGGAATGTTGGTAATGCTTCAAGAAGTTACCAAAGCCAAAGCTATATCCCACATTGGTTGGGAAAATAGCTAGGGAAGGGTATTTATACCCATGCTTCCTCCCTTCCTTGTTGAGTGGGAAAGAACAAGGGAAGTCCTCGCGCGCCGCCGCCGTCCGGCCGGCTCGGCTCGGCTCGGCTCGGCTCGGGCTCGGGTAACACGTGTCTTCGACACGTACGCGCGCGTATATATTCTTTTTGGAGAAAATTCGTAGGAATTTTCTTATGAATAAAAGACTATATGTGAAAGAATTTTTTCTTATTTATAGGCTTTTGATAAAACTGTTTGAATCAATCCGAATTTATTTGATTCGAACGTTCAGAATTCTTATTTGATTTAATTCGAACGTTCAGAACGGTTTGATTTCAGTGCAGTTTATTCGAATATGTACAATCTATTCAGTGGATGAATTTAGATTGTTTTTCAGTCAAATTCAAGGTGTAACAGCACTGTAATGGCATGATTATTACAGAATTAAAATGATGATTATGTGAAGCTGTTACAGCAGATTAAAGATTGTTGTTATACAGATTTAATTCTCTAATTATTTGTGCAAGTGAAATGTCATTTATAGACATGTTATACAGCCTATAAATAGAGGTGTTGCATGCACCATTTCAGATTATCAAACACATTCACAAAGCATTCCAATTCTCTCTGTTTCCTCCACTTGTTCGAGCAGTTCCACTGTTGTTCACTCCGAGAGTCGAGTGTACGATTCTAGGAGCGTCTGTGTGAACCTCGGGGGACAGCCTGCCCGTGAAGCGACTACACTGTTCGGGGCAGTTTTGTTTCTAAGGCAGTGGCCACCATACCACGACACGGTCCACAAATTTAAGTTCTGTTTTTGTTTATATTTTCCAGTCAGTGCTAACAGCCTTTTTGCAGTTCATTTTACCAACATTCGGCCTCGAGGGCCAGTCCTAGGCAACTGGAAGAATTAGTTTATTTTGTTTGTAGGCAACATTTGTAGAACTTATTGTAGTTTTGGATGTGCTGAGTTTGTAGATTCAGTCGAATCCGTAGAATCAATAGTGGTTTTAGAGGTGTCGATCTTGATATTTGTAGAGTCAGTTGGAGTGTCCAATATTGTAGAATTAGTCGAAATGTTGGAGATATCAATTCTGATGCTTGTAGATACATCGAAGTACTAGATGAACAGAGGTATTTTAACCGTCCCGAAGAAGTGGGAACACTAGAACTATGCATGCTTGGTTGCACTTACAAGTGCCTTTATCCATTCATCTTGCCATTCACGCATGCATTCAACTTATTTTTACATTCGACGCCAAAAAAACATATAGTCACTCAAGTATTCATTCGTCAATTCAAGTAGTTCAAATATGGTTCTAGGACTGTACCAAGTTCCTAAGTTGTTCAAACAATGGGGGTGTTCCCTAGTACTGAGGGTTTAGAGTGAAGGTATTTGATGGAGAATAATATTGAGAAAGAGATGTTGCTGCGCAAATTCCACTTTTCATTCCACTGTCAGGGGTCCTCGAAGTCCTTCAAGCCTATTGTGGCGAACACTCTCTATGTACTAGATAGAAAGAAGAGGAAGATGTTGGACATCGCGTGCCAATCTTGGTTGCTCACGGATCTTCTGATCGCCAGGTAGATCTTCTTAGCTTGTGTTGATGCTTATTCATCATTGTCTTAGATGACCTCACGGGCTAGCCCAAAAGGGTTGTGCTCGACATCCTTTTTTGTCGTCTTTGCAACTCCATCCCCTCTTCACCTATGAGAGGGCGGTTTGGAGGTCTTGTGGAGGCGTCTAGAGGCTCGGGGTTACACCCACCGCGTACTATAGTAGGCTTGAACGATCTGCAGCCGTTGGCCTGGTATGGCTATCGAGGCGGACACGCTTTCTCTAGTGGTCCTTGACATCTATTAGTTGGCCTCGTATGCGTCACCGAGAAGAAAATCTCATCCAGCAGATCTGGTGAGATATTGTTGGCTCGTCGCTCTGACGACGCTTCCCTAAGATGTGTGTGGTTAGAAATTGTTGTCTCATCTTCTTCGTTGTTTCCTTCCTCATCATTATCGATACTTCTATTAGTAGAGGTCGGGGACGACGAGAAAGTCGTCGAAGGTAACGGGGGATTTTAAAGAACATGAAAACCATCGTGACCGATTCTCTCGGTCGGGAGATTCTCAACGCTCACATTACCAATTGTTGATGCCTATTTTGGGCGACACCAAACAAAGAAGTGCAGATGGCGGTTGGAGGAAGGTCTGGGGTCGAAAATGAGTGGTTCACTCATCTTGAGACGAGCCGAGAGCCACAAAGGACCATGGTTGGTCGTTAGATTAGGCGGTTCTCCCCTGGTTGGCTTGGGGCCGAGAACTACAAACAATGTAGAGCTGGCAGTCAGACAATGGTTGCCTGCTATTGATGGTTGTTCACCCATTTCGATATGGGCGGAGAGCCACTGGTTGTGTGTGAGAGAGAAAGTGAGGAAGATGAGCATGATAGCCCTTGTAGAGAATTGAGGAAGCCTCTTTATCTTTGGTCTAAGGGGTCTTTATATCCCCTTAGCGCTATAGGTGGAGTGATGGTTGACGAGACCATGTCAGGCCTTGTGATGGCTGTTGGTAGGCAGTAGCTCGGCTTGCCAGGTTGCGAGTTCAGTCGATTGTGATTGTTGTCTTGTCTTGGCACAGTGGCCGAGCATAGAGGTCTCTGGAGACTAACGGGTCCAGAGGCGTAGGAGCGTCCGAGCTCCGTCATGGTTTGGAGTGTGGCATGGAGATGAGGCTTCGTTGTGGGTTCTAGAGGCTTCGTGAATCTTAGAGGCGTGCCCCGGAGTGGATGTCAGAGTATAATGCGTGGGCGATGATATCTTTTTCGGGGGTGGTATATTCCAGAAGCATTTGACGGAGGTACAACAGATTTCAAACTTAATTATTTATACTTTAATTTAAACTCATTTTCATAACCAATTCAAACATCAACAAGAAAATTATTTAAAAAAATTTCAAGAGAGTCAAATTTTATTATTTCTTTTGGGTACAATATATGTTCATATTATAGTTTATGTTCAGGATTTGAGATTTTTCATCTCAACAATGTCGTCTTCAAGATTCAAGTTTAGATTATGTCCTTGAGAGAGCAATGTGTCTTTTCATTACACCCAACTTTGTCGATCGAATTTTATTAATTTGATAACTTAAATTAGAGCTTAACTCAGATAATAATTAAGCCAAATTCAACTGATTCGAATCAATATCTTAATGCATAAATATCTCAGATATTTATGCTCCAATCTCTTCAAGGTGTTATCCAACTGTATCTGCAGTGAGCTATCCTTGATGCTTAGCCAACTTCAATTATTAAATTTATTCACTATTTCATATATTTGAAAGCATATAATATGAAAATTCTAATCCTAATAACATAGTAATATATATAGATACATTAAATTCTTATTTTAGTTGTCTTTATGCTTTACGAAATCCATTTGAAAACTAGATTTATTAAATTTGTTTAGGTCACATGACTTGTTTCATAATAGTAGTAAAAATAATTATCCTCCTACAATGTTCAATATCTATTTATAGGTTTAAGGTACAATTTTACGAATGGAGTAAACTCAAATTAGTAATATTGTGTTTCTTTTTCAATCGTATTAATTTTACCTTTGTAGTATTTTTTTTTGAATTGAAAGGGGGACGCACCTACAACACGCCTCATTAAAAAACCTCCCTAAACCTAACGGAGGAAAAAGAGTACGTGAGGTAGGGCGAGCAAAACAAATAGACCGAAACAAAACATCGACAAACGAAATATAGCTAAAAGGGATGCAATCCAACCACAAAGGAAGACACCACAGCAGCTAATCACCCCTGCTGTAGTAGTAAACTCACTGCTGTGCCCAAGCGCAGTATCCACCGGCCAAACATTATGCCCCGTCCATCTCTGCCCATCAACCATAACCAATCAAGCAACAGCTCACTCCTGCACTGGTAAAACAGTAAACAATCAGCACCGACCAGCACCAATGCCTAGATGAATCAGCCGATATCAACCGAATTGTCGTATGGCAATGCCTCCTTGTGCAACAACTCACGGACAGCCAGGGGAGGTTCCAAGAACCTATGATACTCAAACTCAAGATCCCATGCCAACTTTGCGAGACAATCCGCAATCCCATTTGTCTCACGCCGCACCCAAGAGAAACGAAGATCCCAAGATCGCGACATCATCTCCGAAAGGTGGCCACGGAGACTAGACGCAAAACGCCATGGCTCACGAGTCGTCAAGCCATCGAAAACCTCCCTACTATCCACCTCGATTATAATCTTTGTGAACCCAAATGACCACGCCGTCGCGAGACCCTCGAAAACAGCCCATAATTCGGCATCGAACGCAGAACATATACCTATTCTCTTGGAAAAACCGAAACACCAACGCCCATCGCCATTACGCCCAACACCACCACAAGATGCGCGACCCGAGGACGTATTCCTAGCGCCATCAACATTAAGCTTAATCCAACCTTGCGGTGGCTTACTCCACGGCACAGCCGCTCGCGGTAGCAGAGTTGCAGCCGTACCCCGATCACGCTGACTGTTAGCCAGCAGCATCTCCTCACGCATCCTTCGAGCATGTTGCAGCAAGGTATCCTGGGCGATACAATCAGTACCAAAAACAGCCGCACATCGTCTCTTCCACGCCAACCAAACCAACGACCCGAAAAGCAAATCCCAATCCCCGGGACATCGAGCATACCGCTCCGCATCACAAAGATTGTCATATATCCAAGATTTAATAGGAGATGCAAAGAAATCGGGAATGCTATCAAGTTTAATAATCTGCAACCAAGCATTCTTGATCAGTAAACAGTCACGAATTACATGGGAAAGATCTTCGATAACAGCCCCACAAAGAGTGCAACTAGCATCATGAGCAATATGTCTGCGGACGCGTTCCGCGTTTGTCATAACACGACCATGACACACTTGCCACAAGAAGGTTCGAATTCTCGGTAGTCCGCGAAACTGAGCAACAGCCGTCCACACCGGGTCAGTACTGTTATTGCTCGAAACAGCGCGCGCCGCATACGCAGAACGCACTGTAAATTTCCTAGAATTCTCAAGTGCCCAACCCGGACAGTCCGGCAACTCCATCTGCACCGGTGGTTTGACCGCCGCTATGCCATGAAGGACATCCGACGGAAGAACATCGACCAGCTCATTCCACTTCCATTCACCATTACTCGTCACCATTCCCCTAACCGATACGTCACTAGTAGCTGCAGCATGTTCCGGACTCAAATAGCGGTTAAGCGGACCGAAAGAATCAACCCACGCGTCACTCCAAAAACCAATACGTTGACCATCTCCCACATTCCAAACAATATGACGACAAAGATCAGGCCATATCAAACGGATACCCGTCCAAAGCCGCGAGCCCTTCGTTCTTGGCAACGTAACCGGAACCATATCACGAATGCCATACTTACATCGCATAATGCGGACCCACAGACGATGAGGCTCCGATATCAATGTGAACCCCAGTTTCAACAAGAAAGCCTCGTTTTGGCAGTCCAAACGTTTTAGCCCTAATCCACCTGCAGATAAAGAAGAGCAAGCTATATCCCAGCTAACCATATGATTCCCTTTAGCATCACCAGAATGACCCCAAATAAAGTTTCTGATGAGCCGTTCAATCTCATTACAAACCTGGATGGGTAAACGAGACGACTGCATAACATACATGGGAATAGCCGCAAGCACGGATTTGGCCAAAACGATGCGGCCAGCAAAGGAAAGTAAACGAGCCTGCCACCCGGACAACCTATCAGCTACCCTCTGAATCAGATAACCATATGTATCCTTAGTTATACGGCCATGTATAAGCGGCACACCCAAGTATCTACCAAGATCATAGACACACCGAAAACCAAAAGCATCGCTGATATCCTCCTTAAGAGCAGCGTGAACATTCGCCGAGAAATAAATATTAGTTTTAGAAATACTAACTTTATGCCCCGAGCAATCATAAAAATCACGGAGAACCCGGCTAATAATATCAAATTGCTCCAAAGAAGCCTCCGCAAACAAAATTAAATCGTCTGCAAAAAAGAGATGAGAAATAGACGGACCTGCACGCTTGAACGTGAAAGGCTTCCAACACCCCGAATCCACCTCGCGCTGAATGGAGTGAGCTAGTCGCTCCATACATAATACGAACAAATAGGGTGATAAAGGGTCACCCTGTCGTATACCCCTAAAAGGCTGAAAACTCTCCGTTGGACTCCCATTCCAAAGAATCTGAGTAGATACAGTAGTAACGCAACTCATAATAAGCGATCGCAGGTGAGAAGGGAGACCAATTTCTGCAAGAGTATCATCAATGAAGGACCATTCCAGACGGTCATAAGCTTTTTCAAGATCAACCTTAACTGCAAACCAACCCTTCTGCCCTTTTTTACCGCGCATAGAATGAATAACTTCCTGGGCAATAAGCACATTATCTGTAATAGAACGCCCAGGTACGAAACTAGTCTGGTTCTCCGAGATCCAGCCAGGAAGGAAAGGCTTTAACCTGTTAACCACAATTTTACTAAGGATCTTATAAACCACAGTACATAATCCAATTGGTCTGAAATGAGAAATCAGCTCAGGATTATCGATTTTCGGAAGGAGAACAAGGAGTGTTCTATTTAGCTCCGGATCAACTACACCAGACGAAAAGATGCGCTGAATGGTACGACAGATAGTATCACCCACAACATCCCAATGCCGTTGGTAGAAAGAAGCGTGAAACCCATCAACACCAGGAGCTTTGGACGGATTCATCTGAAACAGAGCACTACGGATTTCCTCACGAGAGACAGCCATATCCAGCGCCACTTTATCCTGCTGAACAAGACTCCGAAAACAGTTGCGACAGTTAAAAGAATACCCAGTAGATCCATCCGATGTGAATAAATTAGTAAAGAAATCCACCGCCAAATGTTTTAAAGTCTCCGGATTCGAAACCCATGTTCCACGATCATCTTTGAGACACAGAATAGAGTTACGCTTCCTTTTCCCATTCGCAATTGCGTGATAATATTTGGTATTACGGTCCCCATCATTAATCCAGTCACATCTCGCTTTCTGACGCCACATACTTTCCTCGATTGCCAAAATATCATCTAATTCCGTTTTAAGCGATCTCTCAAGCTCGTACAGGGATGTCGAGTGTCTAACGCCCAGAGCTCTATCGATACCGCGTAACCGCGCGAGAATGCGCTTCTTCTGTTTCCCCAAATCGCCAAACCATCGGGAATGCCATTGTGATAAGTTCCTTTTAAGATTTACAATGTTCTCGTGCAACGACAAATTGGCATTCCACGAACTATGCAGCAAAGGAATAAATTCATCAGAATTCTGCCAGGCCGATAAAAAACGGAAAGGTCTAGCATCCGACACAGGTGCTATCTGATCCGTACATAAAAGAAGGGGACGATGGTCCGAACCAATCCTGTCTAAATGCATAACTATAGAGTTCGGAAAGGAATCAAGCCAGGCCAGGTTCACCAGACAACGATCAAGACGTTCGTATAAATCACCACGAGCCCAAGTAAAGCGAGGGCCTTTGAAAACCATCTCCTGAAGGGCATTAGTAAAAACAAAGCGTTGAAAATCCTTACTAACACAATGTCGACGCGCCTGACCACCACGACGATCATCTAAATGTAAAATGGCATTAAAATCACCCCCTAAAAGCCACGGGTGATCAGTACCCGGGTTAATTGAATCAAGACGATCCCACAAGAAGCGCCTATACTGAATATGCGGGCTGGCATAAACAACAGTCAAAAACACAGGACTCAAGAACATCGAACCTTGAAGCGTAACGTGGATAAACTGATTAGAGACAGCAAGGACCTGCACCTTTACATCACTATTCCACAATAACCAGATTCCACCACTAAACCCCTGAGCCTCAACCCGAAACGAGAACTGGAACCCCAACCGACTAACAATGTTATCAGCACGTTGACCACTAACTCTAGTCTCCAATAAAGCAACAAAAGACGGCTTGGAAGAAGCCCGAATTCTGCGAAGATGATCACGAAAAGAAGAGCTTGCCGCTCCTTGAATATTCCAAATTAAAATATTAATCATTATAAATGAATAAAGTTGGAAAAACAACACCTCAATCAACCAACATAGGATTGTCAGGAGCACGGTTAACTATTTTCCCATCGCCAACAGCCTCCAAAGGAAGAGCCTCACTAGTCGCATGGCCACCTTGTACGTCTTGCAAGACCCGATGATCGACCGCCAAATCAGCAACCATCGTGGGATTAGAAGCAGTCCCCGGCGATGTAAGAGCATCCAATCTCGCCGTCGCCGAATGAACCCAGTCAGAGAGCAGAGGCATAGTCGCCATCCTATCAGTCTTTTTTCTTCCTCGCGCCTGCGGCTTAGTTAAACCCTTACTACTCTTCTGAACACCCTGCACCTTAACTTTAGAATTCTTTTGTGATGCATGAACTATACGGCCATCATCAAGAATAGAGATCGCACTATGATTATTATCCGCCTTACCATTGTTGACTTCAACCACGACGGGTACAACCCCTGGGACCGTGGGAGCAACACTCCACGACACTGCTTCCTTACTAGCCGGAACGAACGAATCGCCCTTAACACCGCCAGCACCCTCGATCAAATCATCTTCCATAACCTGATTAACCCCCTGGACCGTAGCCTGCTGTTGGGACCGTAGCCTGATTAACCCCCTGATTATCCTTTCTTTTTATTTTCATCAATTTAACTCTCAAACTCTTGAATTACAACATGCATCTTTTAGATCACATGACTTGTTTCATCGCTTGGTGTGCGAGACGTTCTGAGTACAAACAAACTAATGATTGGGCATTGGCAACCACCACCGTTGGATTGGTACAAAATTAATACAGATGGTGCTCGAAATTCGACCAATGGCTTGGTGTCCTGCGGTGGTGTAGTTAGAGACGCGAATGGGTGATGGATAATAGGTGGTAAGACTGCCTCAATGCAAGTCTAGGAAAGGATCTCCTTCACGATCTCACAACATATATTTTCTTTGATTATGAGGCATTGGGAGGTCACTTTTGAAAAACACACATATATATATATAGAGTGAAAAAGATAGCTTGTTTTTGATAATTTTACACACACACAAATACATATAGTGAACAAATTAGCTTGTTTTTGATAATTTTGAGTTGTATTTTTAGTGGTCCACCAGACACGGACAGTTAATTTAATATTTCATTAACAAAAAAATATTTTTATTATTTTGTTTGAAGGTAGGGCCCTGAGCAAACGTTCATGTTGCTCCCATCGAAAATGCCTCGACTGTTATTAATATCTTGAAAAAGATTATAATAATTCAAGGATTCTTTAATTTTTTCCATCAGAAAAAAGAAGAATAATATTATTCATTTGAGATTACTATATAAATAAAAGTACCTCTTAAGCACGGACCAACTTGCCTCAGTGGTTAAGGGAACGGTTGTTGTTCCTAGTGCTCACGGATTCGAGCACCAGCAGCTGCAGCAGGGTGATTGAGTATTCATTGTCAAATACTTGAGAGTATATTTAGAACAGATACTACTTGTAATCACTTTAACTTTCATAAAAAAACCTCTTAAACCTTATTTATAATATAAACAAATACCTAAAAATCTTCACATCTCTTGATTAAAAAATTCTCCATATCTCCATCAAAATTTTATTTTAAGAACACGATTTATAGATTTAATCATTTAAAAGGATTAAGCATTATTGTTAAACAGATGTATGTATTAATTATTATTGTTAAATAGATTTAGTCAGGTGATGTTGGTGTCCTAATCTTCTTCATGCGGATCGTGTGTTGTCGATCTATTATTCATTGATTTTTCCAATCTTTTCTCAAGTGTCCGAGACGTTTCTAATCGCAAATTCTAAAAACATACTTGTCATAAAATTCACAATTATTTGGTGTTATAACAGACTAACAAACTCATTAATCTCTTAATGACATAAATGTCGTACCATAAATAAGTTAACCCAAAACGGTATCAATTGCAACCATACAATGATACACATCTAGGAATTGTTACATCTTTTGCTAATATGAATTTAAAATCAATCAATGTTGAACCTAACAAGTTTTTCAATGGACCCAACAAGTGTCTCAATGGAAAAGAGGATGATGTTTATCTTAGGAGATACAAGTTTAAATTACTTTGTTTGCATAGTGTATACACATTGTTAAAGGATTAAGAAAATATTTATGAAAAAAATACTACCTTATAATTACCTTTAGACTATTTTAAAAAATCAATCAATGACTACAGTTATAATTATTAAAACTTTATTGAGTTAAAAAAAGAAAAAAAAACATTTTGATTTATTTATATGGTTAATTAGGGGTGGCAACTGGAGAGACGAAGACGATTTTACATTTTTTCTTTGTCCTTAATATTTACGGATTCGGTTTTGAAAAATTTCATATCCCTAAAAACAAAACTTACTACTTTATTAGCTAAAAATAAAATTTAAAGATATTATGTTAAATTTTAGACATTATTAAATCTTTATCATCTTTAATCTATTAAGATCCAACTATATTTTACTATAGTTTTAATTAGTATATTAATTCGTATCTCCAATTCACTAAGATTTATCTAAAATTTTATCATTCATACGTAAACAATTAGCTAAATGGATAGACCTAAATTAATTTAAGATGAAAGTAAATTTCTAGGTTGGAGAAAAAGAAATTATGGTAGATAATATAACTCTAATAAATACATTTTATTCATTTAAAAATATGTTATGAATATTTATCTATGTGGATGTCTATCATGATTAGAACTTTATCAAAGGAGTTTGATTTATTTATTATTAGGAATATTATCTCTATGGATTAGAGTTTAATGTATTATGTGCTTCTTATGCCTATAAATAGATGATTCATTGAAGGCATTGTATACAAGTCTATTTTTTGAGAATAATACAAATCTCCCTCTTTCTCTCATCTCTTTGTTCTTCTTATTCTTGTTCTTGTTCTTCTTTATTTTATTCACAACACGTTATCAGCACGAGACTCTAATCAACTGAGGTCTTCATCGTTATAATTCAAAAGAAGTTACCGGGAAGAATTTGATTATAGAATAAACCAAAGATAAGTTTTTTTTCTCCTTATTTTTTTTAGTTATCGATTGTCTTTCTTTTTATATTTTAACTTTGTTTTAATTTTTGAAAATTTTGGAAGTGTGTTTGATTTTATTTGAACATTGGAAAGAGATAAATTTGTGGCTTCTCACAAACCAAAAGACGAATCGACAGAGACGAAGAGGTTGCGTTTGGTGTAAATTACGTGTGTTTTCTCTTGTTCCTAAAAGGGTTAATTAGCGGTATGCTTATTCATACTTTTACTTATATGATTATATTTGATATTTTTCATATTATTATTTATGTCATTTTATTTGGTAAAAGTTAATATTTTTAACCGTGTTTTGAGTTTTACATGATATGCTTAAATGACTTGGAAAGAGATATGATACAAAGGGACCATGAGAAGCTATCTCGGTCATATGCTATGTCTCCATTGTCCACGAGAGAAAAATCAATATCGGTAAATTTTGGTTTTATTTTTATTCTTTATATTATTATTTTAAAGTGCGATAAATCATGATGATTTTGAATTTACAAGAAGATTATTGTAAAGTCTATATTTGCTCGAAAGTAATATTTTTTCTTCGTTGAAAAACTTGACCATAGACTTCTCCCAATTTCAAGTTACGAAAATTCTTCTTGATCCAAAAAGTTTTATGGGAGGCATTCCTTGAAGTGAATGCAAAGCATGATGTTTATTCCATGCGATTATCAATGATGGGGCATTCCCTGAAGTGAATGCAAGCATGATGTTTATTTCATGCAATTATCAATGATGGGCATTCCCTGAAGTGAATGCAAGCATGATGTTTATTCCATGCGATTATTGGATCTGTTTCATTCCCTGACGTGAATGCAAACATGGTAAATCATTATTCAATTAGAGACATAATTTCGATATAATCCAAGTATAATTGGCTGGACATCCCGTTCTGCGAGGCTACTGGTCTCAAAGGAGGTTTTTAAAGGACCTTGTGGACAGGTTTAACAATGCCGCGTACAAGGATTAAATCTTTGTTCTCTGTGATAAGGATATGTGAAAAAGGTTTTAAAGGCCCACTGGCTCTACTCCATTCCCTGAAGTGAATGTGAGATTATATTATGGAAGGAATAAAAAAGATCACATTAAAAGTTGTGGTCGTGGTCGAGGCTATGAATATACACATGAAAAATATAGTCGTTTTAAGAATACTTCTACCCGCTGGTAGCGAAGTTATAAGGATGACAAGAGTGATAAAGATCATTCTAAGGAAGTGAAATCATTTTACCAATGTGATGTTATAAACCATTGGTTTCGTACTTGTCAAACGCCAAAGTATTATGGACTTTATCCATAATCATGAATGATAAATGAAATAAAATATAAACAAAATTTGTTTATGGCGAAAATAATTATGGCGTTATTGGTCCAACTCAATTGGATATTGTTAATTTTCCCATAACCCTTGAAGGGAATAATTATCCATTTATTTTATTTCCCTTATAACGTCTAACAGGAATAATTGTTTTTTTTTGTTTTTTTTATGTTGATTCGTTTTATTTATTATTTATTTATGTTAGTTTGCTTTATGTTTATTTATTTCACATATTATTTATTTACGTTTTATGTTAATTTATTATTTGAAGAATATGATTACTTTCGGAATAAAATATACAATGAATTGTGGCTATTTATGCTTAGAATTGTGGCTATTTATGCCTAACAGATAATGCAAGTACTCATATTGTACTTAAGCATAAGAAATATTTTTCCCATTTAAATGCAAGGGGAAATATGAGTAGTATTTCTCAAAGTACTAAAATATCAATACTTCGGAAGTGCACTTGAAAGTTTATCTTTGATAGATAATCGACTTGATATGATGTGCTATATTTTATATTTTTCATTCCTCGAAGTGAATGATACAAAGTACATATTTTCATTACCTGAAGTAAATGAAACAAAGCACATTTTGAAAGGTGCACAATTATGCATTTCTCGATTAAAATGCAAGAGAATAATGTGAGTACTATATCCGGAAGTACTAATATCACAAAAGGCTCTGGTTGAGCAAATATGTTATTGTCAAATGGAACTTTATTCCATATTCACAGTGCGTTATACTCGTCAAAGTCATAAAGAGAGCAATATGAGTTTGCAAACTATCCCTTTGGGAATTATAGATAACATATGTTATCAATTGGCATTTGAAATAAGCCAATATGGATATAAGTTTTGGTAGCCAAAAAGTCAGTTGAAAGCTCTAGAAGAGCTATATATTGCTACCAAAAGATAATTTCAATTGAAAGCTCCGAAAGAGCTAAATATATTCCTATTTAAAGGAACAATTTTGATGATCGTACTAGACATGTACGAGTAAGATTGAATTACATGTTATAGTAAACAAGAAGTTTACAAATTCAGAGATATATACACATATATATATAGTTGGCATGATCGGTTAGACCATCCTGATCAATAATGGTGCAGAAATTATTGAGATTTACATGCACATGTATTAAAAGAACATATAGTTCTTGTGGTGCTTATTCTCAAAGGAATGGATTAAATTCCACTTATTAAAGAACGTGAAGTTCTTGTGTTGCTTAAAGGAATTGATTAAATTCCACTTACTAAAAGAACATGAAGTTCTTGTGTTGTTTGTTCTCAAAGAATATAGATGATCCCACTTACCAAAAGAATTAGAACTTAAAGTTCTTGTACTGAAGTTAAGACTGCATGTCTTGCATATCTGAACGAAATATGGGCCCATATATCCACAAATGTGGAAAGTTTTATATGATTTTAGTAGATGCATCTACATTGTTTTATCAACTTACAACCAGAAGTTTGTGAGATTGATTTTAAAAAGATTCAGATTATGCAGTTAGACTATTCGTCTTGAAAAGCTAGTGGGTTTATGTTTTAGGCTATATCAGTTGTTACAAAGCCTATTGATTATGAAAAATATAGTTTAGCAAAATTTCAATTGGATGCCTCCTATTTAATAGCTAAACTATGAGAACAAAAGAGTTATTATTTATATGGTGTTTTCATATAGCAACACTTATACGCATCAAGCCAACGAGTTATAATAAACTCCCCGTTATGATTGGTTTTTGGTCAGAAACCATACATTTCTCATTTTATGATTTTTGAATGTGCGATATGAATTGCTCCACCACAACGCACAAAATGGGTAAATAAAAAGGGTTGAGAATATATATTGAGTACGAGTCTCCTTTTATGTTTAAATTCTTAAACATTAATTGGAGAATCATTTATGACATAATTTTTCTCAACATCACGGGGAGATAATAATCAGCTGGATAGAGGAAAATGAATTATCATTATCTAGATCCTCGTATATGAACTAGAAGTTCATAAGATAATTCATGTTATTACATGTCAACTGCCAGACATATTTACTGACCCAATGAGAGTAATTAAGTCTCATATACCAGCTGAAATGCTCTAAGTTTAAATTACATGTTAGAGCGAGAGAATGTAAATCATGTCTGAAGCATGATAGTTGAAATGATTCCAATGATCAAAATTCTCGTAAATAGAAAGTAATATGAGATGGTCATATATTGGAGGCAGGTGCTCCTGAAGAAACCCAAGACATAACAAATAATAAAACTCTATAAGAGTTTCAGGTACCTGAAATAAAGATTGAAATCTTGAAGAGATCTCGATGAGTTATGTCATTACGGGAATGGAACCAGAAAATTGGAAATTTGTCGACAACGATTTTACAAACAATTTTACATAAAATACTTCTATAGAAGTAAAGAAAGAAATCGAGGATCGTGTATAAAATCTATCCATAAGTATAGATATTGAATTGACCAATGTTGAAAGACGCTTTGAACTTCTAAGATAGAAGTATTTGGACCAGTAGTCCAAACACCTAAAGGTGTAATGCAAGTGAGGCACAAATAAGTAGTCGTAAATACGACTTGAACTATGATTTATGAAAAGTTTTAATTACTTCATGGTGGATGCAATTACTTTGGCAGTTTTGAAAATTTTACATGCGTCTAATTATTTGTGGATCCATATTTATCCTTGAAGGATCTAAAATGCTATAAGCATTTGGAAATTTCTGAAGAAATTTATTTAGACACGTCTCATGAATATTTTGGCGCATTTGGTATAATCGCCTTAGTGAATACTAATTGAGAAAATACTATAAGAATGATCAGATTTTCTTATGTATTTTATAAAGGAGTTTGGATCAAGATCCATTATGATAATTTTAGAACTCCTAAAGAGCTTCAAATTGGAAACTCGTGAAGTACTTTCAATACAAGTACTTGAATCTTGACATTAAGTTTATCTCGACCTGAAGATCGAGTATTTTTATATATTTCTTTTGTCTATGAATATACATAAGCTGAAAGAATCTTAAAGAAGATTCAATATGAATAGAGCATATCTATTGAGTATCCCAATAGTTGTAAGATTGTTGGATGTGAATAAAGATAATTATATATTTTCTTGGTCTTGAAGCACTATATATTAGTTGGTCAAGAAATATCTATGAATATACAAAGATCATTACATTTAGATCTTCAAACATTCGTTGATGCCTCCTCAAATGTCGTAGAAATAATTGTTATGCATGAGGCAAGCCAAAAAAATGTGTTTGGCTAAGACTATTGACCCAACATATCCAAAAGATATGTGGATTTACTTTTACAAGATATGATAAAAGCTATCTTGTGTGAAGATAACGCAAGATGTATATCTCAGTTTGAAAGTGGATACATCATGAAACATATTACTCCAAAGTTTCATCCCTCACGATCTTTAGAAAAATGATATTAAGGATTAAATTATGAAGATTCAAAGATCTTCTGTGATGTTTGCATGAGGGGGAGTAAATACGTGTTGCATTATTTTTCCCTTAATCGAGGTTTTTGTCCCAATGGGTTTTCCTGGTAAGGTTTTTAATGAGGCAACATGTTATGCGTATCAAAGATGTGTGTACTCTTTTTCCTTCACTAAAGAATTTTTTTTCCCACTGGGTTTTTATCTTAGTAAGGTTTTAACGAGACACATTATCTTCATAGACATCCAAGGGGGAGTGTTATGAATATTTATCTATGTGGATGTCTATCATGATTAGAACTTTATCAAAGGAGTTTGATTTATTTATTATTAGGAATATTATCTCTATGAATTAGAGTTTAATGTATTATGTGCTTCTTATGCCTATAAATAGATGATTCATTGAAGGCATTGTATACAAGTCTATTTTTGAGAATAATACAAATCTCCCTCTTTCTCTCATCTCTTTGTTCTTCTTATTCTTATTCTTGTTCTTCTTTATTTTATTCACAACAATTATATTTTTTTTCTGCTTATTTGAATTAATTTGAGTCCTAAATTTACAATGCTTTATATCTCAATCCTTTATATATTAATTTTATTGAAATAATAAAGTTTCAAAAAAATATATTCTTAATTCTTAAACAATATACTTTGAAATGATCAATTTGTTATGATCCTAACTCGAGTTCAATTTAAATTACTCTAAACAAATTGAATTTATGGATTTATTTTATGTTTGAACTTTGAAAAAATTTAAATTTGTATGTTGGTCAACCAAACATGATCTTTGTACCTTAAATTAATAAAATGCAATGCCTCAATTTAAATAAAATAAAAATCATTGTCTCTTCCCGCTAAGCAAAAAAAAATTCTTTGGTTTTAGGGATCGTTACAGATATTTTTTAAAGATCTTGATGGGGATTTACACGAGTAAGGTTCAGGGTTACTATTACCTCATCAAAAGTACTAATTTTTATGCATATTTTACAGTATCTTTGGTTGTCTCTGAGCACACTTAGATGCATTTAGTTGTTAATTGCATGCATTTGCATAAGGAGTTTTGAATTTGGCTATGCCAGTATGAAGGGTGGTTTGTTGGCATGATTGCAAGCACAATAGAGCAAATTAGCGCATGAAGAAAAAAATGAGAATGCCAATAGCTATTGGCAGCGAAGGACCAAAAATTGTCATAGCACCGGTTTGCAAAGAATAGATGTTTGATGTCATGTCGAGTGGACGGAGAACTAATGATGACGTCAGCCCTATGATTCAAACGAAGGATAAGATGAGCACATTTCTTATCCTCGAGCGTTCAAATTCAAAGCTTATCGTAGGTCATTCTCGTGCGCTTATTTAAAGGAACTCAAGCAAACACTTGAGGGGGATCGAGAATCAAATTGAGAAGGCTGCACCAATGAGATGATTCGACCAAGCTTGACCGAGAGCCTGGATTTTGAAGAGCTACATTGAGAGACCCCCTTCTCGCCCATTCTCTTTGTTTAAGTTATTTTTATTTAAGATGGTGATGTTGAGATACGATAATAGTTTTTGGTTGGAAACCCTCACCAAGAACTAATTTAATAGATGGTAAGGGATGATTGCGTTGAACGCTATTTTCTATGCTTAGCTTTTAATAATTGAAAATGCGATGGCATTGTTTCTTCTATCTGGCATGATTTTAATTTTTTCATAAATACGATGCCAAGCGAGAGTTGTCTTTGTTGACTTATTGAACCTTAATATCTTAATCGACTTATGGAGCAATGAATAAATGCTAGATTCTAAGGCGAGATGCTTCGAATGTTCAAGTAGATGAACTCACTTCAGGAGTGAAATCTACCCCTTAGGAGCAAAATATTGGGACTTAATCAAATTAGTTTATGAAAAAAACTATTTTATATAGATATAAAGGTTTTTGCATAGTTAATTCAGGGCATTGTCATCGAGAGAGGCAATGCTACTTTACAATATGCTCAGCAAACAATGCCAAGGCAGGATTTTTTAAAAGCTGGCATGACATGAATAGCATGAAAACCAGGCATCCCTTTCCAAAACTCATCATACATTTTAAAACTCTCATTGCCAACGTTGTTGTCTTTTATTTCTTTCTTTTGAACTTGATTTCAAAACCAACTTTAAAACAATCATACTTCCCTTTGAAAAGTAAAATGAGTAAGCGATTAAACTCTTGACCAATCCTTGTGGGATCGATAACTCAGCTTACTGCTGTATTACTTGGAAGACCATGTATACTTGCACGCAAAAGACTCTTTCTTGGCACTGTTTATTCATTACCAACACATTTTCATCCTTTTTGCCAAGCTCTCTCACGAGTCCAACAAGTTTTTGGCGTCGTTACCGGGGATTGCAACATATTTTATTGTTTTGGTTTTACTTGTTTTTTGTGTTTTATTTTACTTATTTGTTTTGTTTGGTGTAAGACCAGGAATCGCCCTACGGACTATCAACCATTTAACCTTGAATTTGAACGAACCTACCACAAATTGAAAAGGAAAATCAGAGAGATGGCTCAAAACGGTAATGGAGGAGTAGAGAGTGTCCCACACAATCAAGGAGATCCATATATACACGAAGGGAATCCTACCATATTTGTAGTGGACGATGCCATAGAGAGACCAATACGAGAACACTCGACACCAAACATTGATAACCTGATGCCAGGAGTGATAGGCGCTGAGGTAAATGCATCAAATTTTAAACTTAAGCCAGTAATGATTCAAACTTTTTTGAATGTAGGCCAATTTGATGGAGCACTTACTGGAGACCTAAGGCAACACTTGAAGCAATTCATGGAGATTTGCTAGCTATTTCAGTAGCATGGAGTATCAGAGGATACTGTGAAGCTGAAATTATTCACTTTTTCCTCGAGAGATAGAGCCAAGACTTGGCTCAATTCTTTGCCACCGGTTCAGTCACCTCATGGGGGGACCTATGCAAAAGTTTTTGACGTGTTTCCAGCCGCCAACACTCACTGCCAAGCTACGTGGTGAGATTATTGCATTCAGGTAGGCTGAGGATAAAACCTTATATGATGCTTGAGAAAGATTTAAAGATATGTTGAGAAGGTGTCCTATGCATGGATTTCCAAATTGGACCCCAATACAAACTTTCTGCAAAGGATTAAACGCACAAACGAGGACTATTGTTGATGCTTTGGTAGCCGGTTCATTGCTTGACAAGAACTATACGGAGGTTGTGGGCATCCTTGAGAGAATTTCAACTAATGATTTTGAGTACCCTATTTCCAGGTTAGGTACTGGAAATAAAACCAGTGGGAAATTGAAGGTTGATGAATTAACGTCCATCCATGCTGAGATTTCTAACCTCACTAGTATGATGAGAACATTGCAAAAGAACAATGAGCCTCAAGAAGTGAAGGCATTAGAACCATTTTGCACCGTCTATGGAGAGAGACACCATATGGATGATTGCCCTACCAACCCTAAGTCGGTAAATTATGTTGGCAACATAAATCACAATTTTAATCCTAACTCAAATACTTATAATGTAGGATGGAGGCAACACCCGAACCTAGCTTAGGGAAATCAAAGATCTAACCAATACAATGCCCAACAATAGAACAACAGTTTCCAACATCAATATAATGCCCAACGTTAGAACAATGTCATGCCAGGATTCAATCAGAATGTTGTGCCACAACGGGCACAAAATAATTTTCATGCAGGGAAAAGGAACAACCATGGGACTTTGAAAGAATACATGGAGAGGAATGATGCCACTGTCTAGAGTTTGGCAGCTTCGATGCGAAACTTGGAGGTCCAGATTGGCAAGATTGCCAATGCACCCAGCAATAGACTCCTTAGAGCTTTTCCAAGTGACACAGAAGACACTAGACAAAGGAACAATGAACAATGCAAAGCCGTAACTCTTCAGAGTGGTAAGCAATGTGAGGCTGAGACATTTAGCAACCAGCCAGTTCACTGTTAAAAGGAAAAGAAGAGACCAGTAGATTTGCCACAAGAGCTGGAGAAAAAAGAAGGGGATGGAAGCATTGCTAGCCATCAGACTAATTTCAATAAGCAGACTGATGCCGGCGAGCAGAATGATGCTAAACAACAGTCTGATGCCAGCATACTATTGGCAAAGCCCACAGAACCGGCATATGTTTATCCACCTCCACTCTTTCCGTAAAGGTTACAGAAGCATAAGCAGGATCAACAATTTAACTGTTTCTTGGAATTGCTAAAGCAATTACATATCAATCTTCCATTAGTGGGAGCACTCGAGAAGATGCCCAATTACGTGAAATTCATGAAAGATGTCTTGTCCAAAAAAAGAAAATTGGGAAACTTTGAGACTATAGCTCTTATCGAAGGATGTAGCGCCAAGATACTTAATCAGTTGCCACCAAAATTGAAAGATCCATGGAGTTTCACTATCCCGTCCACCATTGGCAATAGATTCATGGATATGGCACTGTGTGACCTAAGGCCTAGCATTAACTTGAAGCCGATGTCGGTGTTCAAGGAGCTTGACATTGAATCAAGGCCCACTAGCGTGACACTTCAGTTGGCGGATCAATCGTTCGCACATCCTAAGGGTAAGATTGAGGATGTGTTGGTAAAGGTAGATAAATTCATATTTCCAGCCGACTTTATTATTATAGATTATGAAGCTTATGCTAATATCAAATTATATTGGGAAGACCTTTTCTTGCTACTGGTAGAGCTTTGATTGATGTACATAAAGGAGAATTAAGAAAACATTAATAAGCATTAGGTTACATTTAATGTGTTTCAAGCTTTGAAATGTGCAAATGAATCAAAAGAATGCCAAGTAGAAGATAGGATGGAGTCCATTTTCAAGGTGGACATGGCACAATTGTGCCAAGAAACTGATGATGATGTCAAGGAGACCGATAGTGATGAAGAAATTTTTGAAGCCGAAGAAGTGAGCTATTTTGAGTTACTAAAGTTGGCTGGCAGAGAGATTAAGGCGCCTAAGCCATCGATAGGAAAGATTGTTGCTGATCTAACCTGACCACCTCAAATATACACTCAAATTTGCCAGTAATCATTACTGCTGATCTAACCAGTGATCAAGAGGAAATATTGTTGGAAGTTTTAAGTGAACACAAGCAAGCGTTGGGTTGGACCTTGGAAGACATCTGAGGTATTAGCCCAACCATATGCATGTATAAGATAAACTTAGAGGAATATCATTGTAAAACCATTGAAGGCCAAATAAGACTAAACCCAAGCATGAAAGAAGTAGTCAAAAAGGATGTAACACCCCCTTCCCGGCCTGGTAGAGAACCGGGTCGGAGCGTGCTACCGGTGAACAATGCGGTGATCGGTACAATAAAATTTCATTTCTTAATCGACAATTGATCAATAATATACAAACAAAACATTACCGGATATACTTATTAGTCCAATTGACTCCTTGTGAAATAATGATTCTAACATTTAGGACTAAATCGTAGTTATTACAAGTTTTAGGAACTAAACTATAAATCTTCTAAATTAGAGGTCTTTCAATGCAATTGATCATACAAAAAATGAAATTTAATACAATAATAACAAGTTTGTAAATTTTCATGCAATTCGGTTTTCATTTACTTTGTCAATTTAAACATGTTAAATTCAGTGACCATTTTGTGAACAATGTAAACTGCCATATTCAAGCCTTTTAACCAACTTAACTAACCTTGTATCAAAACACCTTAAGGTGGTTTCAGAACAGGTGTACAACAGTCACCCTAAGTTAACTTGTCCTTTAGACCGTATCGATACGGGTAAGCCCTGTATCGGTACGGGTTGACTCCCTTTGACCTTGACTTTGACATGTTTCGATACGCTATAGACCCGTATAGAAACTGTGAATTCCAGTAGCAAAAATTTCTGATACGGCCTCCACCTGTATCGAAATGCCATGTTTCTATGGTCCATTTATACTTAATCGTATCGATACGCTTTACCCCGTATCGAAACGACCTGACTTGTAATGACAGATTATTGCTAGTTTTTAATCGAATTGGCCGATCGATTGATGTTCAAATGCAACGAAATTTACACACAACATTATAACGGTACAATCTACTTGCATACCAAATTTTAGGGTCAAATGAATCAATTTACTCGATTTTTACCTTTTTGTGCCAAAATATGCATTTTAGGCCAATTTTCACTACATGGAAGGTTCATATTAGGCATATCACCCCTTTACCATTTAACCATAATATAAATATAAAAAAGATACTTCATCGACTAGTACATGCATCTTTCCACCAACTAGGAGTTCAAAGGGTCAAAATACATTACTTATAGCTTGGTTGTGACTTGTGGAATGCTTCAATTCCTCTGATCTTGATCCAAAACTTAGCTAACCAGAAATGGATAAAATGAAATACATTAGGCATACTTTGCCTAGTAAGATAGTCACAAGGATAACAATATTGTAATATGCAATTTTATCTCTACATTAACAATGGTCATGACATGATTTTCCAATGACAACACAATGATCATGCTCAATAACAATATAGTCATATTTTATCAATAATTCCTTGGATCAATTCCGGATAGTGGATACGCAGATTCCTACGCCTCGCTAAAAAAATGAGTGGTCATATCCCTCCGCCTCACCAAAGTGACCAATACATAAACATCCTTCCGCCTCACCAAATCAATATAGGTCGTAGCCCTAGGACCGTAGTCCACCCGTACACTGAGCTCATGAATTCTATGGCATGTCAATAGTATCCAATGTTCTTCGAATCCAAGGTCCAGTGACAATGACAATATTAAATATTCATTAACAATAATAGTGATCGATGTATCCAATGATTCAATGTCCTTATTAATATTCAATATCAATGTTTCAATGACATGTCGATACAATGATCAATGACAATTTCAATACTTACTTCAATGACCAATGACAATATACTTTAACAATGACAATGTCTATAACATGCTCTATACCTATTAACAATGACAATGTCGATATCTGATATCCGATGTTCAATGCAATGCTTAACGTGACTTACCAATATGTCTGTTAATCGAACCGGTGTTATAACATTAAAAACAATGTTAGCTATGTATTCAAAATTGATAACAATGAATTAGGGAAGGCTCCTCGCCTAAACTTGAGACTCCGACTACACTCACCTTGCTAATCCGATGCTCTTATGGCTCTCAGATGATAACACTCTTATTCCTAACTTCCGATGGTGTCATTTGATGATCTAGATCAATCTCCCAAGCTAGGAAAATCAATAAGGAATCGTCAGAACAACATTTCGATATCGAAATTGATATAACAACACCAAAATCAATATCTAAATTTAGGATAATCAATAGCTTACACAATAGCCATGGATGACCAAAACCTAGCTTAGATTAAGCTTAGTTTATCCATGGAATTCAATGATATCTTAGGAGGTTTAGCTTACCCGATAGAGAAAAACAATTCGATATCATAATCCTAAGAAAATTCAAGCTTTACAAGGTCACCAATGGATGTGCTTGCTTCAAGGAAGAAAGAGATGAGATAGAGGTGCTAGCTTGTTAATGTCTCGGGTAAGTTTTAATCTCCTTTTTCCTTTCTTTTAATAACTTGACCGAAAGGCTCTTTCCCAAGGATGAAATACTTTCAATCCATTGGTTTAAGGAACGAAAATCATTTTCCATAGGGGATAATCGCAAGATTAGTCCCTCTACTTTCAATAGTTCAAGATTTTCCCCTATACTTCTAACTTTTACAATTTAGCCACTAAAAGATTCTATCATATTCAAGTAGGTCCAAATTCGGTAATTTGGTTTAACTAGAGATCAATAACATAACAATGGACTTAATAAAATGAATGGAATAATATTTGGACCTTTTCAATTTAAGGTTCCTGATCACTGGAACCCTAATCTCGACTAGACCAGTTTTCGTGGTGTTACAACTCTCCCCTTAAGAAAAATGTGTCCCCAAATTTTACCTAAATCGAAGATATACGAATATTGTTTCCTCATGGTTTCCTCTAGTTCCCAAGTAGCCTCTTCCACTGAATGGCTCCTCCAAAGTACTTTGACCAACGACACATATTTATTACGAAGCCTATTGACTTGGCAAAAAATTGCCCTGGTTCCTTCTCGTAAGATAAATTAGGTTGAACTTCAACAGATTTAGGTTCAATAATATACAAAGGATCATATCTATATTTTCGAAGCATAGAGACATGGAATACATCATGGATCTTCCTTAATTCAGAGAGCACTGACAAACAGTAGGCCACTGGGCCAATCCTTTCAACGACCTCAAAGGGTCCAATGAATCGGGGACTCAATTTCCCTTTTTTGCCGAATCGTAGGATCTTTTTCCACGGTGAAACTTTGAGGAAAGCTCTCTCACCAACTTCATATTGAATATCCCTTCTTTTAAGATCATCATAGGCATTCTATCGATCAAAGGAAACTTTTAAACGATCGTGAATGATGGTAACTTTCTCTTCGGTTTCCCGAAGTAACTCAGGGACCAATAGTTTGCCTTCATCGAGTTTAGACCAACACAATGGAGTACGACAACGTCTTCCATACAACGCTTCATACGGTGCCATTTGATTGGAAGCCTGATAGCTATTGTTATAGGCAAATTCAATGAGAGGCAGGGATTTCTCCTTTGTTCCGCCAAAATCAATGATACACGCTCGTAGAATGTCTTCTAAAATCTGAATTACCCTTTCCAGTTGACCATCAGACTGAGGGTGAAAAGCGGTACTGAGATTAACTCTAGTGCCTAAAGCTCCTTGCATGGTTCTCTAAAATCGAGAAGCAAACCGGGGATCCTGATCAGAGATGATAGACAATGGCACTCCATAAAGCCCGATCACTTCCTTGATATACAAGTCAGATAGCTTGGAAGTCCATAATCCATTCGAACTGGTACAAAGTGCGTTGACTTAGTGAGGCAATCCACAATGACCCACATAGCATCATGCTTGGCAGGCGTCAAGGGCAAACCATTGAGAAATTCCATCGTGATCTTCTCCCACTTCCATTGAGGTGGATCGATAGGTTGCAACAAACCAGTTGGGACACGGTGTTCAACCTTGACACGTTGACACGTGAGGCATCGAGACACGAAATCGACTATGACTTGTTTCATACCTGTCCACCAATATAACTCACGGAGGTCTTTGTACATCTTCACAGACCCCGGGTGAACAGAGAATGAGCTCGAATGAGCGTCTCTAAGAATGTCATCACGAAGGGATTTATCGTTGGGCACACAGACCAGATTACGAAAACATAGGAGTCCTTCAGAATTGATATTGAAATCAGGATTATCCTGGAGCCTTGAAATGCTTGAAGCTCAGGGTCTTGTTCTTACAATGTCTTAATCCTCAAGATGATCGTATACTGAACTTGAAGTTCAGCTACTAGACCAAAACGCTTCTGGATTCAGAAATGAGCATTAATAGCTCGAGGGGCTACAAAAGAATAGAGTTCACAGTAAACCAGGCTACATTATGAAATAAAGGATTTTGTGATCGTATTAACAATACTTACGAGGCATCGGTTTGCGGCTGAGTGCTTCAGCTATAACGTTAGCCTTGCCCTGGTGATAATCAATAACAAGATTGTAATCCTTAAGGAGTTCCATCCATATCCGTTGCCGTAGATTCAACTTCTTCTGCGTTAAAAGGTATTTGAGGCTCTTGTGGTTGGTAAAAAGGTAACATTTTTCTTTGTAGAGATAATGTCACCATATTTTTAATGGAAAGACAACCACAGCTAGTTCCAGATCACGAGTAGGATAATTCATTTCATGTGGCTTAAGTAGTCGGGAAGTATAGGTAAAAACCTTTCCTTCCTGCATCAACACACATCCTAACCTGAGATGTGACGCATCGCTGTAAATTGTATAGTGTTTCCCAGACTCTGGTTGGGTTAGGATGGGTGCATGAGTCAATACTTGCTTTAATTGATCAAAGCTTTGTTGTTGTTCCTTGGTCCACATGAAAGGGGTCTCTTTCCGTAAAAGTTTAGTCAATGGAGTTGTTGTCATAGAAAATCCCTTGATGAATCTTCTATAATAGCCGGCAAACCCGAGGAAACTCCTAACTTCACCAACTTTCTTCAGTGGGTGCCAGTTGAGTATAGCTTGGATTTTCTTCGGGTCAACTTTAACGCCCGAAGTCGATACAATGTGTCCAAGGAAGGCAACTTCAGTGAGCCAGAACTCATACTTAGAGAACTTAGCATACAACTGCTTCTCACGGAGGATTTGAAGCACAACATGAAAGTGGTTATGATGCTCCTCAGTAGTCTTGGAATAAATTAATATGTCGTCGATGAAAACCACCACAGACTTTTCAAGGTATGGTCTGAAAACTTGATTCGTCAAGTCAATGAAAGTCACTAGAGCGTTGGTTAGCCCAAAAGGCATTACCAAAAACTCGTAATGACCATACCTTATACGGAAAGTAGTTTTGGGTACATCACAGTCTTTAACTCTCAACTGGTAATACCCAGACCTTAGATCGATCTTGGAAAACACTGAGGAATCTTTAAGTTGATTAAGCAGGTCATCGATCCTGGGCAATGGATATTTATTCTTGATGGTTACCTTGTTAAGTTGTCGGTACTCAATACACAACCTAATGGAACCATCTTTCTTCTTTACAAAGAGGACCGGAGCTCCCCAAGGCGAGAAACTCGGCGAATAAAGCCTTTATCGAGTAACTCTTGAATATGAACTTTCAATTCTCTTAATTCAACTGCAACCATCCGATAAGGTGCAATAGAAACATGAGTAGTTCCGGGTTGCACTTCAATACCAAATTCCACTTTACGGGTCATAGGTAAACCCGGAAGTTTATCAGGAAAGACGTCGAGGAATTCACACCGTATCGATGTCTAGTATCTGAGGTTCATCCTTGGCTTCTAAGGTTAAGGCATGCAATGAGGGGTTTCGTGACTTCATTAGAATTATGCTTTCTTTACCAATGCCTCGAAGATACAGCTTCCTCTTGCTACAATCTACCCACGCTTGATGTTTACCATGCTAGTCTATGCTTAGTACCACATCAAATTCGTGGATCGGTAGGCCTAGGAGATCCGTTGGAAACAGAATCCCTTGAATCATCAAATGACAATTCTTGCATACTGAGCTTATGGTGACACAATCACCTAAATGATTGGTCACAGAGACTCTCGATGTTATAGATTCACTAAACATTCCCTAATTCCTCACCAATTCTGTGCTTATGAAAGAATGAGTTGAGTCAGGATCAATCAATGCATACAAAGGATGAGAATATAACATAACAGTACCTGCGATAACATCAGGCTCGTCGTCTTCCTCCCGGCTCCTGACATGATACATCTGAGCAGAGGCCTTTGATTCTTGTTTATTATCGGACTTCCCTGAGCCACCAGGTCTCCCTCTAGCTCCCGAGGATGCTTTTCATGGCCCCTTTCCTCGGAAGGACTAAGCGGGCGATGCAATGCCTGCTAGTGTAGCCGTGGATTTGGAAGGATTCTAAGGACAATCCCGGATGAAGTGGCCCTGCTCACCAAAGTAAAAACATGCTCCAGTCTGCTTCCGACACTGTCATGTTGGATATCGCTTCTGACAAGAATTACAGATCGGATACTGGTTACTTCGATTTGAACCTCTAGTACTCTCAACTGAGGCTACCTTAGTCAAAGTCTGAGTAATGTTTTGAGGCTTCTCAATATTCCCATAACGGAAAGGCTATGGGTATGAGACTTGTTTTGGGCCTTGATACTTACCCTTCTTATTCCATCTAGGAGGTCGAGAATCATCTCGTACCCTCTTCTCGGATTTCCCCCAATGCACTCGCCCTCTGGGCCCTTTGAGCAGCTTTAGTAGCCTTGGCTCGGTTCACTAGATCCTGGAAGTTAGTGATGTCAAGGGTTGTGAACTAGGTCGTAGTTCATCGTTAAGGCCAACAATAAACATTCTACACTTATCTTCTTATTTCTTTATGTACTCAACACCATATCGATAATATTTGCAAAAGTCGTGGATGTATTGTTCGATGGGTCGTCCACCTTGTTTTAGATGGAGGAAGATACTGCGCCTCTCAGCGAGGTAGTACTCACTAATGTACTTATTTTGAAATTCTCGAAGGAAGAACTCCTAGGTAACAGACTCTTCGGAAATGGTAAGGATAGTGGTTTCCCACCATATGAGATCCTCGTCAATCAGCAATACAAGGGTGCACTCTAACTTGTGTTCTTCCGAACACCGTAACTGCTTATTCAGAATTCGCAGGGTGTTATCCAACCAGTATTCGGCAACCTCTGGATTGTCATCATCTTGCCCGTCAAAGGAATAAGCTCAGAGCGAAGCCAATTTATCTATAGGAGCTTGGGCATACTGAACAATAGGTGGAGCAGGTTGTGCAGATGGTGTTGCTCCCATCGCAGTCATGAACTGCTTGAACATGTCAGCCATGTTCCGATAACATTCTGCATGTGCATTAGGTGCACCAGGATCAGCTTGTTGAGGTAAGGACCTAGGTGGATACGGTTGTTCCCCCACCCCCCTCACTTCTTCGCCAAGGGTTGATGAACATGTGGAATGTTCAGGAATGTGAGCCACATTCGTTCCAGACATAACTATAACATGAAGAGATCGAATTAGTTGACAAGTCACAATACATATAATATACAACTTCTAGGTGGCAAAGTAATACAATAACAATGCAACAAGCTTCGGTTTAGTCCTAGAATCGACTAAACTCTAGCTCTGATACCACAAATATAACACCCTCTACCCGGCGTGGTAGAGAACTGGGTCGAAGCGTGCTACCGGTGAAAAATGTGGTGATTGGTGTAATAAAATTTCATTTTTTAATTGACAATTGATCAATAATATACAAACATTTAGGACCAAATCGTAGTTATTACAAGTTTTAGGGACTAAACTATAAATCTGCTAAATTAGAGGTCTTTCGATGCAATTGACCATACCAAAATGAAATTTAATACAATATTAAAAAATTTGTAAATTTTCATGCAATTCGGTATTCATTTACTTTGTCAATTCAAATATGTTAAATTCAGTGACCATTTTGTGAACAATGTAAATTTTCAGAATCAAGCCTTTTAACCAACTTAACTAACCATGTATCGAAACACCTTAAGGCAGTTTCGAAACGGGTGTACAACGGTCACCCTAGGTTGACTTGTCCTTTAGACCGTATCAATACGGGTAAGCCCTGTATCGGTACGGGTCGACTCCCTTTGACCTAGACTTTAACATGTTTCGATACGCTATAGACCCGTATAGAAACTGTGAATTCCAATAGCAAAAAGTTTCGATACGGCCACAGCTCGTATCGAAACGCCCTGTTTCTATGGTCCATTAATACTTAATCATATCGATACGCTTTACCCCGTATCGAAACGGCCTGACCTGTAATCATAGATTTTTGATGGTTTTTAATCTAATTGTCGATCAACTGATGTTCAAATGCAATGAAAATTTACACACAACATTATAACAGTACAATCTACTTGCATACCAAATTTTAGGGTAAATGAATCCATTTACTTGGTTTTTACCTTTTGTGCCAAAATATGCATTTTAGGCCAATTTTTACTACATGGAAGGTTCATATTAGGCATATCACCCTTTTACCATTTAACCATAATATAGACATAACAAAAGAGACTTTGTCAACTAGTACATGCATCTTGCCACCAACTAGGAGTTCAAAGGGTCAAAACACATTACTTATAGCTTGGTTGTGACTTGTGGAACGCTTCAATTTCTCTGATCTTGATCCAAAACTTAGCTAACCAGAAATGGATAAAATGAAATACATTAGGCATACTTTGCCTAGTAAGATAGTCACAAGGATAACAATATTGTAATATGCAATTTTATCTCTACATTAACAATGGTCATGACATGATTTTCCAATGACAACACAATGATCATGCTCAATAACAATATAGTCATATTTTATCAATAATTCCTTGGATCGATTTCAGATAGTGGATACGCAAATTCCTACGCCTCGCTAAAAAATGAGTGGTCATATCCCTCCGCCTCACCAAAGTGACCAATACATAAACATCCCTCCGCCTCACCAAATCAATATAGACCGTAGCCCTAGGACCGTAGTCCACTCGTACACTGAGCTCATGAATTCTATGGCATGCCAATTGTATCCAATGTCCTTCGAATACAAGGTCTGATGACAATGACAATATTCAATATTCATTAACAATAACAATGATCGATTTATCCAATGATTCAATGTCCTTATCAATATTCAATATGAATGTTTTAATGACATATCGATACAATGACCAATGAAAATTTCAATACTTACTTCAATGACCAATGACAATATACTTTAACAATGACAATGGCTATAACATGCTCTATACCTATTAACAATGACAATGTCAATATCCGATATCTGATGTTCAATGCAAAGCTTACCGGGGCTTACCAATATGTCTGTTAATCGAACTGATGCTATAACCTTAAAAACAATGTTAGCTATGTATTCAAAATTGATAACAATGAATTCGGGAAGGCTCCTCGCTTAGGTCTGAGACTCCGACTACACTCACCTTGCTAATCCGATGCTCCTACGGCTCTCGGATTATAATGCTCTTATTCCTAGCTTCCGATGGTGTCGATGGATGATCTAGATCGATTTCCCACGCTAGTAAAATCAATAAGGAATCGTCAGAACAACATTTTGATATCGAAATCGATATAACAACACTAGAACCAATATCTAAACTTAGGATAATCAATAGCTTACACAGTAGTCATTGATGACCAAAACCTAACAAAGATTAAGCTTAGTTTATCCATGGAATTCAATGATATCTTAGGAGGTTTAGCTTACTCAATAGAGAACAACAATCTGATATCAAAATCTTAAAGAAAATTTAAGCTTTACAAGGTCACCAATGGAGGTGTTTGCTTCAAGGAAGAAAGAGATGAGATAGAGGTGCTAGCTTATTAATGTTTCGGGTAAGTTTCAATCTCATTTTTCCTTTCTTTTATTAACTTGGCAGAAAGGCTCTTTCTCAAGGATGAAGTAATTTCAATCCATTGGTTTAAGGAACGAAAATTGTTTTGTAGAGGGGCTAATCACAAGATTAGTCCCTCTACTTCCAATAGTTTAAGATTTTGCCCCCATACTTCCAACTTTTACAATTTAGCCACTAAAAGATTCTATCTTATTCAAGTAGGTCCAAATTCGGTAATTTGGTTTAACTAGAGAGCAATAACATAATAATGGACTTAATAAAATGATTGGAACAATATTTGGACCTTTCTGATTTAGGTTTTCTGATCACTGGAACCTTAATCTCGACTAGACCAGTTTTCGGGGTGTTACAAAGGAAATTATCAAGTGGCTAGATGTCGGGATAATCTATGCCATATCCGATAGCTCGTGGGTTAGCCCGGTTCAATGTGTGCCAAAGAAAGGTGGCATGAATGTGGTTCAAAATAGCAAGAACACGTTAATCCCTTTCAGAACTATCACCGGATGGAGAGTGTGCATGAATTACAAGAAGGTGAACATTGCCACCAAGAAGGACCATTTCATGTTGCCTTTCATTGACCAAATGTTGGACAGATTGGCATGTAAAGCTTTCTATTGCTTCTTAGATGGTTATTTAGGATATAATCAAATTGCCATAGCTACATGTGACATTCGCCTTTATGAGGATGCTATTCGGTTTGTGCAATGCACCAACAACATTTCAACGCTACATGATGTCTATCTTTTCAGACATGATTGAGCAAAACTTGGAAATATTTATGGACGACTTCTCAGTTTTTGGTAAGATATTTGATGAGTGTTTGCAGAGTCTAGAGCTTATTTTGAAAAGATGCATAAATGCCAACTTGGTCGTGCACTGGGAGAAATGCCACTTCATGGTGAAAGAAGGCATAGTTTTAGGTTTTAAAGTGACTGAGCGAGGTTTGGAAGTCGACAAGGCAAAAGTAGAGGTAATTAAACAGTTGTCACCACCTACAAGTGTAAAAGGTATAAGAAGTTTTCTAGGTCATACAGGTTTTTATCGCCGATTTATTAAAGACTTTTCTAAAATTTCTAAATCTTTGTGCTCAATATTAGAATATAATGCCACTTTTACGTTTGTTGATGCTTGCTTGAGAGCTTTTCAGGAACTTAAGGAGAGACTGATCAACGCCCCTATAGTCGTAACACCAAATTGGAGTAAGTCATTTGAACTCATGTGCGATGCCAAAAACTATGTCGTCGGAGCAATATTGAGACAACGACATGGTAAGGTTTTTCATGCCATATACTATGCCAGCCAAACTTTGAGTGAAGCACAACTCAATTACACCACAACGAAGAGAGAATTTCTATATGTTGTATTTTCTTTTGAAAAGCATAGATCTTATCTGGTTGGTAATAAGGTTGTTGTGTATACAGATCACTCGGCACTAAAATATCTTTTGGAAAAGAAGGATGTCAAACCCAGATTGATCCGGTAGACACTTCTACTATAATATTTTGACCTTGATATCCGAGATAAAAAAAGTAGTGATAATTTAGTGGTTGATCACTTATCACGCCTAGAACATCACTATGAAAATGGTAAGGCAACTGCCATACGAGATGAATTTCCTAGAGAATATTTGTTTGTAGTTTTTGTTGTGTCATTGTACGTGTTGCGTGTAAAAGTGTCTATCGCAATGTAGTGCAAGTGTACACGACGCAAGTAGTAAAGTGATACGGAAGTATCGGATATCGTCTCCACAGGGACTGGGCTAATAGCTTCACCTTGGATTACTGCACGAAAGAAAAGAGAATTATTTAAGTTGTTGTCACGAGATAATAAAGAGCACTTAAATAAAAGAGTAATGAAATTAAGATAGAGAGAATGGGATGGTATTGAATTGCTCAGTAGTGTAGGTGTTGCAAAGTCTGGGAATATCTGTTCTGTCGTCGTGCCTGTCGCGGCAGCACCCGTCGCGGCAGCAGTCTGTTGTTAGTCGCGGCAGCGATCACACAACTCTGTACTTCAAGCTTGGCAAGAATCCCTGCTGTGCCTTGGCCTATCCCTAGGTCCAAGTCTGTCGATGAACACGTCTTTGATGATACCTCCCGGCGTGAATCGAAGGATGAGCACCGATGTTGTTGAATTCTTCCTTAGCCACTTAACCTCGTCCTATCCCTAGGTCCGAGATAGTTCAACCATAAACTGGAGAACCCACACTTATTTCTTTCGTATACTTAACTCTCCCGATATTAAGTAAATAGATAATCTCACAATACTCTCCCGATACTCTTGCAAGATGTTGAAAACCATAATAAGCAAATTTGAAGTTTATTTTATTGAACAGAAAATTCCTAAAACAAATGCAATCCTTGCAACTACTTTACAAATCAACTCGTGGCCCTAGGGGAAGTTTAGAACATGTTGAGAAGGGGAAAATGGCTAGGGTTTTGGGAAGAAGGCTAGAGATGAAGATGATGTCCTTTTCCTAGGTCAAATTACATGCCTTTATATAGGCCTTGGGTTCAAGTTTTCTAATATGGCAAGAGTACAAGTTTAAACTAAAGTACAACTCTATTAAAGACTAAATCTTCAGAGAATATATCTTTAATTCGTCCTTCCTTCTTGCTTGGAGTTTCTTCCTTGAACCTTGGGCTTGGCCTTCATTCTGATCTAAGGCTTGGAAAAATATATGGATGCTCTACGACAGACGGGCTTAATTTTCTCTTTCTGTCGAGGCCCACTTTGCTTCTTCTCCTATATACTGCTGTCGTTCTTGGCTGCCACGGCAGCGGCCATGGCAACATCGTCCTCTTCGTCTGCACTTCCAGTTCCAGCTCTGCACCCTCACTGCCCAGCGTCTGCTTCTTCATCTGCTACAGCAACTACCTGCAAAAGCAACCAATTTCAGTAGAAACTATGCCATTTAAGATATTTGTGATGTATAAATAAAATCTAACCTAAATGCAATGAATTATGCTTGAATGCAGCAGAAATATGGGTTAAATAGGGGGTAAATTATAGAACTTTTACACACTCAACAGTACGCTAACATAGTCAACTACTTGGTAAGCAATATTCTGCCACCAGACTTGGCATGCAACGCAAGAAAATATTTCTTTGGGAAGTTAGGCATTACTACTGGGGCGAGCTAATTCTATTCAAACAGTGTGCTGACCAAGTCATAAGGCGATGTTTGCTAGAAGGGGAGTAGTACAATATCTTGCATTTATTCCACGCCGCTCCCTATGGAGGACATTTTTTCAAGATGAAAAATGTTGCCAAAGTGCTACAGTCTAAATTCTTTTGGCCCACACTATACAAAGAAGCCCACAATTATGCTAAGGCATGTGACCGGTGCCAACAGATGGGGAACATCTCTGGCAGACATCAATTGCCGCTCCAAAACATTATGCATGTGGACTTATTTCATGTATGAAGGATAGACTTTATGGGTCTATTTCCCCCATCATTTGGTAACCTATATGGAATTCAATAAAGGGTTGCCACGTCATATCATCCTCAAACAAACAGGCAAGCTGAGATTTCCAACAATGCGATCAAGAATATCCTTGAAAAATTTGTGAATTCATCAAGGAAGGACTAGTCTTTGAGACTAGATGAATCCTTATGGGCTTACAGAACAACATTTAAAACTCCCTTGGGCATTTCACCATTTAAACTTGTGTTTGGAAAAGCATGCCATCTTTCGGTAGAGATGGAGCACCGTGCATATTGGGATATTAAAACGCTTGATATGGCATGGAGAGTTGCTGGAGAAAAGAGGTTACTAAACCTAAAGGAGTTGGGGAGTTCAGATTACAAGCCTATGAGAATGCCAAACTACTCAAGGAGAGAACAAAACGCTGGCATGATAGGAGAATCATGCCAAGACAATTTGAAGTAGGCCAGTGTGTTCTGTTGTTTAACTCAAGGCTTAAATTATTTCCATGTAAGCTTATGTCAAGATGGTCAGACCCATTCGAAGTTGTAAAACCATATGTTCATAGAGCAGTGGACATAAAAAATTTGAAGACATAAGAAATTTTCAAGGTAAACGATCAGCGTTTAAAGTACTATTGGGAAGATAATCAACATAATGCCAAGGAGATTATCCTCTTGGAAGAGGTACCGTAACATCATCATGGTTTAGTTTTTTTGTAAATATTAGGATTAAAGGTTTTTCTTTTTCAGCATTTTCTTTATTTGTTTATTTTCCTTTTAGTTTTTAATTTTTCTTTTACTGTGTTGAAAGGTTTTCATTGAGTGTGTGCAGATTCAGGAATCATGCCAAAGAAGGAGCATGACACGAGTGTGAGTAAAGATAGTTTTGTGTGCCAACAATACTACTAGTGCCAAGCTTGTCATGCGGTAGAAGTAATTTCGGAAGAAGTGATTTAACTTAGCTTGCTCGCTAAGTAAGAGAGTGAAACCCTAGCCGCCCAATTGATTGGATAAGTTGAGTTTAAACTCAACTTAAACCCTTATCACTTTCCATCCCTATCTCTCTTACCCTTTCATATCACCTATCACCTTATCAAATCACCTTTTTATCTTCCCCGAACACGCTACTTACCATCATTACCCTCTTTAATTCAAGCACTCATTAAACCCCATTACACACTCAACCTTCACTTCATCTACCCTAGTCGTTCACCACCCATTCACTTTTTTCTTTCTTTAGCCAAGCAAGAAACAAAGAACCACAATCTTCCCTATCTTTTTCAATAGTCGAACAAATCTCTTCGAGCTTTCATGGCTTCTTCACCGACCCCTTTCAAAACTTTCTTCAATGAGGAGATACGTAAGAAATATGAAGAGCACTTTGCTTCAAAGACGTTTGTTCATGAGAAGAATTTCGACTTCAAGAATGAGAAAAATTTAGGCTTTACCCCAGAATTCATGGATGTCGTGACCAAGCATAAGCGGGAGATGTTTTGCCAAAAAAGGGTGACATCTTTCCAATCATTGTTCGAGAGTTTTATGTGCTTCTCACGACCAAGGCCAATCCGTTCTTGATGATCTGAGGAGATTGCGTGAGGTTTGATGAAGGGTCCATCAACACTATGTTTCAGTTGGAGGAGGAAGACGAGCATGAGAAATTTTTTGCCACCATGACTATTGCCAATAGAAAGAAAATGCCCGCAGATATTTTTGAAATCGACACTGAGTGGATTGTGTCCTCGAAAGGGCACTGAACCGTCAAGAGATTGGCCTTTACATCTCAGGCAGATGGCTGGAATCATTTTCTTAAGGTGAACATCATGCGGACGATACACAACGAGACGGTGTCTGGGGAGAGGCTGGCACTACTGCAATCCATTCTTATGGGGTGAAAGATCAACATTAGCAGGATTTTAATCAACGAAACATACAAGTGTGCTGGTAAGTCAAATGGTGGATTGTTCTTTCCGTTATTAATATCTAATATTTGTATGCAGCACAATGTTCTCAAGATCGATGCAGACATAGCCCTAATATCACACCGGCCGCTTGGAAGAACCTTATTGACATTGACTCTAAGGACAAAGGCAAGGCCGCCACAAAGACACCTAAGCCTAAAGCACCTAAGGTTAAGTCTAGAGCTTCGATGCCAGTAGACGCAATGGCATTTCTTGTCCAGATCTACCACCGTCGGGAGTTGATTCTCCAAAAGTTTGAAAGA
The DNA here is from genome assembly GCA_958450335.1 of Hibiscus tridactylites. Classification (NCBI taxonomy): domain Eukaryota; kingdom Viridiplantae; phylum Streptophyta; class Magnoliopsida; order Malvales; family Malvaceae; genus Hibiscus; species Hibiscus tridactylites. Next base: position 24,733,938 of record OY288283.1, read on the forward strand.
GCCAAGGGTCATAGGAAGAAGTTATGCCACCACACCCATTCTAGGGATGTTGCCATCAAGGAGGATCTTATGACTATGTCTCTAAGAGTCATTCCCACGTTCGTTGCCTTCCCGACAGAGCTCTTTGCTGATGGCAATGCCATGCCAGCCAGTCCATTCCATAGACCAGTTCACAATCCAGTCCACGTCCTCGTATCGTCAGATGCCACCGAACCTGTTTCCCCTGTTCAAGTTGAATCCACCAAGACTAACACTACCATGGAATCTGCTGAGGATGTCCAGAAGAAATTTGTTGCCCCTGTTGAGTCTGCCGCCACTCCTACCACATCGGAGTCGGTGCGGATTGTTAAGGAAACCCCTACATCCACTGCCACCTCGAAGCTAGTTATGACAAGAGTGAAACGCAAACACCTGATCGTGGAAGCTTTACTAAGAGGAAGACCCGCGTCACACGTGAGGAATCCACATGAGATTAGCTTTTTCTTAAACTCCTTTACATTCCATTGCATTTTCATGTTCATGCATTTTATTTTTCTATTTTAATTGTATATATGTGTTATTTTCATGCATTGAGGACAATCTACATCTTTGGTTTGTGGGTGTGCGTTGACTCACATTTATACCATGCTATGCATTTCATGTTTTCATTTATGTTGTCATGCCATGTATGCCATATAGATTAGCTTTTCATGTCGAACCTTAAAAAAGAAAAAGAAAATTTTGCCTTAGTTTACTTTTAAAGAATCTTAACACTTTGTTTGGCAAGTTTAATTTGATCTAGATGTCTGTCCGATGAAGAAATTAATCTTTAGTCGCCCATGTCAGCAGAATAGTAATGCCAAGTCGCTTAGCAATTGATCTCTAGTTTAGGGAATTGAACTTTCACTTAACACGTAGTATGCATTTAGTTCCCAAGCAAATTGAAACTAAGCTCAAAATATAAAAAAATGAAGAAAAAAAATTGATCCGGGTAAAAAGAAACAAATAAGGCAACAATGTTTTGCCAAGGCAAGAAAAAAATTGAACTCTCATCTACCTTAGGGTAATAAGTTACTTGAGGCTTCGTGGTTTGGCCCCTCTTAGTTCTCAAGTCCAAAAATGTAGGGTCTGAGTTGAAGAGAAAGCCTAGTGATATTTGGCTTAACCTGAGGGTTCGTGGTATACTCCTCCTTATTTCTCACGCTAAACAATGTCACGAAGCAAGCTTAAATTAATGCCAACAAAAACCCTCGGCAGGAAAAGAGAAAATCTGAGTTTAGGTAGTAAAATTGACTAAGGGAGTAAAAGGATACTTGATTCATATTGCCTACACATCATGCACTCTTCATGCCCTTAGACTAGAGTTATATTGTTGCACTTGAATTTTATATCTGCTTGGCATTATTGCACTGGGATACATGAGGATAGAAATAGAGCCAACTTCTACTTGCCACCACTTGTTGGCATTCCAACCAAAATTTTGTTGAGGTACTATTTTCATTTTTTGTTTTTCTTAGCATTACTTGATGACAAGCAATGATTTAGGTTTGGGGAAGTGTTATCTCCTCAAAAGTACTAATTTTTATGCACATTTTACGGTATTTTTGCTTGTCTCCGAGCACATTTAGATGCATTTAGTTTCTAATTGCATGCATTTGCATAAGGAGTTTTGAATCTGGCTATGCTAGTGTGAAGGGTGGTTTGTTGGCATGATTGCAGGCACAGTAGAGCAAATTAGCACAGAAAGAGAATGATCAGACTGCCGGTAGCTGTTGACAGGGAAGGACAAAAAATTGCTGAAACACCGGTTGACAGAGAAGAGATGTTTGATGTCAGGTCGAGTGGACGGTGAACTAATGATGACGTCAGTCCTAAGATTCAAACGAAAGATAAGATGAGCACATCCCTTATTCTCGAGCGTTCAAATTCAAATTAAAAGCTTATCCTAGGTCATTATCGTGCATCTATTTAAAGGAACTCTAGCAAACACTTAAGGGGGATTGAGAATCAAATTGAGAAGGCTACACCAAGGAGACAATTCGACCAAGCTTGACTAAGAGCCTGGATTCTGAAGTGCTACATCAAGAGACCCCCTTCTCACATATTCTCTTCGCTTAAGTTATTTTTATTTTTATTTAAGATGTTGATGTTGAGATACGATTATGGTTTTTGGTTGGAAACCCTCACCATGAACTAATTTAATAGTTGGTGAGGGATGGTTGCGTTGAACGCTATTTTCTATGTTTAGCTTTTAATAATTGGAAATGTGATGGTATTGTTTCTCCTATCTAGCATGATCTTAAATATTTTTATAAATACGATGCCAAGCGGGAGATGGATTTGTTGGCTTATTAAACCTTGATATCTTAATCGACTTAGGGAACAACGAACAAATGCTAGATTCTAAGGCAAGATGCTTCGAGAAAAGATGTTCAAGTATATGAACTCGGGAGTGAAATCTACCACTTAGGAGCAAAATATTGGGACTTAATCAAATTAGTTTATGAAAAAATTGTTTTATTGAGATATAAAGGTTCTTGCATAGTTAATTCAAGACATTGCCATCGAGAGAGACAATGCTACTTTAGAATCTGCTCAGAAAACAATGTCAAGACAAAATTTATTAAAAGCTGGCATGACATGAATAGCATGAAAATCAGGCATCCCTTGCCAACACTCATCATACATTTTAAAACTCTCATTGCCAACGATTTTTATCTTTCATTTCCTTCTTTTCAACCTGCTTTCAAAACTAACTTTAAAATAAGCATACTTCCCTTTTACAAGTAAAACGAGTAAGCACTTAAACTCTTGACCAATCCTTGTGGGATCGGTAACTCAGCTTACTGATGTATTACTTGGAAGACCGTGTATACTTGCACGTAAAAACTCTTTTTTGGCACTGTTTATTCATTACCAACACATTTTCACCCCTTTTGCCAAGCTCTCTCACGAGTCTAATTGTTACCCAAGGTGCGAATATAACAATCCATGTCCTTATTCCCATTTGAGCATCGAAGATAAAATTTCTCTCAACTCTTCCCCGTAGGTGAATATTTTGATTATTCCCTGTCTCTTCAATTCAAATCCTTACAATTTTCATATTATAATTATATATAATGATAATATTAGAAATACAGAATAATGATATTCACATATGCATTCAATTTTGGCATAATGCCAAAATATTTCCCAAATGTTTGATAAAATAGTCATTTTGGCCCCTATTTTTTCGAAGCAATTTAGCCCTTGACGTTTCATTTAGGGTAAAAATGGTCCCTTTGAAAATGAAAACTAATTAGTCAATTGAGAATAAACAACTTGAAATGACTTGACAAAAATGACAAGTTAGAAGGAATAAATATTTTATATTTTATACAATTTTATAAGATTATTTTTTGACTGATATATCATTTTGTAAAGTTATCATATTTGCCTATATGACACTTCTATCGCGGCGTGCACTGCCATGTAGGTTTGCAATGTCATTTCAAGTCATTTACTGTTAGTTGACTAATTGTTTTCACCCACATAGGGGTTATTTTGACCCAAAATAAAATAGTAAGAGTTAAATTGCTTAAAAATGAATAAGTGTCACTTTTCAATCAAATGCTATGGACTTTTTTTTATATTATGCCTTCAATTTTTTAAAACATTTATATATCAAACTGTATTTTATTTTCTTTAATACTCTATTTTTTTAAAAGCCATTTTTCTTGTAATTTATTATACTAAAATCCTTTGTTTTCCCTATAAATATTTAATTCAATTCATTTGGGTCTTCTTTTCTTGGGGCCTTGTGCGGTCGTTCATCTCTCATATGACCAAAACTCCACTGGTGAAACAGTAGATCCTTTTAACAAGGTTAAAAGTTTGGATCTTGACATTATGAATGAAGCAAATTGAATTGAGAGAGTCACATTCATTTAAATGTTTACGTTATTCGATCTGAATTAATAAGCTAATAAGATAGATACCGATAATTATAAAAATAAACTATAAAATCAAACATAGAATATTGTGCGACTCAAACATCTAAGATTTCAAAAACTTCAATATTTTTTTTTTCTATTGATCAATATACTCATAAAATATAGGCTTAATATACTATCCCCTAAACTTTATATGTTTTCTTAACTTGCTTCTTGACGTATTTTTTTTATCTCTTTTATCCCCTAAATTTTACGACGCTACTTATTTTACCTCAAAAAACCAACACTATTATAAAATCTATCTTGGCCAATCAAAATGTGTCACATCATTTTTTTCAATTCTAAACTAAAATAAATATATTAAAATATTTATTAATTTAATTATATTTCTCAAAGTAGCTTCATCTTCCTCCCCTAAAATACCCACTCTCCACTGCAACAGTTCTGCCAAACTTAGTTTTTCAAAGATGACTATGTTTCGAAGATGATTCCAGATGGTGGTGATTGGTGAAGGTGATTGGAATCGCCGGCGACTGCGAGGGTTGCCTTGAAAACCTTCAAGGCTTCATGATCGTCATTGTTTTTCAAAGAGAAATCCTATAAGATTGAACCTTGAATTTAGGGATTTGGATTTAGGGAAAATGAAAAATTCTGACGATGAGATTGACTATTTTTTATCGTTTAAGGTATTGCTTGTTGTATTTCTTGAACCATGATCGCTTAAATAATTTCAACCACCTTTTTTTAGTGTGTTCATATTGAAGGATTTTGAATTTAAGACGTGGGTTTAGGCCATTTTGATCACTGCCATTAGAGAATAGAGATAGCTGAGAAAATGAGGAGCTTAAGCTTCTTATATATGATGTTCCTTGCCATGTTAATGTTGATTTTGATATTTGATCAAAAAACTGCAGCAGTGGTTCATGATGGGAATGGCGATGGTGATGCCATCCACAAAGCAATCTATGCGCTTCATGAAAAATAAATGAAATTTGAACGACGTGGAGGTAGCTTTCCTGCTTCAAAAAATGGTCTAACTTTCCTAATTTTTCTTTGAGATCAGCTGAGGAATTCGAACGAGGAAAGCCATGGAGGATGGTGATTTTGTTGAACAAATGGGGATGAGATTTGGGGAAGAGAGGTGAGGGTAATTTTGTAAAAGTAAAATTAAATTAATAAATATTTTAATATATTTATTATTTTATTTAAAATAATTTTAAAAATAAAGAGGGCGATGTGGCGCGATCTAATTAGTTAAGACGATTTTTTTAAATGACGTTATAATTTTGAGGTTACATAGGTAACGGTGTAAAATTTAAGGACAAAAGAGGTCAAAAAAATACTTTAAGGGCAAGTTGAGAAAACATGTAAAGTTTTGGTTACAAAAGAGATAAAAAAATATTTTCATCTTGAATTTCATCAGAATATTTTTACCTTAAAATTGAATTTGAGTTCTAATTTTATTTGAGAGGAAAGAAAATTGAATGAGCTCATCGAGTTTATTCATTTACCTATCGAAAAAGGTTTGATTCTCGTATTGATTTCAACCTCGATTAATTATTTTACTTAAATTTATTTTCACAGCTTATTAAAAATTCAACTAAAAGATATTTAAAACAAATATTAAGATACTCAAACTCGATTAATTTATAACTCAAGTTACTTGAATTAGAGCTTAACTTGATGATAATTAAGTCAAATTCAACTTATTTGAATTAATATTTATAATAATTTGATATGCGGTAAATAACTAAAGCGAAATCAACATAAAATAAGATATGTACATAAGACAAGATTTAAAATGATTTAGATCCCTTGACTTGTTTGATAATGGTAAAAATAATTATCCTCCTAAAATATTTAATGTTTATTTATAGGTTTAAAGGGGTAATTTTGTTCATGTAGTAATATCAAATTAGGATGTTGTCACTTTTTTTTTAATTTCATCAATTTAACCTTAAATTCCTGAATTGCATCAATCTCCCTCTTTGAATGTTGTTGACTAGCATAATTGTTATCACTAATCGTCTTTTGTCATGTCAAACACTTTGTCATAAAATAATTAAAAAACGTCTGAGTTAGCATGTTTACATATTATTCCTTAATAAATTAACTTCTTCCAATAGGATAATGACATGTTAATTTTGATGGCGTAACAATACAATTGATGTAGATTTTCTTTCAAAAATATGTAATTTTAAAATAAATAATGATTTGCGACTTAATAAAATCATACTTTTCTGATAAAAAAAATAATAAATTCTAAAATTCTCTATTTGTATTATCATGTCATCAAAACATATTCGTCATCATTGACATGGCAAGACAATGACGATAACAACTGATGTGGAAGCAGACAACGGCCACATGCACATAATTTAATTATGTTATCAGTCAACAACAATTTTAGAGCGATATTGATACAATTCAAGAGTTTGAGAACTAAATCGATAAAATTAAAAAAAAGACAATATTATTAATTTTAGAAGACTACCAAAGCTAAATTGTTACGATTAAAAATGAAAAACATCATTGATTTGAGATTACTACCGAAACAAAATTATTTTTTTAAGTCCGACTAATAATATAAACAAATACCAAAAAATCTGGAGATAAAAAAGACTTTCATATCTTCATCAAAACTCTATTATGAGAACACGATAAAGATCTAATCGTTTAAAAGGATTAAGCATTATAGTTTTTTGTTTTTTTAAATCTAATCTAATCGGGCAACGTTGGTGTCCTAATCTTCTTCATGCGGATCTTGTGTTGTCGATCTATTATTCATTGATTTTTTCTGGTCGATTCTCAAGTGTCCAACACGTTTCTAATCGCAAATTCTAAAACATATTTGTCATAAAATTCACAATTGTTTGGGGTATTTTTATGGCTTAATACAATTTTTAATCCTTAAACTTTATATGTTTTTCAAGTTATTCCCTAAAATTTATTTTAAATATTTTTGCTCATTAAAATTTACGTTGTTACTCATATTGTCTCAAAAAATTAACACCGTAATTTTTTTTTTGTCTTGACTAATCAATACACGCCACTCCACCTAATTATTTTTTTTATTTGTATGTTTAATATATTAAAATATTTATTAAATTATTATTGTTTTACCAAAACTACCCTCATCCCCTTCCCCAAACCCCATCCCCTCATCCTCTTCCCCCTAAACCCCAATTTTTCCTCTCGAGCTTCACCGAAACGGCTTGTCGCTTTGCAACAACAAAATCAACGGTGGCGATGACCTAAAACGCGCGGGTCTTGAAGCGGCCAACATGTCACACGCGTTGTACAGCGGGTGTCCATCTGGGGTGGCGTTGCTGGACGTCGAAGGGAAGATATATAAAGGATCTTACATGGACTCAACAACCTATAACCCAGTTTGTCGCCGTCTTAGGCGGCGCTCATGGCTAATGTGGCGAGTGGTGGCGGAGGAGGCTATGAGAGGATTGCTGGGGCGGTTTTGGTGGAGAAAGATGATGTTATTAAACATGAACTCACTTCAAGGCTGCTTTTGCATTGCATTTCGCCAAAGTGTGAGTTTAAAGTGTCTCATTGTACAAAAAACTAGTTTGAAACAAATTGAGCATGTTGAATCACTAAAAAGAATGGGAATTACGAATCAATTGATGAAAAAGAAACAATCTTGGTTGAGGAACCCAAATCCAACCAAGGAAATGAAAGCAGCCAGTTAGTAAAAGTTGAATCTTTGTGTTGCATTGTAATATCTTGTGCAACTTTGAATATTGTCTCTGTTCTATCTTTTGTCGTGTTCATGGATTTAGATGAGTTTCTTGAACTGTTCATAAATGAAGCATGAAAAAACAAGAGGTGAGAGGCAGCAACTAAGCTGATATGATTTATGATGATTCCTTTAAAAGATTAATAGATGAGGAAAAATTCTTCTATTTTTTTTGGACTGGACTGATATCATTTGTATGGAAAGTGATCCATTTTTCAGCTGTGATTTTGGATGAGGGGATAGGGTTTGAGAAAGGGGATGGGGATGAGGATGAGGATGAGGGTAGTTTTAGTAAAAAAATTAATTAAATAAATGTTTTAATATATTAAAGAGACAAATAAATAATAATAATAATTAGGTGACATTGCGTGTTCTGATTGGTCGGGATAATTTTTTTTAATGGTGTTAGCTTTTGGGGCACTATGGGTAATGGCGTAAACTTAAGGGGGTAAAAGTGGTCAAAATAAATTTTAGGGGGCAAGTTAAGAAAATATGTAAAGTTTAGGGAGAAAAGGGTATTAAGCCCAATTTTTATCCCAAAAATTCATTTTAAATAGTTATTTAAAAAAATGATTCCAGCCAAAGTTATTTAGAAAAAAGACCCAAAATCGTCTATGTAAGACAAATTTACGTTCTACAGAAAGCGAGTTTCGAACCTCGCTTTCTACAAAAACGCGGGTTTCATGTTTAATAAATTAGTAAAAAAAATTAATTTCCTACGTTTTAACATGAAACTCGCTTTCTGAGAAAAGTAAGGTTTGAAACTCGCTTTATGTAGAATGCAAATCACTGTTACGTGAACGATTTAGAGATGTTTTTCTAAATAACTTTAGCTGAAGGTCATTTTTCTAAATGACTATTTAAAATAGATTTTCTAGATAAAAAATACAATTGTTTTATTTTTTTCGAAAGATAAAAAAATACCATTGTTTGGTGTTATAACTGACAGACAGACAAACTCATTAATCAATAATCACTTAAGAGCACGGATGCCGTGCCATTAATTAATTAACCAAAAACGGTACCAATTAAAAAAATTGAATTTTGCGGTTTAGTTCGGTTAAAAACCAAAGTTTTAACAGGTTTTTTAATTCCAAAAAAGTAGGGTTTCCGTATGATAGGCATCTTTGAGGACAACGCCACCGCCCCGATCAACCCTCGGAAGCACCGTCGGTTGGATGATGATCCACCGGACGGAGGGGGGCCCGCCCCTCCACCTGCGACAACTCCTGGTCCTTCTGCCGGTGTGGCCAATGGCCTCCCAACGGGTTTCTCGTATAAGGAAACCCTAACACAAAAAGCTACCTTTATCCCGGATGAGGCGGATGAAATTATAGATGAGGAAGAGATAGAGATTGAAGAAGGTGATGTTATTCGTAGTGAAACTGATGGCATGATCTCGATTGATTTCTCGGAGCGAATTATCTCCCTAGCCGAAAAGAGCCTCGACCAAACGTTGGTGGTCAAACTCCTAGGAAGGCGGATTGGTTATAATACGTTGAGAAACAAAATCTACGAACTCTGGAAGCCTGCTCAACCGATCAAACTAATGGACATCGAAAACGACTATTTCCTTGTCACTTTTCGGACGAAAGCTGATTATCAGAAGGTTCTTACGCAAGGGCCTTGGACCATTTTTGGTCATTACCTTACTGTTCAGACCTGGACACCACTGTTCTCCACAGCGGTTCCGTTTCCGAGTAGCGTTATGGCCTGGATCCGGCTGCCGGGCCTCCCGGTGATCATGTACCAAAAAAACCTGATTATGGAGATAGGGGAATCAATTGGCTCAGTGATCCGAATTGACTATCAAACGGAGCATGGACGACGTGGGAGATTCGCCCGAATGGCGGTTAATATTGACCTGAGTAAGCCCTTGGTTTCTAAAATTCTCATCAATGGCCAGGTTCAAATTATTGAGTATGAATCGCTTCCAACGACTTGCTTTACCTGTGGAAAATATGGTCATCTTGCGGAAAAATGTCCGGACGCCAAGCCCACTGCCAACACTGAGTCGAGCGCTGATGCAGCATCGAGTGCCGATACATCTTGTGAGGGTCAACAACGGGAGAAAGCAGAGGCATATGGGCCATGGATGGTCGTAGAGCGACGTGGTCGCAAGCCACAGGGTAAGCCAACTGAGGCTAAGACGTCCCCAACCAACTCAGTCTTCCAAGGCTCTCGGTTCAACCCTATCTTTGAAGCTGATGCCGAGGGATCCAATGCCACACAAGGGGTCGCCACTAATGCCGGCCAAGGGCTAGGTTCGACTCTGTTAGATGTTCCAATTCAACAAGCCCGCACAGCCATCCCTCCAACGCGCTTCAAGTCGAAAAATAAAGGGAAACTCACAGCTGCTCCTTCCTCTAAACCAGTAACCTTGCGTAAGGCCTCCGTCCTTGTCCTCTCCGATTTCCCCGTTCTTTCCCGTAACCAAGCCAAGTCTAGTGGTTCCCGCCAATCCCCTCACACCCTCGACACAGCAAAACACTCAGCTGTAGTTGTTGATGAAAACAGCAACCCAAATATCCCTACAAATCCCCAGCAGCCCGACTCCTCCCCACACCCTACCGCACCCACGGGTGACCCCCCTGATCCTACTGCTCCACCCATCTTGCAACCTGCTCCTAATATCCCAGTGGTCCCCGCCCAAAATGTTGTTGGTATGCAGACTGAGCATCAGGCAGTTGACGCTAGTGAGGATCCAGGCAGCTCGCATGCTGTTGCAATGTTAGAATAAGTTGGTCTCTACCCTTTTACTATTTTATGATGATTATCAAACTTTTATCGTGGAATGTTCAGGGGTGTGGTGATTGGCGTTTTCTCCCGGCTGCTAGGCAAGTCTTAAGGGAGCATAAGCCGGATTTGGTAGTCTTTGTTGAGCCGCGAGTCAGTGGTCGTAAAGCAGACTCGGTTATTGCATCCTTGGGGTTTCCGAATTCCCACCGTGTCGAAGCCGCGGGTTTCTCTGGAGGGATATGGCTTGCTTGGTATGATTCCATCACTGTCCATGTTCTACTCAACCACTTTCAATTTGTCCATTTCCGAATCACTGATAAAGCAACTAGAAACTCAGCACTTGCCACGGCGATTTACGCTAGCCCTTCCTCCACGGGTCGTAAGCAACTTTGGCCGCACCTTCGCCGTTTGGCAGCTGGAATTTCGGTTCCATGGATCCTTTTTGGAGACTTTAACGCCACTCTTACTTCGGAAGATAGAAAGGGATGTCGACAGTTGCCATCCAAAGATTTTCAGCATTTGGTTTGTGATTATGGGCTCCGCGACTTAGGGTATAAAGGTCCCGACTTCACATGGTCTCGTGGCATGGCGTTGGCTCGCCTTGACCGTTTTCTTTGTAACAATCACTGGGATGAGAGCTACCCCACGGCTGCCGTGTCTCACCTTCTTCGCCTTCGCTCCGACCACCGGCCAATACTCCTTCAATCTGGTCCACCTAAGAACCGGTCCTATGTACCACAGTTTAAATATTTTTCAGGTTGGCTAAGTCATGAGGACTTCCACAGAATGGTCTCTGATAATTGGCATCCTGCCACAACCATGTCCGAGACTCTTGTCAGCTTTACTCGTGCAGCGGATGTGTGGAATAAATGCGTTTTTGGCTACCTAGGACACAAAAAACGCTCTCTTATGGCTAGACTTCGAGGTATTCAAAAAGCTCTTGGCTCTCGCCCTTCGCGCTTCTTATCTGGCTTAGAATCCGAGCTTCTGATTGAACTTGAGAATACACTTGATCAAGAAGAATTGCTATGGAAGCAGAAATCTCGATCGGATTGGATTCAAAACAGGGACCGCAACACCCGTTATTTTCATAAAAGAGCTGCCGTAAGAAAGCAGAAAAACCATATCACATCTCTCAGACTTTCGGACGGGGCATGGTGCGATGACGACCAAATGCTTCAGCAGGAAGCCGTGCGCTACTTCTCTCAGCTTTTTGATTGTGCCGACGGTAATGCATCCCCCTTCCCCATCACCGGCGCGTTCCCGGTAATTGATGATGCTGCTGTCCATGCTCTTGAAACGATCCCCACTAATGACGAAATCCATGCTGCTCTAATGGATATGAGCCCCCTCAAATCACCTGGTTAGGATGGTTTGCATGCAGAATTTTTTCAGAAAAAATGGAGCATTGTTGGTGATTCGATTTGTCGTATGATTCGTGGTATTTTTTAGGGTGGTAATTTGGAGAAAGACCTTAATCGAACAGTGATCGTCTTGATTCCTAAGAAAGACAAGCCGGAGTCTTTTGCTGAATTCCGGCCAATCAGTTTGTGTACCGTCCTCTACAAGTTGATCACTAAATTGATTGTTCGCCGATTGAAGCCTATCTTCCCATCTTTGATCGGTGATAACCAAACAAGCTTTATAGCGGGACGATCGATTATGGAGAACGTGATAATTAATCAAGACTCTATTCACACTATGAAGTCCTCTACGACTGCCGATGGTTGGATGGCCATCAAAGTCGACCTTGAAAAAGCTTTTGATCGTCTGCATTGGAGCTTCATCGACGATACCCTTATCGATGCTGGTTTTCCGCCAAAAATACGGCGTATTATTATGGAATGCGTCACCACTTCTTCTATCCAAGTCCAATGGAATGGAGCACTCTCGGCTTCTTTCTCTCCTAAGCGCGGAATACGGCAGGGCGATCCATTGTCGCCGTACCTTTTTGTCCTTGCGATGGAGCGGCTTGGCCACCTTATTAGTAACTCTGTCTCGCAAGGTTCGTGGCTTCCCTTCAGATTTATAAGACATGGTAACCCCCTCTCGCATTTGTTTTTCGCAGACGACCTTATACTGTATGCAAGAGCAGACATATCGCAGGCGGAAAACATCCAACGCATTCTTCATGTCTTTGGGGCATCTTCTAGCCATCAAGTAAGTAGCCGTAAAACCACCATCTATTTCTCGCCGAATACGGCTGTTGCTCTGCGGACAAATATTGCTTCTCTTTTGGGATACCAAGTTGTAGACTGCTTTGAGAAATATCTGGGAGTACCGGTGATCAATCGTCGAGCGAAATGCTCCGACTATGATTTTATTCTGGACAAAATAAAATCTCGCCTAAGTGGATGGGCCGCACGCACTCTCTCCCTAGATGGGCGGATAACGCTTGCAAAATCCGTTATTCAAGCAATTCCAGTCTATTTTATGCAAGCAACCTTACTCCCGAAAACGGTATGTCTTACAATTGAGAAGATTATTCGCCAATTCATATGGGGCTCGAATGCATCCGTATCTAAACTATCTCTCGTCAATTGGGATTCGTTGTGCCAACCTTTGAAGCATGGTGGTCTTGGCCTGCGCCGTATACATGATTTTAATATTGCCCTTGTCATGAAAGTTGGTTTCTCCATTCTTACAAACACTGGCTCCTTGTGGATTAAATTACTCCGCGATAAATACCGTGTCTTCGAGGCCCTCCCGGCTGACATTCACCGGCAGAATTGCACTCCGTTGTGGAGAGCCATCGCACAATATTGGGACGTCTTGAAGAGCGGCATTGCTTGGTCGCTTGGATCGGGGACCTTGATACACCCTCTGCACGATGTATGGATCCCGGCCCTTGGCCCCTTATCGACTTATTTAACGCAGCAATATACTGAGCTCCCGAGCCTCTCTTTTTCGGACCTCGTTGCGGCCAATGGGGAGTGGGATCGTGATCGGCTCCTGGCTATCTTTCATCCGGATGTTATCCCACATATCCTTGGGGTTAAATGTCCGAGCCTTGGTGATGCAAATGATCAATTAGTTTGGCGTTTGACGCCACGAGGAAATTTTGAAACCAAATCTGCCTATGGTTTGATCACTGGAAACTTAGAGGCGTCACCTAATATTCTTTGGCGGCTCATTTGGAAAGCGCCGGTGCCGCAAAGGTTGCGTGTCTTCTTGTGGGTTCTCTCCCAAAACAAATTAATGACAAACCAAGAGCGTTATCGCCGACACATAGGTCATTCTCCGACGTGCCCTCGATGTAATCTAGAGGATGAGACTGTATTCCATGTCCTGCGAGATTGTAGTGCAGCAACTGCCATATGGAATAGATTGTTGCCGGCAAGCATTGCAACTGATTTCTATCGACAGGATGCACAGGCTTGGCTTCTCTCTAATATTTCTACCGATCTCATCCATGGTGTTTATGACTTGCCTTGGCCGCTGCTGTTTATATCCACATTGTGGCAGCTGTGGAAGAGCAGAAACGATTATGTCTTCAACGGGATCATTCCCGAGGATGTTGGCACTCTTGCTCGAGCTGTTACTTGGGCTACATATTACCGAGACAGTAAAATCCACTCCACCATCCAACCACGTATTCGGATGATGCAAGGCTGGTGCCGTCCAAATTCGGGTTGGGTTGCTCTGAATGTTGATGCTGCGGTGGCTGCGACCACAAGCATGGGTGCGATTGGTGGCACTCTGCGGAATGACTCTGGACAGTGGTTGCTGGGATTTCAACGGGCCGTGGGGGCTTGTTCGACACTTCATGCTGAACTTTGGGCAATTTACAATGGTCTCCATCTCGCATGGGGAAAAGGTTACGACATGGTACAAATTCAATCCGACTGTGCGGATGCTGTGCGCTTAATACACGCATCTCAAGTCGATGGTACTCCTGGGCCTCTCATCCGCGCCATCGCCAACCTTCGAAGTCATAACTGGACCACCACGGTTCTATGGGTTCCGAGAGAGTCGAACCGTGTTGCAGACATGCTTGCCAAGACTGCTGATCCCGCTGCATTTGAACTGCAAGTGCTGGAGCTGCCACCCTCTGCTGTTCTTCCTCTGTTGCACAATGATGCACATATTGTGCCTTAGATAACTTTATTTCATTATCATTTTAATTCAAAAAAAAAAACGGTACCAATTGAAACCATACAATGACACAAATCTAGGAATTGTTGCATCTTTTGCTAATATGAATTTAAAAGGTTAAAGGGTAATTTTGCCCCTGAGTTTGACTTAAAAATGTAATTTCGTTCATCGCCGAAAAGTACACTCAATGTAGCCTTCCAGTCCATGAAATCGATCAAATTAAATTTTTGACCGACGTTGATCGTTACGGTGCTGACGTGGCAGTTAACAATGATGACGTGGCAATCCATGGTGCTGACATGGTAGCACACGCGGGATAATGACATGGCAGGATGGGCTGAATTGATTATTTTAACCGAATTCGAAGCCATAATTGATTTTTTCTTGAGTTTAGGGGCATAATTGATAAATTAAAAGTTCGATAACTTATTTAATATTTAAGTTGAAAAATAAGAATTTATGAAATTATTAAAATTTTAAAATATTAAAACCAGATAAATAATTTTATTAAGTGGGGATAATTTAAAAAATAAAGTGAATACTCTTACAGAATATCAAAATATTCTTCAATTTATTTTATAAAGATCCATAAAGTTAATAAAAATAAATAAAATATTCTAAAAGTTACTAAAAATAAAAATTATATAAAAATTAAAATATATTATAAATTAAAAATGGTAAAATTTAATGTAAAAACTTAATAATTTTTTTATAAAGTATTAAAAAATTAAACACTTTTATAGAAAAAAATTCGACTTCGTCACTTTGAGTATTACTATTCGTTAAAAGAATTTAGTGGAATCAACATTGTACTAGAGTAACAATAGAATTTAATTTTTTTCCCGCTTTTTTACACCAAATTGATGCTCATTAATATTTGATGTAGAGAAATGAAAGATAATTTTGGCTTTATTAATACTTTAATACAAGGATGTCTCAATTGAAAATATGTTAAATAAACATTAGTACGCGTAGCATAAAGAAAAACAATCGAAAGATTCTCCAATAGTTTATAAATATTTTTTAAATTTTTTATATTTATAACTTTAATGTTTTTACTTATATTTAATTCATTATGGTGTTATATATTTTTTTAATATTTTATGAATATTTAAATATTAATAGTTTTTATTTTTTAGCTTAAAGATTAAATAAGTTATTGAACTTTTAATTACGGCCCTAAACTCGGGAAAAAAATAAATTATGCCCTCGAATTCGGTTGAAATAATCAACTCAGCCCCTTCTGCCACGTTATAATCCCACATGTACTGCCACGTCAGCACTGTTGACCACCACGTCAACATCATGGACTGCCACGTCAGCACCGTTAACTACCACGTCAGCACTGTAACGGTCAACGTCGGTCAAAGGGTCAATTTGATTGATTTCATGGACTAGAGGGCGAGTGCACTTTTCGACGATGGGCGAAATTACATTTTTGGGTCGAACTCAGGGGCAAAAGTACCCCTTTAGCCAATTTAAAATGACACCAGCCTTAGGGCCGGTCTTAAATTCAGTGCCGCCTTCACTTTTTTTTATTTTATTTTTTATGGCCGCCGACATCACTAATTTTAAGGTTGGTTGTCGACTGCCGGTCATTTTTTATTTATTTATTTACTTCGTTCTTTTATTTTTAGTCTTTTTAATTCAATAAATCTGTCTTTATGACACGCTTTTTTTACCTTTTAGTACGTTTTTTTGCTTCTTAGCATGCTTTTCTGCTTCTATGCACGCTTTTATGTTCTTTGTTTTTTTTTTGTTAGGGTTGGATTTGACGTCACCACGATTGATCAAGATAGCACTCTTCTAATTATCCTGTTGATATATTTGTTTTGGACTCTCGATTTGGATCTTGATACAAGTTTCGTCACCAATCTTGTTCGTGATTGAGTTGTGGTAATAAACGTGTTGTCAACGTGCCCCAATTCTGTAATATGCATTTTTTTAATGTCGTTTATTGATGGTTTTTACCTTCATCGTCGAGCTTTGGTGATGTTTATCTACTTTTTCGAGTCTTTGGTTTAGGTTTTACCTTTTCTTTCTTGAGTCCTGTCTACGATCTAAAGACGTTAATTTTTGTGCTTTTATGATTATGTCTGATCATGTTTGTTTACCTGCATTGTAAACTTTTATCTTAAAATTTTCCTTTATTAATAAAGGTATTTAAAAAATAATTAATGTTTACAGCTATAATTATTACAATTTTATTGAGTTAAAAAAGGGAAAAAGAAAACATTTTGATTTGTTTATATGTTTATTTAAAGCTAAATATTTAAACATATCATATGGCATTGGATTTGAATGATTAGGGACAACTTATGACCATGCTGACATTTACCTAACCTCGTCTATTCTGGGTCCAACGTTAGCTAATGTTTTTCTTAGGATTCGATGCCATTAGTATGTAAAAAAATAGGATAAAATGCACAATAAATCATTTAATTATAAGTTTGGTAAAAAAACAGATCATTCTTCTTTTGAAATAATTCAGTCATTTAATTAAAAAATTTATAATAAACATGTTATTTTGTAGTTAAAATTTAGTGACAAACATGTTCTAATCAATAATCCAATAAAATTAACCATTAACCTATAAAAATTTCGACATTACCTCACTTGACGTACCCTCCGGCACCTTCTCACACTTCATGATATTGTCTCTGAGCTCGATAATCAACAAGCATAATCACTTCACTGTTGGACGTTGTCATACTAATGAAACAAACTCATTATGACTTTAACGTCTTTTGCTAATAGACACGTTCACTTCACTAATGAAATTTTTAACTACGAAATACTAAATTTATTGAATTATTTCGAATTAGTACCGAATTAATAGAATATATAATTTTTATGGGCTGAATCAGTTATTATACTAAGCTACCAGTTTCAATTTTAATAGTCGAAACTCGAACGTTCTCTTACATTTAAAAGAAAGTTGATTTATTTATTATCGAACATATAATTAAGTGGCTTGTGATATATTTTATTATGTAAATACAAATAGATTATTCAAAAAGGAAATCACTAGTTCTTATTGCCATGTAAGAACAACCTTTAAAAAAATCTCAATTTGAGCCATCGTAACGATCGGATTTAACCACTACACAAAGCTGGTAATTAACGTTTAATAATTTGAAGACAGATTTAGCCGTTGTTCACAACAACGAAAGGCTTCTCTTGGGACAGTGTCCAACTGCTACATGTGCTGCTTTGAAACCAATTCCCAAATAAACGGGAAAACGAAAGCACGTTAATTTGGTTTATAATTATTTCATGGTATATGTTTCGAGTCTTGTCCGTAAAGAAAACAAGTGTTCGGATAACTTATTTCTTGTTTAGGATCTGATTCGATTCGACTCCGAAATAATCGAGGTCCAATATAGTTATCAGATACAGAAAATCTAAGAAACTAACCTATAAAATACATGTGAGTGAATGGGAAACATATGGTTTATTTTGGGTAGCTGTAAACTTTGCAAATGGTTGTTTAACCTCATTGCCACATTTGAAATAAACCTAGGTAGTGTCAGCTTAGGAGTTAGGACACGGGCCTGAACCGACAGAGGAAACTAATGTGAACCCCGAACTGTGTGACTCTGCCACTCGATCAGACATGGACCACCAAGCCGATCGAGCAGCTCGGAAGCTATTTACAGCATCCTACATCAAGACAGTTCATTCACCCTTTCCCACCATGTATTATGGGCTTATGGCCCTAAAGCCATGCTGCCACGTTTACGTGTTACATTCAGAACTTGCCGGTCTTCTTCTTCTTCTCAAAATTCTTAAAATAGACTTAAGTCTACCTCTGCATGCAATCATTACACTCAAAAATGTTAAAGGTTGAATTTTTATATTTAATAAATATATATATATATATATATATAAAATTTTAAGAGTGTGGGATTAGATTATTAATATAATATACAACTTTTTTAAAATTATATGAGAATTTGAAATTTTCAGAGAGTGTGACTGATCCTAGCACTTTCTCGATCCATCTTTGATTACCTTTGTCTAGTTATTAAATACATGAAACTCAAATATATCTAGAGGTGTCAAATGGGTCGTTCGGTCCGGATCATTCGGGTTTGACTATATTCGGTTTAAGTTTGATTCAGGTCTGGTTCAGTTTTAGTTCAATTCTATGGTGATTTGATTCGGGTATCGGGTCAAGTCGGATGATTTTTTATTCGGTTAATATTGCGTCGGTTGATTTCAAGTCGGGTCAATATTGGGTTAATAGGAGATCGATCAGTTTTAGTCGGGTTTCCAGGCCGAGTTAGGTTTTTCCACTCTATACATAATTTTATATAGCATGTATATTTTACTTTTTGATGAGTTGTGCGACAGTTCAGATCACATCTTTCTTTATTTATTTTATGTATTTTCTTTATTTCAGTTTGCTTTCGGTTCATATGCATTTTGTTCAGTTGAAAACTGGTTTGGATCCATTTTCGGTTCAATTAAATTTTTGGTCGATTTCGATTTGCTTATTTTAGGTTTCGGATCAAATTTAAATTATTATATTCGGATCAATTTTAGAGATCGATTCGAATAAATCGATTCGAGTCTCGGGTTAAATTTACCCTGTCTAAACATACCGGACCAGGCTCAAGTGGTCGAATGCCAATGTCCATACTAACTTGGTACAATCCTTTCATGACTTCTGTTTTTTTATACAAAATTGGAACTTTTTAATATTTTGGGAGTTGTGCTATTTTGGGTTGATGATTTTTAATTGGATTACGTATTGGGCTCATCTATTTTGAACTAAAGTTGAATTTACTTCGGTTTTTCAGTCCATTGGATTTGGATTAAAATTAAGTGGATTTAGATTAGGGTTATGGGTGAATATTCGATCTATTCGAGTTGATGAGTCATATTTTATAATTTGAAATTTATTTGAAAATTTCTTGACTCGAGTCAATTTGTTCAAATTTATATTCAAATTTAATTGTTTATATTCATAGTGTTATAATACTAGTTGGTATCAATTTAAATGACTTTATATAACCATAAACAATATACATATATATTTCTTTTATATTTCTATATAATGGAGGTTCGACTCCTGATGTAGTGAACAAAACAATTAATTGAATTAAGAAAGTCATCCATACAATAGATCTCAAAAGTACTTAATTAGAATTAATCGGTTAATAAATTAGATACCAATAATTATAAAAAAAAACATGGAACTCAAACATACCGGATCAGGATCGTGTCATGAACATTCATGCTCGGCTTGATTCAAGGATAACCACACGAATGGTCCTGAATTATAGTTGTAGACATTGAATTCCGTCCGAGATGTTTTCACGTCTTAGACTAACCTTCATTTTTAAGTGGTCGAATATCAATGTTGAAACTAACTTGGAACAATCCTTTCATGACTTATTATTAATATTAATATTAATATTATTATTATTATTATTATTATTATTATTATTATTATTATTATTATTATTATTATTATTATTATTATTATTATTATTATTATTATTATTATTACAACATTTGAAATGTTTGAATATTTTGGGACTTGCGGAATTTTGGGATGAATGCTTTTTTAATTGGATTACATATTGGGCTCATCAAGTTTTAATTTAAAATTAAATTTACTTTGGGTTTTGAGTCCATTGGGTTTGGATTAAAATTAAGTGGATTTAAATTAGACTAGGGGTGATCATTAGATTGAGTCGAGTTAAAAAAATTTGAGTTAGTTGAATTGACGAGTCATATTCTACAACGTAAATTTTATTTGAAATTTTTTCGAGCTTAGTTTATAAAAATCGAGTTGAGTCAAGTTCGAGTTTTTGTTTAAATTTAATTATAAAATTTTATAGTGTTATGATACTAATTAGTTTCAATTTAAACAAATTTCTATATACATATAAAATAAATATATATAACTTCATATTTTTTCATATGCAATATACATATATCAAGAAGAGTTGATGAATCAACTCGAGCTGGAAAATCGACCTACTAATTATTAAAATTTTTAAGTTATTTGAGTCTCAATTTACAACTTTGACTTTATTTGAAATCTTTTTAAGTTGAATCGAATAAAATAATTTTCTTTTTCGAGTGGAGCTGAATTTTACTGTTCCCTAATTAGGACATTTGAGTTTGGGTTTATCCTTTGAAACAAATTTGGACCTCTTTTTATTTTGATTATATGTTAATAAAGTTAGGATCTATTTACAAGGGTAAGCCCTAGTCCCAAACATTCAACAAACTGAAATACGTAAGCCCTTTATGGAAATTCTGACTAGAGATCAGATAGCATGGTCTGATCTCTATATTTTGAGGAATATTATTTTAATTTTATATTTTTTAAAACTACCTGTTTTGATTTTCGACTTTGACAATTTCTCAAAAATAAAACGACACAAACATAATATATTCTGTAAATGTAAAATAATATAATATTCAACTTTGTTTTTAGATTTAGGCTATAATTTTCTAATATTTATAACCGTACGGTCAACATGAAAAAATGAATACAGAGAAACAAAAACTAAATCAAAGGATTGTCAAAAAAAAAAAAAACTAAATTAAAGGGTAATTTTTCAAAAACACCTTAGTTTTAGGGTTGAATGACACCATTTAGAGTTTAGGGTTTATGGGTTTGTGTAATAACTTTGAATTTATGGGTTATTGATAGAATTTAGAGTTTAGGGTTAAAATTTAAGCTTTATAGATTTAAACCTAAATCTCTAATCATATTAGTTTAAATCCTAAATTTTAACCCTAAACTCAAAATTCTAAACTCATACAGTAAAAGTCTTAAACTCTAATCTTAAACCCTAAAATTAAGACATTTATGGAAACAAAAAACTTTCATTGCATGTTTATAGAATAATAATTCAATCAAAGATAACGTCTCCCTAAAACAATTGGACCACTGACAACAAAACCAAAATCAAACGTAACAAAGTTTTAGCTTGAAAGTAATATACTTGTACTTATTTATTTAAAAAAATTACATCAAAAATTTTAATAAATTTTTTATAACATTTTATTTAAATTAATCAACTAATTATTCGAATATTATAAGAAATAAATGAGAGGGCAGTCGTGAGTTTGGAATATCAGAATTGATTTGTGTACCGTGTTGAAAATGTATAATAAATATATGTGAAATACATGTTTGGGCATAACATGGTCTACCTCTACCCTATGCCATAACCATACAAAACATGCATTTCGAGTCATGAGTTGGACAGTTATCACTTTCACATTAATTGGGGTTAAATCACAGGACACTCTCTTCCTTGCAATCATTATCAAGAATATTACTTCCCTAAGAAAACTCCACCGCCTTTATAATTATTATTAGGGTAATTTACATAATTTATCATTGATTTTTTTCACTCCTATTCTATCAAAGTTTAAATTTCTTTTGATATAATAATTAAACTTTAGAATTAGCCATGTCTTGGTTATTCCGCCGTTAAATAATTAATAACATCATGACTAAATATTTTTCTTTTAAAAATTATGAATGACCCGATAATTTCTTATTCTGTGGGAAAATTTTATAGTTTCTGATTCCCTTTAATTCTCTACGATGAAATAGCTTCTTCCAAATCCTAATGGTGGAGGGAGGAGGAGGAGGCATGCTATATATTCTTATTCCACACTGATCGGATCATGTAAATTGCATATTAGAGTGGTTTGGGTTTTATGAGTTTTGGTTTAGAGGTTAACTTTTGCGAGTGTTAAAAGATTTTTTTTAAAAATAAGTCTAATATAATAGAGTGGAAGAAGATAATGAATTGATGAGACGTGAACGAAAAAAATACTAAAGAATGACGATCCCAACGCAATCGTAATAGGGATGAAGTTATAAAAGTTCTATTTTGATAAAAGAAACGCAATCGTAATAGGGATGAAGTTATAAAAGTTCTATTTTGATAAAAGAAAAAAAAAAGATGTATACAACACAGGACTTCCACATAAACAAAAGCAACCATGTCAAGACATGTGGCTGACACATCACCCTCAAGTTTCTGACTTAACATATTAATGACCAAAATTAAAAGAATTTAAAAGTACACGGATTAAAATAAAAGTCAAACAAATTCAGCGATGAATTTTGTAATTTACCTTGTTATTATCATCTATAATTTTTCCCCTTCTCACAGTTATTTTCCTTTTCATGATTTTTAGAAGTTACACTCGTATTATAATTATAATTTTATAATAAATTTAGGGGAATTCTCCTAATTCAAATGACATTGATTATATAAAAATAAAAATAAAAATAAAAATAATTAGACCAACTAGAATTAAAATAATTTCAACCACTAAATCAAAGTGTGTCTTTCTAAATCAAATATATTTTTTAGTATTCTTGGTTGATATAACATCCGTAGATTGCAAGCATATTTTGAAAAAAAAAAGGATAAAATCTTAATTTTTTATCAGCTGAGTATGATTTTATTAACGTAAAAATCATACACATAAATATTATCGTGTGTCTCATTAAATTTTTTTTTTAAATTTAAGTTGGAAGAAAAGAGTACAACACGTTAAATAATATTTATTTAGAGGACAAACACTAGATAAAATCACACCGCAAACACCAAAGCGATAACACACAACATCATATTATAATTATCTTAAATTACTTTAATCATGATTTAGAATTTAGTGATAAACATTGTAAAGATGAAGAAATCATTCATTTTATTAAAAAAGGAAATAAAACTAAAAATTGGAATGACTAAAACAATTATGAATTTTTTATTAACAAAATACTCATTTTAATAAAAAAATAAAATTATTTTAATTTTCATTATTAAAAAAGAGTTATTGCTTCTCACATTCCTAAACTATGAATCTCATGCTAAATTGGTCCCCAAACTTTTAAAAATTTCAATTGCATTCCCAAACTATGATTCTTATTCTAAATTGGTTTACAAACTTTTAAATGTACTAATCACCCACAAATCATCAGTATATGCTAATATTCTCTCGTGTTAGTAAAACCGCTATAAAATTTATAATTGTCATGTAGTGGCATAACTCAACTTTATTTATAGAGGGATTCATTTAAAAATATCTAAATTTATGGGACAACAATGAATCATATATTTTTAGGGGACTAAATAACAATTTTATTATTACACCAACTTATAATTTTTAAAATTTTAAAATTTTTGGGGCTTGTAGACCCCATCAATCCCTTCTACCTTCGCCCTTGTTGTCATGTAAACATTGATGTGTATTCCATTCTTATGTACTGATATGATTTGACCTAAATAATAATTTAAGGATGAAATTGAAATGTTAAAAAATTTTAGGGATCAGAATAGAATGAGAATCATAATTTAGAGAGAAAACTGAAACATTCGAAGGTTTACATACCATTTTAAAACAGATACCATAGTTTAGGAATAAAAATAAAACATTTAAAAATTTAGAAACTGATTTAAAATAAGAGTATAATATGGGCTCACCGAATACAATTAACTCTTAAAATCATTTTAGTTTATACTCATGGACTCCTATAAAGGCTATAGGCTATTAAATGGTCCTTGAATTTGAATGAAAAGAACCGAGATATTAATGTTTCTTCCACTTATTAATTAAGTACTATTTAATTAAAATTTCTCAAGTAGGTGCGGAAATTCTCTTTTACCCTAATAGCCGCCCAACATTCTCTCCTCCAATTTTATAGTCGCTTCTTTTCTTTTGTTTTTTAGCCGGTGATCGCCTACCGGTTTTAATACTGGTTGCCGATCACCGAATTTATTGTTTTTATATTTTTGTTTTTGCTTTTTATATTTTTAATAAAAATCTCTGTCTTTGTGACACGTGTTTTTCTGTCCTTGTGACACGCTTTTTTTGTTATTTTTGTGGTTTGTTTCATCTGTCGTTTTTGGCATGATTTCAGCATACCTTAGCGTTCGTTTGGTGCTCTTACAGAGATCTTCGCGGCGCTAGTTTCTGATTTTGATTCTGTCGGTGTTCATAGAAAGATAGATCCCCTCTCGGTTGATGGTTGTTTGTCGATGTAATCAGACCTAGGTAGCGGAACAATCTGCCTGATAGTTTGATTCGCTCACCACTCCTTTTTCACATCGTAAAGCGTCTCGTTTGGATAGAGACAAGGAGATTCAAGAAGACTTCTGAATTTTGACGGTATGCTAATATCTATGAAAATATTTATTTTCTTTGCATCTTTGGGTTGTTTGAAATTTTAGTGTACTAGATCTCATTATTCTCCATTTTGGATGCTTTGTATTTGAAATATTTTTATGGTTATTAATAAAATTCAGTTGTCATTGTCAAAAAAAAAAACTGAGATATTAATATTTCTATTATGATTAAAGCTCGAGTTTGTTAAGATTGTAAATAAAAATGGTGAATATTTGTACCAAACGTCCTTGTAAAAGACAGGGGTTGGTCCTATGATTCCTTGATTATGGGCATTGGGACCCTCGTTTGTTATTTAGCTAATTTCATGAATTTATATCGACCTTTCCAACCCAACCAAGGAAGCCTATTGCATTTGAGTTTTTTTAAAGTATAGCACATGTCATATTATTTTTTTAAATTATAACATTTGTTACAATAAAAATAAAGTCCGATTGTTTTCTCCCCAATTTCACTGGTCATTCTCTTGTTTCAATAAAAATTCAAAAAAAAGTTGCTTACATGTCAACTTTGAATAGTACTCGATTCAAAAATGAAGACGCCTTTACTTTTACAGTTGAAATTTAGATTCTGATTTTTTTAAAGAAAAGATAGAAAGCTATAGTGAAATTGAATTGTAAGAATACCGACTTCAACTTTAACGGTTCAAAATACCATAGATCTGAAAATAAAATGACATGTACAATATTAGAGAAGAGTTTTTCCCCAGCTGCAATATTGCAGCAGTTTCCCCTAACCAATGCCTAGGGGTATAAATAAATCAAGCTTGAACGAACAAGACTATTTTTTTGTTCGTTTGTTTATTTTTTAAAGGTGTTCATGTTCGGTTCGTGTTCGTTTGTTTAGTGTTTACGAACGAGTTCATTTAAGTGTTCGTGGACGTGTTTCTCTAAGTGTTCACAAACGTGTTTCTTTAAGTGTTCACGAATGTGTTCCTTTAAGTGTTTGCAAACGTGTTCTTTTATTCATTCATGAACGTGTTCGTTTATATGTTCAAAAATGTTAACTGAATTATCAATCAATAAATAAAACAAAATAACAAAATAAAACTTACATTTTAACATGAACTTATATAACATCATTAGAAACGACAAAAAGTAGTTTTTAGATACATCCACAAACATTTTCAACCTATAAACGAGCTTGTTCGTGAACATAAACGAACCACACACACCTTTGTTCATGTTCATTCGTTTAGTAAACGAACATAAAAATTTTGTTCATACTTGTTTATTTAGCTTAATAAACAAACATACACTACAACAAAATAGGTTTTTAGCGGCATTTTTTAATAAACGCTGCTAATTTTGTACATTTAGTGGCGTTTTTTGAATAAACGCCACGATAGACTATTATATGGTGGCATTTTGAAGAAACGCCACTACAGACAAGCACTTTAGTGGCATTTGTCTAGACACGTTTTATTCTATGTTAAGAAAAATTCTAGAGTAAACGTCATGTATCGATATGTACCACTTATCATATGGACGAATATGTACCCTTAATTATTTTAATAACTTTTGAAATCATGGGACCTAAAACGAGATAATTCCTTTTTTATTTAATAAAATATGTTAAAACACTTTTTGGGATATTTTTTTCATATTTTTTAAATTTTTTGTCCACTTTTTATTTTAATAACTTTATTATTTTTTAATTAAAAATAAAAAATAAAAAGTGGTAAAAAGTGTTCTAACACATTTTCTTCTTAAAAGAAATAATCATGTTTTAGATCCTTATGATTTCAAAAGTTATTAAAATAGTTAATGATGCATATCAGTATCTATGATTAGTGGTGTAACCCCCTAGACCCGCTTATGCGTTACCACGAATCCTAGGGAGTCACATTAGGGTCACAAGAGCGACCCACAATAAAAATCCACATAAAACACATTTTTTTAAACATTTGATTGAACCACAACATTGACTATTGTTTTAAAATACACTTCCAGAAAATCATTTAAACATATAACAATAATTTCAGAAAACATTTACAGACACTGTCATAAAATAATACATGACATGCATGCCCACTAACTGAACTGGTATCGTACTCCAAAACTGACGCCAAGAGAACTCCAACCACTAATGTCGATCATTGCCATGATAGGTCCCCTAACCTACAGTGGTAAGAACAACATGAGCTTGGGAAAGCTCAGTAATACGAAACTACCAAAAGAAGCTTTATGCCACACGTAAGTATCAGAACGAAATGGAAGAGCATGCATTATCAAGTTGCAGATATAGAATACATTTCGTTTAGTTGTTACGCTTGAAATTGACATATTTATTTCTGATTAATTACCCGATCACCAGACACAATGTCTAACTCAGGTAATCAGAAGGGACGTAGATTACAAAAATCCAGCTAAAGAGTTTAGGGTGTTCCATCAGTTACAAATCAAGAATGATAGACAGAATATTTTAGACAACAATAGAGTTTGTCTAAGGCTAGAGAGGGAACATGGAAAACTAAGTATCAACATAACTACCCTCCAACCGTACACCGATATGGAGTTCCCTAGAATTGCATCCATAAGGACTTACCCTAACCCCAATGAGCATAGGAGCCAACCTAAGGGGTTGCCTTAGGTTTATAAGGAATTACCCGTGTCGAAGCATCAGAAACTACCCAAGGGGAGACCTCGGGTCCATAAAGAATTACCAGCACTAAACCTACATAGACTTCATAACATAATCTAGAAGTACCCCAATTAGAATAACTTAGTGAACAAAGACTGCGTAGAGCAAGGATAGTAATCGTACATGTATTTTCAGAGTATCAGAAATCAGAGAGCATGCATTCTAGATCAGATACAGATGTATATAATTTAGCTAGACAGAATTCATGATTCGTATCAAAGAGAGGATTAGTTTCAGATCGGAGAGAATATAATTGTGCAAGAAACATTCCATATGGTTCATTTCATTCCTGTAAAACACTTGATCATTATCAGAAGGAGAACATTTAACAAATTTGGACTGATTGCAGAATGGGATCCCTACAAAAAAGAAAGTTCACTAATAACGGCTCGAACCAAACATTAAAAGTTGATACCCCCGGATTGGTGAGATTTTGAATATATCGTGAATGATTCAAACATTAAAGCTTATGAGGGTATAATGGTCATTCAGGCCTTCAGGGGTAATTTGGTAATTAGACTATCAGGTAAAAGCAGTGATGTACAGAGTTTAGAAGTTCTAGTTACTTATCAGGTTTTCGAGTCCCTTTGAACTAATCGCAAACCATTGCACAAGGTTTATTATTTAACCGGATCAGTACACCGCAAGTACTCACTCCTTAGAGTTGACTACATTGTATAACAAAAGCTCGTCTTCGCCAAGCAACCACTGAACACACAACAAGAAATCGAACATGTATTCAAATGATAAATCCCAAGTAATCAAACATGTGTAATGCATCTAAACTCGATCCATAACATCGAATACACTAAAAAAATAGGTTGCTCTTACCATAGACCTAGGTACTTTCTCCAAATAACTTGAACATGCCTTTATATGGTATTCTTCCAACCTCACAATAGTTCTCGAAACGACCAACCAACAAGGGTTGTGTGTTACCGCTTTTAGAGCTATTGCATTTGCCTGGCTTCATTGATATTTCTCATTCCAAAACTTAGAGGTATTTTCAGCCACCTTAATGTTTGAAGGTGTTTCAATTATTCTAAGCCTTTCGGTTCTTCCAACTATTCATTTATTAAAGTTCTCGAGGGTAAATCCATCATTTTGATTAATTTGGCAATTGGTGCCAAGGATAGATTATTCTTTTTGGTCATTATGGATATTTTGATCAGTTCAACATTATCAGTATTTCCAAACATTTTAGTCATTTTAATCAATTCAGCAGTTTACGCAACTTTGACTAATTCAAACATACAAATATTTTCTCACAAATGTCTTCAGAGATTTATTCAATTTCAAATAGAATCTGAGCAATTTACAAACTCAAAGGTGAAGCCACGTTACTATAACTTCCCAAGCCAATTTTCAAGATTTTCAAAAGAACCAATTGATGTATCGGATCTAGTGTAGATTTTCAGACCACTTTCATTCATATGGGTATTTTAGTTATTTTCATACATCAAGGGCATTTTTGTAATTTATTAGCCAGTATAATCGGATTTGGAGATCAACCATTTTTATTAATTGCTTACTGAACTTGAAAGTCCTTTCGATTTATCAAACCTCTTATTCGAATATATACCTTGGCCATTAATATTCTTATTTCTTAATTGATCGACATTAGCAGAATTAACCATATGCTCAACCATGGTCGTGCAAGCATTAACCGAATACCAACAAGTTTTGAAAGCATGCAGAAGGTAGTAATGTATTACCTTGAATCATTTCTATATCGGTCGACCCTTGAATGATGTTCGAACACTCATGAACCCGAATTTGACATCCTTTAACATCTCGTATTCAAGAAACTGATAACACCTTCAATTACACAAATTCCAAGATCAGACCTTATTCACAAGGCTCTTAACTGGATAAATAAATACATATACAAGTTTGGGTTCAAGGTCAAATTCAAAGGCTTTCAAGTCAGAATTTTGTGAAACGGGCTTAAAAATGGACCCAAGACGTCGAAAAACATAAAATGAGAGTTTTCGAAAAAGTTAACTTTTTGGTCAATGGTCAAAGTCAACGCTGACGTCATGTTAGCATCAGCATGTCAAGGTCAACGGGTCAGAGTCAACACTGACGTCACTGGTCAACTAGGTTGACTCGGGCGAGTTGACTCACTGAGTTGATTCGGACGGTTGACTCAGTTAGCGGGTCGGGTATCGTGTAACGCCCAGGTTGGGGCCCGAGAAATAACTAGGTTTGGTTAAACCGGTTCGGGGTTAAATCAATTGAAAGAAAACGTTTTTAATAGACATAAAGGGGTCTTTTAATTAAAGGGGCAAAATGGGAATTTTTGGTTAAATGAAATAAAGAAAGAAAAGAGAAGTTTGAAAAGAAAAAAAAAAGAAAATAGCTATCTTCTTCAAAAATTCCCTTTTCACCAAAACCTTATCCTAAACCCTATTTTCATTATTCCATTTCCCAAATTCCTCTTTCAAGCAAGCTTTCAAGGTAAGCATTTCATTGTTTTAATTCTTCTTCCCTTAAATTGTCATTAGTTAGATTTTCCCTTAAAAATCTATTATTTAGGGTTACTTCAAAAATGCTTTGAGTTTGAAAAATAGTAAAAATGGAGGGATTTTCGTGTGGATATTTTAATTTCATGTTTAAGAGTGTTTTTAATCATGCTTTGGTGTCTTAAAAATGTTAAAATAGTGGCTAATAGTGGGAAACCCGAAATGGGTATAAAATGATATTTTTAGGTTGAAAATGTTGAGTTTTTGGCTTGGTTTTTGGTTGAAATCGTGGCTGGTGGTTCCTTTGATGTTGGGGGATATTTCTAGATGATTTTGGATGTGTTTTGATGGTTGAAATCGATGGATTCAGTTTGGGGTTTGGTTAGAACGAAATTTATGGAGTTTTGGGCAAAATTTGGGTTCGAATAAATGTGTTTTGGTTGCAAGGAGTGAGTTTCTGGGTTGTTGCTGGTTTGTAAGTGTATTAGCATCCTAATAGTTTGTTTTGCGTTGTCTTGAAGCAGATGAGATTGATTCGGGTACTTTGGGCGCGATACCGGGTGTTGCGGAGGCTTGAGAACGATGTATCGGCTTTCGTTTGGGCTCTATCGGTGAGTGGAAATGTTTTGAAGTTTAAAATGATTCAAAGTGGTTTCTTGGGGGTTTGATAACCTAAACCCAAGTGTAAGTTTGCCTATACTTGCCTTGCTTGGTTGATTGTTGATGTACGTGTTTATGCGTGTTGTGATGTTGATTTTGGAATTCTTTTATTCTCGTTTTAATGTTGTTGTGTTATCGTAGTGGATGTCAAGCCTCACATGATGGTTGTCGCTGCTTACGGTGATGTGTGGTCCCACCGGTAGTGACTAGTAGTTGAGTACGGTGATGTGTAGTCCCATCAGAAAATGTTAGTTGTTGTGTACGGTGATGTGTAGTCCCACCGGGATGGTTGTGCATGTCCAAACCATGTCTAGCCTAAGCTTGTGTTGTTACATCTCTTACTTAAATGGTTTTGTTTCCAAAACTAAGATTTATGTTTTGAACTGCATTGTTTTCGTGTTTTAGAGCTCCGCTCACTAAGCTTTATGCTTACGCTATCTTTTTCCAACAATGCAGATCGTTAGAGGTTCCGGGAGGCAAGTGGGCAAGGGAGGAATTCTTGGAGTTCTTGCTAAGTTCAAAGTATGGTTTTTATGCTTGTAACAATGCTTAGACAATAGGAATGCTAGGCTTGTTGGTATGGAGTTGGTGTTCAAACTCCTAAGTCTTGTTATTGTTGACGTTGTTAACTTGTTTAAATGTTGAAGCATGTTTTATTTTGGCCTTTAACTTCTTTGGTGGATGTTAAGCATGT
Source organism: Hibiscus tridactylites (assembly GCA_958450335.1). Classification (NCBI taxonomy): domain Eukaryota; kingdom Viridiplantae; phylum Streptophyta; class Magnoliopsida; order Malvales; family Malvaceae; genus Hibiscus; species Hibiscus tridactylites. The sequence continues at coordinate 24,765,072 of OY288283.1, forward strand.
TTTATTGCCTTTTATATCTTGTTTGATGAATTGAGCCTTGTCATGTTTTTGATTGCCTTAAATGAATGTTTCTTGTTTGCCTAAAGTTGTACGCTTGTTTATATGATGATCTAATGCCTGCTTAAGTTGTTTAGGATAGTCCCTTTGTGCTTAAAAATCAAATATGCAGACTTTTTGTGCAGGGCGTATCGATACACCCAAGGGTGGTATCGATACGGTTCCTTGTTTTTAGGCCTAGTGTATCGATACGCGGGGCGTCTTGATACCCAATTTGCTCTCTAGAAATCTGAGATTTTGACGAGAATTGGGGTATCAGTACGGGCCTTTGGCGTACCGATACGGTTTTAGGTTTGACTTTGAGTTTTTAACCGTTGAGAGCGTATCGATACCAGCCTTGGAGGATATCGATACAGACTCTCAAAGTTGACTTTGGGGAAGGTTGATCGTTGAAGGCGTATCGATATGGTCCTTTGGGGTATCAGTATGCCCTTAGCTTGGTGGATAAAATTTGTCTTATATTGTTAGTTTTGCTTGGATCGAATTAGTGGTTGTTTTTACGCTGTTTGCTTATCTCATGTAGAGTCAAATAAATCATTTATACAAGATAAATTAAAAAAATAGGGTTGCTAATCGGGGTGAGATCTTAACGGGTTTCGCTTTGGTTTTCCCCGTGTAACCCATTCGGTTCAGTCTGTTGGCTAGATCAGGATGAGGGGGTTACATTTGATGGTATTAGAGCCTCGGTTACGAGGTCTCCCAGGAAGGTAAGTCAGGTAAGTTGGCTTGTTTGGATTGGTTGCTATTGCATGGTGTATGAAAGCATGCTTTCTTGTTCTCGTTGTTGGTTGAGGTTTAGTCGAGTGTTCCCATTGTTAGGTGTTGTTGTTGGAAAATGGTTTTGGTTTAAAGAGATTGAGAACTTGGATCCTTTCCCTTGCTAACCTCATGTTTTCTTGTGTGTGATGTGTTTGTTGTTTTAGATTTTATCTTCGTTATGGTAAGACTGAGAGGACGACCTAGAGCGAGTGACCAGGCACCCGAGGCTGTGCTTCATGTTCCTCATGTTCTCGATGGTAATGGGGTGGGTGGCGAAGGTAATGTGCCTCAGGCCGGTGCGAATGCCGGAGGTGATGGTAATGGACCTCAGGCCGGTGCAAATGTTGGGGGTAATGGAGCTCGGGCAGGTCAGGGTCAGACATGTGCGGACATGACTCATTTGATTCAGACTATAGCTAGGGCTTTTCAGACAGCTTTAGCCAGTATGCATGCTGTAGCACCACCTCAGGGTGCGGGGACTGGTTTACCCCTTGAGAGACTCCGTAGTTTGGGTGGAGTTGAGTTCCATGGTTTGACTCCCGAGGGTTCAGAGGCGTGGCTTGAGAGTACTACACACATCTTGGGTCAGATGGAGTGCTCAGACACTCGTAAGTTGGGTTGTGTTGTCTTCTTTCTTCATGGAGATGCGTATGCTTGGTGGACTACTGTTACTTCGGGTATGGCAGATGCAGATGTCACTTGGGAATTCATTCTTCTGAGCAGCCTTTAAGAAGAAGTATCTAGGAGTCCGATATCAGGATGAGAAGAATAAAGAGTTTATGACATTGATTCAGGGTAGTAAGACAATGTCAGAATATGAGGTTCAGTTTGTGAGGTTGAGCCAGTATGCACCCGAGTTGGTTCCCAATGAGAGGGAACGATGCGAGCGTTTCCGTTATGGTTTGACTAGAGATGTGAAGACTTATATGCTTGCCTCTGATTACACCGAGTTTGATGTTTTGGTCTCTAGGGCTAAAGATATTGAGCAGAACTTGGGCTCGAGTACCCGTGTGAGCACGTCTGATTCCAGGAATAGACATGCGGATTGGGACATAGATCATGCCAAGAGGCATAGAGATAAGAGGTATAAGCCCGATTTGAGACATAGGGGCGGTAACCATGGATGGGGCCATTAGGGCCAAGGAGCTGTTGTTCACACTCATGAGTGCACTAGATGCGGGAGACGCAAACCGGGAGAGTGTATGGGTACCTTTGGGGTATGTTGGAACTGTGATTCCCGAGATCATTTGAAGCGTAACTGTCCATACCCGGCTAGGGGCGAGCCGGCTCCAGCTAGGGGATTTGAGCATCAGAGAGGCCATGGGCGCAATCATGGTAATTTTCAGCCGAGAAACGATGGTCAGAGGAATTTAGCTCATGTGGTGACATTTCAACCCGATGGTAGAGGACCGACTAGGGTGTATGAACATCGAGAGGCTGGAAATGACACGAATGTCATCGCATGTAATTTCTCGTTACAGTCTTTGACTTTGCTTTCTTTGATAGATTCGGGTTCGACATATTCGTATATTTTTGGTGAACATGCAAGGTCTTTAGGTTTACCGTATGAGTGGTTAGAAGTAGGTGTGAATGTTACTAGTTCTTTCGGTGAGACCGTGGTAGTTAGGAAGATGTATAGAAGGTGTCCCTTGATGATTCAGGGCCATGTGTTTCCAGTTAACATGATGGAATTGTCGTTCTATGGTTTTGATATGATTTTGGGCATGGATTGGCTCGTAGAGCATAGAGCTAGGGTAGACTTTGAGACCAAGAGAGTCTCCTTGAGGCTTGCGGATGATTTTGAAGTTGTAGTGGTGGGCGAGAACATTAAGTTCTTGTGCAATGTTGTTTCTGCTTTAGAAGCTCAAAGATTGATGAATTCGGGTTGTCATGCGTATTTGGCTTATGTGATGAATCCGAATATGAGTGAGGTTAGACCGCAAGACATCAGAACAATTTGTGACTTTTTGAGTGTTTTTCCGGAAGAGTTGCCGAGTGTGCCTCCTGATAGAGAAGTCGAGTTTTCTATTGAGACATATTCAGATTCAGCACCCGTGTCTATTGCTTCGTATAGAATGGCTCCGAAAGAGTTGAAGACACATCTTCAGAAACTGTCAGATAGAGGTTTCATTAGGCCTAGTATTTCTCTGTGGGGTGCTCCGGTCTTGTCTGTGAAGAAAAAAGATGGTAGTATGAGGATGTGTATAGACTATAGGTAGTTGAACAAGGTAACAATGAAGAACAAGTATCCTTTGCCTCGGATAGATGACTTGCTTGATCAGTTGAGAGGTGCTTCAGTGTTTTCTAAAATCGATTTGAGATCCGGTTACTATCAGTTGAAGGTGAAAGATGTGGACACACCGAAGACCGCTTTCCGTACACGTTATAGGCACTATGAGTTCTTGGTAACGCCTTTCGGTTTGACTAATGCTCCAGCTGCATTTATGGATATGATGAACCGAGTGTTTCACGAGTTTTTGGATAGGTTTGTGGTAGTGTTCATAGATGATATCTTAGTGTACTCTAGGACCGAGGAAGAGCATGATGAGCATTTGCGGCTAGTGCTTCAGACTTTGCTTGAGAATCAGTTGTATGCCAAGTTGAGTAAATGCGAGTTTTGGATTAAGGAGGTAGTCTTCCTAGGTCATGTGATCTCGACAAATGGAATTAGTATGGATCCCAAGAAGATATAAGTCATAGTGAGTTGGAAACAACCAAAGTTAGTGACAGAAATCTGTAGTTTCCTAGGCTTGGTGGGATATTATCGAAGATTTATCGAGGTGTTTTCGAAGATTGCGGCACCTTTGACTAAATTACTTTAGAAGAATTTTCAGTATGAGTGGTCGGATGCAAGACAACAAGTTTTTGAGAAGTTGAAGAAAGCTTTGACCGAAGCTCCTATTTTGATTCAGCCGGAACCAGAGAAATAGTTTGCGATTTACAGTGATGCCTCGTATGTAGGTTTAGGTTGTGTGCTTATGCAAGAGGGTAAGGTTGTAGCTTACGCTTCGAGACAGTTGAAGGTTCACGAGAAGAACTACCCCACTCATGATATTGAGTTAGCCGCAGTAGTGTTTGCTTTGAAGATTTAGAGACATCACCTTTGTGGTGAGAAGTGCACCGTTTATACCGACCACAAGAGTTTGAAATACTTAATAACTCAGAGAGAGTTGAACCTTAGACATCTTAGGTGGTTAGAGCTTCTTAAGGATTATGACCTTACGATAGAGTACCATCCGGGTAAGGCAAATGTAGTGGTCGATGCTTTGAGTAGAAAGTGGCAGTTGAGTTGCGAGCCTTGTTTGCGAGATTGAGTGTGTCACGAGATGGCAATTTGATAGCCGAGTTACAAGTTAAACCTTCGTTGGCTTAGTTAATTCAAGAGAAATAGTTGCAAGACGAGTCTTTGGCACCTTACGTGCAAGATATAGCCGAGTGTAGGCCTACAGATTTCTGCTTTGGTGAGAATGGGATCCTATGTTTCAAGGATATGATAGTAGTCCCAGAAGATGCCGAGTTAAGACGTACTATTTTGAATGAAGCACATAACAATCCTTTTGCTATGCATTTGGGTAGTACGAAGATGTACCGTGGGTTAAACGAAGAGTACTACTGGATTGAGTTGAAGAAAGATGTGGCCAAGTTTGTGAGTAAGTGTATGGTATGTTAGTGAGTTAAAGCCGAGCATCAGTTTCCTTCAGGTTTGTTACAGCTGTTGAGGATTCCAGAATAGAAGTGGGAACGTATCACCATAGACTTTGTGTCGGGTTACCATTGACTCCTTCGAAGAAGAATTTATTGTGGGTGATAGTCGACAGATTCACTAAGTGTGCCCATTTCATACCTGTTCATACTACCTACACCTTAGATAAGTTGGCCGATCTGTGCATCAGTGAGATAGTGAGATTGCATGGGGTACCAAAATCGATTGTATCAGACCGAGATCCGAGGTTTACAGCTAGATTTTGGTAGTGTTTGCATCGTGCCTTATGTACTTATTTAAACTTCAACACTTCGTATCACCCGCAGTCAGATGGTCAGTCGGAGAGAGTTATTCAGGTGTTGGAGGACATGTTGAGGTGCTGTATCATCGACTTTCAGGATTCTTGGGAGAAACACCTACCGTTAGTAGAGTTTGCGTACAATAACAATTATCAGGCTAGTATTCAGATGGCACCGTATGAGGCTATGTATGGTAAGAAGTGTAGAACACTTATTTGTTGGGCCGAGGCCGGACAGAAGCTTGTATCGATGCCATACTTGCTTAAGGGCACTACCGAGAAGGTAAAACTGATCTATGATTGCTTGAAGGCAGCTTCAGACAGACAGAAATCGTATGCTGATTTGAAAAGAAAGGATGTAGAGTATGCCGTAGGCGACAAAGTGTTCATGAAAGTTTCACCTTGGAAGAAGGTGGTGAGGTTTGGTAGGAAATGTAAGTTGAGTCCGAGATTCATTGGTCCTTACGAGGTAGTTGAGCGAGTGGGTCCCGTTGCTTATAGATTGAGACTACCGACATAGTTAGAGAAGATTCATGATGTGTTCCATGTTTTGATGCTCTGAAAGTATAGATCAGATCCGTCTCATGTAATGCCAATAGAAGAGATTGAGTTGAATCCCGACCTGTCATACAATGAAGAGCCGGTTGAGATTCTTTCTACGGACATGAAAGTGTTGCGTGGGAGGTCTACTGAGTTAGTCAAAGTTTTGTGGAGACACCGAGGTGTAGAAGAGGCTACTTGGGAGAGGAAGGAAGACATGGAAAGACAGTTTCCGTATCTTTTTCCGTCAGGTAATTTCAGGGAAGAAATTCCTAAAGTGGGGGAGAGTTGTAACGCCCGGGTTTGGGGCCCGAAAGATAACCAGGTTTGGTTAAACCAGTTTGGGTTAAATCAATTGAAAGAAAACGTTTTTAATAGACATAAATGAGTCTTTTAATTAAAGGGGCAAAATGGGAATTTTGGGGTTAATGAAATAAAGAAAGAAAAGAAAAGTTTGAAAAGAAAAAAAAGAAAAGAGCTATCTTCTTCAAAAATTCCTTTTTCACCAAAACCCTCTCTTAAACCCTATTTCACTATTCCATTGCCCAAATTCCTCTTTCAAGCAAGCTTTCAAGGTAAGCATTTCATTGTTTTAATTCTTCTCCCATTAAATTGTCATTAGTTAGATTTTCCCTTAAAAATCCATTATTTAGGGTTATTTAAAAAATACTTTGAGTTTGAAAAATAGTAAAATGGAGGGATTTCGTGTGGGTATTTTAATGTCATGTTTAAGGGTGTTTTTAATCATGCTTTGGTGTCTTAAAATGTTAAAATGATGGCTAATAGTGGGAAACCCGAAATGGGTATAAAAATGGGATTTTTGGGTTGAAAAGGTTGAGTTTTTGGCTTGGTTTTGGGTTGAAATCGTGGCTGGTGGCTCCTTTGATGTAATCCTTGTTAACTTAGAATACTTGAGCCCAAAGCTTATATAAGGGCATGTATTTTAACCTAGGGCATATCTCATAACCCATAGCCGATTTCCCTTTAAACCGACAACCAAAAACCCTCCGCTGTTTACCCGCCGTCGATATGTTCTAAAACCCCCTAGGGCCACGGGTTGATTTGTAAAGTAGTTGCAAAGGTTGTTTTGTTTTAGGATTTTTCAAGTTCAATAAAATAAACTTCAAGTTCTCTTATTTTGGTGATTAATATCTTGCAAGAGCATCGGGAGAGCATTGTGAGGTTATCCATTTACTTAGCATCGGGAGAGTTAAGTATACGAAAGAAATAAGAGCAAGTTCTCTAGTTTATAGTTGAACTATCTCGTGCCTAGGGATAGGGCAAGGTTAAGTGGCTAAGGAAGAATTCATACACATCGGTGTTCATCCTTCGATTCACGCTGGGAGGTATCATCAAAGACGTGATCATCGACAAACTTGGACCTAGGGATAGGCCAAGGCAGATCTGGGATTCTTGCCAAACTTGAAGTATTGAGTTGGTGTGTTTGCTGCCGCGACGACCAACGGACTGCTGCCGCGACAGGTGCTGCCGCGACAGGCGCGACGACAGAAATGGATTTCCTAAGCGTTGCAATACCTACACTACTGAGCAATTCAATACCAGCCCATTCTCTATATCTTGATATTTCTGCTCTTTTATTTACGTTTACTTTATTATTTCTGTGACAACTCTCAAATATTTTCTTTACTTTCGTTAAGTAAATTAAGGTGAAGCTATTAGCCCAATCCCTGTGGAGACGATATCCGATACTTCGTATCACTTTACTACTTGCGTCGTGTACACTTGCACTACAATTGCGATAGACTATTTTACACGCAACAAGTTTTTGGCGCCGTTGCCGGGGATTGGCAACATAACTCTATCTTTCTTTTACTACACTTTTCGTTTTTATTTTCGTTTTTGTTTTTTTTCTATTTTTCGTTGGTACATTCAACTCTTGCTTTTCACAAGGTTTTCTTGTTTATGCGCAGATCGAAACGAGGGGAAGATCCTGAGTACCAATAAAGTGGCATTTTTCCTGCTGACTTTCTTGTTTTAGATTGTGAGGCAGACGAAAACGCACCAGTCATCCTTGGGCGACCCTTCTTAGCCACGGGAAGATCACTGATTGATGTGGATAAAGGAGAACTCACAATGCGAGTGAATGATCAAGAAATTAAGTTGAATGTTCTCCAAGCTATGAAACATGCTGATGTGGACGAGGAATGGAAGGCTATCACTGACGTTACCCTTGATCAACCCTGCATCAGGTCGGGCTGTCACGATATTAAATTTGGTCACTGCCGCGGCAACCACCTACAGGTCTGTCACTATAGCACTGACGACAACACCGACGACAATAACTCCTCTGATTCCGATACATCTGATACTGAAGATCAGGAGGAGGTAAACTGGTTAGGCAATCGTCCAGGTAAGTTATTTGAACCTTTGAATTATACTTCGGATAACCATTTAACCCAAAAGCCATCTACTGTTGAACCACCTGCCTTAGAACTGAAGCCCCTGCCAGGGCAGCTTAAATATGCTTTTCTTGGTTCAAATGATACGTTGCCCGTAATCATCTCTTCTAAGCTGCCGCAGGAACAGGAACGACAGCTAATAGGCATGCTACGGCAGCACAAAAAGGCGATTGGATGGACGATAGCAGACATTCAAGGCATTAGTCCGACGTTATGCATGCACAAAATCCTTTTAGAGGAAGATCATAAGCTGACTATAGATGCCCAAAGGCGGCTAAACCATGCGATGAAAGAGGTGGTGCGTAAAGAGATAATCAAATGGTTAGATGCTGGTATTATTTATGCCATCTCCGACAGCAAATGGGTGAGCCCGGTGCAATGCGTTCCTAAGAAAGGAGGAATGACCGTGGTGACTAATGAAAACAATGAGTTAATCCCAACCAGGACTGTGACCGGTTGGAGGGTTTGTATGGACTATCGAAAGCTTAACAAAGCTACTCGAAAAGACCACTTTCCTTTACCCTTTATTGATCAAATGCTTGATATATTAGCAGGAAAACCTTACTATTGTTTTCTTGATGGTTATTCAGGTTATAATCAAATTGCTATCGCACCGGAGGATCAAGAAAAGATGACTTTCACATGCCCATACGGAACATATGCTTTTAGGAGAATGCCATTTGGACTATGCAATGCACCCGCCACCTTCCAAAGGTGCATGATGGCCATATTCTCCGATATGGTAGAGGACTTCCTGGAGATATTTATGGATGATTTTTTCGTCTTTGGAGACGATTTTGAGAGCTGCCTCGGCAATCTACAAAAGGTACTCGAAAGGTGTGAAAAAGCAAATCTCATTTTGAATTGGGAAAAATGCCACTTTATGGTGGATGAAGGGATAGTCCTTGGCCATAAGATTAGCTGCCGTGGGATAGAAGTCGACAGGGCTAAGATTGAAGTGATCGAGAAGCTGCCGTCGCCGACCACAGTCAAGGGCATTAGAAGTTTTTTAGGGCATGCTGGTTTTTATCGGAGATTTATTGCGAAATTCTCAAAAATCACCAAGCCCCTATGCCATCTTTTGGAGCAGAACCGACCCTTTGACTTTAATGATGAATGTACTGAAGCATTCAAGGTTCTGAAGGAAAAACTGGTAACAGCCCCAATAGTACAGCCACGAGACTGGACACAACCATTTGAGATTATGTGTGATGCTAGTGACTATGCTGTCGGGGCAACACTTGGGCAGCAGAAAGACAAGTTATTTCATGTCATATATTACGCCACAAGACACTGAATGATGCCCAAGTAAACTACACCACCACAGAAAAGGAGCTATTAGCTGTGGTGTTCTCCATCGACAAGTTTCGTTCTTACATACTTGGGACGAAGGTAGTAGTGCACATAGACCATTCTGCCCTGAAATATTTGTTCGCAAAAAAGGATGCAAAGCCTAGATTGATACGGTGGATCTTGTTATTGCAAGAATTCGACCTTGAAATCAAGGACAAGAAAGGGACAGAAAATCAGGTGGCAGATCACCTGTCAAGGTTGGAGAAGGGACAGAGTCTGCCAATAGATGAGACAAACATACTGGAGATCTTCCCAGATGAGCAGCTCTTTGCTGATTTCGTTAATTTTATAGTTAGCGGAATACTTCCTTCTGATCTTAATTACCAAGCCAGGAAGAGGTTCCAAAATGATGTTAAGCATTATTATTGGGACGAACCTCTTCTTTTCAAAATGTGTGCAGATCAGGTTATAAGGAGGTGTGTACCACAAGAAGAGCAAGAAGACATTCTCCATCACTGCCATGCTTCACAATATGGAGGTCACTTAGGAGGCAACAAAACTGCTGCCAAGGTGCTGCAGTTAGGGTTCTACTGGCTGACACTGTATAAGGATGCACAGGACTTCTACAAGAACTGTGACATGTGCCAGCGGATAGGTAACATCTCAAGGAAAAACGAGATGCCACTGCAGAACATTCTAGAAGTCGAGGTCTTCGACGTTTGGGGGATTGATTTTATGGGACCTTTTCCATCTTCATGTGGAAATCTATACATCCTCCTAGCAGTGGATTATGTCTCTAAGTGGGTTGAAGCTATTGCCACTCAAAAGAATGATGCCAAGACAGTCCAAAAGTTTCTACACAAAAACATTTTTTTTCTAGATTTGGCATCCCTAAGGCGATTATCAGTGATGAAGGGAGACATTTTGACAATAGGGTTATTGCTACCGCCTTGAGGAAATATGGTGTCAAGCATCGGATCACGACAGCATACCACCCACAGACCAATGGACAAGCTGAGATATCCAATAGGGAAGTTAAGAACATTCTTGAGAAGATGGTTAAACCAACTAGGAAATATTGGTCTTTACTCCTTAATGATGCATTATGGGCATATAGGACAGCTTTTAAGACACCATTGGGCATGTCTCCATACCAATTGATGTATGGAAAAACCTGTCATCTGCCTATCGAGATAGAGCACAAAGCATATTGGGCAATCAAGGCAGTAAATATGGACTTGGATAAGGCAGGCCAAAAAAGGCTGTTAGATCTGAATGAAATCGAAGAAATACGGACAATGGCCTACGACAATGCAAGAATTTACAAGGAGAAAACTAAGAAGTGGCATGATAGGAAGTTGTTGCCACGACAGTTCTGCCCAGGGCAGCTTGTATTGTTGTTCAATTCTAGACTGAAACTCTTCCCAAGGAAGCTAAAATCTAGATGGTCTGGCCCGTTCCAAGTAGTACAAGTTTTTCCCCATGGTGCCATCACAATCCAATCATTAAAAGACGGGCACCAATTCAAAGTCAACGGACAGCGCCTCAAGCATTATCAGGGGACTGAAGCCCCAAGAATACAGGAAGTGGTTACCTTAGGAGATGCCCCACAAGGCATCCCTAATTTAACCTAAAATTTATATTTTTATTATTTTATTTATTTATTATTAGGAAATAAGGTTTATTTTATTCGAATAATGTTTTTATATTTTCTGTTTTTAGGAAATAAAGGAGTCAAGAAGAAAAGGAGAAGTGACCCAAGCCCACCATCCATCCATCAGCCCAACAGAGCCCATTATTGAAGCCTATCGTTCTAGCTGCCGCCGCAGACACGGATAAGACAGGCTGTCATCAGACTATCACGGCAGACGCGGAAACGTGTGACAGACGCATAACAGACGCATAAATGCGTGTCAGACGCGTCAGACACGCTAAAGCTCAACAGTCGCCCCGTTATTCACGCCTGCCGTTACAACATTAAACAGGCAACAACTCTTCCTCTATAAAACCCCGTTTCATTTTCATTTTCCTCACTTCTGCTTATTCTTACTTGCTCTCCCCTCTCGTTTTTCTTTGTTTTCTTTACTTTCACAAAACCCTTGCAACTAACATGTCTTCCAGAGGAACCCGCCGCAGTGCTGCTTCATCCTCTTCACCGGCAGCACCCACCCCGCAGTCCTTCGCTACCAAGGATCTATGGGAAGAAAGAGGTTTTATTTACATTCGAAAGGCAGATAATATGGGGCTCAAGCCGTTCATCGCAAGGACAATAAGGGCCCTGCTGTGGGAGCGATTTGCAGAGCAACCAGCCGAAATGAATGAAACGTTGGTGAGGGAATTCTATGCTGCCATTGACAGCAGGACGGAAACAACAGTGACCGTTCGAGGGACAGAAGTTCCATTCACAGCAGAACGCATCAACAATTTCTATGGCCTATACTCTGGCCCCAATGACAATGCTCACCAGTAGTTCCTGGACACCCTAGACAACGCTGCCTTCGATGCTATCATGGCAGAAGTGACAGAAGAAGGGACTGAATGGAACACGAGCAAGAAAAATCCCAACACCGTAAGAAGGGGCAGCTGCTTCCAGAAGCCAAATTATGGAACGCTTTCATTAAGAAGCAAATTCTGCCGTCTTCCCATCACACGACAGTGGACCAGCAGAGGCTAGCCCTAATCCATTTTATCATGAACAAACGGCCCATAAATGTGGGACGCTACATGAGGGAGAGCATCTTGGACTGCACCCAGAGATCCACAGCCCTCCTCTTCCTGCCCTTCATGATTACATCCCTCTGCCGCTGTTCTGCCGTACCGGAAGCCACCACCGATAAACTAGTAAAGGGACGGGGCTGGACCGACAAGAACATTATCAGCCTCATGGAGCTGACGGTAGCAACCCCCATCTCTTCTGTCAACCCTAATACCGCCCCAGCAGAATCCTCCAAGGAGCCCAACACTGAACCTACCGCAGCAGCTGCTCCGACAGACACATCCACTCAAATCCTTGCTGCCATTCAGAGGGTGTAAGACAGACAGCTGGGTCTAATGACTTTCATCAGGGATTTTGCCAACTCCACGGTAAATTTTATTAACCATACTTTAAATTATCCCGATGTTGTCTTCCCCATCTTCCCTGCCCACTATTTCACCATCCCCACCCCTGCCCACACACCTACACCTCCTGCCTCCCCACACACACATTCTGCTGCCTCCACTTCATCACCAGCCCCGACGGCAGCCGACAGTCCTCCGGCCGACACATCCGCCCGAGGAACAAAGCGACAGCCCTCGGATGACATCGACGCCTTTGTAGCTGGTTTCTCCTCTTCCTCTGTCTGGGCTGACAGCGAGGCAGAACCTCCTATTCGGAGGAATTTGGAGAAGGAATTCACGCCTGTCAAGAGGCAGAAAAAGATGGCCGACAGAAAACTTATGCCAAAGGCCAGCCCCACCAGCAGCAGCAGCAGCACTTAGGACAACGGCAACGGCTCTGACATCCAGGTCGTCGAGCAACCAGCTCAGCCTGCCTCACAGCCCAGAATCCGCTGCCAAATCCGTGTCAGCAGCAGCAGTAAAGACAGTGCTTAAAATTTAAGTCTTTTATTTTCTTCTTATTGCTGCCTGCCTTATCTATATTTTGTAATGTACTGCTTCATTTTTATTTTGTCATTTGCATTGAGGGCAATGCAACCCTCGAGTTTGGGGGTGGCAACCCTCCATTTTAATGGAGTCTAAGTACATCTTAGTTAATTGTTGTGTCTTTTATTTACTTATTTATTTCTCTTAAAAAAATCTGAAAAAAAAACTGAAAACTTTGGCTTAGAACTGTGAATTGAACTTACCTGTCGTGACAACTCTGTCGTGGCAGCATCTTTAGGATAGTTTAAGGAGAAGTTTAGAGCCTTTCTATAGTTCTGAAAAACTTAAACACCATTGTGACTGTTATACTGCTTAGATTTCTTTTAGCCAAACTAGAATAGGATGCTTAGTACTTGAATAGCCCCTAGAGGTGCCTAACACTGGCTCTAGGAAAGAAGTTTAGCAAAAGAAACTCAAAAACCTAGAGGTGCCCGAAACCGGGTCTAGGAAGTTAACTAGAGGTGCCTAAAACTGGCTCTAGTAAAACTTAGCTTGAAAATAGAAGAAAAGAAGCATGAAAATGTGTCTTCAAAAAAATAAACTTTGGCATAAAAATTCGAGTTAAAAAGTTGAATATTCTAGTGAAACTAAGAGAGTCTTAGCATATAACTGTTCACAAGCATGCACACACTGCACGAGGACTATAGTGAGATTCCGGACAGATCCTAATTTATCCGACAGGTTGCTGCCGTCACAAGGAATGGACGGCGGGTAAGGGAAAGTTCACTGTTTGAAAGCCAAAACAAAAATTTTCATTTTTCTTTTTGGTCTTAGTTGCTTGAGGGCAAGCAAAAACTTGAGTTTGGGGGTGTGTTGAGTGTGTAAAAGTTCTATTATTTACACCCTTTTCAACCCATATTTCTGCTGCATTCAAGCATTATTCATTGCATTTAGGTTAGTTTACAGCAAAACATCACAAATATATAAAAGGCACGGATTCTACTAAAAATGGTTGTTTTTGGCAGGTTGCCGCCATCGTAGACGGTGAAGGCAGGTGCATGGCAGAGAAGCAGAAGAGCTGAACTGAACAAGCAGACAAAGAGGACGATGCTGCCATGGTGCTGCCGTGACAGCAGAGGACGACAGCAAGTTAGTGGAGGAAAAAGCAAAGTGGACCTCGATAGATAGAGAAAATTCTGCTCGTCTGTCGTGTGAAAACCATATATTTTTCCAAGCCCCGGATCAAAAGATATGTCAAGCCAAAGCTCAAGGAGAGGAAATCCCAAGAAACAAGGAGGACGGCTGAAAAGTAGGATCCTTGAAGATTAAGTCTTTATTAGAATCATACTTTTAATTAAAGTTGTAATCCTTGTTAACTTAGAATACTTGAGCCCAAAGCTTATATAAGGGCATGTATTTTAACCTAGGGCATATCTCATAACCCATAGCCGATTTCCCTTTAAACCGACAACCAAAAACCCTCCGCCGTTTACCCGCCGTCGATATGTTCTAAAACCCCCCTAGGGCCACGGGTTGATTTGTAAAGTAGTTGCAAGGGTTGTTTTGTTTTAGGATTTTTCAAGTTCAATAAAATAAACTTCAAGTTCTCTTATTTTGGTGATTAATATCTTGCAAGAGCATCGGGAGAGCATTGTGAGGTTATCCATTTACTTAGCATCGGGAGAGTTAAGTATACGAAAGAAATAAGAGCAAGTTCTCTAGTTTATAGTTGAACTATCTCATGCCTAGGGATAGGGCAAGGTTAAGTGGCTAAGGAAGAATTCATACACATCGGTGTTCATCCTTCGATTCACGCCGGGAGGTATCATCAAAGACGTGATCATCGACAGACTTGGACCTAGGGATAGGCCAAGGCAGATCTGGGATTCTTGCCAAACTTGAAGTACTGAGTTGGTGTGTTTGCTGCCGCGACGACCAACGGACTGCTGCCGCGACAGGTGCTGCTGCGACAGGCGCGACGACATAACTGGATTTCCTAAGCTTTGCAATACCTACACTACTGAGCAATTCAATACCAGCCCATTCTCTCTATCTTGATATTTCTGCTCTTTTATTTACGTTTACTTTATTATTTCTGTGACAACTCTCAAATATTTTCTTTACTTTCGTGCAGTAAATTAAGGTGAAGCTATTAGCCCAACCCCTGTGGAGACGATATCCGATACTTCGTATCACTTTACTACTTGCGTCGTGTACACTTGCACTACAATTGCGATAGACTATTTTACACGCAACATGAGGAATTCTTGGAGTTCTTGCTAAGTTCAAAGTATGGTTTTTATGCTTGTAACAATGCTTAGACAATGAGAATGCTAGGCTTGTTGGTATGTAGTTGGTGTTCAAACTCCTAAGTCTTGTTATTGTTGATGTTGTTAACTTGTTTAAATGTTGAAGCATATTTTATTTTGGCCTTTGACTCCTTTGGTGGATATTAAGCATGTTTTATTGCCTTTTATATCTTGTTTGATGAATTAAGCCTTGTCATGTGTTTGATTGCCTTAAATGAATGTTTCTTGTTTGCCTAAAGTTGTACGCTTGTTTATATGATGATCTAATGCCTGCTTAAGTTGTTTAAGATAGTCCTTTTGTGCTTAAAAATCAAATCTGCAGACTTTTTGTGCAGGGCGTATCGATACACCCAAGGGCGGTATCGATACGTTCCCTCATTTTTAGGCCTAGCGTACCGATACGTGGGGGCGTATCGATACCCAATTTGCTCTCTGGAAATCTGAGATTTTGACGAGAAATTGGGGTATCGGTACGGGCCTTAGGCGTACCGATACGGTCTTAGGGTTGACTTTGAGTTTTTGACCATTGAGAGCGTATCGATACCAGCCTTGGAGGGTATCGAAACGAACTCTCAGAGTTGAATCTGGGGAAGGTTGACCATTGAAGGCGTATCGATACGGTCCTTTGGGGTATCGATACGCCCTTAGCTAAGTGGATAAAATTTGTCTTAAATTGTTAGTTTTGCTTGGATCAAATTAGTGGTTGCTTTTCCTCTATTTGCTTATCTCATGTAGGGACAAATAAAGCATTTACACAAGATAAATTAAAAAAATAGGGTTGCTAATCGGGCTGAGATCTTAACGAGTTTCGCTTTGGTTTTCCCCGTGTAACCCATTCTGTTCGGTCTGTTGGCTAGACCGGGACGAGAGGGTTACATATTGGGTCGGGTTTGGGCTCAGATCGGGTTAGATATTACAGGCTCGGGCTTGACCCAACACATTTGGGCCCATATTGGTTCGGTTCATGATTGGACTGATTCAGATTGTGGCCAGACCGGGTCCAGCACCGGTCGACTGGTTCAGACAGACGGGCACCACATGCAATGGTCGGAAAATGCCCCCAGACGGCGCGTGGTCGCCACGCGCGACAAAAAATGGTTGGATATCACACCGGAATAGCACTACACCAATCATTAACACATATATTTCAGTTAAAAACCAGAAATCTTAGTCGGAACCTTATCAACATACCCAAAATGAACGGTAACGCGACCGGGCTGACGAAACTCCGACGAGGCTTAAATAGTGGCCATTCAGTGATTGATGCTATGGGTTTTGGTCGCGCCGACGCTAGGGGTTCAATGGCGGAGGCAGTGCGACGAACGACTAATGGGGGCGGCCGGAAATGTCGAAAACAGCAGGGCGACACTTGAGGTTCTCGTCAAACCTTTCAAGAAGCTTTCACAACGAACGACGACTCAGACGCGCGAGTGGCTGACGGGGTTGGGTTAGGGGTTCAATGGCGAACACACCGGCAACGGCGGTGATGGCCACAATGCGGCGGTGATGGTGATCAGACACTGAGAGGGTTTGGGTAGCTGAAAGGTCGAGAGATAGGATTCTGATATTTTTTTTGGTCGGATATTAAATCTGGTAGGTGAGGGGTCAAACTTTTAATCAATTTGGGTTCAGACTCACCAAACCAAGCTTAATATTAATTTTGAGAAGGCTAAAACCAAAAGTAACTTTAGCTCAAATGGTTACGTCTCTCACCCACCATGCTAAGGGATGCAAGTTTGAATCCCCTTGGCATCATACCCTTTTTTTCTTTTTTTTAACCAGGGTGTTACAAGTGGTATATATCGGTACATAGCGTTTACTCTAGACTCATCCCCTACAAAATGAATATTTAGTTAAAAAAGCGTACTAATCACAAACAACTTATAATTAACGGGGAATATTGGTTCTTAACTTTGAGAGTTAAGTAGAGACTTAAAAAAAAAAGAGTTTTATATATATTATATAACACTAAACATCGATACTAAGTTGTGTCTTAGTATCTCTTCAATATACAAATATATATTAATGAGAATTTTTAAATATTTGGGAGAGCTTAATAATTATCTTAAAAGTTTCAAAGAATCAAATGAAAATTTTTAAAAATTTTGGACTTTAATCTTCGGTCTTCATATTTAAATAACATTTTGTAAATAAAGTAATTGTTAATTAAAATCAAAATTATAAATTACATCACTTGAAACTTCAATATAAAATCTCTTATTTATGAAAAATAAATTTAACCAAAATTGAATTAATTAGATTACATCAACATGTTTTTGTATTTGATAAAACAACACATTATTAAAATATTTTAAAATCAAACAGACTTAATGAGATAATATTAATACGTGTTCATATTTTACGATAAAACAACATAATTAGGATGAATATAACTTATATATTAATTTGGATAAAATCTAACTAAATTCTAAGTCTAATTCAATGGTTAAGTGATGGACCCTTTATTCAAGGGGTCTTATGTTTGAATTCATCTCATTGCAACAAAAGAATTTTTTTTCTTTCATTTGTTCAAAATTAGGAAGTGACATTAGTCGGATAAAAAATATTATTTAATCTGTTGGTAAGGAGAGGGACGATTTTGACGAAAAATTAGTTGGGTGACCAAAACGAGAAAAATGGTGATAGTTTGGTGACAACCAGTGTAGTGTTCCCTTAAAGAAAAATAAGAAGAATAATTATTTTTTGGTTAAATAATGATGTACTTACATTATTAAGGTAAATATCAGGATTTGAACCCATACAAGCTGAGACAATATGATCATTATTTACTATGAGTGCTTATCGAGTGAGTAGATCTGCTCAACTCATTCTCGTTAAAAAATCTAGTTGCTCGACTGCACTTGTTGCTTATTAAGCTCGTCAAAACTTTACCATGTTTTTTTTAAATATAAGTAAAATCTAGTGATATCATTAGAACTTAATATAAAAATACAAATTCAGGAAAAAACGTGAAGATTGAGGAGATAAATAAATGAATGAGTCATGAATGAGTAAGAAATGTAGTCGATATTCGAGTGTGAGACTCTTTTTTGTTTCTCAACAATCTTCGATGAACAACAAAAGATCTCGAGGTTTTAACTTTCAATCGTATTTTTTATATGGGAACTGGAGACTTTTCCTCTTTTCTGCTTTTATATACAACTTAATAATAAAAGAAAAAAAAGAAAATACTAATTAATGTATTTAAATTTCTTATTAATACAAATTAATTTATTGAATTCTCGGGAAATAAAAAACGTTTTGTAAATTTAAAACTAAATATTTTATTGGTAAATTAACTAGCAAGTCAATTAATTTTTCTAGAATTTTCTACTAGTATTTAAACTTCTTGGAACATATTTTTTTAAGGTGTCCACTAAAAAATCATAAAAAAATTATTAAAAAATAACAAGTTGCTTGCAAACTTATCGAATTGAGTGTTAGAGTATGTCAAAAGACCAATCATAAGATGATTGTAAAAGACATACTTATTTATTAATATAAAGCCATTATTATTATTATTATTATTATTATTATTATTATTATTATTATTATTATTATTATTTCAGTCTTATTCTGTGCATTTATAAATAAATTGAATTTTAATAAAGTCCTTAGAATAATATAGTTATTCTTGAATGTCTTTAGTCGAGTATTATTGTGGGCATGAACAACAATAATATATTAAGATTAATATGTAGTTGATTGATGACAAAGCATTGTCATTGACATGGAGATGTCACAATCAATACATAAGTATGTGTTAGAGAATGACATACTGGATTGACCTGCTATGAGCATGTTTCTTGGATTATTATGTGACAGTCACGATATTTCTCATGGTGATAACTACATGTATGATCATCAAACTTGAGATCATCATTATTTCAACATCATGAGTGAAATATTTTGATACGGTCAAACGTGTGTCGTAACTGACTACACTATAAAGACTGACATTGGATATGTCACAATCTATGTAGCCAAATATGGTTGATCAAGATGTGATTTGTCCCTCCTACATAATAAGAGTAATATCATAGGCCACTTAATTGAATGAGACTAGAAAATGCATGGTCATGCTCGAATAAATTGAAATGAGATATCATAGTTATTCGTTTATAATAGTCTACTCAAGATATCAAGAAATATTAGATAGACTATACAAGTGTGACTAATCCATGACTTGTGTCCGATCTAGATATGAGGACAAAAGGATGTAATACATAAAAGAAGTTAATCACGAAAAAACTAAAGTCGAACCACGACTTCATGTAACTTAGGTAGCAATGATGTATTGCTAGATGACACTCATTGTTTGTAATGTTAGAATTGTTCTATATATTACTACTAACGTTACATGAACCTAGAACGATTACACTCTATGATTGAAATGGACAAATATCGACTAAATAACATGTGTATAAAATTATTGTACACGTAGTAATAATTAAAATGAAATTATTATAATTATTGTAATTATAGATATTCTCGTATATATATATATTAATACTAGATAATTATTGTAATTATCAAATACTATTAAAATATATATCTCTCTAAATAAACCTAATTAAAGTAGAATTAGATTATACATATTTAATTATATTCGGTTAAATATATTGTATATTTAATGAATCCGAATTAAAGTAGAATCAGATTCTACATATTAATTTTGTTCGGTTAAATATATTGTATACTTAATGAGTTCGAATTTAATTAGAATTAAGTTTTTGAATGCTATATAAAGGCATAAGGTCTAGCAGCCAATGTATGTGATACGATGTATGTTTTTTAGCATGATTGTAACTGATTAGATCATAATATAATGGTGAGATTAGTATAACAAAACCCCTATATATTTAATTAAAATTAATCATTAAATATTAGTCATCGTTAAAACCTCGATCGGTACTATGTAAGTTTTGCCAAAGCAAAATACTTAGATCTATCTTGGTTAAACGCGAAGAATAAGCAAGTGAATTCACTGGTTGTAATATTGGTTAAACTAGGTTTTTCTAATGAGATTAGAAACCTAAAGACTAATTTTTTGGATAATCATGAGATGATTAAGAACAATAGTTGTTCACCAAATATAGGAATTACATGAGATTTAATTAGCAAATGTTTCTTACCTAAATAATTGAATTCTAGGAGTAAAGCCAAAGCTGACCTAGGATGAAATGAAATATGGATCCTTACCCACTAGAAATACTTTTAGTAAGTTTTTCAATTTTGTGGGATTTTAATAGTGGGAATGTAATTTCTTTATAAACATGATAAAATGTACTTATAAATCATATTTTATCGTTGTAGATTTTATGGCAAACTTTAACACATTATCATTGCGATCCATCCTTAAGAAGGACAAATTGAATAGTTTGAATTTCCTTGATTGGTTCCATAACATAAAGATTTTCCTTAAGCAAGAACGGAAGCTGCAAATCATCGAAGAACATGTCCCCAAAAAGCCAACAAATGATGCCTCCAAAGATGAAAAGAAAGCCTTTGAGAAATACTCAAATGACATGGTAGATGTCGGATACTTGATGCTTGCGACCATTACCCCTGAGCTTCAGAAGCAACACGAGGACATGGTTCCCTATAAGATGGTTAAAAATCTCAAAGAATTATATGAGGGACAAGCTCTTCAAGAAATGTGTGAGACCTCTAAGGCTTTGTTTCGATGCAAAATGGTGGATGGAACTCCACTGGGAACTTATGTTCTCAAAATGATAGTGTATATTCAGACCCTGGAAAAATTGGGCTTCCCTCTAAGTGTTGAATTGGCTATTGATGTTATCTTGCAATTATTGCCGGATAGTTTTAATCAATTTGTTCTTAATTTCAATATGAATGAAAATTAACAAATCGTTGCCCTAGTTGCTTGGTCTGTTAAGAATAGCAGAGAACAATATGAAAAAGGTTGGCTGCAAACCTATTCTGATAGTCTGAAGGGATAACAGAAAAGCAAAGCCCAACACCAAGATAAAGGCAAAGCCCAACAAAATAAAGGCTGCATTGAAACCCAAAGGAGGAGTTGCAAAAGAAAGAAAGTGTTTCCATTGCAACAATGCTGGACATTGGAAGAGAAACTGTCCTGTCTATCTTGAAGACATCAAGAAGGCAAGAAAAAATGGACAGTCTGAATCAGGTATTTATGTTATTGATATTAAAATATCAACATATACTTCTTGGGTATTAGATACCGGTTGTGGTTCTCACATTTTTACTTCTGTACAGAGACTAAAAAGAAGTAGAAAATTGGCAAAAGGAGATGTGGACCTACGAGTGGGAAATGAAGCAAGAGTTGATGCATTAGCTATAGGAACATATACTTTTTCATTACCTAGTGGACTTGTTTTAGATTTAGAGGATTGTTATTTCGTACCTAGTTTGACTAAAAACATTATTTCAATTTCTTGTTTGGACAAGATTGGTTTTGAGATTATTATTAAGAATAATAGTTATTCTTTTTCCTTCAATAATGTTTTTTATGGTACAACTCAATTAATAAATGACCTTTATATCTTAGATCAAGACAATTCCATATATAACATAAATACGAAAAGATCAAAAAACAAATGACTGTAATCAAACTTATATCTGGCATTGTCGCTTGGGTTATATAAGTGAGAAACACATATCAAAACTTCATAAAGATGGATTTTTGGATTCTTTTGTTTTCGAATAATTTGATATATGTGAACCTTGCTTAATGGAAAAAAATGACCAAATCACTGTTTGACGGTAAAAACAAGTGAACAAGTGATTTATTAGGTCTAATACATAGTGATGTATGTAGACCGATGAATACACAAGCTAGAGGAGGGTTTCAAAATTTCATTACTTTCCCTAATGACTTCAATAGATATGGCTACGTTTATCTAATGCATCATAAATTTAAAGCCCTTGAAAAGTTCAAGGAATTTAAGAATGAAGTACAAAATCAATTAGGAAAGAGTATCAAAGCTCTTCTATCAGATCGATGAGGAGAATACTTAAGCCTAGAGTTTGATGAACTTCTTAAAGGATGTGGGATTGTCTCACAACTTACACCTCTAGGTACTCCACAACACAATAGAGTCTCTAAAAGGAGAAATCAAAGATTGTTAGACATGGTTCGGTCAATGATGAGTCAAGCTTATCTTCAAATTTCTTTTTGGAGAGATGCGCTAGAAACATCTACTTTCACACTAAATCGTGTTCCATCTAAATCGGTTCAAAAGACACCATATGAGATATGGACTGGAAAACGTCCTAGTATGTCTTTTATGAAAATTTGGAGATGTGAAGTTTATGTTAAACATCAGATGTCTACAAAATTCAAACCAAAAATCTCATAAATGTAATTTTTTAGGGTATCCTAAAGAATCTAAAGGATACTATTTCTTCAATCCATCTGAGAACAAAGTGTTTGTTGCTCGAACAATAGTCTTCCTCGAGAGAGAATTTATTCTCAGAAAAGGAAGTGAGAGAAATATTGAACTTGAAGAAATTCAAAATCAACCACAGATCACTGAACCAGAGATTGAACAACAACAGGTTCCACAAATAGTTGAGGAACATCCAAGCATTCTTGAAACACATCCACTACGAAGATCTATGAGATAACACAATGTGCTTCAGAGATATGGATTTCTCGCCACATTGCATGGAGATGTTCTCCTCATGGACCAAGATGAGGCTAGGTCTTATCAGGAAGTAGTGGCGAGCCCAGACTCCGAGAAATGGCTAGAAGCCATGAAATCTGAGATAGATTCCATGATAGAAAACCAAGTATGTACTTTGGTTGACCCACCTAAAGGGATAAAACCCATAGAGTGCAAATGGGTTTTCAAAAAAAAGCCGACATGGATGGCAATGTACAAACATACAAAAAGAGATTGGTCGCTAAGGGATTTTGTCAAATTTATGGTATAAAATATGATGAAACTTTTTCCCTGTTGGTATGTTTAAATCTATCTGGATATTGCTTGTAATAGCTGCATATTATGATTATGAAATCTGATAAATGGATGTCAAAATCTCTTTCCTTAATGGAAAATTAGATGAGGATGTGTACATGACACAACTTGAGGGTCTTGTCGATCCAAAAGATGCCCTAAAAGTATGCAAACTATAAAGATCCATTTATGGGTTGAAGCAAGCTTCTCGGAGTTGGAATCTTCATTTTAATGAGCCAATCAAAGAGTCTGGTTTCATTAAAAATGAAGACGAGCCATGTGTTTTCAAGAAAACTAGTGAGAGCACTGTTACATTCTTGGTATTGTATGTGGATTGCATACTATTAATAGGAAATGACATACCTACCTTACAGTCTGTAAAGACTTGGTTAGGAAAATGTTTTTCTATGAAAGACTTGGGTGAAGCAACCTACATATTAGGAGTCAAAATATATAAGAGATAGATCAAGACGACTCCTAGGACTAAGTCAAAATACATACATAGATAAAGTATTGAAAATGTAAAACCTATGTTTGATTTTGATATAACAAAGTGTTTTAAGGACCGAATTGTAAAACTTGAAATGAATTTTTAAGTCCTCTAAAAGGTTTCAAATCAACAAGGCTTTGCTCTAGTTTGAAAAACTCAAACTCCAAAATATTTTCTAAGTGTTCCAAGGCCAAATTGCTCAAAAATGTCTATGCATACCGATACGCTCCTTACCGTATCAATACCTTTTTTTTACAAACTTGGCTACTGGAGATAAACGATTCGATACAGTAAAGCTTATCGAAACAGATTCCATTTGTATCGTTACGGTCTCTCTTAAAATCCCAAGGAGTTTGAATCGTGTACCGATATAGTTTCACCCGCATCGATACAGTTTAAAAGATTTTGAAAAATCAGAGCCTTAAATATTTTGATTGTTGCTTGTCAGTTGGTAGGTAACCAATTTTTAAAGAGGTGGTTAATGAGTATCGATACGCTATAACTTGTATCGATACGAATTCCTCTAGTGAGCTATGTTGGTAAAATTGCATCGATACGGTCTTGCCCATATCGAAATGATTCCATAACCCGTACCGATACACCTACACGCGTATCGATACGCCTCTCTTGTAATTGTGCAACGACTCTTTCTTTTTTGAGACATGTATCGATACGCTTCCTCGAGTACCGATACGGTAGGCTGCAGAAGTGTATTTATGGTGGAAAGAGAGGGTTCTAACGGCTATAATCAATTCCCTAATCACCCAAACGGCTATAATTAATGGAGAAGGTATAAAAACAAGCCTATTGAAGACCAGCAACAACTATTGCATCCAAGAGAAACATCTACACAAAAAATCCAAGCTCAAGTGCCTAAATTCTCATTCTTGTAAAATCCCAAATTGTATTGAGTAAAATTCTTATCCTGTATTTCAATTTGGGTTGAGTGCTTGTATTCAAAGGGGCAAATTTGTATTGAGAGATATTCTTATTGCCTTCAAATTCTTCTTTGTAACCAAGTGAGGGTTTGGTCAATTTTGGGTAGAAAATTGACCGGTTTTGTAAAGGTTTCCTCATAAGCCTAGAAAAGGGGAAGATCAATTAGTGGAATTGTTGGAAAATCCTGAGTGGGAGCTAAGATAATGGATGTAGAGTTGATTTGGAACTTGAACCACTATAATTGTCTTGTTCTTCATTTTTATTCATTCCACTTCACTTCCAAAATCTCAAAAACCCAATTCACCCCCATTGGCTTTGATCAATTCTTTGATCCACTCAATAGAAAAGATTCAGTATGGAAGAATCTAAAAGAGGATTCTTACCTATGAGACATGATATTTCACTCTCGAAGGAAATGTGTCCTTCAACGCCTCAAGAGATAGAACATATGAGTAAGATTCAATATGCTTCAGCCATTGAATCTATCATGTATGTCATGTTATGTACACATCCGGATGTATCATAGGCACTAAGTATGACAAGTCGGTACCAAGTAGATCCCGATGAAGGTCATTGGGTTGCAATAAAAAACATCCTTCAGTACTTTAGAAGAACTAAGGATACATTCCTTATGTATGAAGGTGAGGAAGAGCTAAGTATAAAAGGTTATACTGACGCAAGCTTCCAAACTGATAAGGATAATTCTCGTTCGCAATCGAGTTTTGTGTTTTGCCTTAATAGAGGTGTTGTAAGTTGGAAAAGTTCAAAGAAAGATACAATAGCATATTCTACAATAGAAGCCAAGTATATTGTAGCAAGCGATGCTGTAAAAGAGGCTGTTTGGATCAAAAAGTTCATATTTGAACTAGGGGTCATGCCTAGCATATCACATGTTATAGATCTAAGTTCTGACAATAACGGAGCCATCGCACAAGCAAAAGAACCAAGATCTCACCAGCGATCCAAACACATACTTAGGTGTTACTATCTCATTCGTAAAATCATTGATCAAAGAGATGTAGAAATATGCAAAGTACCAACGGATGACAATATCGTCGATCCACTATAAAGCCTCTGACACAACAGAAGCATGAACATCACACTAAGTCTCTTGGTATTAGATACATGAGTGATTGGTCTTAGTGCTAGTTGGAGTATGCCCAAAGACCAATCATAAGACAATTCTAAAAGATATACTTATTTATTAATATAAAGCCATTATTATTATTTCAGTCTTATTTTATGCATTTATAAATAAACTGAATTTTAATAAAGTCCTTAGAATAATATAGTTATTCTTGAATGTCCTTAGTCGAGTATTATTGTGGGCATGGACAACAATAATATATTAAGACTAATATGTAGTTGATTGATGACAAAGCATTGTCATTGACATGGAGATGTCTAAATCAATACATAGGTATGTGTTAGAGAATGACATACTGGACTGACCTATAAACATGTTTCTTGAATTATTATGTGACAGTCACGATATTACTCATGGTGATAACTACATGTATGATCCTCGAACTTGAGATCATCATTATTTCAACATCGTGAGTGATATATTTTGATACAGTCAAACGTGTGTCGTAATTGACTACACTATAAAGACTGACATTGGATATGTCACAATCTATGTAGCGAAATATGGTTGATCAAGATAGGATTTGTCCCTTCTACATAATATGAGTAATATCATAGGTCACTTGATTGAGTGAGACTAGAAAATGTATGGTCATGCTCGAATAAATTGATATGAGATATCATAGTTAGTCGTTTATAATAGTCTACTCAAGATATCAAGAAATAATAGATGGACTATACAAGTGTGACTAATCCATGACTTGTGTCTGATCTAGATATGTGGACAAAAGGATATAATACATAAAATAAGTTAATCACGGAAAAAGGTAAAGTCGAACCACAACTTCATGTAACTTAGGTAGCAATGATGTAATTTTAGATGACACTCATTGTTTGTAATATTAGAATTGTTCTAGATATTACTACTAACGTTACATGAACCTACAAGGGTCACAACCTATGATTGAAATGAACAAATATTGACTAAATAGAATGTGTACAAACTTGTTGTACACATAATAATTATTAAAACAAAATTATTATAATTATTGTAATTATAGATAATCTCGTTTATATATATTAATACTAGATAATTGTTGTAATTATCAAATACTATTAATATATATATATATATATATATATATCTATAAAGAAACCTAATTAAAGTAGAATTAGATTCTACATATTTAATTATATATTGTTAAAATATATTGTATATTTAATGAATCCAAATTAAAGTAGAATCAAATTCTACATATTTAATTATATTCGGTTAAATATATTGTATATTTAACGAATCCAAATTTAATTAGAATTAAGTTTTTTGAATGCTATATAAAGGCATAAGGTCTACCAGCAAATATATGCTTTTGAAAAACCTCTCTAACGGTTAGAGAATAGAAAAGATTGTTCGTTTCGTTCAGATGGACTGCATAGAGGTCGGAACGCGATTGTGACGACTCAGATTCGATTTGGATTCTCTTATACTCCCTACGAATTTCCAGATTTATTAAGGTAACGTTTCATCCTTTTCCCCCCGAATTCGTTCCTCGTACATTGATCTCTGGAGGTAATCGTTAGATAAATTTTCGCTTCGCCATAGGGTGTACCGACATTTCCCTACATCGAGTGAAGTCTTACTCGACTCGACTTGCTAAGATTTTGAGTCGAATCTACACGAGTCGAGCGTTGGCCAAGTTTTAACTGAGTCGAGCTCGAGCTGTTTGTGAGCTGCTAAACTCAATAAACACCCATATTATTAACCATTCAGCCAATTAATGAATGTCATAAAAAGAATTATTTGTCCCCGAGAAAGTAGGTTAAAAATAACATTCAATCAACAATGCTACATTACATTAATAATAAAAAGCATGTTGAATCCAACAAGTGGTCTTAGTGGAAAAGTGAATGATGTTTATCCTAGGATATTCAGGTTCAATCGCTCTGTCTACAAGGTGTTTGTGCATTGTCAAAGGGTTAAGAATATGTATGAACATATACTACCTTGTAATCACTTTTGGACCATTCAAAAATAGCAATAAAAAACATGTTTGACTAAAAGAATGTCATTGTTCTTCCTAGACAATATGAGTTCAAACAGGTATGCATAGTTTGTGTGCCTTTTCAAAAGGCTAAAGTAAAGAACAAATATTACCATGCAATCAGAATATTAAAAAATAAAAGTACTCTTAATTTTTTTTAAAAAAAACTGGTAATATAATTTGAACCTTAAACTTTATAACAATCAACACTATTCTTAACCATCAAGACAATATAACATTTTTTAAACAAAAAAATATATTGAACTATATTCAAAGTGAAAAGGATTACAAAATAATCACAACACAAACATTGAAAACACAGTGTGAAAAGATAAATACAATACATTTTAAAGGGTGCAAAAGACAAACATTCACTTTCTAGAAAAACTTGCAATCTTCTAAACGAAATCTAGCAACGATAAACTTTGACCAGAAAGGTCTATGATTCAAGCATACTTTCCGTTGCGAGTTCTTGACACATCGATAAACTACCACAAAGAAATCAAGAAAATACAAATCCGTAAAAATGTAAACAAATTGCAATACAAGCAGACAAAAAATAACTAGAAAAACATATTCAAAAAAAAAATAACTAGAAAAACAGAGGTAAAAAGACTAACAAAGCAAAACAAATAAAAAAACAACAAAACTAAAAAAAACAAACAATTATTAAAGGAGAATAATCTTACTTATATACAATCCTCGTAAAAATTAAAATCCAGTCGACGATACAAAATCCATCGTCAGAGACAACTTCAACTAAGTAGAATAACTCGACAATATAACATTATTTAATACAAAAGTACACCCCGTCATCCACGCTTTTATCCTATGTAACATGTCCATTTAGCAATATAGTATTGCTTCTATAAACAATTATTGATGAGTATCACCTTCTTAAATAATTTAGGAAATGATGACATCCATGTAACAAAAAAGTTAGACTTTAAGTAAATTTATTTTTAGGGAGAAAGAATTACACTGACCCATGTTTATCGAAAAGTTCAATTAATACATTGCTTTTTGAAATAAAAAATAAGGTAAACTAAATGAATGTCCATTAAATTTGGGATAAATTTTATTTTGACCATCGATCTTTTAATTTATTTAGCCAATCAGACCACATGATTATTGAAATAATATATATTATTAATATAAGAATATAGTATTATACATTATTATACTATTAGTTACGATTTCATCCATATATAATATGTTATCATCGTTAACAAATTATTAGTCTTGCCTTAATGGTTAAGAGTTACACTCTCCCATTGCACTCATGTTTGAATTCTTTCAATCTCCTTTTGCTCTATTTGATTTCCATGAACAAGATAAGCTTAAATAAAACATGTTATCCACATTTAACAAGTTTGGAGAGCTTGACCTAGGATTGGGTTCACTTCCCACCACACTCAATCTTCTCTATTTATTTGTTCTATTTGCTTTTTACCAATCAGGTAATGTCACTATCCGATTGGAGGAAAATAATTTTATAAAATTAAATAAAAATTATTTTTAAATCCATCCAATTAAATACTGCCACATGCCACAATCTGATTGATTGATTAAATTTATTGAATTAAATTAAATTAAGACCAAATTGATAGCTTGTATAAGTAATAAGGATTAAATATGTAATCATACATTTCTTTTAACTGCCATCTCAACTTCACCCTTACCTTTTAACAATTAGTGGCTTGATTTATACACATTTAAATAGTTAAGTGATATGATTGACGAAATTGAAAGATCGGTAGTCAAAATTAGAACTTACCCCATAATTTAATGGTCATTCATGTAATTTACCCCTAAAATATTTATAAATATCAAATATTCCTTAAAACATGTGTGGGTGATTGAATACACCAATCGCTTGGCTAGTATATTTTCAAAATCCTCTGTATGGTGCCATGGATACTGCAACAATTGTCCAAATACATTGATGAATTGTCCTTTTCATTTGGCCTTCAAACTTTGCATGCTTGAAAACTAATTATGTTCAAATTCCATCATAGTCCTCCAAAACAACCTGAATTACTACTTGTTATTAGCTCCATCAACATGGTAATTACATATTACATAATATATAAACACAACAAATAAGAACACATTGAGTGGTTCCAGTGGTAAAGGATGATGATGTTCCTCCTAAATAACCTGAGTTTGAACAACGTTGTCTACAAGTGTGTGCGCGTTTATCCAAATTTAAAATTAGACCAAAATACTATCTTGTAATTGAATTAGAATGCTGAAAAACAAATAAAGGTTAAATGCGTAATTTGGATATGAATTTAGGCTCTTTTGTGAGAATCGAAATTAGGATGAAGTCAGAAATTTTTTCAGGGACGAAATTGAATTGTAATTTTTTACGAGTGTCGAAATATAATTTTATCACTTATTAGTTTATGATTTTATAGTTTTTAAAGGAATAAAAAATATAATTTTAACATACATTGAATACACACCGTTAGCCCCTTGCAAGTAAAGAAAAGTTTTCCACATTTATTGCTTTATATATATAGGCATTTTATCATGACACATGGCCAATAATTATGAACAAAATAGTACTACATCTTCTTCTTTTTTTGAATAGAAAATAGTACTACATCTTGTTTTGAAAAAATGTTAGTATAGAAGTTAGAACAATTATGTCGTATATTAACATAATTTGAATGGAAGTGACGCATATGAACATGACGTAACTGTTTTACATAATGTTTTCTTTATAATTCTAAAGATTGTATGAGACAGTCACACTATGTGTATATATATATATATCACTTTATACAAATTATGTTAATAATATTTGTAGGAAAAATCACCATTTATTAATATAAGTAATTTGTGAACTATTAAATTAATTTGTTCAATTTATTTATCACATATGACATATAATATATATTTTAAATATAATTATGTAGCATATTTTGAATAAAGATAACATATAACAACATGACGTAACCATGTTATTAAAATTCTTACTCGGTTGATTGTTTTCTATCCAAAATATCAATGATGTAGGTTGATTGTATTTTATAAATACAATTATATCACATACTTTAAATAAATATAATATATGCTTTTATGTTGTAACTATTTCATACAATCTTTATTCGATTGGTTATTTTTTATCCAAATTATTTATGACGTATGTTGATTGTTTATTTTTTGAATAAGATGACGTATGTTGATTGTTAATACATCACACTTGAGCACATGCAATTAAAGAAAATTTTCCAAAATTAATTGTTTTAGTCAATGAAAAAAAAAGGCATCCTTTGGTCAAGATATGACCAATGATTATGAACGAAAGATTATTGTGCACTTATCGACCCTACAAATTGATCCATCATGCATAACATAGGCTGCTAATTGTGTAGTGCAGTTCGCAAGCTGTTCGAGATTGATTTAAATTTAAGTTTGGCTTGAGATTTTAACTAGTCGAGTTGAGCACGACCCAATTTGACTCAATAAGTTCGCGAAAAATGTGTTAACTGTTTCATAATTTTTAATGATTTTTTTGGTGACAACCTTTAAAAAATTATGTTCCGAGAAGTTTAAATACTAGTTGAAAACTCTAGAAGAGTCTCGTGGCTTACTAAGTAATTTACGTATGAAATCTTTGGGTTCAAATTTCCAAAACATTTTGTATTGACCGAGCTTAACAGTCGACGAGTCGAGCAACGAATTTTTTAACGAGCACGAGTCGAACAAAAATTATCGAACTTATCGAGTATCGAGTTGAGTCTCAACTCGCAACGGAGTCGCTCGATAAACACCCTACGTAACATTGTCTTAGTAGTTGACACATATAAATATTTACTAAACTCAAAATTTTTAATTATATATTTTTAATATTTATTTTACTATTTATATTCAAAATTTATGATAGTTTTTCCTAATTATCTCTGTAAAATTCAAATATATTTGAGTCGTCTCTTATAACCTTACTTGGTCGTAAGGTCACTTCGTGGTGGGTCATTGTTGGAGACGGCCCATCCCTTTGCATTGAAAAACCAAAAGGAATCATATGCCTTGAATTCGTCCTCTTTTCTTGCCTTAAGTTTCTTCCTTGAACTTTGGGTTTGGCCTTCATTCTACTTCAGGGCTTAGAAAAATATGGGAGTGGTCCACGACAGTTCGGAATGAAATCCTCTATCTGTCGAGCTCCACTACACTTTTCCACCTCATCATTCATCTGTCGTCATGGCTGCCACGACAGATGTCACGACAGCCTTTGCTTTTCAACTCCAGCTCTGTAATTTGCCTCTGCTCCCTTGCTGCCCTGGGTCTGCCGCCGCAGCTACCTGCAAAAGTAACCAAAATCAGTAGCAACTGTGCAATTTTATCTAATTGTGATGTGTATGCAAAAATCTATCCTAAATGCAATGAATCATGCTTGAGTGCAGCAAAAATATGGGTAAATGAGGGGTAAAATATGGAACTTTTAGGCACTCAACATACCCCCAAACTCAAGTTCTTGCTTGTCCTCAAGCAAATACAACCTAACTAAAAAATAAAAACTTTTTGGCTTGGTTTAATTCAGTGAACTTTCATTACCTACAACACATTCACTATCAAGAGCAGTACCTTGTCGGGTGTTTATGGATTTATCCGGGACAATGCTATAATTCTTGTGCAAGTGTGTGCAAGTTTTGTGAACAAATATGTGCCTAGACTCCTTTAGCTTACCAGAATAGTTATGCTACTCACTTGATTTTTATGCCAATTTCATTTTTTTGGAGGCAATTCTTAAGCTCCTTTAGTTTTTTCTGGTTTAGACTCAACTTCATTTTTTCAGGAGACAATTCTTAGGCTCTTTTAGTTTTTTCGTGCTTGGACTCAAAAAATCTTCCTAGAGTCGTTGTAAGGCAGTTCTGGGGGCAAGTGAGTCTAAATTTTTTTTCTTTTCTTTTATTCCTTTTCTAGAGCCAGTGTTAGGCACCTCTAGGGGTAACTCAAGTGGGTAAACCTTTCTGTTCTAGTTCACTACCGAAATCTAGACAACATATGAGTCGCAAGGGTGTTCTAAAGTTCAGAATTATAGCAAGGCTCTAAATAATTCCTAAAACATCCTAAAGGCACTGTCACGACAAAGAATGTCGCGGCAGGTAAGTTCAGTTCACAAATTTAAGCCATATATATGTATATATATATTATTTTTAATTTTTTTGACACAAAAATAAACTTAAAATGAGACAAAAATTAAAGATACAACTAACAAGTTCATTAATAGAGGGATGCCCAGCCCCAAACTCGAGGGTTGCATTGCCCTCAATGCATGACAACAATGAAAATGAAAAACAGAAAAAACAACATCACAAAATATATAAAACAACAACAAAGACAACAAATATATAAGAAAAAGCACTTAAGTTGAGGAGCTATCGTCGCTGCGAAGCTGTCGGCGGGCAGTGACCTTGACGATAGGGGCTGGCTGGGTGCTGGGAGACGGGGAGGCCATCTTCTTTTTGGCCTCTCGAGGTGGCTGGACTCGGGTAGGTGAGATGTGTAGGGGCTGGTCCAGAACCTCGAGGTCATCATCGCTACTGCTGCTGTTGTCTGATCTACCGTGACATGGTCCTTCAACAATCTCGTTCAGCTTCTTCCTCTTCATCGGCGGGAAGTCTTTGGATATGTCTCGGACGATCGACGGCTCTGAGTCAGAATCATCCTGCCAGACGGATGAGGAGGAGAACCCTTCAAATTATTTCGGGTCGATTTCCGGTAGAGGTTTCTTCCTTTTCTCTCCTTGGGGAGTGGCAGATCGTCTGCCGCCGTCTCCTATCGTGGCAGGTGGTGATGTGGAGGCAGCAGTGGGTGTTCTGGGGCTAGCAGCAGGTGTGGGTGCGACAAAAAGGGATTATGTGAAAGAAGGGAACTTCACGTTTGGGGAATTAAAATAAGATTTAATAAAATTTACCGTGGCGGCAGTGAAATCCCTCATAAAACCCATAAGGCCGAGGTGTCATTCCTCCATCTTTTGCAGCATCTTCAAGATCTGGCTGGAGGTGTCTGCTGGTGGTGCTGCTATCGTCTGCTCCAGTTTTGTCGTGACAGGTTCAGAGGAGTCAAGTTCTGCTGTTGCTTTTGTCGCGGCAGTGGGGTCCACATAAGACAAAGGAGTGGCAGCCTTTAATTCCATCAGACTATAAAGGTTCTGCTGCGTCCATCCCTTTCCTCGGACTTTGACATCTTCTTTTATCTCCGATACGTTGTTGCCTCGGCAGAGTGTGGTGATCAAATAGGGAAAGAATAGGGGGCACGTTGGTCGGAGTGCACACTCAATGATGTCGTCTCGGATGTATCTACCGAAGTTGACTTGCCTCTCGTTGAGGATGGAGTGTACGAGGGCTAATCTCTGCTGTCCACTGTGGTATTATGTGAGGTAGGCATGAGGTGTTTCTTCACGAAATGGTTCCACAACTTGCTTGTGGGGTGAGCTGGGTCCTTCGCACTATCCACCGGTGCTTGGGATCATCGTTCCATTGCGTGCCCTCTTCTGTCAACTCTGCCCTGACAGCATCGTAGTCTGCCAGCGACAGACGGTTCACGAACCTCCGATAGGTATCTTCCTTCTTTCTCACATAGAGGTCGTACAACGTGCTGATGTATGCCGGTTCGAGGGAGACCTCCTTACCCCTGACAATCACTGTCGTGGCATCTTTATCGGGGACGCCATCGTAGAACTCTCGAACTAGGGTGACGTTCATCTCCTCTGGCTGGGCAGCGAACATCTACCACTTGAGTGCGAGGATTTTTCCTGGCGATGAAACTTTCAAGCCCTAATTCTACCGTCTTTTGGGTGTAGGTGAACCCTCTTTCTTCCCACATCTCTCTCTTTTGAAATGAACCATAGTACCTCTGCTCTGAGTCCACTGATGCGAAGCGGCTGGGTATTCCGCTGTGGCTGGGTGTGGATACTGCCGCGACAGAGGTGGAGGCAGCACTTCGTCGTGTTGATCTGGTAGCCATTGCAAGGAAAACTGATGTGAGCACATCTTCACCAGCACATGTTGTTGATCTGGAGGTCTTACCTTTAGGACCAATTACGTGATCTAGGGCGCAACGTTTCAGATGTGTGCACGTGCAAATGAAAGTTCAGCCATATGTGTGTGATGTGCGGTGTCCGTGATCAGCACCCCTGCATATGACATGAAAGTTGGGCCATTAAAGGGCATGTGCAACCAAAATTACTCCAGCCACCTTGTTACTTTGCGTGCGGATAAGAACCAGGGTGGTTCCCTTTGCAATTTCAAAATCAGCACACATTTTCCATGTGCTCAAATAGTTGGCGCACATTTGTTTTTTTTATGGCTACAATGTAATGTCGCCTCACTTGGTGGTTAATGTTCAAAATTTTGATTTTTAAACAAAACAAATATTGGCCACAAAAACAATTCGGCCAACTACCTCCAATTAGTATAAACTTGGCCGAATGACATTGTACAAACGTTACCAACTTTGAAATAAATTCATATTTGAGAGAATTTTCTCTTTTCGGTTCTTTTTAGAACTATTCGACACTCAAACTTGTTTGTTTGTCATTGATACTTCGGGTTCCTAAATTGCTATTTAGCGGGTCCAAGTCCTTTCGACGTTAAACAGATTTGATTCGGGTTTGCTCAGTAGATTGTGCAGGTTCTTTCGAGTTTAGCGTTTCCAACATCGGTCGTTTTTGAAGCCTTCTTCACCATCGTTGAAGTTCTTTCCAAAACGCCAAAATTATCATATTACTCTATATTATTTTTATTTTTATTTTGTTCATCTTTAAGTCCTTTTTTAAAATAAATATGTCGTATAATTTTTGTCGTTTCCTTGTTGTTTTTATTGCAGGAACGTGCCTACAACACTCCTAGATCCGTAACAAACGAGGATAGTCCGTTTCGGCAGACTGCCCCTTATTATGTGGTATCAGAGCCAGGTTGTTGGATTCGTTGTAAGTTTCTGCAAATTCGAGTCAAAAAAAAGAAGAAAAAAAACATTCGAATTAAACAAAAAAAAATCAGCATTCGAATATAAAAAAAACAGAATTTCAAAAAAAAACAAAAACAGATTCGAACAAAAAAAAACAGATTCGAAAAAAAAAACAGATTCGAACAAAAAAAAAACAGATTAAAAAAAAACAGATTCGAACAAAAAAAAAACAGATTCGAAAGTGTTTATATATGTATGTATTATTATTGTTGTGTTCCTATTGTAAATGATGAAATTTGTACGAGTTTGTTATGTAACTTTGATGTGCTCGGAAATCAACCGAAGTGAACTATGCTTGTTTGTTCGGTAATAGGAAGGTTGTAAGCACGTCTTCGCAGTAAGGTTCTCTAAACTCTTCATTTTCATCTTTTGGTTCCTTTTTTTTCGTGTCATTAGCCTTTTCATCTTTTCTTTAATTTTTAGTCTTATTTCCTTTCTTTTTGTGTCACCTTTTTTTTTCCTTAACCGTTGTTTCCTTGTAGCCAACACCGTTGTAACAAGTTTCGAGACGTGGGATTAGTTCTTTAAAGAGCTGGTTACGAGAAAGTGTAAGGGAAAAAGGCATTGAGCGTTGTGAGAACAGAAGGGGAGACAAAAAGAGCCATTCAAGTATTCTCCCGAGTGAAACACGAGCGCTGAGTGTTAATTTTTGAGTGCACTGTTCTTTGGAGTGACATCTGCGAGACTTTGATTGAGTGTGCTGTGAGGTCCTTTTTGTTTTTTTTTTTACTAACCTATAATATTGTTTTCTTTTGTTTGTTTGTTTTGTTGTTGATTATGGCAGGTTCCGATGATCACACGGTTGAACAGGATCCACTGATTCCTCAAATGCAAGCCTTAGAGAGAATGATGCAACGAGTAGTGGCTACCGCCTTAGAGCCATTACAGTCGAGGATGGATAGGTTTGATGGAGGATCCAACTCTGTTAATGATGTGTTGAACGAAAATGAAGACGAACGGTCACCGAGGCAGCATATTCCTAGACAAGGACGTGTGCAACAGGTAGACGATAATTTGACTAACATTAAGATTGCTATTCCTTCTTTTCAGGGATGCTCAGATCCTAATGCATACTTGGCTTGGGAAAGCAAAGTGGAGCACATTTTTGAGTGTTATAATTACTCGGAACAGAAGAAGGTTCGATTAGCAGCAACAGAGTTTGTTAATTATGCCTTGATATGGTGGGACCAGTTATTGCTTAGTCGTAGACGTACCAGTGATGATCCAGTTGCAACATGGATCGAGATGAAGCGACTAATGCGTAAAAGGTTTGTTCCTATTCATTATCATCGTGATTTGTTTCAAAAATTGCAAAACTTGAAACAGGGAAGTAGGAGTGTTGAAGATTATTTCAAGGATATGGAAATGGCTATGATGCGTGTGAATATCGAGGAAGATCGAGAAGCTACCATGGCACGATTTCTAGCAGGGTTGAACACCGAGATTGCCAATGCTGTTGAGTTACAGCATTATGTCGAGGTTGATGACATGGTGCAGATGGCAAAAAAGATTGAACGACAACAGCGCAGGAAGTCTTCAAATCGAGGTAACCCTTCTTTTAAATCTTTTTCAAATCCATTATATACTCCTAACAATTCCAGGAAGCAAGCACCACAACAACCACTTCGGATTCGTGAGCAAGGCGAAACCAGCAAACCAAAGGCCCCCGTTGCTGATAATGGGCGTGGTAAGCATCAAGTGGTGGCGCAAGAGCGAGCACGAGATATCCAGTGTTTCAAGTGCCTTGGGAGAGGACATGTTGCTAGTCAATGTCCTAACCGGAGGGTTATGTTGATGCGAGATGATGGTGAGATTGAGTCAGATTCCGAGGAGGAAGTGCATGATGTCCCTACTGAAGAGGAAGACGAGACCAACCTAGAGGTTCCTGAATCTGGTAAGGTAATGGAACTTTTGGTTATTAAAAGAAGTCTGAATGTGCAACAGGTACCGGATGATCTACAGCGAGAGAATATCTTTCACACACGATGCAAGGTGCAGGACAAGGTATGTGTTGTGATTATTGATAGCGGTAGTTGTACTAATGTTGCCAGTTCATTGATGGTTGACAGGTTAGGTCTAAAAAAGACAAAGCATCCTCATCCATATAAGTTACAATGGTTGAATGATGGTGGCGAGCTTAAAGTGACCAAACAGGCTATTATACCATTTTCGATCAGAAACTACAAGGACAAGGTCCTTTGTGATGTTGTTTCCATGGATGCTACTCACCTACTATTGGGACGCCCTTGGCAGTATGATAAAAGGGCAATGCATGATGGTTATACAAATCGTTACTCTTTTATGCATGCAGGTAAGAAGATCACTTTGGCTCCTTTGACACCGAGTCAAGTGTTCGAAGATCAGGCAAGCTTGAAAAAGAGTAAAGAAACTGCAAAAGAGAAGAAGAAGATGTCCGTGTATGCGAGCAGTAGCGAAATCAGGAAATGTCTTTCCTCTCAACAATCTGTTCTTATTTTGATGTATAAAGATTATTGTTTATTGACAGATTTTCCTACTGATCTACCTTCACCGATTTTGACACTTTTGCAGGAGTTTGAGGACGTGTTTCCAGCTGAAACACCGAAGGGATTGCCACCTCTTCGTGGCATTGAGCACCAGATTGATTTCATTCCAGGTGCTACTATTCCGAACCGGCCAGCTTATCGAACCAACCCTGAAGAGACGAAAGAGCTTCAAAGGCAAATTACTGAGTTGATGGACAAGGGTTACATTCGAGAGAGCTTGAGTCCGTGTGCTGTTCCGGTGCTGTTAGTGCCGAAGAAAGATGGTTCTTGGAGGATGTGCGTAGATTGTCGAGTTGTGAACCAGATCACAATTAAGTATCGTCATCCCATTCCAAGACTTGATGACATGTTGGACGAGCTTTGCGGAGCCGTCATCTTCTCCAAAATTGACTTAAGGAGCGGCTATCATCAGATTCGCATGCGAGAAGGCGATGAGTGGAAAACAGCCTTCAAAACAAAGCTAGGTTTGTACGAATGGTTAGTAATGCCTTTTGGTTTAACTAATGCACCTAGTACTTTTATGCGTTTGATGAATCATGTTCTGCGATCTTTCATTGGTAAATTTTGTGTTGTATATTTTGATGATATCTTGATATATAGCAAGTCTTTACAAGATCACGTAGGACATTTGCAAGCTGTTCTGCAGGTTTTGCGAGAAGAAAGGTTGTTTGGTAACATGGAGAAGTGTGTATTTTGTACTGACAAACTCACATTTCTCGGTTACATTGTTAGTTCTCAGGGAGTTGAAGTTGATCCTGAGAAGATAAAGGCAATTCAGGAATGGCCACGACCGACATCGATTACTCAGGTTAGATCGTTTCATGGTTTAGCGAGTTTTTATCGACGGTTTGTTCCTAACTTCAGTTCTATTACCGCCCCCTTAACCGGGATTATAAAGAAGAATTCAGTCTTCTCATGGGGTAAAGAACAAGAAGATGCCTTTTTGAAAATTAAAGATTGTTTGACTAAAGCACCTGTGTTAGCATTACCTGATTTTGATAAAACGTTTGAAATTGAATGTGATGCTTCTGGAATTGGTATAGGTGCTGTTTTGATGCAGGAAAAGAGGCCCATTGCTTACTTTAGCGAGAAATTGAGTGGTGCTACATTGAACTATCCGGTTTATGATAAAGAGATGTATGCACTGATTCGGGCATTGGAGACATGGCAGCATTATTTGTTGCCTAAGGAGTTTGTGATCCACACCGACCACGAGGCTTTACGTTACATCACAGGTCAGCATAAATTGAATAAACGACATGCTAAGTGGGTTGAATTCTTAGAATCTTTTCCTTATGTCATTCGTTACAAAAAAGGGAAAGAAAATGTCGTTGCTGATGCATTGTCACGTAGGTATGCACTTTTGAGTTATCT
Organism: Hibiscus tridactylites; assembly: GCA_958450335.1. Lineage (NCBI taxonomy): Eukaryota > Viridiplantae > Streptophyta > Magnoliopsida > Malvales > Malvaceae > Hibiscus > Hibiscus tridactylites. The sequence goes on from OY288283.1 coordinate 24,804,418, forward strand.
TGATTCACATCTGATTGGTTTTGCATATATTCGTGATTTATACCCTGATGATCCTGATTTTAGAGATAAGTTTAATGCTTGTTCGAAAGGTGCAGATGGAAAGTTTTACAGGCATGATGGCTATCTTTTCAAGGAAAACAGGATTTGCATTCCCCAGGGTTCGATGCGTGATATTCTGATCCGTGAGGCGCACGAAGGTGGATTGATGGGTCACTTTGGAGTCACCAAGACGTTACATACCTTGAAAGAACATTTGTTTTGGCCGAAGATGCGTAGAGATGTTGAAAGGTATTGTGAACGATGTGTGACTTGTAGAAAAGCGAAATCGAAGGTTTCACCACATGGTATGTACTTACCTTTACCTATTCCTGATTCCCCTTGGACTGATATATCGATGGATTTTGTTTTGGGATTGCCTCGAACTAGGACAGGTTGAGATAGTATATTTGTTGTGGTTGATAGGTTCTCAAAAATGGCACATTTTATTGCTTGTCATAAGACTGATGATGCTGTTAATGTGGCTAACTTATTCTTTAGGGATGTTGTACGTTTACATGGTATTCCTAGGTCGATTGTTTCTGACAGGGATGTGAAGTTTTTGAGTCACTTCTGGAGGACTCTTTGGAGCAAATTAGGTACGAAACTCATGTTTTCTACTACTTGTCATCCCCAGACTGATGGACAAACTGAGGTTGTTAATAGGGTTTTATCTACTTTACTTCGTTCCATCATTAAAAAGAATATTAAGATTTGGGAAGATTGTTTGCCACATGTTGAGTTTGCTTATAACCATGTTATACATTCTGCTACTAAGATGTCACCTTTTGAGGTTGTTTATGGTTTTAATCCTATTACGCCTCTAGATATGTTGCCTTTGCCACAGGAACAAGTGACGAACAGGGACGGTCAAGCAAAAGCAGAATACGTAAAAAAGTTGCATCAACAGGTGAAAGAGAACCTAGAACGAAGGACTCAGCAGTATGAAAAGCAAGCAAACAAAGGAAGGAAGCGAGTCACCTTTGATGTTGGTGATTGGGTTTGGGTTCATTTCCGAAAGGAAAGATTTCCGGCCCAAAGGCGGTCCAAGCTGTTACCGAAAGGAGATGGTCCTTTTCAGGTGTTGGAGAAAGTGAATGACAACGCCTACAAGTTAGATCTACCCGGAGAATACAATGTAAGTGCCACATTTAATGTTTCTGACTTAACCCCTTATGGTTATTGTACAGATTTGAGGACAAATCCTTTTCAAGAAGGGGGGGATGATGTGAGCACATCTTCACCAGCACATGTTGTTGATCTGGAGGTCTTACCTTTAGGACCAATTACGCGATCTAGGGCGCAACGTTTCAGATGTGTGCACGTGCAAATGAAAGTTCAGCCATATGTGTGTGATGTGCGGTGTCCGTGATCAGCACCCCTGCATATGACATGCAAGTTGGGCCATTAAAGGGCATGTGCAACCAAAATTACTCCAGCCACCTTGTTACTTTGCGTGCGGATAAGAACCAGGGTGGTTCCCTTTGCAATTTCAAAATCAGCACACATTTTCCATGTGCTCAAATAGTTGGCGCACATTTGTTTTTTTTATGGCTACAATGTAATGCCGCCTCACTTGGTGGTTAATGTTCAAAATTTTGATTTTTAAACAAAACAAATATTGGCCACAAAAACAATTCGGCCAACTACCTCCAATTAGTATAAACTTGGTCGAATGACATTGTACAAACGTTACCAACTTTGAAATAAATTCATATTTGAGAGAATTTTCTCTTTTCGGTTCTTTTTAGAACTATTCGACACTCAAACTTGTTTGTTTGTCATTGATACTTCGGGTTCCTAAATTGCTATTTAGCGGGTCCAAGTCCTTTCGACGTTAAACAGATTCGATTCGGGTTTGCTCAGTAGATTGTGCAGGTTCTTTCGAGTTTAGCGTTTCCAACATCGGTCGTTTTTGAAGCCTTCTTCACCATCGTTGAAGTTCTTTCCAAAACGCCAAAATTATCATATTACTCTATATTATTTTTATTTTTATTTTGTTCATCTTTAAGTCCTTTTTTAAAATAAATATGCCGTATAATTTTTGTTGTTTCCTTGTTGTTTTTATTGCAGGAACGTGCCTACAACACTCCTAGATCCGTAACAAACGAGGATAGTCCGTTTCGGCAGACTGCCCCTTATTAAAAACTGTAGAAAATAAAAGAGATTTCTGAAAACCTAAATTCTGGAGAGTAAGCAGAGAGAATGAGAATGAGATGAAAAATGAAATGAGAGTAGGGGTTTATATAGAACGGAGTTTTTCTTCCCGTTGGGACTGTAACGGCAGACGCGAATAACGGGGCCATCTGTCACGCGGTTTCTGACGCGTCTGTCAAGCGTTTACGTGTTATTTGCGCGTCTGTTACGCGTTTGCGTGTCTGTCGCGACAGCTCTGTGACAGGCTGTCTTTTTCGCATTTGTCGCGATAGCTGGTGACAGGCTATCACGCCAAAGTTGTCCGTTGGGCTTTATGGGTTGTTGTGAATATGATGGGCTGGTTCATTCCCCCTCTTTGCTTTGCTTCCTTTATTTCCTAAAAATAAATAAATAAACTAAGTTAAAATCTTATTTCCTAAAAATAAAAATCTTAATTCCTAAATAATAAATAAATAAGTAAATAAAATAAAATAAAATAAAATAAAATAAAGTTAAATTAGGGATGCCTTGAGAGGCATCTCCTAAAGTAACTACTTCCTGCATCCTTGGGGCTTTAGTCCCCTGATAATGCTTGAGTCTCTGTCCATTGACCTTGAATTGGTGCCCATCCTTCATTGATTTGATTGTAATGGCACCATCGGGGAAAACTTGGACAACTTGGAAAGGGCCAAACCACCTAGATTTAAGTTTTCCTGGAAAAAGCTTCAACCTAGAGTTAAACAACAACACCTGCTGCCCTGGGTAGAACTGTCGTGGAAGCAGCTTTCTGTCGTGCCACTTATTTGTTTTGTCCTTGTAGATCTTGGCGTTGTCGTAGGCCATTGCTCGAATTTCTTCAATTCGTTCAAGTCCAGTAGCCTTTTCTGCCCTGCCTTGTCCCAATCCATATTGACTGTCTTGATAGCCCAATATGCTCTGTGTTTGACAAGTCGTCGTTTAACCGGTCAAAAATAAATATATATTTAACCTCTTTCAACAATAAATAAAATAAAGAAATTGAGTAGATATAGGGAAAGAGGGTCGATCCGCGAGGAGATTAGCTGGAATTATTGACTGAATACTGCTTCAAGTACTAATCCCAGGAATATCTGCAGAGTAATTAAATAAAATAGGGGGAGTGATTTGATATTGGGGGAAGTAATAAAAATAAAATGAAAAAAATAATAAGGAAAACCAAGTATGTGAAATAGCCTCGAACCAGCTCCTTCAATTCGTTCGATCACTGAAATAGATTTTTATTTCGGGGATCATGTCGGTTACAGTCTACGAGGCCTAACCCGTCGTAACTTGTTTCTCTCTCGAGTAACCAATCCTCCCAAGTCTATATTCGAAATATGGTTCTTAAATAAATCAACCACGTCTATCGCCGTTAAAGTATTTAGAATAAAAGCAGGAAAAACCCGACTCAGAAATTGTCTAAAATAGAATCGCTTCTGATTTTATCTTTCCTTAGCGGACCGCCGCTAAGAGTGTTCACATGAAGTCGAAATTTGCCATAGGTCGATCCTTCCTCCCAACTATGTTTTTAAACGATTCCAGACCAACGAGCTCTTTTTGATTTGAAAAACGGTTAAAAACCTTTAGTAAGGCCGATTGCCAAACTATCTAAGCAGAAAGATAAAAATGATTTCCCAAAAGAGTTTAAGCAAGTTCAATTCTCACGAATCGAATTGACTTGGCTGGTTCTTGGCTTAAAAGATTTAGCTAAGCATGATATTGATTATCATGCTTAACTTGGTTTTGGAAAAATAATTAAATAACATAAAATAAATGAAACAAGAAAAATAGAAGAAAAGAACTTGGATTAAAACTGAAAATGTTTACAAAGATAAAAACTCAAAGCTAGAAGATGATCACTAAAATGATTGATGATCTAAGCCTTTACCAAGGGTGGTATTTATAGGCTTAGATTTACAAAGATAAGGTGATGAGATAATTTAAAATAATAAAAAAAAGATAAAACAATTAAAATGTTTTGAAATTTAAATGCAGGAAAACGAACGGATAAGCTGATAAGATCTTTCAGAACGTTCCAGAAGCTTCTAGAAGTCGTCACGTCATTGCCACATCACTGCCACGTCAAACGCGGCGTGCCTGGTGTCGTGCCCATGATGCCAGTCATGACAGAATTATAATAAAAACTGCAGAAATGCCCCATTTTCACTGCTATTTCCAGAATTGGATCCCTGCACAAAATATAACGAAAACAGCATGTATTAAGCAGCAAGAAGTCCAAATAACTAGAAAAATAGCAAATGAAATATGTCATATTTAAGAAATCATCAAATTCCCCCTCACTTGTCTCATACTTGTCCTCAAGTATGTCCGAAAAAGATATTAACCAAGAATGCATTCTTCAAGCCATCACAAGTATCAAGCATAATTATAAGAGTTCTAGTGCAAAAGGAGCTTCATGAAAGAAACATAATCAAACCAAATGAATGCAAGCAAAGAACAACCCCTATCCCTTCCAATTACCTATCAAGCATTAATCAAATCTTAGCCTAGTCTTAATCTTCACCAAGATACACTCAAGAGCACTCAAAGTGTTTAAGGGTAAATGTGAAGCAAAAAAAAACACTCTAAGTCATGCATGAACAAAGGTTTCCATATGCTTGTAACAAGTTCAATTCTCCACTACTTATTAGAATCGAGGTGCAAAAATCATTAGGTCTTTGTTCAAGGTGTAATGTGGGTTTTAGAAAAAAGGATAGAAAGATGGGAAGAAAAAAACAAAAGAGGATGATCAATGCAAGATATCTCAAACATTAAGCAGTGAAGACATTAAAAAAGGAGCTAAAAATGGGCAAGCAAACATGCATTTTTCTTCTTTTCGAAACTGTTTTTCTCTTTTTCCCTTTTTTTTCGAAGCAATTGCTTCCCTAATTCTGTTTTTCTTTTTTTTTCATTTTCTGAAAAGTTTCTGCCCTTATTTAAAAAGTATCTCCTTCATGTCTAATAAAGATTCTAGCATTTGATCAATTGAAATGGTTAAATCAAAGAAATGGGATGTAAGGCTAACAAAGGCTCACTAGGCGATGAGAAAGGGTAAATTAAAATGAAAGGGATGGAAGAGGTTAAAGCCTAATGCCTAAATCATTTTAAAGTACCTCGTTCTTAGTGTAGTCTCGAATCGTAAGCAAGCCACAAGTTCTAGATTCCTAAAATTCAGGATGACACTCTCAAGCAAAAGAAACAAGCATAATATGAAGAATGCATGCTCAAGGCTCTATTCTTACCAAAATTGGGCTAATTTGATTAAGCTAGGCGAGAAATCTAATCAATACAATCAATAGAATTTAAAAGAGATGTCAAACTGCAGATTACCCATCCTTTGATTATCAAAATGCTATAATTCAATCATTCCTAAGCACTAGAACAAGTACAACATGTTGTTCAACAAGTAATGGCAAGAAAAATTCAATCCAAGTTTAAGCAAAGTCAAACATATAATTTAAACAAGCATAGGACAAGTGGTGTTGTTGCACCCTCCCCCTCACTTAAATGAATTGCCCCAATTCTGAGAAAAGAATTAAAAAGTAAGGCAAAGAGTGGTAAAGGAAACTCCCTGTGATCAACAATGATTGCGGCCACATCCGCGGCCGCGCTCAGGACGTAGATAAGAGATGATTTCGGAGATGTTGTCTTCTAGTGCGTGGAGACCCGCAGCGAAATCCGGAACATCGTGAGAAGGCTGCTCTTGGGGAGGAGGGGATCGAGGGGCGCACGGGGTATTTCTGCGAGCGAAAACTCTCCTTGTTCTTTGTGTTAAAATTCCCGGTGGATTGAGGAAGGGCGCATCCGGTGGTCCATCAAGTAGTCCCATGGAATCCAAGCAACGCTCATCTAAAGCATCCGTAGAAAAGGCGTAAGTGAAATTCTCAATATCAAAGTGAGCTATTCTAGATGCAAGGTGAGTAATTAAAGGACCAAGGATTAAAGGGCGATTATACCGGATGACGACTTTGAATTGGCGAGCTAACCAAAATCCTAAGTTTACCTTTCTACCCGAATGCATACACCAGAGGAAAAATAGTTTGGTCTTACTCAGAGTAGCAGAGGCATCGTTACGTCCAGAAAAATTGTAGGCAAGGAAGCGATGAACGTAACGTAGCCCTGGATCTTGAAGCGTAATAGCTTTGGTGGAACGAGGGTCGAAGACTATGTTTATTTTTCCGGAGAGCTCAAAATAAGTTGTATTTTCATCAAAATCTGCAGGAATCTCGAAGAATGCTGTTAGATAATCAGGGTCTGTGACGTTAGTCACAAAACCCATAGCTAAATTAAATTCATTGACAGACATAGAAAAGCTTTCACCACATAGCCAAAATTTGATAATAGCAGGGGAATCAGGCGTAATGTAACTAGTTTCGGCAAAAGAGAATGTAGAGTAAAATTCAAAAACTAACTCATAAAATGTTCCACAGTTTATTTCAGAATAGGCAGTCCATCCGATAGCATTAAAATAGTGTGTGACAAATTCAGAGATATTCAGATTAACAATAGTAATCTGGGGAATGAATTTGCAAACCCGAAAAGGTCGATGACTGATATTCTGAAATTGATCAAGCTGATCGGAAGAAAAGATGAAGAAACCTTTGAGCTCTTCATCGGCCGGAATTGCGTATTTCCGCCCACGCCTATTTCTTTCCGAATTTCCTGTGTCGCCTCTGGGCGAAGAGGGAAAAGATGATGCACTATTCTGCTGGGCAGAGTGCTCGTCATGGCGATAGTTTGCAGAGGACTGGTGATCGTGGTGGAAACCGTAATCGGTCGAAAAATCTTCTGTGTAACCAAAAGAAGGGTGATACATTAGCAATGGGCGTGTTAAAATCGGAGTAGAATTTACCTCGGGGTGTTGCTCCGATTCGGCAGAATGTATGGAAAATGAAGGGATTGTGGAATCCCTCTGTTGGGTATGTGATGGATGCTACCGAGAGGGTGTGGAGGAGTCCAAAGTGGGCATCGAGTAAAATGATGGTGACGGAGACCGTGGGGATGGTGGACGGCGGCTGGTGCTTGGACCGGCGACGCTGTTGGAACGGTGCGAACGGCGGCTGACGTTCGGGGAAGGAGGCAGAGGAGCCGCGGTAGTCGGGGGGATAGGATTTTCGGCCGGTGGAGTGGTGGCTTGTCGTTGACGGCCTCCACGGCGAGGAGGAGGTGTGGCGGAGGGTTCGGACTCGCTGCTAATCTCCATAAACTAGGGCGATTGAAAATGACGCCGTCCGCCGATAACCATCGGTGGTTCTTGAAGGAGTCGGCGGGCTTGTTGTCTTGTGCATGGCATTGTGGGCTGATGTCGGAGGTGAAAATCCGGCTGGGTGTGTTTTGCAGCGGGGTGAGCTTGCTAGGGTTTGGTGGTGATTGCAGGAAGGAAAGAAGGGAAAAGGGGGAAAGGGTTTGTTCGATGAAGTGTTTAATGGAAGAGGCTCGGGGCTATCGTGCACCGTTCATTGAGCATGCTAAAATGCACCGCGGTTAATGAAACGGTGCACTTTGGTTGGGGGAATTAGATTGCTCTGCTCCATTCGAAAGAAAAACCTGCAGTGGGAAAAAAAGAAAATTTAAGAAAGAAATAAACTGAAGCAAAGAGTAAAAAAATAAAATGATAAATAATAATAAAAAAATGAACCAATGGGTTGCCTCCCATTTAGCGCTTTGTTTATTGTCGTTAAGCTCGACCAATTCATTGCTCAGAGTTTTGGTTCTTCGAGGATAATTTCTTCAATTTGTTCGATGGGTGTGCTTTCGAAGAATGGTTTAAGTCGTTGTCCATTCACTTTAAACTGTGCACCCAAGCTGTCTTTAATCTCCACGGCTCCATGAGGGAAGGTATTGACTACGGTAAACGGTCCGCTCCACTTAGACTTAAGTTTTCCTGTAAAAATTTTCAACTTTGAATTAAATAGGAGAACTTTTTGTCCAATTGAAAAGGATTTAAATGAAATGTGCTTGTCATGAAACGCTTTAGTTTGTTTTTTATAATGTTGTGCGCTATCGTAAGCGTTTCGGCGAATTTCCTCAAGTTCTTGGATGTGGAGTTTCCGTGTTTCGCCAACGGCATTCATCTCCATATTACATTCTTTCACTGCCCAAAATGCTCTATGTTCAAGTTCGACTGGAAGATGACAAGGTTTACCGAAGACAAGGCGGTAAGGTGACTTGCCGATAGGTCCTTTGTAAGCGGTTCTATATGCCCATAACGCATCGACCAATTTCAAGCTCCAATCCTTTCGATTGGGTTTTACGATTTTCTCTAGGATTGATTTTATTTCCCTATTTGAAACCTCCGCTTGTCCATTTGTTTGCGGATGATAAGCTGTTGATATGCGTTGCGTCACGCCATATTTCCTCATCAAAGCTTCGACAATTCGATTGACGAAATGTGTTCCTCTATCACAAATGATCGCCCTTGGAGTCCCAAACCTGGAAAAAATAAAGTCACGCAAAAAATTAGTCGTGGTTCTTGCATCATTTTCACGAGTGGCTTTCGCCTCAACCCATTTTGAAACGTAATCGACCGCTAAGATAATATAAAGATTCCCATAGGATGAAATAAAAGGTCCCATATAGTCAAGTCCCCACACGTCGAATACTTCACATATATGTATTGGATTTAATGGCATTTCGCTTCGACGGCTTAAATTCCCAACCCGCTGACATCTGTCACATGATTTACAGAAATCGTAAGTATCTTTAAATAAAGTAGGCCAAAAGAAACCGCACTCAAGGATTTTGTGCGCAGTTCGTTTAGGGCCAAAATGTCCGCCACGAGCGTAAGAATGGCAAAATTTAAGTATAGAAGTTACCTCGCTATTACCTACGCAACGCCAAATTATTTGATCAGAACACAATTTCCACAAATATGGATCATCCCATATATAATATCTAGCATCTCTTTTAATACGTTTAACCGCGGATTGAGACAAATTGCTAGGAACCTTACCAGTGGCTAAGAAATTCGCCAAATTGGCAAACCAAGGGAATATTACCTTAACTTCCATTAGTGATTCATCCGGGAATTCATCTTGTAAAGGGAGTTTGATCGGTGATGTCGTTAAACGGCTTAGGTGATCCGCCACCAAATTCTCGCTGCCCTTCTTGTCTTTGATCTGAATGTCAAACTCTTGTAACAAGAGTATCGATATAATAAAACGAGGTTTCGTGTCTTTTTTGTTGATCAAGTATTTCAATGCTGCATGATCAGAAAAAAATAAGAATTTTAGTTCCTAATAAATAAGGGCGAAACTTATCTAATGCAAAAATGACAGCAAAAAGCTCCTTTTCCGTTGTAAAATAATTTTTTTGTGCCGAATCAAGAGTTCTAGAGGCATAAGCGATAACATGTGGTCCGTCTTTTGATCTTTGCCCAAGCACTGCGCCTACACTTAGATCAGAGGCATCACACATGATTTCGAAGGGTAATGACCAATCCGGGGGCTGCACAATTGGGGCAAAAATAAGTCGTGCTTTTAGCTCATCAAATGATTCTCTACAGGCTTTTTCTACATCGAACGGTACATCTTTTTGTAATAGGCGACAAAGTGGTTGCGCAAGCTTAGAGAAATCCTTTATGAAGCGTCGATAGAATCCTGCATGGCCAAGAAAACTACGAATTTCCCTCACCGAAGTTGGGTATGAAAGTGAGCAAATAACGTCTACTTTAGCTTTATCAACGGCTATACCTTGGGTAGAAACCACATGATCGAGAACTAAACCCTTACTCACCATAAAATGACACTTCTCATAATTTAAAACTAAATTATACTCAATGCATCGGTTAAGCACGTATGATAGATTAGAGAGACATTTAGAAAATGAATCGTCGTAAACGGTAAAATCATCCATAAATACCACTATACCTCGCTCAATATGATCGGAAAAAATGCTTAACATGCAACGCTGGAAAGTGGCTGGAGCGTTGCATAGCCCGAAAGGCATTCGCCTATATGCAAAGGTGCCAAATGGACAAGTAAATGTAGTCTTTTCTTGATCTTCGGGTGCTACAGGTACCTGAAAAAATCTAGAGAATCCGTCAAGACAACAATAATGTGTTTTTCCAGCAAGTCTTTCGATCATTTGATCGATGAACGGTAAAGGGAAATGGTCTTTTCGAGTTTGAGAATTAAGTTTCCTGTAATCAATACACATTCGCCATCCGTTTTGAACTCTCTTTGGAACCTTTTCCCCTTCATCATTTTCGACAACAGTTATTCCCGTTTTCTTAGGCACAACATGAATTGGACTAACCCACTTACTGTCAGAAATTGCGTAGATGATATCGGCATCTAGCAATTTTTTTATTTCTTGTCTTACCACATCCATCATCGGTGGGTTCAATCGCCGTTGTCCCTCTCGGATAGGTTTCGCGCCATCCTCCACTTTTATTTTGTGCATGCACGTGGAAGGACTTAAGCCTTTGATATCGGCTAATGTCCATCCGATTGCCTCTTTATGGATGCTCAACGTAGCTATCAACTCTTCCTCTTGTTGTGACGACAACTCGCTTGATATGATAACGGGTAGAGTTTCCTTGTCACCCAAATATGCATATTTCAAGTGTGGTGGGAGTTGTTTCAATTCTAGTTGAGGTGCCTGCAAAATTGAGGGAAGAGGTTTAGATTGTGATGGAGTTAATTGAAGTTCAGAAATTAAAGAGAGAGTAGAAATTGTTTCGCCTAAGTCGTCATCGTTGAGATCTTCCAATTCCCTACAAGAATCATGAAATAAATCAGTTCTGATAAAGTCATTAGCCAAAGGATCTATAATATCAATAAAATTAAGGCTTGCGACAGAATCAAGATATTTCATAGCTTTATACACATCAAACTTCACTACCTCTTCGTCGAATTCCATGGTTAAAATGCCATTACGAACATCGATTTTTGTGCGTGCGGTTGATAGAAAAGGATGTCCAAGCAAAATTTCAGACCCATTGTTGCTATGATCATTCTCCATATCAATAATATAAAAATCGGGAGGAAAAATGAGATTATTTACCTTAACCAGAATATTTTCCAATACCCCTTCGGGATAAATAATCGACCTATCAGCCAATTGTACTGTTACCTTAGTTTCCTTCAGTGGATCATTTGAGATTTTTCTATAAACACTTAGAGGCATGACATTGATGGAGGCACCCAAATCGCACATAGCTCTTTAGATTCCAATATTCCCAATTTTATAGGGAATTGCAAACATACCTTGATCCTTGTATTTTGGTGGCAGCGGTCTTTGAAAAATGGCTGAAATATTCTCGCTAAGGTTGACTCTCTCGTTTCCCGACAACCTTCTTCGGTTTGTACACAGGTCTTTCAAAAATTCCGCGTATTTAGGAACCTTCCTAATGACATCCAAGAGTGGAATGTTAATTTCTACCTTTTTGAACACCTCCATTATTTCCTTTTCTTCCTCCTTTTTGTCTCTTTTCGCTAGTCTTCCTGGAAAAGGTGGAACAGGCTCGTAAGTAGAAATAGGAATTTTAGATTTGATGTTACCTGAAGTGGAAGGAGATTTTTCTTTTTGGTGTTCTGAGGAGCTTTCGGTTTTTTGCTCGTCCTTCTTTGGCGGTTCAGGTGCTATCACGGTTCCGCTTCGCAAAGTGATTTCGCTCACATTTTCCCTTGGATTGATTTCGGTTTGTGATGGCAATTTTCCTTGGGACTCTAGTCGCCCTATTGTTTGAGCTAATTGGGTAACTTGTTTGTCTAGTTCCTGAAGGTGAGATTGCGTTTGGTTTTGGAACTTTTCCTGTGAAATGACTAACCTCTCAACAATAGATTCAAGGGAAGATTTCTGGGGGGCTTGATTTTGGTAGGGAGGTTGTTTAGTTTGGAAATTTGGGTTCCTATTACCATAGCTAAGGTTAGGATGATCTCTCCAACCGGGGTTGAACGTGTTGCTTTGCGGATTATATGGCCTTTAGGGAGGTCTGGGAAAATTGTGTAAGGCATTGACTTGGGCACTAGACGTTTCCCTCAGCATTGGGCATAAATCGGTTGCGTGATCTTGCATAGTACAAATCCCGCACGCCTTAGCAACTCCTATTTCTCCTGAAACAAGTGAATGCACAATATTAATCAAATTATCAATCTTATTTTCTAGTGTAATTGTGCTTACTGTGTTAACCCCTCGACTGGGTTCACTTGCAGAACCAAACTATTGCGAATTTGCAGCCATTGTGGAGATTAATGTTCTCGCTGCAGTAGGAGTCATGTTGACGAGCGCGTCACCACTTGCTGCATCTACCATCTTTTTGTCCATCGGTAACATTCCTTCGTATAGGTATTGAAGGAGTGTCTGCTCGGATAAGCCATGTTGCGGACAGCTTGCGCATAGCTTCTTGAACCTTTCCCAATAATCATATAGGGACTCGTCGTGCATTTGTTGGATGCTCAATATGTTTCGCCTAATTTTTGTCGCTTTTGCTACAGGGAAATATCTGTCAAGAAAAACACGAGAAAGGTCAGACCATGTATTAATCGAATTCGGAGGCAAATAAAATAACCACTCTTTAGCCGTTCCGGCTAAGGAAAAAGGAAAAGCCCTTAGTTTTATTTGCTCCTCCGAGACCCCTTGTGGTTTCATGCTGCTGCACACCATGTGAAATTCGGCAAGGTGTTTATGTGGGCTTTCAGTAGGGAGGCCATTAAAAGTAGGTAATAAGTGAATTAGGCCCGTTTTGAGTTGGAAAGGGGTATCACCGTGAGGAAAGGCGATACAAAGGGGTTGTTGCACAGTAGGGCTGCGTTCAGCTCTCAAATTGTTTGATCTTCCATCGGTTCTGGTTCTAGTATAGGTTCTTCGACTGGTGTAGTTTCGGAAGTGGATTCCTGATCGGATTGTCGTGTGCTTTGTTGTTTCTTTCGTCGAATTGTTTCACCGTGAGTTCTACGAGCGCTTGCTTCGATTTCCAGGTTGTATGGAGCTAAAGTACCCAGGTTCTTCCTGGTCATAAAAAAACAAAAAATCAGTCAAAAATGTCGAAAGTAAATCTCCCCGGCAACGGCGCCAATTTTGACAAGTCGTCGTTTAACCGGTCAAATATATATATATATATATATATTTAACCTCTTTCAACAATAAATAAAATAAAGAAATTGAGTAGATATAGGGAAAGAGGGTCGATCCGCGAGGAGATTAGCTGGAATTATTGACTGAATACTGCTTCAAGTACTAATCCCAGGAATATATACAGAGTAATTAAATAAAATGGGGGGAGTGATTTGATATTGGGTGAAGTAATAAAAATAAAATGCAAAAAATAATAAGGAAAACCAAGTATGTGAAATAGCCTCGAACCAGCTCCTTCAATTCTTTCGATCACTAAAATAGATTTTTATTTCGGGGATCATGTCGATTACAGTCTACGAGGCCCAACCCGTCGTAACTTGTTTCTCTCTCGAGTAACCAATCCTCCCAAGTCTATCTTCGAAAGATGGTTCTTAAATAAATCAACCACGTCTATCGCCGTTAAAGTATTTAGAATAAAAGCAGGGAAAACCCGACTCAGAAATTGTCTAAAATAGAATCGCTTCTGATTTTATCTTTCCTTAGCGGACCGCTGCTAAGAGTGTTCACAAGAAGTCAAAATTTGCCACAGGCCGATCCTTCCTCCCAACTATGTTTTTAAACGATTCCAGACCAACGAGCTCTTTTTGATTTGAAAAACGGTTAAAAACCTTTAGTAAGGCCGATTGCCAAACTATCTAAGCAGAAAGATAAAAATGATTTCCCAAAAGAATTTAAGCAAGTTCAATTCTCACGAATCGAATTGACTTGGCTGGTTCTTGGCTTAAAAGATTTAGCTAAGCATGATATTGATTATCATGCTTAACTTGGTTTTGGAAAAATAATTAAATAACATAAAATAAATGAAACAAGAAAAATAGAAGAAAAGAACTTGGATTAAAACGGAAAATGTTTACAAAGATAAAAACTCAAAGCTAGAAGATGATCACTAAAATGATTGATGATCTAAGCCTTTACCAAGGGTGGTATTTATAGGCTTAGATTTACAAAGATAAGGTGATGAGATAATTTAAAATAATAAACAAAAGATAAAACAATTCAAATGTTTTGAAATTTAAATGCAGGAAAACGAACGGATAAGCTGATAAGATCTCTCAGAACGTTCCAGAAGCTTCTAGAAGTCGCCACGTCATTGCCACGTCACTGCCACGTCAGACGCGGCGTGCCCGGTGTCGTGCCCATGATGCCAGTCATGACAGAATTATAATAAAAACTGCAGAAATGCCCCATTTTCACAGCTATTTCCATAATTGGATCCTTGCACAAAATATAACGAAAACAGCATGTATTAAGCAGCAAGAAGTCCAGGTAACTAGAAAAATAGCAAATGAAATATGTCATATTTGAGAACTCATTAGTGTTCTATCTCGACAAGTAAATGGCAAGTTTTCCCATAAATGAGTCGATAGGGTGACATCCCCAATGGTGTCTTGAATGTTGTTCTATAGGCCCAGAGTGCAACGTTTAGATGTAGAGACCAGTCCTTTCGAGTAGGTTTAACCATCTTCTCTAAGATGTTCTTTACTTCTCTGTTTGATATCTCGGTCTGCCCATTGGTTTGAGGGTGATATGTTGTTGCAATTCGTTGCTTTACTCCGTATTTCCTTAGTGCACTAGAAATTACCCTATTGTCGAAATGTCTCCCCTCATCGCTAATTATCGCCCTTGGGATGCCAAACCTCGAGAAGATGTGCTTGTGAAGAAATCTTTGCACAGTCTTGGCATCGTTCTTTTGAGTGGCGATCGCTTCTACCCACTTAGACACATAGTCTACTGCCAGCAGGATGTATAAATTCCCACAAGAGGCTGGGAATGGCCCCATGAAGTCGATTCCCCAAACATCGAAGATTTCGACCTTAAGTATGTTCTGTAGTGGCATCTCATGCCTTCTTGATATGTTTCCAGTCCCTTGGCATTTGTCACAGCTCTTGTAAAAAGTTTGTGCATCCTTGAACAATGTAGGCCAATAGAAACCGGATTGCATAACCTTGGCAGCAGTTTTATATCCTCCCAAGTGTCCTCCATAAGGGGCAACATGACAGTGGTGTAACACTTCTTTTTGTTCCTCCTGTTGTATGCATCTCCTGATAATCTGATCTGCACAATGCTTAAAGAGAAGAGGTTCGTCCTAATAATAATGTTTTGCATCATTTTGGAACCTCTTCCTTGCTTGGTAATTAAGCTCAGGAGGTAATAACCCACTTACAATATAATTGACAATGTCAGCATGCCAAGGGGTTTAGGAAAGCTTACTTGCCGCCATGGCTGCCGCGACAGTGCTGGTTGCAGCAAATAATTGCTCATCTTGGAAGGTTTCCAGTATGTTGGTCTTGTCTTTCGATTGATTCCTTCCCATCTCCAGCCTTGACAAGTGGTTTGCTACTTGGTTCTCTGTCCCCTTTTTGTCCTTGATGTCAATGTCAAATTCTTGCAGTAGCAGAATCCAACGTATCAATCGTGGTTTAGCATCCTTTTTGGTGAACAGATACTTGAGTGCTGAGTGGTCTGTATAGACCACCACTTTCGTTCCAAGTATATACGGACGGAACTTGTCAATTGAAAACACCACTGCTAGTAGCTCCTTCTCTATTGTGGTGTAGTTTATTTGGGCATCATTCAACGTTTTACTGACATAGTAAATCACATGGAAGAGTTTATCCTTCCTCTGCCCTAATGCTACCCCGACAACATAATCATTGGCGTCACATATTATCTGAAATGGCAAGCTCCAGTCTGGTGGCTGCACTATCGAGGCTGTTACCAGCTTTTCCTTCAATATTCTGAATGCTTAAGTACATTCAGTGTTAAAGTCAAAGGGGCGATTATGTTCCAATAGGTGGCAAAAGGGCTTAGTAATCTTCGAAAAATTTGCTATGAATCTTCGATAAAACCCTGCATGTCCTAAGAAGGTTCGTATCCCTTTGACTGTGGTGGGTGGCGACAACTTTTCAATAACCTTGATATTGGCTTTGTCTACCTCTATGTCGCGGCAGCTAACCTTGTGGCCCAGTACTATGCCTTCATCCACCATAAATTGGCATTTTTCCCAATTTAAAACCAAGTTCTCCTCTTTGCATCTCTCAAGGACCTTCTGTAGATTGCCTAAACAACCGTCGAAGCTGTCTCCAAAGATGGAAAAGTCGTCCATGAAAATTTTTAGAAAATCCTCCACCATATCGGAGAATATTGACATCATGCACCGTTGGAAGGTTGTTGGTGCATTGCAGAGCCCAAATGGCATTCTTCGAAAGGCATATGTGTCGTATGGGCATGTGAAGGTGGTTTTCTCTTGGTCCTCCGGCGCGATTGCGATTTGGTTATAACCTGAGTAACCATCAAGAAAACAATAGTAATGCTTCCCCGCTAATCTATCTAACATTTGATCGATAAAAGGTAAGGGGAAGTGGTCCTTCCGGGTAGCTTTATTAAGCTTCCAGTAGTCCATTCAAACCCTCCAATCGGTCATAGTCCTGGTTGGGATTAGTTCGTTTTCCTCGTTTGTTACTACGATTATGCCTCCCTTTTTGGGCACACATTGCACCGGGCTTACCCACTTGCTATCCGAGATGGCATATATTATTTCGGCATCAAGCCACTTGATGATTTCTTTCAGCACCACCTCTCGTATAGCCTCATTCAATCGTCTTTGGGCATCGATAATTGGCTCATGGTCATCCTCCAAGAGGATCTTATGCATGCATAACGCCAGACTGATGCCTTGGATATCAGCAATGGTCTATCCAATGGCCTTCTTATGCTGTTGTAGCATTTTGATCATCCATTGTTCCTGTTCCTGCATCAACTTCGAAGAAATGATCACGGACAACAAATCATTTAAACCAAGAAAAACGTATTTAAGTTGCCCTGGAAGAGGTTTAAGGTATAGAACATGTGGCTGTTCAATGGAAGGCTTTTGGATTACATGTTCATTCGAGGTATAATTCAAAGGCTCAAAGAACTTACCTGGACGTGTGCCTATCCAATTTACCTCCCCAGGACCTTCAGTGTCGGATGATTTTGTGTCTGAGGGGTCACTGTCGTCGTTGCTACCGTGACAGTCCTCAGGTGACTGCAGTGGCAGTGACCAAACTTTCTGTCATGGCAGTTCGACCTGATGCAGGGTTGGTCAAGGACTACTTCTGAGATTGCTTTGCATTCATCCTCTGCATCAGCTTGTTTTATTGCTTGGAGAACATTGAGCTTGATTTGCTAATCATTCACTCTCATAGTCAGTTCTCCTTTCTTGACATCGATCACTGTCCTACCTGTGGCTAGGAAGGGTCACCCCAGGATGATCGGTGCGTTTTCATCTGCTTCACAATCTAAAACAAGAAAGTCAGCAGGAAAAATAAACTTATCCACTCTTACCAAGATATCTTCGCTCTTTCCTTCCGATTGTACGTAAGAGCGGTCTGCCAGCTGCAGCATGACTATCGTGGGCCTTGCTTGTCCAATACCTAGTTTTTGAAATACAGATTTGGGCATTAGATTAATGCTATCACCAAGATCACAAAGTGCCTTACCCACAAACTTGTCTCCAATTATGCATGGTATGATGAAGCTCTAGGGTCCTTCTTCTTTGAGGGTGGATGCTTATGCAAGATTGTCATGCATCCTTCTGTCATCTTCACTGTTTCAAATTCCCCAAGTCTGGACCTTTTGGACATTGCATCCTTGAGAAACTTAGCATAACCGGGCATCTGCTTAATGGCTTCTAGCAGCAGAATGTTAATATGTACTTGCTTAAAAATGTCATAAATTTCTTAAGCTTGTACTCATGTTTCTGTAACCGCTGTGGAAAAGGGGGTGGAGGACGGTAATCTTCAAGGCGTCCTTCACATGGAATTCGGATCTGAGGAGGCTTAAGTTCTTCAGCATCTTCTATCTGCTCCTCTGTCCCTTCTACTGTCGTGGCAGGTGTGCCGACAGCAGGTTGTTTCTCCTCTGTCGGGGAAGTGTGCACGACAGGTGTCTATAGGGTCGGGTCCTCACTCGGTACTTATTTTATTTCCGGCCCTTGTAATTGTTTCCCACTCCTTGTTGTAATCATTTTACACTGCTCATGTGTGAGTTTTCTAGTAATCTTAGTATCACTAGGGAATCCTCCATTCTGCCTTGGTTTGATGTACTGTGAAACCTGACCCATCTGTGTCTCCAGAGATTTTAGGGTAGCCTCATGGTTTGTCATTCTCATCTCTGTCTTGTCCATGAATGTTTTAGTTTTCTTGACAAAGTGATCCATGTTTGCCATGTATGCTCCCGTTTGTGACATAAATGTCGCCAAGGTCTGTTCCAGTATACTAGGTGCTACTGCCGGCTGCTGTCGTGACAAAATTCTGGGTACTCCTTGGTTCTGGTTGTTCTGCACTGGAGGGTTCAATGCATTGTTCGGATTGCTCCAGGAAAATTTGGGATCCTTCCTCCAGTTGGGATTGTAGTTGTTGGAATCATAGTTTCTAGGCTTGTTATAGTTCCCAACATACATCCCTTCTTCCAGCTGTAAAGGACAATCTTCTGAACTGTGGTTCCCACTATAGGTTTCACACACCTCTTCTGTGGAATATACAGCTTTAGAATCTTTCCGTTGCAGATTTTCGACTATCTTCGTGAGGTATGCATCTGTGTTTTAATCGAGTTATTAGCTTCGTACTCCTTTACAGATATTCCTCGTTTGCCTCCTCTTCGAGCTGTAGGAAATTGCTCATCGTTCTTTGCTAACTTTTTCAACACTAGCATTGCCTCGTTTGGTTCTTTATCCAGTAATAGCCCATTCGCTGTTGAATCTATTCTCAGTCGAGTGTGTACATTGGCAACGTTGTAGAACTTGACAACCTGATTTCATACAGGGAATCCATGCATTGGGCAGTTCCGTAAGAGAGTTATAAATCTGTCCCATGCCTCGTGCATTGGTTCGTCATCTTCTTGTTGAAAAGTAGCAATCTTTCAGATAAATGAGAATGATTAAAACAAGAAAGGAATTCACGAGAGAGATCTGCCCAAGTTCTTATTGAACCCGGCGTTAATTTGTTCCACCAAGTTTTAGCTCTATCTCTCAATGAATGAGGGAATAGCCGGAGCCTCAGTACTTTCGGACTTATCCCTGGCAGTCTGAACGATCCACAGATTTCCTTGAACGTTTTAAGATGTTCTCATGCATCCTCAGTAGCAGAACCACTAAATTGGCCAGCAGAGTTTATCATGTTGAACATGACAGGTTTCAGTTCGAAGTGTTCAACTTCCACGTCTGGCAGGGTAGTTTCTAATTCAACATGGTCATTATCCATGTAGTCTCGACAGGTCTGCCGTGCTGCTACCGCAGCGGGCGGCAGCCGATCGTTTCGGGCATTGTTAAGAGGATCAACAATAACCCTAGGGTCATTGTTATTGTTGGGGTCATCTCTCCCATTGCATTGCCTTCCGTTCACCATTGCTTCCAGTATCTCCTCAAGATTGTTGTTTCTTTCTATCAAGAGTCGGGCTTGGTTCCTGAGTTGGTATGTGCGTTCAATTTCTGGATCTACTTTGTACTCAAGTTCTTTACCTCGTCTAGATCTGCGCATAAGCAATAAGAGAACCTTGTGAAAAGTACGGGGTAAATAACACCACTAAAAACAGAAAATAAAAATAAACTGCAGTAATAAAAAGGTAAAGGTATGTTGCCAGTCACCGGCAACGGCGCCAAAAACTTGTTGCGTGTAATTAGAACTATCGCAAATAGTGCAAGTGTACATGACGCAAGTAGTAAAGTGATACTAGAGTATCGGATATCGTCTCCACAGGGACTGAAAATAACTTTATCCTTAAATTGCTGCACAAGAGAAAGAAATAGTTTAAATGAATGGGTGAAGTAATCTTGAGCAAAAACTAAAGTAAAAGATAAAGGAATCATATTTAAATAATAGGTCGGAATTGAATTGCTCAGTAATGCAGGTGTTACACTTTAGAGGAACTTCTGTTGCCTGTCATCATTCATGTCGTGGCAGTACCTGTCGCGGCAGAGGTCTGTTGAAGTCGCGGCAACGATCAACAACTCTGTACTTCAAGCTTGGCAAGAATCCCTGTAATGACTTGTCCTATCCTTAGGCCCAAGTTTTGTTGATGAACACTTCTTGGATGATACCTCCCGGCATGAATCAAAGGGTGAACACCAATGTTATTGAATTCTTCTTTAGCCACTTAACCTTGAACTTATCCCTAAGCCTAGATGGTTTAACCATAAACTGGAAAATACGTATTCACTCTTTTCGTATGCTTGACTCTCCCGATATCAAACAAATGGATAACCTCCCAATGCTCTCTCGATGCTCTTATGAGATATGAAAACTAGATTAAATAAACTTGAAGTTTTTATTACTTGACAGAAAATTCCTAAAACAATACAATCCTTGCAACTACTTTACAAAATCAACCCTTAGCCCTAGGGGGAGTTTAGAACATGGTGGAGAAGGGAAAACGACAAAGGTTTTGGGGGAAGACGGGTATGAGTGAGATATCCCTCCCTAGGTCGAATTACATGCCTTTATATAGGCCTTGGGTCCAAGTTTTCTAATATGGCAATAATACAATTTTGAATTAAAGTGCAACTCTATTAAAGACTAAATCTTCTGAGTAGATGCCTTGAATTCATCCACTTTTCTTGCCTTGAGTTTCTTCCTTGAACTTTGGGCTTGGCCTTCATTTTGCTTCAAGTCTTAGAAAAATATGGGAGTGGTCCACGACAGACCGGCTTGAAATCTTCTATCTATCGAGCTCCACTTCACTTTTCCACCTCTGCATTCCTCTGTGGTCATGGCTGCCACGGCAATGTCACGACAGCCTATGCTTTTCAACTCCAGCTTTGTAATTTGCCTCTGCTCCCTTGCTGCCCTGGGTCTGCCGCAGCAGCTACCTGCAAAAGTAACCAAAATTAGCAGCAACTGTGCAATTTTATCTAATTGTGATGTTTATGCAAAAATCTATCATAAATGCAATGAATCATGCTTGAGTGCAGCAAAAATATGTGTAAATGAGAGGTAAAATATAGAACTTTTAGGCACTCAACAGTGCATAGCCCATGCAAGGCTAATACAATAGATATCCCTGAGCGACAAACATGAGTCGATAAAAAGAAAATCATTACGTCTCTTCCACACTTGCCAAACAAATGATGCAAAGAATTACCTCCAGGGAGGAACCACATTACCCATCGGAGTAGTGATGGTGATATTTGCAAGAACCCAAGCATCAAGAGGCATCGAGAAGAAAAGGTCATGATGCTCGTAGGGGAAAGATAAGCTGCCATGAACTCCGAGTGGACGGACAATCCTAGAGAATGTGAAGAATTGTCTTAGCATGATAGCCACAGATAGGGCAAGACGGATCAAATGTTAAGCAACGTCTCATTCGTTGAGGGACAAGAAACACCCAGATTTTGTGCCATAGAGGGTCGGCAGCAACCCAAGATGCTTCAACTAAAGTTTTATAAGTAAATTCGATTGAAAACTCACCAGTGGGGGACTTATTCCAGGCAACAGAATCACGCCCAGCAGTGGAAGAGGAAGGCAAGATTCCCAAAATATGGGGTACAACATCAGCAGGAAACAACAATGAGAGTCGATCAACGTCCCAGTCCTGTTCACCACAAAGCAGACCAGAAAAATGAGGTACCTACACGGGAGTAGCAGCCGAGAGAACCCAATCTTCTAAGGGACCAAGAGTCGTCACTCAAACGTCGGTCCAAACATTAACCTCATTACCATCGCTAAGAAGCAAATAGACATTGCTACAGATTGAGTCCCATACTTGAGATATACCACGTCATAATGAAGAGCAATGGGGTCGGAATATTGAGAGTGGGCACATAGATGAGACTTGATATTTCTCGCGCAAAGCACGAACCCTCAAAGCAGAAGGGTTGTTGACCAATGACCATGCAAGCTTGAACGTATAAGCTAAATTCCACTCTTGAGACCGAGGCACGCCGAGACTCCCACAACGCAAAGGCTAGGTAACTACATCCCAATTGAACAAAGAGATATGATGACAAGCAGTAGTAGAGCCCAGATAAAACCACAGATCCTTTTATCAATATCAGTGCAAACACGGACCGAAAACTTAGCAGTTTGCATAAAATAAGATAGATTGGCCGTGAGGACTGATTTAGTGAGGGTAATGCAACCCGCCAAGGAGAGGCATCACGCCGCCCATCCATTAAGTTTAGCACGGATGTGATCCAAAAGAAAGTAAAAATTTGCGCAGCGCATACGAGCATGTTGAACCGGAACCCCTAAATAGGTTCCAAGGGACAGAGTACATTGGAAACCAAGTACCGTGCGAATTTCATCCTAAAGATTCAGATCCGTATTAGGAGAAAACCATATTTGTGACTTGCGAGTACTAACCTTGTGCCCCATGAGCCTCCCAAACTCCGCCAAAATATCAGAAATAACTCGAGCTTGAGAAAGATCCGCCTCGGCATATAAAATGAGATCGTCTGCAAAACAGAGACGGGATAGTGGAAGGCCTGGTCGAACCATCCTAAACGGGGCCCATGAGCCATTCTCAAGAACACAACGAATAGCATGTCCCAGCCGTTCCATTGTGTAAAACTAAGTGTTTTGATATAATAATTGAAAAATGTTTTGAACAAATTTGAAAAGAATTTAAAACATGTCTTTAAGTCCAAACAACTTGAAAATATGTTTGAGGTATTTAAAAAGGATTTTGGAAAAGTTTTTAATGTTTTAAAGTAGTCAAACTTAACCTTTCGGCAAGCCCGTACCGATACGATATACCCCGTATCGATACCTTTTTCATCCAAGTTTGTTTTTGCCAAAACTCGTACCGATACAGGCTTGCCTGTATTGATACAGATAGGGGTTGTTTCGATACACCTCTTAAGAGTACCGATCCCTGCTTTAACAACCCTAAACGACTATTTCCCAACGGTCTTTTAAATTGCAGACCGTACCGATACGCTCTCAAGCGTATCGGTACGCATAGGCTGAAAAAGAGCCCAACGACTAGTTCCGAAGAAGGGCGTACCGATACGCCTCCACGTGTACTGATACGGTGGGCTGCACAACTGCATTTATGGTGGGAAATAAAGTCTGCAATGGCTCCAATTCAACCCCAACGGCTAGTAACGGCTACAAACTCAATTAGGAGTATAAAAGGGACCTTCAAGCATCAAGAAAAGGCTAATGCTTCAATTGTTACAACATTATGATGAGAAATTGTGTCTAGAGCTTTAATTGTAAATTCCTTGCTTAGACAACACTAGTGAGCTTAATATTGTTAAATTTGCTCAAGTGTGTAGGTTTTGGGTGAGAGCTAAATAGTGCAAACAAACACCTATTAGAGGGATTTCAAGTTTGCTTAGAATTTCTCTTGTAAAGATGGTTTACTCAAGCTTTGGGTAGAAAGCTTTGAGGGTTGTAAAGGTTACCTCCTAAGCCTAGAAAATTTGACGAAATTCTTAGTGAATTTGGTTGAAATCCTTAGTGGGGAGCTAAGGTAGTGGATGTAGACCTTGGTTAGAAGGTTGAACCACTATAAATCCTTGTGTCCAATTCCTATCTTTTAATCTCCCACTAAAACACCCAAAAATCCTATCTTCTCCGAACTTGGCAAACTCATCGGTTGAAGGAATCGAGCACCACAAAACCCAACACATTGTTAAAACAAATAAGTACGGCGAAAAGAGGCCGCCTTCCTGAACCCCACGTTCTGGATTGAAGGTCACAAAAGGGGAGCTATTCCAATGTACTTTGATAGTTGAAGAAGAGACACAATGCATTATAATATGAATATTAGCCGGAGGAAAAACCGCATCAACTAGAGTAATATTGAGAAAATCCCAATGAATCTTATCAAAAGGCTTCTCTAAGTCGATTTTTATTGCCATCCAACCCTGCTTAGTTTTTTTTAGCGTGCATAGAGTGGAAAATTTCCCGATTCAGAATAACATTGTCATTGATAGATCAACCTGTAATAAAGCCAGTCTGTGTTGGATGAATAAGAAGCGGCATCACATATTTCATACGGTGGACAATTATCTTCGTAAGTAGTTTATAAATGATAGAGCACAAGCCTATTAGTCGGAAATCCGCAAAAGTTTATGGAACATCAACCTTAGGAATAAGCACAAGAGAAGTACGATGCAAAGACGACTCAAGATCACCACCATGAAAAACACGTTGAATAGTTTGGCAAACATCGCCACCAACTATGTGCCATTGTTTCTGAAAGAACTTGGTGTGCAAGCCGTCCAGCTCAGGTGCCTTGAGACGAGCCATTGCACGCAAAACATCTAGAATTTCTTGATCTAAAGGAACGTCACACAAAGCCTCCATAGAGGAATCTGACATAGTGGGAAACATACCTGAGAGAGACAATGGCGCACTCGGGACACTCCCCATAGCATAGAGAGTCCGAAAGAAATGAGCGGTCACCCTCTATAGCACAGTTTCATCATCACACCAACTCCCACTAGGAAGTTTCAAGGCACATATTCTATTCTTTATTTTATGTTGAGTGGCCTTGCGATGGAAGTATGCGGTAATTCGGTCACACCATTTTATCCATTCTAATCTGAATTTTTGCTACCAAAGTAACTCTTCTCGGTAAAGTAAAGCTTCCAACTCAAGACACAATTCACTCTCAAGGTTAACGAGAAAACTTGAATGCCGCCGCTCAAGGGCTTTTTGAGCACCCCTTAAGCATGCCATAATAGATCATTTCTTCGCCTCCAATGTATCTAAAAACTGTCATATTCCACACAACAGCCACAAAGGCAAACCAAGAAATATTGCCAGACAAGGAGTCAGAGGAATGCCAATTGTAAACAACCATTCTTTTAAAGTTGAGATGATGTTGCCAACCAGTAAAGTAACATGATTGACAGGAGGAGGATGATCGAACAGTACGTCCAATCAGAAGTAATAATGGTTTGTGATCTGATCGCATACAGAAAAGATGAGTAACAATGGTTTTCGAAAAAGATTCATCCCAAGATTCATTACAAATCATCCTATCAAGGCGCGTATAGGTAGCCCCACGTGACCAGGTAAACTCTAGACTCTGAAAACAAGATCACGAAGACCACAAGTAAACATAAAGTCTTGAAAATCTCGACTAGCTCTGATGGATCATGTACCCCCTTTTCATTCTGAGGCATTAAGGGTGGCATTAAAATCACCCACAAGGAACCAAGGGCATTGAATAGACGAAGCAAGTTGGAAAATATGTGACCAAAGAGATTTTCGTTGCAAAGAAAATGGGCTAGTATATACAAGAGTAACTAGGAAAGAAGTACTCGTTGTTCGGTAAGTGACCTCACAGTGGAGAAATTGGAAATTATGGAGAAGAACTATGACCTGAATAGAGTTACTCAAACAGAACCAAATCCCACTGGAAAACTCAAAGCTTCAATTCGATGAGAAGAAGGAAACCCCAATGAGCTAATGACAACATCTACCCACGCCCTACTGATGTGGGGTTCAATCATGCCAAAGAAATAAGGCATGTATTCTCGAAGATATTGTTTAGCAGTTGTAATAATATTAGGATGCCCACAGCCTTGAGCATTCCAACACATAGCTTTTATATTCATTATTAAGGTTATAAACAAACAAGGGCAGAACTAAACATGCATGGGGGCTGCATGAGCAACATCAGTTGTCGTACCGAAGACTAAAGAAACTGTGGCATGCTTTGCGATCATAGTATTCCCCTGACCAGGTATAGACACATCATGAAGGGTGGAGCTGTCTTGGGCCGCGGGGTCATCAGACGGCTCACGAGCACGTGCAGCCACATGAGAATGCTTTCTACCAGACCTAGCAATATTAGGATCAGCATTCTTATTAACTGTAACATCAATGTGCATAGTCTTTTCAATCTTTGAGGTAGCACGGCCAGGCACGAAAGAGCGGCCAGGGTTCGATGAGGAGGTTTACGAGTGTTCTACACATGCAGGTTTGTAGAAGATGAAGCAGTCAATTGTTGGACTCTTAGGGGGTTTTGGGCAACAATGGTGGCTCGTGGTTTAGCTACCTGATGGTCAGCAGAAGCCTTCCCTTTCCCCTGACTATCAGCCAAAACAATGGGTGGAGATAAAGGAGAGACTATGGATGTGCCAATAGAAGCAGCAAAAGGATTGTCACTATCTTTGGATAGCTCAGGTGGAACCTCGCGAGGGCTGGAAAGATTCGGGAGGTCCTCCTCGAATATGGGATTGAAACATGACCCCGTAATGATTGTGTCATTAGCAACAGAGCTACTACCAGGATCCTTTCTCATGGACTGGCATTGTCGGCGCTCAACCATCATCCAAGGGCCAAATGGGGCAGAGTCATGAGCAGGCACAAGTTTTGCTAGAGAAGCTGCATATTCAGGATTTAACTATCCCAAAGGGTTAATAACTAAGGGGCATATATCCTGTACGTGACCATATTTTTTGCATTCAAAACATATTGTAGGTAAAGACTCATATTCAACTACTTGCGAACGTCCATTGATGACGAGCTTAGAGACAAGGAGCTTGCAGAGATCACGAGTGATCGCCATTTGCGCAAATAGACCACGTCGAACATGCTCAATTTGATAAGCAAGTTTGAATACTGTGATAATAAATCGACCAATCTCTGTGATGATACTCAGTTTATACAGCAACACCGACAAGCCCGGTAGGTGAATCCACGCAACCTCACGATTGGGGTGCGACTGGGACGTAGAAAAATCAATAGACCATAGTTCAACAATGAGGTACTGCTCGAAGATTACCCAAGGACCACCCGCAATGGCATTAAAAAAATCTGTGTGGGTGCTAAAAGTGACCAAAAAATAGTCATTTTCAATGTCCATTAGGCGAAAGGCCTGTTTCGATTTCCATAGATCATAAAGATGGGTACGCAAGGTGTTGTATCTAATCCTACGACCAAGGAGCTTGATAACTACAGTGTGATCCAAACTTTTGATCGCTAGGGACTGGAACCTCTAGGAGAAATCTATCAAGATGAGACCATCAATGGTGGATCGAACAACATTACCTTCAATTAGTTCAACATTGTAGAGCGTTTGGGTGTTCTCTATTTATGAGCGTAAGTGCACACTCCTGTCAAGTTATAGTATAAAAGATATCGTCTCCCACATGGATTGGAAAAACTACTATGAGTGTTTTCCTGCACAAGGAAATAGTAATTGCACAATTAAATCTCTCAATAGTGAAAAGCATAAAAATAAAAACACAAGTAATTTAAGATAGAGAGAAAGAGAGAGATATAGAGTTGATAGATTTGAGCCAGGTAGTTGAAGCTCAGTAGTGTGTAGACTGCGTTGTAAAGATTAAATATGTTTTGCGCTGCCATGATCTGCTGCCTTGGCGGGTAATGGCAGATTGAGGCAGCAGCAAATTTTGATGCCACGGCGGAACTCTGCGCTTGCAACTTTCGATGCCACGACGAAACTCTACGCTTGCAACTTTCTCTCTCTCGGTATGTGGAATGGAGAGAAGTCTCGGCGGTAAGTCTGGCAGATACTCCAAGTTCGGCGAAGCAATTCTGAAGTGATCCTTCCTATGTCTAGGCAAGGATTCTGTCACCACGTGATGTAGGCAATACCTAGCAATCTCAACGTAAACCTAACACAGACAGTCGATGTTTGGTTGCTCCTTTTAGCCGCTAAAATTCTAACTTATGTCTAAGCCGAATTAGTCAACACCTCGACATGATGAGACCGTACTTAATTCTTTCATGAGTTTGACACTCTCGTGCTCAAAAAATGGATTTCCTCAACTAGACTTTTGGAACTAATTGAAGAAGTGAAGCACATGAACTAAGAAAACTTGAGAGTATTTTATTGAAAACACAACTTAAACTATTATAATCGTTTCTCACAACTACTTTATATACAAAAACCTAAACCCTAAGAGAGAATTGGGCCGTGATCTCCAATTCACACTATGCAATCTATGTCCCTATACCCTCACAAGCATGGGTATATATAGGGCTTGGCCTAAGTCTGAGTCCTCCTTGGAGTAGAAGTTCTTAAAGTAATTTTACATTAAATGTTGACTCCTTTTTTACTTGAATGTGGACTCTTTGGATGTTGCCTTCTCCAGCAAGTAAAGATAAGTCACTTTACTTATCCCTCTTCAATCAGCTCTTCAGGCCGCTACAGGCTTCAAAAAACTGCAAGATTGGGCTCATTGGGCTCAAGAAATTGTCATCTTTCAATCGTAACCTATCTTGACTAAGTCGGTTTAACTCATGACTGGGCGGCAGTTGGCGGCAATGCTACTGCGGCGGCGTCCTTGGCGGCAATTGGAACTGCTTCAGTATAGCTTCTTTTGCTCCCTGCTTTCCTGTCCTCTTCTCCTCTACATAGCTACAACACCTGAAAATGAAAACTAAACTAAAACAACATATTTTCTTAACCAAACATAGAATATTCAATAAAAGCATGGTAAAAGAGCAAATACTGTTATTATGCATGCAATGCACCTAAATATGCCTAAATGAGCTTAAAAACAGCAATAATAAGGGCAGGAATGTGTACAAAATATAGAACTTGTGGACACTCTACAAAGATCATCTTCATCAAGGATCTCTTCTTCTGCAACATTGTTCGACTGTGTATGACCCATGAGGCATGAGCAAGTCCTTCTAGGACGACGAATTTGGAATAGGTTGATCTGTTTTATCAGTCGGACCATCAGTAAGGCTAGCAAACTTGTCATCATTTTGATTCGCATTTTGAATCCCTTTTATCTTAGTAGGGGCCTGATCACTATGTTCATCGGCTTGCCTGGTTACAGAACCATTTACGAGGCAGGTAGACTTGTCAGCGGTCTGATTCACAATTTGAATACCATCCATCTGAGTAGGGGCCTAATCTTTGTTGTTAGCGACTTGTTTGGTGTCAGAAGGCTCATCCCCAACGCATAGGGGCTTTTTCACGTTGCGTTTTGCTTCAGATTCGGCAAGGTTTTTGGTGGTGCGCTTCGCACCGGATTCGCTAGGGCTTTCAGAGAATTCATGTATCATTCGCTAGTGTAACACCCCAATTTTGGGCTTAGAAGTTTAGGGCCTGAACCGGACCGGTCTGATTTTAGGTTCGAATATATAAAGGAGGTTTTAAGGAAAGCCTAGTTCGGGATGCTTTAAAAATATGGAAAAATATCTAAAAATCCTATTTTAATATATATAAGAGAGTGGTGAAATCAATTTTACAAAATAAGTTTTGGAAATACTACATTTTGGAATAGTGACTAAAATGCGATTTTTGAATAGTTCAGTGGTGACTGTATTGTAAGGATTGAAAATTTGAATCTTTAAGGAGCTAATTTACCCAAAAATGATTTCTCCAGATTTTTACTTAATTTGGGTGGATTAATTAATGTTTTAATTAATTAAAAGAAAAGTGAAACTACTTTTTAGAATTTCATAACTACATTTTCCTAAAATTTTCTCATTTCTTTTTCTCTCAAAATTTCATCATCCAAACACTTTTCTCCAGCAACTTTTTCATTGATCTTCACTTCAATTGATGAGATTTCTATCATCGATTAATTCCTAATCCATCTTGCATCAAATCCTTTTGATTTCCTCATTGGATTTTCAAGGAAATTGGCTCAAATCAAGGAGAAATCACCATTTAGATGTAAGATTGTTCTTCTCCTCTAAATACTCAGTTCTTTACTGAAATTCCCAAGTTGTCAATCCTTAATTTAAGTTTTATAAATGGTTTTA
The DNA here is from genome assembly GCA_958450335.1 of Hibiscus tridactylites. NCBI lineage: Eukaryota > Viridiplantae > Streptophyta > Magnoliopsida > Malvales > Malvaceae > Hibiscus > Hibiscus tridactylites. The sequence goes on from OY288283.1 coordinate 24,834,375, forward strand.
ATGTTAGAAACTTGATTTTGGCTTAAAACTCAAGATTTAGAAGAAATCTTGAAGAATTTCGTTGTGATTGTTTGGGATCTGTTTTGAGATGATTCTTAAATGTATTTTGGATGTTAATTGATGTTTAAAAATGGTTAGAATTGATGGATCTTGGCTGGGTTAAGTTTTGGAAGAGTTTGGAGGTGTTTTTGGTTGTGTTTGGTAGCCGAAATGTTGGTTTTGGTTAGAGCAGCGAGTTTAGGTGTGATGGCTAAAGATTTTAATGCATGATGATGCATTAATCATCTGCTTTGATGTGTTTAAAACAGGGGAGGCATCTCCGGACACCTTTGGAGTTGATCCGGAGGCTTGATCGGCGTTTCAGCAAGCAAGCGAAACGTAATTGGTGAGTGGAGTTGGGTTTCTAGCTTGGAAATGATTATTTGAAGGTTTTGGGAGCTTAGTTTAAGTCTAAACAACTTAGCTAAGCTCAAGAGTAAGTTTTCGGAAAAATTTCCTTGGATGAGCCATGAAGTGGTTTGATGCATTAGTTATAAATTGTGTAACGCCCCGGTTTTGGGCTTAGGAGTTTTGGGCGTTGACCGGATGGTTAAAGTGCTGTTCGAATCTTAAGAGGTTAAATTAGGAAAGCCTAGTTCGGGTTGCATTAAAAATATGGAAAAATGTTCTAAAATCATCTTTTAATATAATTAAGTGAACTGTGAAATCAATTTTGGAAAATGAGTTTTGGAAGTGTGACATTTTGGCTAGTGACCAAAATGTAATTTTCGCAAGTTTGGTGGCTGTTTTATAAAGGGTTGAAACTTTGAATCTTTAAGGAGCTATTAATCCAAAAGTGGTTTCTCCAGATTTTTCTAAGATATTTTGAGTTATAATCTGATTTTTAAGTATATCAAAAAGGAGGGAAAAGCCATTTGGCTAATTTCTTAACTAACTTCTCAATTTTCTTTCTCTCATTTTCTCTTAACCCAAACACTCCATTTCCAGAGAATTGTTTCTGATTTTCTCACCTAAATCTCTCCTTTTAACTCTCTTTTGATTTCTAATCAACATATCTTCAAAACCTCTTCAATTGCTACTTGATTCATCAAGGGTTTTCATTCCAAAAAGTGGAGAAACACAAGTTTGGAGGTAAGAACGTCCTTCTCCTCTAAACTATCAGTTCTTTACTGAAATTCCTAAGTTTTCAATCCTTAATTGATGTTTAATTAAAGGTTTTTAAGTGTTGAAATGGATCTTGGCTTATCATGCAAGATTTTGATGATTTTTGATGATTTTCGTTAGATCTGAGTAATCTGTGATTTGAGAGGTGTTTTTGATGTTAAATGATCTCTAAATTGATAAGGAATTGAGTTTTGATTGATGCAATCCCGGATAGGATGAGTTTCCTAAGTTTAGCTTGTGTTTCAAGGTAGTTTTTGAGGTGATCTTGGTGATCTGATGTTGCTGGAGGTATAAGGTTGTTAATAGGTTGTTTTTAGATGTTATATGATGTTAATGGAAGTGAGGTTTTGCTGGTTTATGGCTGGGCTTTGTTTAGAAGTGGTTTGGATGCATTTTCGGTTGTGTTTGGTGGCCGAAAATGGAGGTTGGATGAGAGCAGCGAGTTTAGGTGCTTTCATTGAAGCAATTAATGCATGATGATGCATTAATCCTCTGCTTTGATGTGTTGAAACAGGGGAGGCATCTTTGGATCCAAGAGTGGTTGATCCGGAAGCTTGATTTGGTGCTTTGGCTTGAAGCAAAGTGGAAATCGGTGAGTGCATTTGTGGAAAATGGATTTTCAGCTTTAAAACAAATGTTTGAAGGTTTTGGGAGCTTAGTTTAAGTCTAAACAACTTTGCTAAGCTCGAGTGTAAGTTTTCGGATTTTCTCTCTAGTGGTGGCCATGTTTTTGTTGTGATGCAAGATGATGATTTGCATGTTTTAATTACTGTTTTGAAAGCATGTTTTAGCTTGGATTTTGCTGATAATGTAAGCCATGTGTTGAAGGTAACTCTAGGTAGGAGTACCTTGCTTTTATACATTGAAATAATGTGGTTTGATGCTTTGAAATGCATGATGAAAATGGCTTGGTTTAATGCTTTAAAACAGTGGATTAAATGATGAAAATGATGTATATTGGCAAGTGATGTTTTGAAAAGATTTAGGTCACTAAGGTGGTTAAAAGTCCTTGGATGAGTCTTGTTGCGGACACTAAGGTGGTTAAAAGTCCTTAGGTGATCCTTTCCATGGTGTTTAAAAGTCCATGGGGCCAAGGTGTTTAAAAGTCCTTGGGGCCAAGGTGTTTAAAAGTCCTTGGGGTGATTCAAGCATTGGACACAAAGGTGGTTAAAAGTCCTTGTGTGGTCCTTATTCATGGTGTTTAAAAGTCCATGGTCAAGGTGTTTAAAAGTCCTTGAGGCCAAGGTGTTTAAAAGTCCTTGGGAAGTTGATGAACTTGTTTTAAGAAATGAAATGTATCACTTGAGCCAATATGACATGTTAAGAATATTGTGAAGCATGAGATGCTTGTTTTAATGTTTATGTTGAAGCATGAGATTGCTTGTTTAAAGTATGCTTTTGAGCATGTGCAAAGGTTGATTTAAAGCATGTTTTGTAAATGTTTTGAATTGCATTATTGAATGGTTTTTAAGAGCTTTCCTCACTAAGCTTTTGCTTACGCTCTCTTCGTTTTCTTAATTCAATAATGCAGAGCATTAGAGTATTTTGAAGGGCAGCAAGAAGGGCAAGAATTCAAGTACAAGTAAAGCTCAATGTATGGAAGGTTTTTGTTAAACATTTTAGCTTTTGGGTGAATTGGCAATGGGGGACCAATGTGTATGTTTTGGGAGGTGTTTGGAACTCCCTAAGTATGTTGAATGTTGTTTTCAATGCTGGTTTTTGGATTGGATCATTGCTTGCTTGTTTTGGAAGTTTGGTGTTTTGAATAGCTAGCTTGTGTAGGAAGCATGCCTATTGAATTGGGGCTTTTTGCATGTGAAGTTGTTTTGTTGTCTTGATGATTCCTTTAAGTCATATATATATGTTGAATTGCATGCTGGTAAAGTTTGGTGACATTTGGAGCATGTTTGAATGATCAATTGCATGTTTTGGTATGCTTGTTTGCTGCAATCTGTGCAGGCGTTTCGGAACAGTGTGCACCGTTTCGGAACGGGTGCCTTTCATGAACCCAGGCGTCCGAAACGGTATGCACCGTTTCGAAACGGTTTGGTCTCTGCCAAGGCCATGTTTCGGAACCCGTTTCGGAACGGCCAGTGTTTCGGAACAGGGTCTACCTGTTTCGGAACGGTCGACCGTTGGGGGCTGACATGGGCAGTTATATGTTTTGAATTGTTTACGTTTTGGTCCTGAATCTTGTTTGTTCAATTGTATGAGCTTGGGAAGTCCTTTTGAGCTGAAATTTCACATAGAAGCATGAAACCTGATTAATTTCAAGTTGGTAACTTTAATTTGGGTTAAGTCCTTTTAATTATCAGAATTTACATTTTGGTCCCTAAAGTTGTAATTTGTTCAATTGGGTCCTTGTTTGATCTCTGATGTTTGTGATCTTTGAGTATGATGTTTGTGTGATCACAATTAGGATTAATGTGCATCTAGACAAGATTAGAAAGAAAAAAAAGGGTCGTTAATCAAGGTTGACTTTCGGGTTGACTTTGGTTTTCCCCGTGTGACTTTCTTAATTCGGGTCAACCGTCTAGGCCGGGTTAAGGGGGTTACATTTGGTGGTATCAGAGCTGAGTTTGCGAGTATTTGGGAATGAATGTATGCATGATTGAAGTATGTTTGGCTTGTATGCTTGTTGTTTGAAAGCATGTTCAGTGGCTTGTGATATTGATGCAATCGAGATGTATGTTGTGATGTTGCATGTTGAGGGTACCCATTGCCAAACAAAAGCTAATGAAATGATGTTGATTTTGAATGAGATTGAGCTTGAATACTTGGATTGCTTACCTTGCTGGGCCTGACTTGTTTTATTTTGCATTGTGATTGCATGGTAAAAGTATGGCACCACGTAGAGAGTTAAGAGGTAGTGTGCGAGCTACGGCTCCCAATGAGAACGAGAATGAAGAAAATATGGGTAGTGCAGTGTTACCCCCTCCTCCGCCTGGTGGTGGTGCTGGAGGTGAGCGAGCTGAAGCTGCAGCTGGTGCTGGAGCTGCTGGACCAGAGGTTGGTCAGGGGCAAGCTATGCCTGATATGTCTATGCTGGTACAAGCTATTGCGGGTGCTTTTCGAGCAGCAGTAGCTGGAGCTCAAGGAGCTGGGCATCAGGGAGATGCTGGTGTTAGACTACCTTTGGAGCGTCTGCGCAGTCTTGGTGGGACTGAGTTCAGGGGTATGTCTGCTGAGAGTTCGGAAGCTTGGCTAGAGAGTACCAAGCGTATCTTGGGTCAGATGAGCTGCACGGATGTGCAAAAGTTGGGTTGTGTTGTGTCCTTGCTGCAGGACGATGCGTATACGTGGTGGACGACCACCATAGCAGGGATGGCTGAAGTTGATGTTACTTGGACATTCTTTCAGAATGCGTTCAAGAGGAGATATCTTGGAGTGAGATATCTGGATGAGAAAAAGCGTGAATTCATGTCTCTTACCCAAGGGAGCATGAGTGTGGCTGAGTATGAAGTGCAGTTTGTACGGCTCAGTCAGTATGCACCGGAGCTGATACCTGATGAGCGAGAGAGGTGCGAAAGGTTCCGTTATGGCTTGGTGACGGAAGTAAAGACCTACATGTTGGCTGCTGAGTACAATGATTTTGATGTGTTGGTTAGTCGATCCAAGGACATTGAGATGAACTTGGGTTTAGCTGCGAAAGGTGCTGGAGCAAGTTCTGGCAAGAGAACTGCTGAGTATAGTTCCGGAGGTGGACGGAACAAGAGGGGACGTGATCAGAAGTATCAGTCCTCAGCCAAGAGAGGTGGTGGTGCACCTGCTAGAGGTGGTTTTGCTAGAGCTGAACCTAGTGCTTGTTGGATCTGTGGTTCGCGTGGTCACATGAAGCGTGACTGTCGTCGTGCTGTGAGGGAGGTGCAAGCTCCTGCTGCGGCAGCTGGGAATGGATGTTGGAACTGTGGTTCTGTTGATCATCTGAGGCGAGATTGTCCGAGGTTGGCTGGTGGCCAAGATCGTGCTCCTGTTGTTGCACCACAGAGAGGTCGTGGGCGCGGCCGTGGTAATTTCCAGAGGAGAGAGGAAGGTGGTCGCGGAGTAGCTCATGTTGTGGCTATTCAGCCTGAGGGTGGAGGCCAAGCGAGGGTGTATGCTCAGCGCGAGGGAAGGAATGATGCTGATGTGATTGCAGGTACCTTTACTTTGCAATCCTTGTCATTGCTTTCTTTGATTGATTCTGGATCTACGCATTCATACATTTTGCGTGAGCATGCTGAATTGCTTGGTTTGCCTGTTGAGTCTTTGGATGTTGGAGTTCGTGTCACTAGTTCTTTTGGTGAAACTGTTGTGACTCGAAAGCTTTATAGAAGGTGTCCCTTGGTTGTTCAAGAACATGTCTTTCATGTTGATCTTATGGAGTTGCCCTTTTATGGTTTTGATGTGATCCTTGGTATGGATTGGCTTGCTGAGCATCGTGCTGTTGTGGATTGTGAGAATAAGCGGGTTTCGCTTAAGCTTGCGGATGATTATGAAGTTGTTGTGGTTGGCGAGAATGTGAAGTTTCTTGCTAATGTGGTGTCTACCTTGGAGGCGAGTAGGATGCTGAGGCAAGGTTGCGAAGCTTATCTAGCTTTTGTGATGAATCCTAGCTCTAAGGAGTTGAGGGTGCAAGATATCAAGGTTGTGAAGGAGTTTCCTGGTGTTTTTCCTGAAGAGTTGCCTGGTTTACCTCCTAATCGCGAGGTGGAGTTTGGAATTGAGCTGTATGAGAATACAACTCCTGTGTCCATTACTCCCTATAGAATGGCACCTAAGGAGCTGAAGGAGCTGAAGACATAGTTGCAAGAGCTGCTAGATCGTGGTTTCATCCGGCCGAGTGTGTCGCCTTGGGGTGCTCCTGTCTTGTTTGTGAAGAAGAAAGATGGCACTATGAGGATGTGCATTGATTACCGTCAGCTGAACAAGTTGACTATCAAGAATCGGTATCCTTTACTGAGGATTGATGATCTCTTTGATCAATTTCGGGGAGCTGCTGTGTTCTCTAAGATTGACTTGAGGTCAGGGTATTATCAGTTGAAGGTGAAGGATGTGGATGTGCCTAAGACAGCTTTCAGGACAAGGTATGGGCATTATGAGTTCCTTGTGATGCCGTTTGGGTTGACAAATGCTCCTGCTGCTTTCATGGACATGATGAATCGTGTGTTTCATGAATACCTGGACAAGTTCGTTGTGGTGTTCATTGATGATATCCTCGTGTACTCGCGTACTGAGGAGGAGCACGAAGAGCACTTGAGGGTTGTGCTGCAAGCTTTGTTGGAGAATCAGCTTTATGCTAAGTTGAGCAATTGTGAGTTCTAGCTTAAGGAGGTGGTGTTTCTTGGGCATGTGGTCTCAGCTGAGGGGATTCGTGTTGATCCTCAGAAGATTGAAGCGGTGATGAACTGGAAAGTTCCTAAGTCTGTTCATGAAGTCCGTAGTTTCCTTGGTTTGGCGGGATACTACCGGAGGTTTGTGGATGGTTTTTCCAAGATTGTTGCTCCTTTGACGAAGCTGTTGCAAAAGGATGTTAAGTATGAGTGGACGGAAGCGAGACAGCAGGCTTTTGAGAAGCTGAAGGCGGCTTTGACGCAAGCTCCTATCTTGATTCAGCCTGAATCAGGGAAAGAGTTTGTGGTCTATAGTGATGCATCCTATGTTGGTTTGGGGTGTGTGCTGATGCAAGAGGGTAAGGTTGTGGCTTATGCGTCGCGGCAGTTGAAGGTGCATGAGCGCAACTATCTTACGCATGATATTGAGTTGGCTGCAGTGGTGTTTGCTCTGAAGATTTGGAGACATTATCTGTATGGTGAGAAGTGTACTGTGTACACGGATCACAAGAGTTTGAGGTATCTGATGTCTCAGAAGGAGTTGAATCTTAGGCAGCGACGTTGGTTGGAGTTGCTCAAGGATTATGATCTGACGATTGAGTATCATCCTGGTAAAGCTAATGTTGTTGCTGATGCCTTGAGTAGGAAGGTAGCTGTTGAGCTGAGAGCTATGTTTGCTAGCTTGAGCATATCGCGAGATGGTGGTCTTGTTGCTGAGTTGCAAGTGAAACCATCTTTGGTTCAGTTGATCAAGGAAAAGCAGTTGCTGGATGATTCCTTGGTGTCTCATGTTCAGGATATCGCGGAGGGTAGACCTTCGGATTTCTGCTTTAATGAGGATTGTGTGTTGTGTTTTGGTAGTCGGATAGTAGTGCCTGCTGATGCTGAGTTGAGGCGTGCTATTCTGACTGAAGGTCATAGTAGTCCTTTTGCTATGCACCCTGGTAGTACTAAGATGTATCGTGATCTGCGTGATGAGTACTATTGGGTAGGTTTGAAGAAGGATGTTGCAGAGTTTGTGAGCAAGTGTTTGGTGTGTCAGCGAGTTAAGGCTGAACATCAGGTTCCTTCTGGTTTGTTGCAACCGTTGAAAATCCCTAAATGGAAGTGGGAGAGGGTTACCATGGATTTTGTATCTGGTTTGCCTTTGTCTCCATCAAAGAAGAATTCTGTTTGGGTGATTGTGGATCGCTTGTCGAAGTGTGCGCATTTCTTGCCTGTGCATACTACGTTTTCTTTGGATAAGCTGGCAGAGCTGTACATTGCTGAGATAGTGAGGTTGCATGGTGTGCCTAAGTCGATTGTGTCGGATAGGGATCCGAGGTTCACATCGCGTTTCTGGCAGTGTTTGCATCAAGCTCTGGGTACAAGGTTGCATTTCAGTACATCCTATCATCCTCAGTCGGATGGTCAGTCTGAGCGGGTTATTCAGATTTTGGAGGATATGTTGAGATGCTGCGTGATTGAGTTCCAAGGTTCTTGGGAGAAGCATCTGCCTTTGGTTGAGTTCGCTTATAACAATAGTTATCAGGCGAGTATACAGATGGCACCTTATGAGGCTCTGTATGGGAGGAAGTGTAGGACTCCTCTTTGTTGGGCTGAAACTGGTCAAAAGTTGGTTTCGATGCCGGCTTTGTTGAAAGGGACCACCGAGAAGGTGAAGCTCATTTGTGAGAGGTTGAAGGCTGCCTCTGATCGGCAAAAGTCTTATGCGGATTTGAAGCGTAAGGAGATAGAGTATGCGGTGGGTGACCGTGTGTTCTTGAAGGTTTCGCCTTGGAAGAAGGTGATGAGGTTTGGCCGGAAGGGTAAGTTGAGCCCTCGGTACATTGGACCATATGAGGTGGTTGAGCGTGTGGGTCCTGTTGCGTATCGGCTGAGGTTACCTCAGGAGTTGGAGAAGATCCATGATGTGTTCCATGTTTCTATGCTCCGGAAGTATAGATCTGATCCTTCGCATGTGATGCCTGTGGAGGAAGTGGTTTTGAATCCGGACTTGACCTATGATGAGGAACCGGTGAAGGTTCTGGCTTCGGATAGCAAAGTTCTTCGTGGCAAGACCATTGAGTTGGTGAAGGTGCTGTGGAAGCATCGAGGTGTTGAGGAAGCCACGTGGGAGCGGAAGGAAGACATGCTGAAGCAGTTTCCTTATCTCTTTCCTTCAGGTAAATTTCGAGGACGAAATTTCTTAAGGGGGGGAGAGTTGTAACGCCCCGGTTTTGGGCTTAGGAGTTTTGGGCGTTGACCGGATGGTCAAAGTGCTGTTCGAATCTTAAGAGGTTAAATTAGGAAAGCCTAGTTCGGGTTGCATTAAAAATATGGAAAAATGTTCTAAAATCATCTTTAAATATAATTAAGTGAACTGTGAAATCAATTTTGGAAAATGAATTTTGGAAGTGGGACATTTTGGCTAGTGACCAAAATGTAATTTTCGCAAGTTTGGTGGCTGTTTTATAAAGGGTTGGAACTTTGAATCTTTAAGGAGCTATTAATCCAAAAGTGGTTTCTCCAGATTTTTCTAAGATATTTTGAGTTATAATCTGATTTTTAAGTATATCAAAAAGGAGGGAAAAGCCATTTGGCTAATTTCTTAACTAACTTCTCAATTTTCTTTCTCTCATTTTCTCTCAACCCAAACACTCCATTTCCAGAGAATTGTTTCTGATTTTCTCACCTAAATCTCTCCTTTTAACTCTCTTTTGATTTCTAATCAACATATCTTCAAAACCTCTTCAATTGCTACTTGATTCATCAAGGGTTTTCATTCCAAAAAGTGGAGAAACACAAGTTTGGAGGTAAGAACGTCCTTCTCCTCTAAACTATCAGTTCTTTACTGAAATTCCTAAGTTTTCAATCCTTAATTGATGTTTAATTAAAGGTTTTTAAGTGTTGAAATGGATCTTGGCTTATTATGCAAGATTTTGATGATTTTTGATGATTTTCGTTAGATCTGAGTAATCTGTGATTTGAGAGGTGTTTTTGATGTTAAATGATCTCTAAATTGATAAGGAATTGAGTTTTGATTGATGCAATCCCGGATAGGTTGAGTTTCCTAAGTTTAGCTTGTGTTTCAAGATTTTGATGATTTTTGATGATTTTCTCTCTAGTGGTGGCCATGTTTTTGTTGTGATGCAAGATGATGATTTGCATGTTTTAATTACTGTTTTGAAAGCATGTTTTAGCATGGATTTTGCTGATAATGTAAGCCATGTGTTGAAGGTAACTCTAGGTAGGAGTACCTTGCTTTTATACATTGAAATAATGTGGTTTGATGCTTTGAAATGCATGATGAAAATGGCTTGGTTTAATGCTTTAAAACAGTGGATTAAATGATGAAAATGATGTATATTGGCAAGTGATGTTTTGAAAAGATTTAGGTCACTAAGGTGGTTAAAAGTCCTTGAGTGAGCCTTGTTACTTAAGATCATCAAGGTGGTTAAAAGTCCTTGGATGAGTCTTGTTGCGGACACTAAGGTGGTTAAAAGTCCTTAGGTGATCCTTTCCATGGTGTTTAAAAGTCCATGGGGCCAAGGTGTTTAAAAGTCCTTGGGGCCAAGGTGTTTAAAAGTCCTTGGGGTGATTCAAGCATTGGACACAAAGGTGGTTAAAAGTCCTTGTGTGGTCCTTATTCATGGTGTTTAAAAGTCCATGGTCAAGGTGTTTAAAAGTCCTTGAGGCCAAGGTGTTTAAAAGTCCTTGGGAAGTTGATGAACTTGTTTTAAGAAATGAAATGTATCACTTGAGCCAATATGACATGTTAAGAATATTGTGAAGCATGAGATGCTTGTTTTAATGTTTATGTTGAAGCATGAGATTGCTTGTTTAAAGTATGCTTTTGAGCATGTGCAAAGGTTGATTTAAAGCATGTTTTGTAAATGTTTTGAATTGCATTATTGAATGGTTTTTAAGAGCTTTCCTCACTAAGCTTTTGCTTACGCTCTCTTCGTTTTCTTAATTCAATAATGCAGAGCATTAGAGTATTTTGAAGGGCAGCAAGAAGGGCAAGAATTCAAGTACAAGTAAAGCTCAATGTATGGAAGGTTTTTGTTAAACATTTTAGCTTTTGGGTGAATTGGCAATGGGGGACCAATGTGTATGTTTTGGGAGGTGTTTGGAACTCCCTAAGTATGTTGAATGTTGTTTTGAATGCTGGTTTTTGGATTGGATCATTGCTTGCTTGTTTTGGAAGTTTGGTGTTTTGAATAGCTAGCTTGTGTAGGAAGCATGCCTATTGAATTGGGGCTTTTTGCATGTGAAGTTGTTTTGTTGTCTTGATGATTCCTTTAAGTCATATATATATGTTGAATTGCATGCTGGTAAAGTTTGGTGACATTTGGAGCATGTTTGAATGATCAATTGCATGTTTTGGTATGCTTGTTTGCTGCAATCTGTGCAGGCGTTTCGGAACAGTGTGCACCGTTTCGGAACGGGTGCCTTTCATGAACCCAGGCGTCCGAAACGGTATGCACCGTTTCGAAACGGTTTGGTCTCTGCCAAGGCCATGTTTCGGAACCCGTTTCGGAACGGCCAGTGTTTCGGAACAGGGTCTACCTGTTTCGGAACGGTCGACCGTTGGGGGCTGACATGGGCAGTTATATGTTTTGAATTGTTTACGTTTTGGTCCTGAATCTTGTTTGTTCAATTGTATGAGCTTGGGAAGTCCTTTTGAGCTGAAATTTCACAGAGAAGCATGAAAACTGATTAATTTCAAGTTGATAACTTTAATTTGGGTTAAGTCCTTTTAATTATCAGAATTTACATTTTGGTCCCTAAAGTTGTAATTTGTTCAATTGGGTCCCTGTTTGATCTCTGATGTTTGTGATCTTTGAGTATGATGTTTGTGTGATCACAATTAGGATTAATGTGCATCTAGACAAGATTAAAAAGAAAAAAAAGGGTCGTTAATCAAGGTTGACTTTTGGGTTGACTTTGGTTTTCCCCGTGTGACTTTCTTAATTCGGGTCAACCGTCTAGGCCGGGTTAAGGGGGTTACAAATTGCATGTTTAAATTCTATTTTGAAAGCATGTTTTAGCATTGTTAATGCTGGTTTTGAAAGCCATGTATTGAATGATGCTCAAGGTAAGAGATCCTTGGTTTGACATATTGTTAATATGGTTTTGTTGCATAGTGATGCATGATGATAAATGGCTTTGATTAATGGTTTAAAACAGTGAATTGTTGATTGTAAATGATGTATATTGGCAAGTGATGTAATGGTTTTAAAGTACTTGAATCAGGTATAGTTAGCCGGCTATAGGATTGGGTGCACCGTGAATAAAGTCGCCTTGGATGTTGAGGGGTTGTGATTGTACCGTAAACTCCATCCAAGTATACTAACGAGTAAGGTAAGATCACAACGGTGGTTAAAAGTCCGTATGTGGATCTTGTGTTATGTGTCTCGTGTTCTCGTTAGTGGAATTATACAACTACCGATGAGTGATGTTGAGGGGTTGTGATTGTACCGTTAAACTCCATCATGGGTGTTGAGGGGTTGTGATTGTACCGGTAAACTCCACCTTGTGTTGTTCGGTAGTGTGTATGAAGCGTATGAGACAACGCTTGTAATACGCGTATCCGATTATGTTTTGTGTTGCAAATGGTTATGAGTTATCACTTGAAAGCCAATATGATGTGTTGATTATAATGAAGCATGAGATGCTTGTAAAGTATACAAGGTTGCATGAAAAGAGATGAGCATGTGTTTAAAAGCTTTGTTGAAAGTGTTTTCTAAAATGCATTATTGTGTTGTTTTCTTTAGAGCATGCCTCACTAAGCAATTGTGCTTACGCTCTCTCTTTTGTACCAATAATGCAGACAATTGAAGTGTTTGAGGGCAACAAGGAGGCTAAGAGTCCAAGGGAAACTAAGCTCATGTATGGTGATGTTTTCATAACACTATTAGTTTTGGTATTTTGGCAATGGGAACCTAATATGTGTTTTGGGAGATGTGTTGAACTCCCTAGGTTGTGGTATGTTGCTTTTGGTGATTTAAGATTGTAAATGGCCTCTTAATGCTTGTTTTGGAGATTGGTTGATTGTTTGGTTGGATAATAGGAAGCATGCCTATAGATATGTGAATTTCCATGTTTGATGTTATGAATGTGTTTTGAAGTTGCAGACATGCACCCTATATGTATGATGGCTTCTTGGTATGGTTAGGAAGTCATTAGGATGTGTTTGAGTGGTCAAATGTATGAAAAACCAGCAATTTCTGCAGCTTCTGGGCAAACCGTATCGGAACAGGCGCTGGCGTTTCGAAACGGGGGCCTGTAATGACCTACGTGTTTTGAAACGGCTGGAGGTCGTTCCGAAACGATTTGGCCACTAGAAGGCCCTGTTTCGGAACTAGTCTCGAAACGAACCCGTGTTTCGGAACGGTCAACACCGTTACGAAACAGGTGACCGTTGGGCACTGATTTGAATGGTGTTGAGGTTTGCAAGCTTACGTTTTAGTCCCGAAAATTGTAATTGCAATTGCATGAGTTTGAGATGTTCGATTAAGGTGAAATTTGACAGGGAAGTATGTAATATGATTAATTAAATATTGGTAACCTTAAAATCAGTTAAGACCTTCTAATTTCCAGAATTTACATTTTGGTCCCTAATATTTGTATTTTGTGCAATTGAGTCCCTTATTGAAATTCGATCGATGTGCATTACGCGTATATGTTTCTCAAGTGTTCACCTAGGGTTAACATGTATCTAGACAAGATTAAAAAGAACAAAAAAGGGTCGTTAATCAAGGTTGACTTCCGGGTTGACTTTGGTTTTCCCCGTGTAATCTTCATAGTTCGGGTCAATCGTCTAGGCCGGGCTAAGGGGGTTACAGCTAGGGTTTTTTTGGAGAATTTTTAAGGTTACTTATGAATGTCAATCACAATCACACTCACAACATTTTTCTTTATTTGTTTAAGGTTTATTAGAGTTCCCCTTATTTTTGTCCACTTTTCCAATAATAAGATCAACACCGTTAATAAAATATAACAATTGATGTATATAATTGTTTCAAATTATAATTTACGTATTAATATCAAAACTCTACATTATCAATCTAGATTAGTTGGTCAATGAATCAAATACTAATGATTATATAAATATTCATGTATAAATTTAATATTTATCTAGATTTAATTAATTAAAGTCTTTAAAGTAAAGGTAAAGTATAAATTTCGCCACTCAACTTTGGCATCATTCTTGTTCTAGCCACTAGAGTATTAAAAATTTTAAATTTAATTATTAAACTTTTGATTTGTTCATATTTTGATCACTCGCGTGTTAAATTATAATTGAAAGGGTGACATGATAGCCACTTGTGTTGATGTTGCGTGCAAAAGTGATGGGCAAATTAGCGTGTAAGTGTACACGGTGCCAAGTTATAATATTTAAGATATCGTCTCCACATGGATTGTGAAAGCTTTTCTGAGTTCACTTTTCTGCACAAGTAAAGTAAAAACACAGATATGAGGAGTTGGTTTGATTGAAGCTAAAACTAAAACAAGTAAAGGAAATTGAGAAATCAGAGTGAGAGAATGGGCTTGTATTGTATGTTTCATAGTGTGGAGAATTGATGTACTGTCTCGGTACAATTTTGCTGATCAACTTAAAAACTTTATCCACCGCCCACAAGTATGCCTCAGCAGGCGCCCGCCTCGGCAGAGATGTGTGAGATCACCTGGGCAGTTAAGTGATGACTCAAGGTTCGGCAAGGCTCCCATCTATGACTCCCTCTTCTCCCGATTTTGGATCCTCTTTTAGCCGTTAAACTTCTTAACTTATCCCTAAGCCGAAGTAGCTTTACCATATGGTTGGATAAAACAGTGTTTACTCTTTTCATGAGTTCAAGTCTCCCGATATTGAACAAATGGATTGAAGCCCTCTTCTCTCCCGATAAAGATTTCGACAATGAAGAACCAAGAGTAAACAAACCTTGAATTTTATTGCAAAACTGAAATCCTAAACAAATACAACAAGACTCTCACAACTACTACACAATAGACCCTTAGCCCAAGGGAAGGTTTAGAACATAGTGGGTTTTGACGGCACTAGGGTTTCGACTAGAAGGAGTTTCTCTCTCAAATCTCAATTGTTCTTTCTCATCCAAGTCGATTACATATATATGGGAGGAGCCTAGGTCTAAGTTGGTTTAGGGTAGGAATACTAGTTAGAGTATGATTACAACTCATTAAAAGATCACTAAATACTCCTAGATTCCCTTTTGACTTTTCTTCAACTTAACTTTGACCTTGGCTTTTCTTTGTCTACTGGGCTCCAATGCACGTGCAAGCGGTCTCTAAAAATCGGGCTTGATGAGCTCTTCTATCGCATACCACTTTGCATTTTTCCATTCTTCCTTGAAGTGCTGCCTCGGCAGTAAGTATTTGACTACCTCGGCGGGGATATGGACTGGTGTGCAGATGTTGGCACAACTTTACATTCTGGTTCTTTTCTCCTCGATCAGCTCTCTTGATGATCCAACAGCTTCCTTCTTCAGCTCACAGCTTTCTCGTCATCTGCCCTCTTTGCTTCCTCGGCGGGTACCTACGCATAGGGAGAAAACGCACTTGAGCAGTATCATATGTATAAATTCAACTAAATTCATCAAACAAGGCAAATTATCTAATCTATGCTATTTTGCGTATGTTACCTAATAAATGCAACCTAAACTATACTTAAGAACAACAATAATTGAACTAAACTAGGGTATAAATATAGGACTTTTTCACACTTAACATACCCCAAACTCAAACTATTGCTTGTCCTCAAAAATTACAATCTAATGATAACATGCCAAAACTTAAAATCATATACAAACTAAGTCGAGAAAGCATCTTGAGCAACCTTTACATATCGTGTAGATTTATGTCTAATTAGCAACCCTTTTTATGACCAAAGATTTACCCGGAACCGAACTATGTATCTCGTGAGTGTGTGTGTTCCTTGTGATAAGCATGATTCTTCGTCTTCTAAGTAAACCTTCGATAGACACCTTGATTTCCTTGAGTTTCCCTCTAAGTATTTTTTTAATTTAACCACTAGTTGCCGATAATAGGCGTTTCTAATTATTGCATTATTATATATATTTTCTCTAGAGCTAGTTTCAAAAATCTACAGCTTATCCTATAACCAGTTTCGGGCATCTCTAGGACGTCTCATTTTTTTTAACAAACTTCAAGTTCTACCCAAGTTTACTATGTGAAATACCTAAGTTTCCTAAAAGTCCTAAAATCAAAGCTAGTCACAAAGAGTGTTTTCTTTTAAGTTCAGACCATAGTAGGATTCTAAGTTAACCTAAAGTCATGCTAAGGTTGCCGACTAGGCGGACCATCTGCCACGGTGGGTGAAGGATACTCAAGAATTTTTCTCAAACTTAAGAGTTCATTAGGATTTAAATAAAGGCATGTTACAATTAGAACCTAATTAAAACAGAAAGACATAAGAAAAAAACTAGAAAATACAAGAAAAACAAAAGAAAGGAAAAGAAGACAAAATTAGAGGACTAATCCCCCCCAAACTCGAGAGGAGCATTTTCCTTAATGTATGCCTACATACACAAAATTAATGCATAGATTAGATAAGAATGACAAAAGAGAAGAAGGGAGAGAAGCTTAAATTGGTTTGGATTCGGAGGAGCTTTAGTCATTTCTAATGATCACCCTCTTCCGTGCTGCCATCTTGAAACGCTTGGCCGCCCTCGGCGGCTGTTGGCGGGAAGGCAAACTGGGTTGAGCCTTCTGTGTCACTTCTCGTTCGCCGTCGTCTTAACTGTCGGGGCAGACTTTGGTGGCAGAGTGTGTTCTCTTTTCTCGTGGGGAGAATGATGGTTCGAGCTTCCTTGTGATGGTGTGCACTGAGTCCTGCCATACGGAATCGTCTAATAGGAAGCCCTTGAGGTAGCCAGAGTTAGAGAGTTATGGTGCGTCGGCGGCTGGTCTAGACATTTTCCCTTGTTCTCTGACGGGAGCTGCCGCCGTGTCTCCTTGGTTGTCAAAGCTGGAGATGACCTCGGTGGCCATGGCAACTAGGGTGGCGAGTGGCTCGGTGGATGCTGCTCGGTGTGTTGCTGAGGCAGATGGTGCGGCGGGCGTTGCTGGTGTCGCCGAGGCAAATACCTCGGCGGGGAACCCGTGGAAGACGACTGATGGGAACTTTTCTTTGATGGCGGAGGTGGTGGCTGTAACACCCCTCGCCCAGTTACGAGCGAGCGATGTTACGATTCGGGTGATGGACAGATTCATACATGTCAACATATCAAACATACAATTATATGAGATTCAATTCATACTTAACAAGCATCAAAGAAAACAAACATATAATCATTTATCCAATCACAAGATCATAAACACAAATAGGTGAGCCAATTTAAAACTTTTCTAACATGAATCCTATATTCATGTTGCAAATGAATATTAACAAGCCTAACTAACATACATGTGATCTAATTTCAAATCAAACTAATCTAATATAAGCTTATATACATTTGGTCTACATGATATAAAACTTGTTATTAGCCTAATCCTTACACATGATCATCTAACATATGTTTAAGACCTAGCAAACATGTATTCAATCAAACTCATGAACATTTGATTCAAGTATACCAATGCTTCTTATTCGAATACATAAGACAATCAAACATTATCTATATACATATCTTAGTTCATATTACAACACAATCATACATATACATATAACAACTTTCAAACAACCTAAATCATATACAATAGTATTCGAAATCAGCATTCATCTTATTCTAATATTCTATTACCATTCGAACTATACAAGTCATCCAACAACAATTCTAGATGCAACCTTCCTAATTCAAATAAAGATATCATACTTATACATACTCAACCATTCAAATCCATCAAAGGCATGAACCATATAAATGATACTCAAATTCAAATCAAGCTTAGTTAACTTCAAACATAGTTCATTCATATCATCATATCCATATTTACATAAACATTCATCAAGTCATTACGTAATATAACATGTCCTAGTTTTATACAAACCAAACTTATCAATTACATGTTCCATAATGCATGACAAACTAACTTAGACTATGCCACCAACTAGGAGACTAAGCAAGATTATATCATACTTGTTCTCTGCATGCGAAGCTCTCAGAACAAAACGAACGGCTTTCGGATATCAACGGACCTGTTATTTTGGAAGAAGGAAACAAAGAGAGTGATAAGTACGCATAATGTACTTAGTGAGGCAGCCCTAAACTTTACTAGTTTCAATCTTTTAAAGTCTTATTCCATCTTTAAGGTTACTTAGCTAGACTTAGCACATATTGAAATACCTAGCTAGTCTATCAAAACCAAGCTAACTTAGCTAGTTTCATGAACTAACCAATAGGGTAGCAAGCATTTACACGTACTATGACTTATTGGGCATCAACCATATTACTTAAATCACACCAATTTTGGCAGCAAACAACATATACATTTCATACCAAATTGGGCAGCAAGCATCACACACAAATCATATCAAGTTGGGCAACAAACAATATATAATTACATTGTTATCTTGAGCAGCATCATTTCACAAATTCAAAACATAATATAAGTCATCTTAGATCAAAATTAAGTACACATGTTCAAGAAATTTCATTAGGGCCATTACAAAACTTATTCATTTAAACATATATCATTGATCTAATCATGTTTTTGCCTTGGATGATTAATGAAATAGGTAATCAAGTCTTCATGTAACATGTAACATTAGATACTCAAAGTATCCATTTCTCATTTCAACTTATAACAGAGGATGCATAGGCATCAATGGTGACTTACCACCATTCAATCATCAAAGTGACTAACCACCTTATCAGGTTTATAGGTTACTAACCACCATCCTATAACAAAGATCAGAGGAGCTCAATGACTCTAAGGCATGCCCTTCTACCTATACACACTAATCAAACCAAGGACTTTACTTATCTTTCTTTATTAACAAGAGCATTCACTTGACAATCATTCATAATTTCAAAGGCATTTAACCATTTCAATAGGCATACACATATAATCAATCAAGCATCATGGTAACATAAAATTCCAGCAAGCACATGAGATCATTTTCATTTTATAATCATCAAAAACCAGTAGTTAAGCTCATCATTTAGTCTCATTTCACATAGCTCAAGCAATCAACCCATCATAGCAACCAAACATATTTATGCTAAGCATGCTTATCTAACAAGCAATGTACACTTAGATCAATATTTTTGCCTTTAATCCTTCGTCCTTATCATTTTAAATTTTACCAATCATTATTATATTCATTACATGCTTCATTCATGTTATCTAATAATCAAAAACATAAGCAATGCTACACTCACAAATACTTCCAAGCTTAGTTGTTATCCTTGATGATGATTCCTTTCCCCCTTCTCTTTGCTTGATCACTCATTGAATCTTCTTGAAATTCTTCACCAATGTGATCTTAAATCATAAAATATTATATACAATATTCATTAGTAATTAATTCAAACATATAAATTCATTTACTTAAGCATAATCACCTAGACAAGTGAATCTGCCCCCTCAACTGGCAGTTTGAGTAACCTCTATTAAACTGGCCATATCTTTTTACTCACAACTCCAAATAAGGAGTTCTTTACCATTATAGAAATCTTATAAACACACCTTTATAACCATGTATGACACATAATTTTATCATTTTTCTATCAATACAGTTTATTACTTGAACATAGGGCATTTTCAGAAACCTAATCTGTCTATGCTTAATTTGTGACTTTAGTGCATTTATAACCTATGTTTCACTACACCATTAATCTTGAGCTTTTAACCACACTTACCTACATATATTAACATAATAATGGTGTTCCAGCAACCACAAAAACAGGGCATGTAAGTCCTCAAATTATCAATCCTTACAAACTAGTCCATTTTGACCTTCTATGTGTTCTAATGATAGTTAAACTATCAATTAATATATAATTCAAGCTAAACCATTTATTTTTTTATTCCTACAATATCTCCCCTGTTTCTAACAAATTTTACAAAATTTATTGGCATCAATTAAACCCCTAAACATTTTCAAAATTACAATTTAACCTAAGCAGTTTCCAGATTCATTCAATTCTGAGCAGTCTTTTTGTAATTCAATTTCCAGCCACTTCCTATGTCGTTTTCATACCCAAGAGGACATTTTCTTATATTAATCATTCAGCTATACAACTTTTATTTACAAAAGTTTTCCTAATTCGAACCTTAATCCATCCGAATTTTCATTACAAAACAGGGCAGTGCATGAACCCTAATCTGGGCAGATTCAACCTAAGTTCATGTTCATATTAAATTTCCAGAAATTCATCTCTATTTTCTTAAACCTAGCTATCAAACAACTTATTAACTCAATTCTAAAACATTTCCAGCAACAATGAACCCAGAAAACATTAAAACAACATTAAAATCTCAAAGCATAATCGGGTATAATAAGAACACTTACATGAATCCTATGAACATGCATGAACCCTGTGATAATCCTAGCTTAATTTCCAGCACATGCATGAGTTTCCTTTCAATATTTTCTCCAGATTTCTCTCTTCTCTCACAGCTCTCTCTTTGGTTCGTTTGAGTAAAGGAAAGATGAAGATGAAAGCAAAATGATGGATGACCACATGTGTTATCCTTACACACATGATCTGCCGGTTCATCCCTTGGTAATGGACACATGGAATGGCTGTTAGCCAAGTATTCCCACCTAAATTCCACTAACTATAGATTATTATTGATATATTTATCATATTAATTATCTTTATTATATATTATCTACAATATCATATATATATATATGTTTAGTTCTCTTAATACTACCGTTGGTTACTTAAATATGTATATACATTTCATATGTATTTTATTACATAATTCAATTCCATTCAGTGTTTATATACATTTTACATTTCTATTTCCTTCTAACATATATATACACCTTATGTTATTTTAACTAACATATCACTTATAATTTACGTTCTATCACTTTAATTCTAATAATCACATAATCAAATTAGGTTTGGAAAAATTGTTTGCACTTTTCTTGTCATTTTCTATAATTCAAACTAGGGTACATTTTAGGGTGTTACAACTCCTCCACCCTTAAAGAAAATTCGTCCTCGAATTTTATCTGAATCGAACAGATGAGGATATTGCTTTTTCATCGTGTCCTCAGGTTCCCACGTTGCTTCTTCGACGTTGTGATTCCTTCAAAGAACTTTGACAAGAGGAACACTTTTATTTCGAAGTCTTTTGACTTCTCGATCAAGGATTTGAACATGCTCTTCTTCGTATGAAAGATCAGGATTGAGTTCAACTTTTTCAGGCTCAAGAACGTGAGACGGATCAGATCGATATCTTCTAAGCATTGAGACGTGGAGGACATTGTGTATTTTATCGAACTTGGGAGGAAGAGCGAGTCGATAAGCTACATGACCAATTCTTTCAACTACTTCAAATGGTCTGATAAACCGAGGACTTAGCTTGCCTCTTTTGCCGAATCGGAATACTTTTTTCCACAGGGAGACTTTAAGAAACACTTTATCTCCGACTTGATGTTGAATGTCTCTACGTTTCATATCGGCATAAGACTTTTGGCGATCGAAAGCTTGCTTTAATCGAGAATGAATGATTTGAACTTGTTCTTCGGTTTCCTGAAGCAATGGTGGTCCCAAAACTTTATTATCACCGAGTTCAGACCAACACAGAGGTGGTCGACATCTTCTGCCATACAACGCTTCGAAAGGAGCCATTTGAATTGAAGATTTGAAGCTATTGTTGTAGGCGAATTCTACCAAAGATAGCGATTTCTCCCAGTTCTTTCCGAAGTCAATGATACAAGCTCTGAGCATGTCTTCGAGAATTTGAATTACTCGCTCGGATTGACCGTCGCTTTGCGGATGGAAAGCTGTGCTAAGATTCAGTTTGGTTCCGAGAGCTTTATGTAATGATTTCCAAAATCGAGCTGTGAATCGGGGATCTCGATCGGAGACTGTTGAGATTGGAACTCCATGTAAACGAATTACTTCTCGGATGTATAATTCAGCCAAGGCTTCAAGACTGAGATTCATTCTCACCGGAATGAAGTGTGCTGACTTGGTGAAACGATCAACGATCACCCAGATAGCGTCACACTTTCTTGGCGAACAAGGAAGACCGGTTACGAAATCCATTGTGATCCGTTCCCATTTCCATTGGGGAAATTTGAGAGGTTGGAGCAAACCAGTAGGGACTTGGTGCTCGGCTTTAACCCGTTGGCAGTTTAGACATTTTGCTACAGAGTCGTTGATAGCCGTTTTCATTCCTGGCCACCAATACAAGGGCTTGAGATCCTTGTACATCTTAACTGATCCAGGGTGGATCGAAAAAGAAATTTGGTGCGCTTCTTGTAGGATTTCATCTTGTAATTCTTTGTTATTAGGGACATATATACGATCTTTGAAGTATAGAAGACCGTTCGACTTAACAGAGAAGTCATGATTAGACTTAAGCTTGGAATTGATTTTCTGAAGTTATGGATCAATTTGTTGAAGTTCTTTGATCCTGGTGATCAAAGTAGATTGAACTTGAAGTTCATTCAGATAATTCCAAGCCTTGCATAGCCAGAAATGAGCGTTGATAGCCAAAGAAGCTACGAATAAACAAATTGAAGACATTACTTAGGTTATAAAATTTCATTTGAAAGATTTCTTGCTAAACAAGAAAGTGTTCAAATTCTTCCTTGACTATCAAAAAGGAATTCGAATGATCACTTTAAATTTGAAGATTGAACATTTTCGAATTTTCGAGGATTTCGAGTAACTTACAGAGGTTCGGTTTTCCACTCAGAGCGTCGGCAACGACATTGGCTTTTCCGGGATGATAATCGATGGTCAGGTCGTAGTCTTTGAGCAACTCTAACCATCTTTTTTGTCTAAGGTTCAGATCTTTTTGAGTGAGTAAATACTTTAGGCTTTTGTGATCAGTGAACAACTTGGATCTTTCACCGTACAAGTAGTGTCGCCAAATTTTAAGTGCGAACACAATGGCCGCAAGCTCGAGATTGTGAGTAGGATAATTCAATTCGTGTTGCTTCAGTTGCCGGGAGGCGTATGCAATAACATTGCCTTCTTGCATCAGAACACAACCTAGGCCCGAGTGTGATGCATCGATGTACACTACGAATTCTTTTCCCGATTTGGGTTAAATAAGAACAGGAGCGTGTGTCAAAGTTTGCTTGAGTTGATCAAAACTTCGTTGCTCTTTTTCTGACCACTCAAAGTTTACATCCTTTAGGAGGAGTTAGGTTAATGGTGCGGCAATAGTGGAAAATCCTTTCACAAATCTTCGATAATAGCCGGCTAATCTGAGAAAACTTCGGACTTCGCTCACATTTCTCGGAGGTCTCCAATCAAGAATAGCTTGAATTTTCTTGGAGTCGACTTTGATTCCTTCGGCAGAAATGATGTGTCCGAGGAATGAAACTTCGGATAACCAAAACTCACACTTAGTGAATTTGGCAAACAATTGGTGATCTCGGAGCGTCTAAAGCACAATCCGAAGATGATCAGCATGTTCTTCCTTGTTCCGAGAGTATACAAGGATGTCGTCAATGAAAACAACCACGAACTTGTCAAGATAAGGCTTGAATACTCGATTCATCAGGTCCATGAACGCAGCAGGGGCATTCGTTAAACCGAATGGCATTACTAGGAACTCGTAATGTCCATATCAAGTTCGGAAAGCTGTTTTGGGCACATCTTCTTCTTTTACCCTCATTTGATAGTAACCGGACCGAAGATCAATCTTAGAGAACATGGCTGCGTGTTTGAGTTGATCGAACAAATCTTTGATTCTCGGTAGCGGATAATTGTTCTTGATGGTTACTTTATTAAGTTGTCGATAATCGATTCAAAGTCGCATCGTACCATCCTTCTTTTTCACGAATAGTACAGGAGCACCCCAGGGAGAGATGCTAGGTCGGATGAATCCTTTATCCTCAAGTTCTTGAATTTGCTTCTTTAGTTCTTTGAGTTCAACAGGTTCCATCCGATAAGGAGTAATGGACACATGATTAGTTCTGGGTTGAAATTCGATCTTGAATTCAACTTCCTGAGTTGGAGGAGAGCCAGGGAGTTCCTCGGGAAAAACATCAGAAAATTCAGATACAACAAGCATTTCAAGTAAACTGAAATCAAGCTCGTCTTGTAGTGTCATAGCGGCGAAAATAGATATCGGTTTCTTGTCTATCAATAGGATGGATTCTTTTCCTAAACCCCGTAAATATAACCTACGGTTTTGATAGTCTACCAAGGCTTCATGTTTTCCCAACCAATCTAGTCCTAAAACTAGATCAAATTCACATTTGGGTAATAATATAGATTACAAGGAAATGGTACATTTCGGATTGTTATCTAACAATCTTTACAAATCAAATTTATAGGCATACTACCTTCTATAGGGTTCGAAACAATTAGCCCAGTTTGTACAGTTTCAGGTTTCAATTTAAGTTCATCTAACAAGTATGAGCATATAAATGAATGGGTTGATCCCGAATCTATCAATGCATAAACAAGTTTAAGATTAAGTTCAACCATACCCGCAATGACGTCGGGAGATTCGTCCTCATCTTTGCCATGAATGTGGTAGACACGAGCTGGGGCTCGGGACTCCTGATAAGTGGTGGCTTTTGACTGGGCAACCTTGCCTTTCCCGGGATTGTTCGACTGAACTTGTCTCGAATGTTTTCCTCGGCTAGACGGTACATAACTTTGGTTAGCCGGTCGAACAAAAGATTGATCATTTCGTTTTGGACAGTCTCGGATGTAATGATCGCCAGCACCACAAGCATAACAGAGGTTCGCCTGGGCTCGGCATTGGCCAAAGTGATTCTTCTGACAGAATTTGCAAACAGGAGGTCTGTCGACATTTCAAGTACCGTTGACGGAAACAAATGGAATAGCCATCTTGTTGGAGTGTTGGGGTTGGAAATTATTCCGAGTAGATGGTATATAGGTGGAGGATGATTCCTTCTAATGTTTCGGCTTCTTAGACCACCGAGACTTGTTGTCACTCTTCCGCTTCTTATCAGTTCGGAATCTACTCTTTCGTTTCTCGACATTCTGCATCTTAGATTCAGTGGCGATGGCCCGATTCACAAGGATTTGAAAATCCGTAATGTCAAGTGCTGTGAACATTGGACTCAATTCATCACTCAGCCCGTCGATGAACATTCGACATTTATCTTTCTCGATTTTGATGTACTCCGAGCCATATTTGCAGTATTTACAGAAATCGGCAACATATTGTTCAATCGGTCGATTGGCCTGTTTCAGATGTAAGAACTTCTTCCTCCGATCAGCAAGGTATTGTTCGTTAATATATTTCTTTTTGAATTCATCAACGAAGAATTTCCATGTAACTGACTCGGCAGGGGCGGTCAGAGTCGTGGTTTCCCGCCAAATTAGAGCTTCGTCGGCTAGAAGTGCAATCGCACATTCAAGTTTATGTTCATCCAAACATTGAAGTTGACGAGTTAAGATTTGAGTGGTTCTTTCGAGCCAGTTCTCAGCTTCTTCCGGCTTTTCCTCGTTTTTGCCGGTGAATGTAGTTGCTCGATGTTGCGCGAGCTTGTCGATAGGGGCTCGACTCGGGGCAGCAACCACCGGAGTCAGTTGTTCTCATTGGATGTTCATTACTAATTGATCGAACATCTCCTTCATACTTAGAAGACATTCCCGTTGAGCACTCTGAACAGTCGGAGTTGTCTGATTAGTTTCACGGAGTGGAGTTGGTTCTCACGGTTCCGATCTTCTCGGAGGGTCCGCTTGCTCGGGAGGATTAGATTGTCTCAGAGCATTGGTTTTCATCCTAACGCTACCATCCTCGTTAGATGATTCCCGAGAACTTCCATTATCACGAGCCATACGTGATTCGGATATTCTAAGAGGATTTCCAAAAAAGATCGATGTTAGAGAGCGCATTCGCAAGCAGTTCGATACAAAACTCCTAGGTGGCATAGTTTAACCTATATGATGCAATAGACCCAATTTAGTCCGAGAATCGACTAAACCGAAGCTCTGATATCAATTTATGTAACACCCCTCGCCCAGTTACAAGCGAGCGATGTTACGATTCGGGTGATGGACAGATCCATACATGTCAACATATCAAACATACAATTATATGAGATTCAATTCATACTTAACAAGCATCAAAGCAAACAATCATATAATCATTTATCCAATCACAAGATCATAAACACAAATAGGTGAGCCAATTTAAAACTTTTCTAACATGAATCCTATATTCATGTTGCAAATGCATATTAACAAGCCTAACTAACATACATGTGATCTAATTTCAAATCAAACTAATCTAATATAAGCTTATATACATTTGGTCTACATGATATAAAACTTGTTATTAGCCTAATCCTTACACATGATCATCTAACATATGTTTAAGACCTAGCAAACATGTATTCAATCAAACTCATGAACATTTGATTCAAGTATACCAATGCTTCTTATTCGAATACATAAGACAATCAAACATTATCTATATACATATCTTAGTTCATATTAAAACACAATCATACATATACATATAACAACTTTCAAACAACCTAAATCATATACAATAGTATTCGAAATCAGCATTCATCTTATTCTAATATTCTATTACCATTCGAACTATACAAGTCATCCAACAACAATTCTAGATGCAACCTTCCTAATTCAAATAAAGATATCATACTTATACATACTCAACCATTCAAATCCATCAAGGGCATGAACCATATAAATGATACTCAAATTCAAATCAAGCTTAGTTAACTTCAAACATAGTTCATTCATATCATCATATCCATATTTACATAAACATTCATCAAGTCATTACGTAATATAACATGTCCTAGTTTTATACAAACCAAACTTATCAATTACATGTTCCATAATGCATGACAAACTAACTTAGACTATGCCACCAACTAGGAGACTAAGCAAGATTATATCATACTTGTTCTTGGCTTGCAAAGCTCTCGGAACAAAACGGATGGCTTTCGGATATCAACGGACCTGTTATTTTGAAAGAAGGAAACAAAGAGAGTGATAAGTACGCATAATGTACTTAGTGAGGCAGCCATAAACTTTACTAGTTTCAATCTTTTAAAGTCTTATTCCATCTTTAAGGTTACTTAGCTAGGCTTAGCACATATTGAAATACCTAGCTAGTCTATCAAAACCAAGCTAACTTAGCTAGTTTCATGAACTAACCAATAGGGTAGCAAGCATTTACACGTACTATGACTTACTGGGCATCAACCATATTACTTAAATCACACCAATTTTGGCAGCAAACAACATATACATTTCATACCAAATTGGGCAGCAAGCATCATATACAAATCATATCAAGTTGGGCAACAAACAATATATAATTACATTGTTATCTTGAGCAGCATCATTTCACAAATTCAAAACATAATATAAGTCATCTTAGATCACAATTAAGTACACATGTTCAAGCCATTTCATTAGGGCCATTACAAAACTTATTCATTTAAACATATATCATTGATCTAATCATGTTTTTGCCTTGGATGATTAATGAAATAGGTAATCAAGTCTTCATGTAACATGTAACATTAGATACTTAAAGTATCCATTTCTCATTTCAACTTATAACAGAGGATGCATAGGCATCAATGGTGACTTATCACCATTCAATCATCAAGGTGACTAACCACCTTATCATGTTTATAGGTGACTAACCACCATCCTGTAACAAAGATCAGAGGAGCTCAATGACTCTAAGGCATGCCCTTCTACCTATACACACTAATCAAACCAAGGACTTTACTTATCTTTCTTTATTAACAAGAGCATTCACTTGCCAATCATTCATAATTTCAAAGGCATTTAACCATTTCAATAGGCATACACATATAATCAATCAAGCATCATGGTAACATAAAATTCCAGCAAGCACATGAGATCATTTTCATTTTATAATCATCAAAAACCAGTAGCTAAGCTCATCATTTAGTCTCATTTCACATAGCTCAAGCAATCAACCCATCATAGCAACCAAACATATTTATGCTAAGCATGCTTATCTAACAAGCAATGTACACTTAGATCATTATTCTTGCCTTTAATCCTTCTTCCTTATCATTTTAAATTTTACCAATAATTATTAAATTCATTACATGCTTCATTCATGTTATCTAATAATCAAAAACATAAAGGTTAGGATACTAATCCTAACACTTAAGCAATGCTACACTCACAAATACTTCCAAGCTTAGTTGTTATCCTTGATGATGATTCCTTTCCCCCTTCTCTTTGCTTGATCACTCCTTGAATCTTCTTGAAATTCTTCACCAATGTGATCTTAAATCATAAAATATCATATACAATATTCATTAGTAGTTAATTCAAATATATAAATTCATTTACTTAAGCATAATCACCTAGACAAGTGAATCTGCCCCCTAAACTGGCTGTTTGAGTAACCTCTATTAAACTGGCCATATCTTTTTACTCACAACTCCAAATAAGGAGTTCTTTACCATTCAAGAAATCTTATAAACACACCTTTACAACCATGTATGGCACATAATTTTATCATTTTTCTATCAATACATATTATTACTTGAACATATGGCATTTTCAGAAACCTAATCTGTCTATGCTTAATTTGTGACTTTAGTGCATTTATAACTTATGTTTCACTACACCATTAATCTTGAGCTTTTAACCAAATTTACCTACATATATTAACATAATAATGGTGTTCCAGCAACCACAAAAACAGGGCATGTAAGTCCTCAAGTTATCAATCCTTACAAACTAGTCCATTTTGACCCTCTATGTGTTCTAATGATAGTTAAACTATCAATTAATATATAATTCAAGCTAAACCATTTATTTTTTTATTCCTACAATACCTCCCCTGTTTCTAAAAAATTTTCTAAAATTTATTGGCATCAATTAAACCCTTAAACATTTTCAAAATTACAATTTAACCTAAGCAGTTTCCAGATTCATTCAATTCTGAGCAGTCTTTTTGTAATTCAATTTCCAGCTACTTCCTATGTCGTTTTCATACCTAAGAGGACATTTTCTTATAGTACTCATTCAGCTATACAACTTTTATTTACAAAAGTTTTCCTAATTCGAACCCTAATCCATCCGAATTTTCATTACAAAACAGGACAGTGCATGAACCCTAATCTGGGCAGATTCAACCTAAGTTCATGTTCATATTAAATTTCCAGAAAATCATCTCTATTTTCTTAAACCCAGCTATCAAACAACTTATTAACTCAATTCTAAACACATTTCCAGCAACAATGAACCCAGAAAACATTAAAACAACATTAAAATCTCAAAGCATAATCGGGTATAATAAGAACACTTACATGAATCCTATGAACATGCATGAACCCTATGATAATCCTAGCTTAATTTCCAGCACATGCATGAGTTTCTTTTCAATATTTTCTCCAGATTTCTCTCTTCTCTCACAGCTCTCTCTTTGGTTCGTTTGAGTAAAGGAAAGATGAAGATGAAAGCAAAATGATGGATGAACACATGTGTTATCCTTACACACATGATCTGCCGGTTCATCCCTTGGTAATGGACACATGGAATGGCTGTTAGCCAAGTATTCCCACCTAAATTCCACTAACTATAGATTATTATTGATATATTTATCATATTAATTATCTTTATTATATATTATCTACAATATCATATATATATATATATATATATATGTTTAGTTCTCTTAATACTACCGTTGGTTACTTAAATATGTATATACATTTCATATGTATTTTATTACATAATTCAATTCCATTCAGTGTTTATATACATTTTACATTTCTATTTCCTTCTAACATATATATACACCTTATGTTATTTTAACTAACATATCACTTATAATTTACGTTCTATCACTTTAATTCTAATAATCACATAATCAAATTAGGTTTGGAAAAAATGTTTGCACTTTTCTTGTCATTTTCTATAATTCAAACTAGGGTACATTTTAGGGTATTACAGTGGCGTTGTTTTAGTCCTGGATATACGCCATGAAAGTCAGTTGGCAGTGTTCCATTCGATCGAGTTGTGCTGCTAAGCCGCTGGTGGTGGTTGCCAGGGCGGGTTGCTAAAAGTGCTTCTGACTACCCATCTCCGACGTCGGTGTTGAGTGTGTAAAAGTTCTATGTTTTACCCCTTATTTAACCCATATATCTACTGTATTCAAGCATAATTCATTGCATTTAGGATAGATTTCATTCATACATCACAATTATATTAAATGGCACAGATTCTACTGATTTTGGTTACTTTTGCAGGTAGCTGTTGTAGCAGACGCTAGGCAGTGGAGAAGCAGAGCTGGAACACTAGACTACAGACGAGAAGAAGGATGTTGCCATGGCCGCTACCGTGGCAGCCAATGACGACAACAATAATGAAGGGAAGCAGTGAAGTGGAGCTCGACAGAAAGAGGAAATTAAGTCGGTCTGACGTGGAGCACTCAAATATTTTTCCAAGCCCTAGATCGGAATGAAGGCCAAGCCCAAGGTTCAAGGAAGAAACTCCAAGCAAGAAGAGAGGACGAATTAAAGACATCTACTTTAAAGATTTAGTCTTTAATAAAGTTGTACTTTAATTTAAACTTGTATTCTTGCCATATTAGAAAACCTGAACCCAAGGCCTATATAAAGGCATGTAATTCGACCTAGGGAAAGATATCTTATTCTCTAGCCGCCTTCCCCTAAACCCTAGTCGTTTTCCCCTTCTCATCATGTTCTAAACTTCCCCTAGGGCTAAGGGTTGATTCTGTAAAGTAGTTGCAAGGATTGCATTGTTTTAGGATTTTTTTCTGTTCAATAAAATAAACTTCAAGTTTGCTTATTCTGGTTCTCAACATCTTGCAAGAGTATCGGGGAGCATTGTGACATTATACATTTACTTAATATCGGGAGAGTTAAGTATACGAAAGGAATAAGTACGGGTTCTCCAGTTTATGGTTGAACTATCTCGGACCTAGGGATAGGACAAGGTTAAGTGGCTAAGGAAGAATTCAACAACATCGGTGTTCATCCTTCGATTCATGCCGGGAGGTATCATCAAAGACGTGTTCATCGACAGACTTGGACCTAGGGATAGGCCAAGGCACAGCAGGGATTCTTGCCAAGCTTGAAGTACTAAGTTGTGTGTTCGTTGCCACGACAACAAAAGATCGTTGCCGCAGTAGGTGCTACCGCGACAGACGCTACAACAGAATAGAGAAGTCTTAGACACTGCAAACACCTGCACTACAGAGCAGATCAATACCGGCCTACTCTTTACTCTGAATATTTTCATCCTTTATTTTCAGTTCTCTTTATTATTTTACAAACAATTAAACTATTTCTTTTTCCCTCTCGTGCAGAAATCCAAGGATAAAGCTATTAGCCCAGTCCCTGTGGAGACGATATCCGATACTTACATATCACTTTACTACTTGCGTCGTGTACACTTGCACTACATTGCGATATACACTTTTACACGCAACAGTCGGGGTAAAGTTTTTTGAGGTGGCGGTTGTGATCTCCATCTTCCGAAAGATTATTTCCCTCGTCCACCCGGTTCGATCTGGGGTCATGGTGTCAGTCGGGGCGGTTTCTACATGTGCCTTCTCACACATCGCTATGATAAGGCTGGGGAAGTAGAGTTGCCTCTTGGATTTCTGCCCACACTCATAAATTTTGTTAGCAATAATCGAACCCACATCCCTTTTATTGATGATGAAGTGGATACGCGCCAATCTTGGTTTGTCGATTGTGGAGTTGTAGGTTGTGGGCAGCAACCGCCTCTTCACAAATGTGTTCCAAAGCTTTGCCTCGAGCAGGAAACTCCGGCGGTTGACAGTGCCTCTGTTTCTGCCCTCGTTCCAAATTGTCCTTGGTTCGCACAATTCTTCCTTTATTGCCTCGTATCCGTCCAGTGTGAGGGAGGCAAGGAACTCCACGTGCTGCTCTTCGTGGATGTGGAGGCCGTAGTAGAATTTGATCTTGTCTTCGTCTATTAAAACAAGCCGCCCACGAACATTGATTGTTGGCACGTCTTCCGTTGGCCCATGGGCATAGTACTCGCGCACCATGGTTTGATTTGCTGGTTTGGGTTGCTGGGCAAAGATTTTTCACCGTTTATGGTCGATCTTAGAGTAGATGAATTTTTCGAGCCCCAAATTTTTCTTTCTTGGCTCGTAAAAGAATCTTTGCTCCTCCCATACCGCTCTTTCTTTAAATCTTTCGTTGTGGCGGGCCTTGATTTCTGGTGTGGCGAAGCGATGGAAGGACTCTTTCGATTCTGCTTGGGCAGCACGGCGGCGGGGGGTCCTTGCCATTCTTTAGTTTGGTTATTTGGTGTGCGAGAGAGTTGTGAGAGCTTGAATAAAAGAACTGTGGAAAAATAAAAGAAATAGACTGAAAGTAAAGGAAATTTGATGAGAAAATAGGCAAGAGAGTGTAAAGAAGAGTTAATAGTACCAAAAAATGAGGGGTTTAAATAAAGGAAGAGTGATGTCGTTTTGTCAGCCGAGGCGGACGTTGCCCGGGCAGATAGCCGTTGGAACGGAACGAGCTTTTGCAAAATGCTAGTTCTGGCGGGAATTAACGTTTGCTGCCGCGACGGTCTTGCCGGGCGGGCTTGAGATGATTTATGGACTTGGGCTTTCTTCTTCTCCCTTCTCTTGGGTTATTGTCTCTCTAAAAAAACTGAAATAAAAATTTATTAGCAAATAAACAAATACGAAAATTAAATCTAATTCATAAAATGCAAGAAATTAAAAATCTAAATCTAAATCCTAAAACATAAAACATAAAAATAAAATAAAATAAAAGAGAGAAAATTTAAGTTATGTTAGGAATGCATCATGATGCATTTCCCAACATGACCACTTCCTGGGCTGCTGCAGTATCTGCTTCACCCTCTGCCAAGGTAGGTCCTTGTGTTTCTCTTGATCCTTGGTGCTGCCAGGTTGTTCGCCCGGGCGGTTGTGGTTGTGGTGCTCTAGCTTACTGTTGGGTTTGATGTCTGCTGAATCATGGATGTCCTAGTATTCTTCTTTGTCTTCAACTTCCTTTAGGTGTTGCAGGACGTTCAGTTTAATTTCTGGGTCGTCCACCTTCATAGTAAGTTCGCCATTCTCTACATCAATTAGGGTTTTACTTGTGGCTAGGAATGGTCTTCCCAGAATGACGGGTGCTTTGTCGTCTCCTTCACAGTCCAGAATTACGAAATCTGCTAGGAAGATAAGATTGTTTGCTCTTACTAAGATGTCCTCGATCTTTTCTTCGATTACATGTAAGAGTGATCAGCTAGCTGGAGTATGACGGTGGTGGGTTTAGCTCTTCCAATTCCCAGTTCTTCAAACACCGCTTTGGGCATCATATTGATGCTTGCCCCAAGGTCACATAAGGCCTTCCCTTCATATTGGCCCCCAATAGTGCAAGGTATGAGGAAACTGCCTGGATCTCTTAGTTTGGGCGGTGTTTTGTTGTGCAGCATGGCCATGCATTCTACTGTCATGGCTATCGTTTCAAACTCCCTGGTTCTTTTTTGTTTGGAAACCATATCCTTCAGAAGCTTTGCATAGTTAGGCATTTGTTGTATGGCTTCCATCAAGGGTAATCTCTGGACAATCTCTTAGTTTGAACTGGTGATCCTGCTTCTGGTGTTTTAGCTTATGTGCAGGATCTTCATGTTTTATGGTGGCACTGCAAGACTCTACCGGGGCGGATGGTTTTGGGTCTGCCGCGGTAGGCTTGCTTGCTTCCATCTGGGTGACTGAATTGATGGTCTTACAGGGCTTGTAAGTGGGTTTTCTTGCGACTTCAGTATCTCTGGACAATCCTGCCATAGGTCTGGTGTTCAAAACTTGAGCAAATTGTCCCACTTGAGTATCCAGTGACTTTAAAGTTGCCTCATGATTCCGCATTCTCATCTCGGTCCTGTCTATGAAAGCTTCATCCTTTTTAACAAATAAATCCATGTTGGACATATAGGTACTTGTCTGAGTCATGAAGGTATTTAGAGTCTGCCTCAAGGCACTAGGTACTGCATGTTGTTGTGGCTGCTGCCGCGGCATCGTCTGCTGAAATCATTGTGATTGATTTGACTGAGCAGCAGGGTTTAGAGCGTTGTTGGGGTTACTCTATGAGAAGTTCGGGTGCCTCTTCCAACTAGGGTTGTAGGTGTTCGACGTGGGGTTGTTGTTCCTGTTGAAGTTTCCTACAAAGCAGCTGGTCGCTGTCCCTTGTTGGCATTCAGATGAATCGTGGTCTCCCCCATATTGGTCGCAAAAGGCTTCAATTGCTTGACTTTCTGTGTATTATTCTGCCCTTGCATTGCTTTTACCATCTTCGTCAATCGAGCGACTTGTAATACAAGTGCATCTGATGTTCCTAGCTCGTTTGCTGTGGCCTGCCTTCTTATGCTGCCTCGACGAACATTATGAAACTAATAGTTGTTTTTGGCCATCCTGTTTAAAATTTGAATTGCTTCAGTGGGCTTGTTATCGAGCAATGTACCATTGGCAGAGGAATCCAGCATCATCCTTGTTGGTGTGTTCACACCATTATAGAATATAGATACTAATGTCCATTCTGGAAATCCGTGGGAGGGACATTTGTTCAACAATCCGAAGTATCTCTCTCATGCCTCGTACATTGGTTCATCATCTGCCTATCGAAACGTAGTGATGTCAGTCCGCAGTTTATTAGTAAAGTTGACATGATTAAATCGAGCTAAGAAATCTCTGCATAATTATTTCTAAGATTCAATGGACTCCGATGGTAGGCTATTAAACCAAGTCTTTGCCCTATCCCTCAATGATTAGGGAAATAATCTGAGACGCAGCACGTCTAGATGGACTCCATGGATTTTGAAGGACTTGCAAATAACCAGAAAAGACTTCATGTGCTAGCGGGCATCTTCAGTGGCAGAACCTCCAAATTGTCCGAGCGTATTCAGCATGTTGAAGATGACGAGTTTGAGCTCGAAGTGGTCCGCTTCTATTTCAGGATCGATCACGCCAGAGTTCAGCCTTCTAAGATCTTCCTTCAGGTAGTCTCTAAATAACCGCCGAGCGGCAAAAAGTTGCATGTCATTGTCTACTGCGGCATTGTCGTCTGGGGGCGGTGGTAGTTGTTGGTCCTGGATGTTTGCTTGATCACCCATGGCTTCTTTAGTTGCTTGTCTTAACCTGCGTGTAGTACGTTCAGGCTTCTGGTAGTATTCTCGCAAGGGTGATTTCTGGTTGGCTCTAGTCATAAATCAAAGAAAACCAGGGGTTAAACGAAAAAAAAATAAAAGTACAAAAAAATAAAAACAAAAAGTTGTACGCCAATCCCCGACAATGACGCTAAAAACTTGTTGCGTGCAAAAGTGATGTGCAAATTAGCGTGCAAGTGTACACGGTGCCAAGTTACAGTATTTAAGATATCGTGTCCACATGGATTGTGACAGCCTTTTTGAGTCCAATTTTCTGCACAAGTAAAGTAAAAACACATATATGAGGAGTTGGTTTGATTGAAGCTAAAACTAAAACAAGTAAAGTAAATTAAGAAATCAGAGAGAGAGAGAGTGGGCCGATATTGGATGTTTCGTAGTGTGGAGAATTGATGTACTGTCTCGACACAGTTTTGCTGATCAACTTAACAACTTTAGCCACCGCCCACAAGTATGCCTCGGCAGGCGCCCGCCTCAGCAAATATGTGTGAGATCGTTTGGGCAGTTAAGTGATGATTCAAGGTTCGGCAAGGCTCCCTTCTATGACTCCCTCTTCTCCCGAAGCTTGAAGTAGTATTGGCGAACACGTCTTGGATGATACCTCATGGCGTGAATCTAAGGGCGAACACCAACCGGTTGTAGAACCCTATGGTTGGATAAAACCGTGTTTACTCGTTTCGTGAGTTCAACTCTCCCGATATTGAACAAATGGATTGAAGCCCTCTTCTCTCCCGATAAAGATTGCGACAATGAAGAGCCAAGAGTAAACAAACCTTGAATTTTATTGCAAAACTGAAATCCTAAACGAATACAACATGACTCTCACAACTACTACACAACCAACCCTTAGCCCAAGGGAAGGTTTAGAATATGGTGGGTTTTGACGGCACTAGGGTTTCGACAAGAAGGAGTTTCTCTCTCAAATCTCAATTGTTCTTTCTCCTCTAAGTCGATTACATATATAGGGAGGAACCTAGGTCTAAGTCGGTTTAGGGTAGGAATAGTAGTTATAGTATGATTACAACTCATTAAAAGATCATTACATACTCCTAGATTCCCGTTTGACTTTTCTTCAACTTAACTTTTACCTTGACTTTTTTTGTCTGCTGGGCTCCAATGCACGTGCAAGTGGTCTCTAAAAATTGGGCTTGAAGAGCTCTTCCTACCGCATACCACTTTGCATTTTTCCATTCTTCCTTGAAGTGCTGCCTCGGCATTAAGTAGTTGACTGCCTCGGCGGGGATATGGATTGGTGTGCAGATGTTGGCACAATTTTACATTCTAATTCTTTCCTCGTCGATCAGCTCTCCTGATGATCCAACATCTTCCTTCTTTAGCTCCAAGCTTTCTTGTCATCTGCCCTCTTTGCTGCGTCGGCGGCATCTGCCTAGGCGGGTACCTACGCACAGGGAGAAAACGCACTTAAGCAGTATCATATGTATAAAATCAACTAAATTCATCAAACAAGGCAGATTATCTAATATATGCTATTTTGTGTATGTTACCTAATAAATGCAACCTAAATTATACTTAAGAACAACAATAATTGAGCTAAACTATGGTATAAATATAGGACTTTTGCACACTTAACAGTTGACATGAAATGTTTTTTGCTGACATGATAGCCACTTGTCTTCCACGTCATTTTTCTTTCTTTCTATTTTATTTTATTTTATCTTTCCTCAAAGATTGAAAAGTTTTATTCGTGTGCCACGTTGACGTTGTAATCATCATTCTCTGGTGTCTTCTCCGACCACTAAAGACACCAACAAACTGGCCTTATCATCCCCTACCGCTCTATTATTTTATATTTTTCTGAAAATTACTTTAAAACTCGAGAAACTCAAGCCAAAACTCGCAAAACCCCAGACCACTCTAATCTACAATATACACCATCCGATCAACTTGGAATCAAGATATATAGCTCACTTCATGCTTCTACACATCCCAATTGTTGAGATTTGAAAGAAGATGCTCTATCATCGAGAAATCAAAGGAAATCTGTAACCAGGATTTGTTCACAAAAAATGAAAAAAATACGTCATTTCATAATTTGTAAAAAATAGATGCTCATTCATAACGGCGTTAAGTATTTAATGACGAAGTGATCAAATAGGAGAAAATAGAAAGTTAAGTGGTTTTAAAGTTTAATGAAGAAAATAGGAGAAAAGAAAATTAAGTGATAAATTTTATATTTTTTTAACAATTATTATTATTTTGAACAAAAAAAATTATAATTTACCTTTAAAGTAATAGAGATAAAATTTAGAATAATAAAAAGAAATCAATTGTGACAATTAAGTCAGAAAAAATAAAGTGAAAAAGCGTGCAACATACGACCATTTATGTTTGCTAGGAATTATTGTTTGCAATATAGAAATTTCTGTCACTAAGCTATAAACTCCTTGAAAAGTTTAAATTCCTCACACCTTTTTGTTATTCTAAATACATTAGTTTCGGTAAAATTAACGTCCCGATTGATTGGGTTGTTATTGGCGTGTTGTATTATTTAATACATATATATTATGAAACTAACTTTTATATATACATTTGGTAAATGTAAATTTTAATATGACGTATTATTTTATACACAAATTGTGTAGTATTTATCACGGGGTGGCGGTAGTGTTTACTTAACACGTCAGTTTTACAATTATACCTCACACTATTTTTCACGTATTTACATCATTGTAAATATGCATTGACCCAAATTCTAAATCACAAACATCAAACCTTAAACTCTAAACCTTAAATCTCAAACCTAAACCCTAAAATCTAAACCCAAGTTCCATACCATAAACACAACCATAATCCCCAAACCCTAGAACCTAAACCAAACCCTTAAACATCAAACCACAAACTATAAACCATAAACTATAAACTTGAACCCTAAACCCCAAACCCCCACATCAAACCACACACTCTAAACCCTAAACAATAAACATCAACACTCAAATCATGAACCTTAAACTTTAGATCCCAAACCATAAACTCTAAAATAATATAATAATCAATATCAAAACAAAGGGGAAAATATGAAAGTAGAATTTTAAGGGTAAAAGGGTACGTTCATACATAACACTTATCTTTTAACTTTATCATAAATTTCACAATCAAACACCTTGATGTAGTAACAACCATCTTTCATCAATCGTTTTAATACCCAAATGTTATTTAATACAACACACCCCTTTTACATCCGCTATACCAAATGAGGCATAAATGTTTTAAAGAACAAATTCAGGCAACACCCATGTTAGCATTTAACCATGGTTAATTTAGCAAGTAATGAGATCATTAATTGGTGTAGTGGCAAAGAATGTTTTTGTTGTCTTATATTGTATGTGTTTAAATCCCGACATTTACCTTGAGAATGTAATATTATTGCCATGTGGCATCATGAGGTGTTACCACATGACATTTATATTTTTTAATGATTTTTTAAAAAAATCTAAAATATTATAAAGTTAAAAATATTTTTCTAACTGTATAATAATAAAAATATTAAATTATAAAATACTAAAATTTTATTAAAATAGTAAAAATTATAAAAAACAATTAAACATTTGTAAAATAACCTTGTTGCTGTTATGAATATTTATCTATGTGGATGTCTATCATGATTAGAACTTTATCAAAGGAGTTTGATTTATTTATTATTAGGAATATTATCTCTATGAATTAGAGTTTAATGTATTATGTACTTCTTATGCCTATAAATAGATTACTCATTGAAGGCATTGTATACAAGTCTATATTTTGAGAATAATACAAATCTCCCTCTTTCTCTCATCTCTTTGTTCTTCTTGTTCTTATTCTTGTTCTTCTTTATTTTATTCACAACACGTTATCAGCACGATTTTGCTCAACTATCATGGTTCTTGTTGGTGATTCTCTAAAAAGATTTCAACTTGGTATTGGTGACTGCATCTACTATTTATTCAAGTTAGTTTGAAAAAAAAAATCGGTATGTTTTTGCTTATTTATATATTGTTATATTGATTAGTTAATTATTCTAAAATTAAGGTTAGTATATTTCGATTCATTATTTGGTTATTATTTTATTCTGATATTCGTACTTCCTCTTGAAACATATTTCCTCTTAATTAATTATTTTATTTTTATAGCATACTAATTTATAGACGCCTTTCGCGTTTACATGGAGCTTTCAAGATTTAAAAAAAAACATATCTTCGAAAAATATATTTTTAAGTAGGAGTGTTGAAATCGGTAATCATGGGAAAGTAATTTTGAAGGTATGTTTTCTCCATAAGAATTTATGTTATTAAATCTATATTTACCATGTTTATATGCGCTAACATTAAAATATGGAAGAAAACCTATAATCTATATTTGTGCGCTAACATTAAAATTGAAATTATTTTCCCACCCTCAGTCTACGCATAATCAAATGGCGTTTGGTAAGTAGTTTGGTCCTAAAATAGCGTTTTTTTTTATTTATAATTCAATCATATCACTGATGCTTATGTTTAGTTCATTTTAGCTCATGACTTATTTTATACATTTTAATCTGACTTTAAATAGTCGTTATTTTATGTTATTTCATTGATGAGAATTGACATTTTTCGTGTTTTGAGTTTTATATTATTTAAATGGCTTGGAAAGAGACGTGGTATAAAGGGATTATGAGAAGCTGTCTCGACTATGTCTTCATCGTCATCGAGAGGAAAAATATTATCGGTAAACTCTATTTTATTTTATTTTCCCTTAAACTGTAATTTTAAAGTGCGATA
This sequence comes from Hibiscus tridactylites, assembly GCA_958450335.1. Taxonomy (NCBI): domain Eukaryota; kingdom Viridiplantae; phylum Streptophyta; class Magnoliopsida; order Malvales; family Malvaceae; genus Hibiscus; species Hibiscus tridactylites. The sequence continues at coordinate 24,873,903 of OY288283.1, forward strand.
TATTATTGTGATTTTGAATCTACAAGAGACTGTTATAAAGTCTATATTTGCTCGAAAGCAATTTTTCTTCTTTGTCGAAAAACTCGACCATATACTTCTCCCAATTTCAAGTTACGAAAATTCTTCTTGATCCAAAAGTTTTATGGGAGGCATTCCTTGAAGTGAATGCAAAGCATGTTGTTTATTCCATGCGATTATCAATGATGGGGCATTCCCTGAAGTGAATGCAAGCATGATGTTTATTCCATGCAATTATTGGATTTGTTTCATTCCCTGAAGTGAATGCAAACATGGTAAATCATTATTCAATTAGAGACATAATTTTGATATAATCCAAGTATAATTGGCTGGACATCCCGTTCTGCGAGGCTACTGGTCTCAAAGGAGGTTTTTAAAGGACCTTGTGGACAGGTTTAACAATGCCGCGTACGAGGATTAAATCTTTGTTCTCTGTGATAAGGATATGTGAAAAAGGTTTTAAAGGCCCACTGGCTCTACTCCATTCCCTGAAGTGAATGTGAGATTATATTATGGAAGGAATAAAAAATCACATTAAAAGTTGTGGTCGTGGTCGAGGCTATGAATATACACATGAAAAATATAGTCATTTTAAGAATACTTCTACCCGCTGGTAGCGAAGTTATAAGGATGACAAGAGTGATAAAGATCATTCTAAGGAAGTGAAATTCTTTTACCAATGTGATGTTATAAACCATTGGTTTCGTACTTGTCAAACGCCAAAGTATTATGGACTTTATCCATAATCATGAATGATAAATGAAATAAAATATAAACAAATTTTGTTTATGGCGAAAATAATTATGGTGTTATTGGTCCAACTCAATTGGATATTGTTAATTTTCTCATAACCCTTGAAGGGAATAATTTACCATTTATTTTATTTCCCTTATAACCTCTAACATGAATAATTGGTTTTTCTTATGTTAATTCATTTTATTTATTATTTATTTATGTTGGTTTGATTTATGTTTATTTATTTCACATATTATTTATTTACGATTTATGTTAATTTATTATTTGAAGAATATGATTACTTCCGGAATAAAATGAATTGTGGTTATTTATGCCTAGAATTGTGGCTATTTATGCCTAGCAGATAATGCAAGTACTCATATTGTACTTAAGCATAAGAAATATTTTTCCCATTTAAATGCAAGGGGAAATATGAGTAGTATTTCTCAAAGTACTAAAATATCAATACTTTGGAAGAGCACTTGAAAGTTTATCTCTGATAGATAATCGACTTGATATGATGTGCTATATTTTATATTTTTCATTCCTCGAAGTGAATGATACAAAGTACATATTTTCATTACCTGAAGTAAATGAAACAAAGCACATTTTGAAAGGTGCACAATTATGCATTTCTCGATTAAAATGCAAGGGAATAATGTGAGTACTATATCCGGAAGTACTAGTATCACAAAAGGCTCTGGTTGAGCAAATATGTTATTGTCAAATGGAACTTTATTCCACATTCACAGTGCGTTATACTCGTCAAAGTCATAAAGAGAGCAATATGAGTTCGCAAACTATCCCTTTGGGAATTATAGATAACATATGTTATCAATTGGTATTTGAAATAAGCCAATATGGATATAAGTTATGGTAGTCAAAAAGTCAGTTGAAAGCTCTAGAAGAGCTATATATTGCTACCAAAAGATAATTTCAATTGAAAGCTACGAAAGAGCTAAATATATTCCTATTTAAAGGAACAATTTTGATGGCCGTACTAGACATGTACGAGTGAGATTGAATTACATGTTATGGTAAACAAGGAGTTTACAAATTCAGAGATATATACACACATATATATAGTTGGCATGATCGGTTAGACCATCCTGATCAATGGTGCAGAAATTATTGAGATTTACATGCACATGTATTAAAAGAACCTGTAGTTCTTGTGGTGCTTATTCTCAAAGGAATGGATTAAATTCCACTTATTAAAGAACGTGAAGTTCTTGTGTTGCTTAAAGGAATTGATTAAATTCCACTTACTAAAAGAACCTGGAGTTCTTGTGTTGTTTGTTCTCAAAGGATATAGATGATCCCACTTACCAAAAGAATTAGAACTTAAAGTTCTTGTATTGAAGTTGAGACTGTATGTCTTGCATATCTGAACGAAATATGGGCCCATATATCCACAAATGTGGAAAGTTTTATATGATTTTAGTAGATGCATCTACATTGTTTTATCGACTTACAACCAGAAGTTTGTGAGATTGATTCTAAAAATATTCAGATTATGCAGTTAGACTATTCGTCTTGAAAAGCTAGTGGGTTTATATTTTAGGCTATATCAGTTGTTACAAAGCCTATTGATTATGAAAAATATAGTTTAGCAAAATTTCAATTGGATGCCTCCTATTTAATAGCTAAACTATGAGAACAAAAGAGTTATTATTTATATGGTGTTTCCATATAGCAACACTTATACGCATCAAGCCAACGAGTTATAATAAACTCCCCGTTATGATTGGTTTTTGGTCAGAAACCATACATTTCCCATTTTATGATTTTTGAATGTGCGATATGAATTGCTACACCACAACGCACAAAATGGGTAAATAAAAAGGGTTGAGAATATATATTGAGTACGAGTCTCCTTTTATGTTTAAATTCTTAAACATTAATTGGAGAATCATTTATGACATGATTTTTCTCAACATCAGGGGGAGACAATAATCAGCTGGATAGAGGAAAATGAATTATCATAATCTAGATCCTCGTATATGAACTAAAAGTTCATAAGATAATTCATGTTATTACATGTCAACTGCCAGACATATTTATTGACCCAATGAGAGTAATTAAGTCTCATATACCAGCTGAAATGCTCTAAGTTTAAATTACATGTTAGAGCGAGAGAATGTAAATCATGCCTGAAGCATGATAGTTGAAATGGTTCCAATGATCAAAATTCTCGTAAATAGAAAGTAATATGAGATGGTCATATATTGGAGGCGGGTGCTCCTGAAGAGACCTAAGACATAACAAATAATAAAACTCTATAAGAGTTTCAGGTACCTGAAATAAAGATTGAAATCTTGAAGAGATCTCGATGAGTTATGTCATTACGAGAATGGAACCAGAAAATTGGAAAGTTGTCGACAACGATTTTACAAACAATTTTACATAAAATACTTCTATAGAAGTAAAGAAAGAAATCGAGGATCTTGTATAAAATCTATCCGTAAGTATAGATATTGAATTGGCCAATGTTGAAAGACGCTTTGAACTTCTAAAGTAGAAGTATTTGGACAAGCAGTCCAAACACCTAAAGGTGTAATGCAAGTGAGGCACAAATAAGTAGTCGTAAATACGACTTGAACTATGATTTATGAAAAGTTTTAATTACTTCATGGTGGATGCAATTACTTTGGCAGTTTTGAAAATTTTGCATGCGTCTAATTATTTGTGGATCCATATTTATCCTTGAAGGATCTAAGATGCTATAAGCATTTGGAAATTTCTAAGGAAATTTATTTAGACATGTCTCATGAATATTTTGGCGCAATTGGTATAATCGCCTTAGTGAATACTAATTGAGAAAATACTATAAGAATATCAGATTTTCTTATGTATTTTATAAAGGAGTTTGGATCAAGATCCATTATGATAATTTTAGAACTCCTAAAGAGCTTCAAATTGGAAACTCATGAAGTACTTTCAATACAAGTACTTGAATCTTGACATCAAATTTATCTCGACCTGAAGATCGAGCATTTTTATATATTTCTTTTGTCTATGAATAGACATAAGCTGAAAGAATCTTAAAGAAGATTCAATATGAATAGAGCATATCTATTGAGTATCCCAATAGTTGTAAGATTGTTGGATGTGAATAAAGATAATTATATCTTTTCTTGGTCTTGAAGCACTATATATTAGTTGGTCAAGAAATATCTATGAATATACAAAGATCATTACATTTAGATCTTCAAACATTCATTGATGCCTCCTCAAATGTCGTAGAAATAATTTTTATGCACGAGGCAAGCCCAAAAAAAAATGTGTTTGGCTAAGATTATTGACCCAACATATCCAAAAGATATGTGGATTTACTTTTACAAGATATGATAAAAGCTATCTTGTGTGAAGATAAAGCAAGATGTATATCTCAGTTTGAAAGTTGATACATCATGGAACATATTACTCCAAAGTTTCATCCCTCGTGATCTTTAGAAAATGATATTCAAGATTAAATTATGAACATTCAAAGATCTTCTGTGATGTTTTCATGAGGGGGAGTAAATACGCGTTGCACTCTTTTTCCCTTGACCGAGGTTTTGTCCCAATGGGTTTTCTTGGTAAGGTTTTTAATGAGGCAACAAGTTATGCGTATCAAAGATGTGTGTACTCTTTTTCCTTCACTAAATATTTTTTTTCCCACTGGGTTTTTATCTTAGTAAGGTTTTAACGAGGCACATTATCTTCATAGACATCCAAGGGGGAGTGTTATGAATATTTATCTATGTGGATGTCTATCATGATTAGAACTTTATCAAAGGAGTTTGATTTATTTATTATTAGGAATATTATCTCTATGAATTAGAGTTTAATGTATTATGTACTTCTTATGCCTATAAATAGATTATTCATTGAAGGCATTGTATACAAGTCTATATTTTGAGAATAATACAAATCTCTCTCTTTCTCTCATCTCTTTGTTCTTATTCTTGTTCTTCTTTATTTTATTCACAACAGTTGCTATATTTTTTTACTGAAAAATTGTTTGTTAAAACTATTAAAATTATAAACCGTAACGTTTTTAAACATGTACTCTATGATGGTTAAGTGAATTTTATAATCTTGACTAAATTTTAGGTTTTCAATTTTTTATTTTTAAACTTTTGTTGTGAATAAAATAACAAAGAATAATAATAAGAACAAAGAACAAGAATGAGAGAACAGAGAGATGAGAGGAAGAGAGATATTTGTATTATTCTCAATATTCAAGTGTATATAATGCCTTCATTAGATCATCTATTTATAGGCATAATAAGTACATAATACATTAAACTCTAATTAATGAAGATAATATTTCTAATGATAAAGTAAATCAAATCTTCTTGATAAAATTCTTATCATGATAAACATCCACATAGATAAATATTCATAACATTCTCCCTTAGATGTCTATGAAGATAATGTGCCTCATTAAAACCTTACTAAGATAAAAACCAAGTGGGAAAAAAATTTCTTTAGTAAAGGAAAAAGAGTACACACATCTTTGATACGCATAACATGTTGCCTCATTAAAAACCTTATCAGAAAAACTCATTGGGACAAAATCTCGGTTAAGGGAAAAAGAGTGCAACACGTATTTACTCCCCCCATGAAAACACCACAAAAGATCTTTGACTCTTCATAATTCAATCTTGAATACTTTTTTCTAAAGATCGCGAGGGATGAGACTTTAGAGTAGTATTTTCCATGATGTATCCACCCTTTATTATCTCTACACAAGATAGCATTTGTATCATATCTTGTGAAAGTAAATCACATATTTTCTAGATATGTGGGTCAATGGTCTTAGCCAAGCACATTTTTGTTTTGCCTCATGCATAACAATTATTTCTACAAGATTTGAGGAGGCATCGACGAATGTTTGAAGATCTAAAGGTAAATGATCTTTGTATATTCATGGATATTTCTTGACCAACTAATATGTGTTGCTTCAAGACCAAGAAAAGACATAGTTATCTTTATTCACATCCAATAATCTTACAATTATTGGGGACTCAATGGATATGCTTTATTCATATTGAATCTCGATAAGATTATTTCAGCATGTGTCCATTAATAGACAAAAACACATATTTAAATGCTCGATCTTTAGGTCGAAACAAAACCACATCTTAAGATTTTTCTTCTCAAATCATTTTCTTAAATAACCAAATGCTTTGAAAGCTCTTAAGAGTTCTAATAATATTTAAATTATCGTAATGAATCTTGATCCAAACTCCTTTTATACAAAGCATAAGAAAATATGATCTTTCTTATAATATTTTCTCAATTAGTACTCACTAAGGCGATTATACCAAATGCGCCAAAATATTTAATGAGACATGTCTAAATAAATTTCCTTAGAAATTTCCAAATGCTTCTAGCATTTTAAATCCGTCAAGGATAACTTTCTTTTTATAGGGATCTATAAAATAACTAGACGCGTATAAAATATTTCATAACTGTCAAAGTAATTGCATCTACCATGAAGTATTTAGAATTCTTAATAAATTATAATTTTGTCGTATTTACGACTACTTGTTTGTGTCTCACTTGCATTACACCTTTAGGTGTTTTGGACTGTTGGTCAAAATACTTCTCTTTTAGAAGTTCAAAGCGTCTTTCTACATTGGTCAATTCAATATATATACTTCTAGATAGATTTCTATACAAGATCCTCATTTTCTTTCTTTACTTCTATAGAAGTATTCTATGTAAAATTGTTTGCAAAATCGTTGTCGACAACTTTTCTATTTTGGTTCCATTCTCGTACTAACATAACTCATCGAGATCTCTTCAAGATTTCAATCTTTATTTCAGGTACCTGAAACTCTTCTAGAATTTTATTATTAGTTATGTCTTGGGTCTCTTCAAGAGCACCCGCCTCCAATATATGACCATCTCATACTACTTTCTATTTACGGGAATTTTGATCATTGGAACCAATTTCAACTATCATGCTTCAGGCGTGATTTACATCCATTCGCTCTAACACGTAATTTAAACTTAGAGCATTTTCATCTGGTATATGAGACTTGATTACTCTAATTAGAGTCAGTAAATATGTCTGGCAGTTGACATACAATAACTTGAATTATCTTATGAACTTTTAGTTCATATTCGAGGATCTAGATAATGATAATGCATTTTTCTTCTTTATCCAGCTGATTATTCTCTCCCCTTGATGTTGAGAAAAATCAGCTCATAAATGATTCTCCAATTAATGTTTAAGAGTTTAAACATAAAAGGAGACTCGTACTCAATATATATTCTCAACCTTTTTATTTACTCATTTTGTGCGTTGTGGTGGAGCAATTCATATCTCATATTCAAAAATTATAAAATGATAAATGTTTGGCTTCTGACCAAAATCCAATCATAATGGAGAGTTTATTATAATTCGTTGGCTTGATGCGTATAAGTGTTGTTATATAGAAACACCATATAAATAATAACTCTTTTATTCTCATAGTTTAGCTATTAAAGATGAGGCATCCAATTGAAGTTTTGCTAAACTGTATTTTTCATAATCAATAGGCTTTGCAACAACTGATATAGCCTAAAATATAAACCCAATAGCTTTTGCAAGACGAATAGTCTAATTGCATAATTTGAATCCGTTTAGAATCAATCTTACAAACTTCTGGTTATAAGTTGATAAAACAATGTAGATGCATCTACTAAAATCATATAAAACTTTTCACATTTGCGGATATATAGGCCCATATTTCATTCAAATATGCAAGGCATGCAGTCTCAGTTTTAGTACAAGAACTTCAAGTTCTTTTGATAAGTGTGATCTTAATCATTTCCTTTGAGAACAAGCAACACAAAAATTTCGTGTTCTTTCAATAAGTGGAATTTAATCAATTTTTTGAGAACAAGCACCACAAGAACTTTAGGTTCTTTTAATAAATGTGCATATAAATCTCAATAGCTTTCACATCATTATTGATTAGGATGGTCTAACCGATCATAGCAACTATACACAAGTGTGTATATACATTTCTGAATTTCGTAAACTTTTGGTTTACCATAACATGTTATTCAATCTCACTCGTACATGTCAAGTACGACCATCAAAATTGTTCCTTTGAATATGAATATCTTTAGCTTTTTCAGAGCTTTCAATGAAAATTATCTTTTGGTAGCAATATATAGCTCTTCTAGAGCTTTCAACTGACCTTTTGACTACCTAACTTATATTTACATTGACTTATTTCAAATGTCAATTGATAACATATGTTATCTACAATTTTCAAAGTGAGATTTTGCAAACTCATATTGCTATCTTAAAATTCCCACTTTTAGTGATGACAATATTATTACCATTAGTGGTAATTATTGTAATATTCGCAATTCTGCACTTTTTAAAATGTGTTTTCTCTCAAGAACTTATTGTTCTTCTAGAGCATTAACATTTTCAGTAATTTGAGATATATTACTCACATTTTCCCCTTGCATTTAGATGGGAAAATATATCTTATGCTTCTGCTAAGCATCAATCGTCACCATAAATTGTATTTGATAATAATAATGTTAAACAAAATAAAAAAATATCATAATATATAAATATAAATATAAAACATAAATAATTAATGTGTAAAATAAATAAATATAAAAGCAAAATAAATAAAAAGATCAATAATTCTCTTTGAATTTATGAGAATAATTAGAAAATGATTTATTCCCTTCGAGGGTTATAAGAAAATCAACAACGTCCAAATGAGTTGGACCAACAATGTCCCAATAAAGTTAGATCAATATCATCTTCGTCATTTTTCGCAAACAAAATTTGCTTCTATTTTCTTCCCTTTATCATTTAATGATTGTTGATTTTTCAACGTATGACAAGTACGAGACCAATGGTTTATAACATCGCATTGGTATTAAAAATGATTTTACTTCATTAGAATGATCTTTATCACTCTTGTCATCCTTATAACCTCACTACCGGAGGGTAGAAGTATTCTTAAAATGACCATATTTTCCATGTCTATATTCATGGTTTCAATCACGACCACAACTTCTAATGTGGCTTTTATTCTTTCCATAATATAATCTCACATTCACTTCAGAGAATGGAGTAGAGCTAGTGGGCCTTTGAAACCTTTTCCACATATCCTTATCACAGAGAACAAAGATTTAATCCTTGTACGCACCATTGTTAAACCAGTTCACAAGGTCATTTAAAAACCTCATTTGAGACCAGTAGCCTCGCAGAACGGGATGTCCAACCAATATACTTGGACTATATCGAAGTTATGTCACTAATTGAATAGCGATACATCATGTTTGCATTCACATCAGGGAATGAAACAAATCCAATAATTGCATGGAATAAACATCATGCTTGCATTCACTTCAGGGAATGCATCATCATTGATAATCGCATGGAATAAACATCATGCTTGCATTCACTTCAAGGAATGCATCCCACAAAATTCTTGTCAAGATGAATTTTTGTAATATGACATTGGGAGAAGTCTACAGTTGAGTTTTTCGATGCAGAAGAAATATTACATTCGAGCAAAATCACCATGATTTATCGCACTTTAAAATAATAATATAAAGAATAAAAATAAAATTAGAATTTACCGATATTGATTTTCCTCTCGAGGACAATGAAGATATAAATAACCAAGACAACTCCTCATAATCTCTTTATGTCATATCTCTGCCCAATTGTTAAAATTCAAATACAATCAAACATGCTTCTATGTCTTTCAAAAATTAAAAACTAAGTTAAAATATAAACATACAGATAATCAATAACTAAAAGAATAAGGGGGGAAAAGTAATTTATCTTTGGTTCATTCTATACTCGAATTCTTTCCAGTAACTGCTTTTGGATTCGAACGATGAAGACCTCAATTGATTAGAGTCTCGTGCTAATAACGTGTTGTGAATAAAATAACGAAGAACAACGAACAAGAATAAAAGAGCAAAGAGATAAGAGAAAGAGGGAGATTTATATTATTCTCAAATATAGAATTGTGTATACAATGCCTTCAATAGATCATCTATTTATAGGCATAAGAAGTACATAATACATTAAACTCTAATTAATGAAAATAATCTTTCTAATGATAAAATAAATCAAATCTCTTTGATAAAGTTCTTATCAAAATAGACATCCGCATAGATAAATATTCATAACAACTTTAGTGTTTTTAATAATTTTTAGAAATTGTTTATATTTTCATAATTTTAAAAAGAATTTTATTATATTTTTATATTTTAAAATATTTTTAACCTTTTTTATTCAATTTTTTTTCTAATAATTTTTAATGTTGTATAATTTTAACATTTTTAATAAAATAATTTATATTCTTAAAATAATTTTCCAAATATTTGTTTTAAACTTTTGAAAGCGCCACATGACAGGTGACAAAAAAACGGTCCCAAAAAATTCCATTTGAATTAATGAACAATGTCGGCCAAAGAGATTATTTGAGTTAGTTTTTCGATTTAAAGACTCAATTAAACACAAAAAATAGAGGTTTGATTGTTTTTTTACTAGATCAAGAGCTTTTTTGCACCTTAAACCAAATTAAATTAGGGATTATTTGGATATTATAGTATAAAATAACATTGGGTTTTATCATTATGTTTCAATTTTATTGTTTTATGCACTTTGAATTTTAATGACACTTAGATAGAATTATATAATTAAATTTTATGAAATTCTCTACTAATTTAAATGGTTTTTTATTTTATCTTTAGAATTTTAGATAATTTTACATCAAATTAATTGCTTTTTTGAAAAAGTTAGTAAAATTAAAAGTATAATGACAAAATTCAATTAAAATTAAATACCAACATCAAAGACAAATGCAGACCCTCATGAAAGCCAGTTGGGGTCTTGGCCCTTCAAATTTGGCCAACTAACTTTTAATCCTTTGAAGTTTTAAAACTTTTTAATTTAATCCCTTCAAAAAAATTTAAAAAAGTTATTACATTTCAAAAATTTTAAATATTTTTAATTTAATTTCCTTCTAAAATTTTAAAATATCTCATTAAGTTTCAAATTTTTTGAAACTTTGATATAGACCCCTCAATTTGAGTTGTCAAGATCCGTCTCTGGTCAAAGATGGTCAATAAAAACCTGACAGGGAAAGATGAAAGATGCAATATGCCAGCTTATTTGAAGACATAGTCCCCCGATGTTACTTTCAAGTTTGTAATTGTTTAGTGTTTCGCTTTCTTAAAACATGTTCATGAATCTCTTGATATATATGTCTCCATCATTGTTCTCCAACTTGTAGGCTATATTTGGCAGGTAAAGTAGAAGACTTAGTGGTGTAGAGAAAGTGATGGAGCATGCAAGAATCAACCGATGCTTAATCGAGAGAGAACGAAGGCGCCACATGAAATCTCTCTCTGCCCAGCTCTCTGCTCTCCTTCCCCCTCAACCAACCAAGGTCTTCTTTATTACATCTCTTCAGTTCTTATTCCATGTGGTCTGAATTTTTGCATGTGTTGCAGATGTCCATGCCTGAGCTGGTGGACCAAGCCACTGCATACGTGAAGGAACTGCAGCAGAATCTGGAGAAATACAAGCAGATGAAGGTGGAGATGAACGAGAAGCGTGGCCCGGGTTGTTCGAAGAGAAGCACAAAGATATCACCGGTTCTGAACATCACAGACTTGGGCTCCCATTTGGAAGTAAACTTGATCACAGGGTTGAATAAGCAGTTTGCATTGTCTGATTTCATCAGTATTCTTCAGGAGGAAGGAGCTGAAATCATAAGTGCAGCTTCCCAATATACACAAGATAGGGCAATCTACACAATTCTTTCTCAGGTACTAAAACTTTTCTTCCATTATTCCATTGGAATAGCTTCCCTTCAACACTACTTTACTTTTGCAGGCTATGTACCCTAGAATTGGCATTGCAACTTCAAGCGTCCATGAGAGGTTGAAGAGTCTAATATGTTGAAAAAAGGAGCTTATGTTTCTACTGTAAATTAATTGTTGTAGTGCCTACATAAACAGTGTTTTTCCCCCTTTTTTATGAACTAGAAAGCTCTTAGTTCTTTGAGCATACATTGTTCTATTTTTAATATACTGGTGTTATTACATGGGAGTATCTGTTTATATTTTTTTCTTAATTATTTGACAAAGCACACACAAGTGCTCGAATCCGGATCTCCTATAATGAACATCATTCACTTTTTCACCGGAGCCACTCGTTGGGTTCATCATACTGATCATTCTTAAGCAAGCTTTCACCATCCTATTGACATTTGTTCCAACTGGTTACTAGGAAGGATAACAAAAGAGATTAACAACCTTAACACACATGGCCCTCAAGATTAGTTAAAGAGTAATCTTTATCTTTGACATATTTTTTATTTAAGTATATCCAAATCATATATAAAAACAAAATAATAATATTAAATGGCAAGGAAATGGGTTCTAAATGAACATATAGTACAATGTGTGCAAGAAAAGAGAGATAAAAAAGACAAAGTGTTTATTTAGTATTTTGTTTCTTTCTGTAAAAATGTTGGTCGAAAGAATGTTCCAAGTACACTGCTTGACGTGAAAAGAAATGTAAACTTCTCAACTTTATTTGTTCAGAAGTTCATTGGGCTTTGGTTCAAATGAATTTTGTAGTAAACATTCGTGTGTTGACCCGAGTCATAATATATCATATTAGTAAGAGTCTTGGGCCTATTGGGCCAAAAATTGGGTTCAATTGTGGGAAGATTGGGCTAAAACTAGAGTTAAACGGGAATTTTTTAACACGGGACAAAAGCAAAAAGACTTGGGAGATAATTGTCCCATTTGGGAAAAGAATGGTAATTTCTTGCTTTGTTTTTATGTGGAATATATTAAGGGTGTGCATTTGGTTAATTCAGTTAATCGATCGAACCGAATTATAAAAAATTTATTAACTAAAACTTTTTTCGTTTTAACCATTAACCGAACCGAATTTTTTTCAAAATTTTTAACTGAACTGAAAAAAATTTGGTTAATTCAGTCGGTTTTCGAATTAACCGAAATTTGTTATAAAATTTTGGGTAAATTACATAATTGGTCACTAAATTATGCTAAAATGATCTTTTTAGTCACTAAACTTTCATTTTATGCTAATTTGATAAAAGTCTAATGACCATTTTATAATATATCAAAAAATTTAATGATCATTTTATAATTGTTAAAAGTTTAATGACCAAAAATAAATATATGCAATATATATAATATTTAATATATAATAATTTCAGTTAATTTAGTTAATTAATCGATTTCAAACCGAATTAATTGATAATCGAATTTTCCAAAAAATTAACCATTAACCGAAGCTACCTAAAATTAACTGACTGAAATAATTAAAAAAATTGATCCGATCAGTTAATTCGATTAAAACCGAATAATATACACTCCCAGGATACATGGGTTAAGGGCGGAACATTTTAAATGTTGCTTTATTCTTCCTTCATTGTCTCCTTAGTTGAAGTCTTAAACTTCTGAAATGACCAAAATACCCCTAATACTAATGAGTTGGACTTGAAGTCATAAATATTAAAAATATAACCAAAAAATGCTAATTAATTGGACTTATATTCAAAAAAATTAATTGGACTTGAAGCCCAAAATATTGGAAATGACCCTTTAATACTTTTTTATTAAAAAAATATGCTAAATGACCCTTTAATACTAATTATTCTTGTTGGTGAAGATATTCACTTTATTCCAAATGATTTTTAGGAATTATTTTAAAATATCAGTTTTATTATATTTATTATTTTAAAATTTAAAATAACACGTGATTAAACGGTACAATTATTAAGCAATAACAATTGTTTTATGAACACTCGCTTTCGTTACGGCTCCGGTAGATTCTCTTAACCAAGCCAATGTTTATGAGTCGTCTTCTTATACTTCAACAGTCATGCGGTGAGAGCCATGAACTCCTTCTATTGTTTGTGAGTTTACGGTTTAATATTTTATTTAATGTAGTTCTTTTTACCCTTCACTTACAATATTACTTTGTTATCGGTCACTCAAGAATAGTTAACTTTAAAAGGTGGTCATTGTCGATTCACATAAAATTCCACATGCTTCATGCTACCCGGATCAAAGCTAAACTTTTGTTAATAACTAACATTGTGAGTATGTTAATCCTTCCTCGCACGTGATACACTCTCAACATAATCTTTTAGTTCCTTTATTATAACTAAAATTTTATTTTAATAATTTTTAATATTTTTCAACCCGAATCATTTCAACCCAAAATCAACCCAACTCCTGAATGCCCCATATTTCATCTTTTAGTTCCAATCGAAGCTAGTACAAGCAGCAACCTCTACAATATTTTTGTGTTTCTCCGCAGTGAATTTCAAGCTTGAACGTCATCTCATCTTTTTTGTACTCCAATAATTCCTCAACAGCTTTTCTTTCTCAGCTTTTTATTTTTCTACTCTTTTTGTAAAGCTTGAAAAATTCTTATTTTTTCTTTAATTATCTTGCAGTAGAGAAGATTGATTTTACGATCGAGTGTCGCAACCACTTTTTAGGAGGCTTCGACTTTTTAGAAAACTTTTAAAAAAAATACGGAGTCGCCGCTAATCTTTTTAAAAATTGTGATTGGGTCACTTTAAAACAAGATTATTTTAATAAAATATTTTGTTTTAATAATACAACGATTTTGGTCTACGAAAACAAGAAAACAGATTCGGGGGTCGGTTACGTGTGGGGAAGGGTTAGCACCCCTACGATGCCCAAAATTTGTAACGCCCGGGTTTAAGGCCCGAGATATATTCGGGTTCGGTTAAGCCGGTTCGGGTTAAGCCGATTTCAGTGGGTTTGATTGTTGAAAAGTGTGTTAACTCATTGTTTTGATTTGGGTAGAAGCAGCAGATAAAGATTTAGGTTCTTCGGACGCTACACCGGGAGTTGGAGAATCTTGAAGGTAGGCCGTTAGCTAGTTTTGGAATTGTGTTGGTGAGTGGTAATGTTTTGAAGCTTTGAACTATTTCAAAGAGGTTTCTTGGGGTTTGGGTGGAGCCTTAGGGTCCAACCTAAACCCAAGTGTAAGTTTAACTAATTTTGCCTTGTTTCGTTAAGTGTTGGTGTATGTGATCATACGTGTTGTTGGGTGAAATACGATTTGGTTTTACCTCATTTTTAATGTTGTTATGATGTTGTTGTCAAAGCCTCACGTGATGGTTAATGGGAAGTGTGTTGTTGAATACGGTGATGTGTAGTCCCACCGGAAGTGACTAGTAGATGAGTACGATGTTGTGTAGTCCCACTAGAAATATGCTAGTTTTGAATACGGTGATTTGTAGTCCCACCGGGAATGGTTGTGCATGTGCATACCATGAATTTGTTCTTATGCCTTCGGTTTAATACATTTCCTTTCCAAATGGTTTTGTCCTTGAACTAGATATATGTTTTGAAACTGCATTGTTGATGTTGTGATTTCGAGCTCCGCTCACTAAGCTTTTAAGCTTACGCTATCTTTTCCAACAATGCAGATCGTTAGTGGCTACGGGAGGCAAGTGAGGCAAAGGAGGAACCTTGGAGTTCATTTGCTAGCTCAAGTGTATCGATACGGTCTCCTGGAGTTGACCTTGGGAAGTTTGACCATTGAAGGCGTATCGATACGAGCCTTTAGTGTATTGATACTCGTATCGATACGGCCTGAAGTAAAATGGATAAAAGTTATCCCTTAATGTTTGTATTACTTGGTTCATATTCATGTTTGTTTTTCCGTTGTTTGCCTTCTCACATAAGATCAAATACGACATTTAGACAAGATGAATTAAAAGAAATTTTTAGGGTTGCTAATCGGAGTGAAGCCTTAACGGGTTTCTCTTTGGTTTTCTCCGTATAACCCGTGCGGTTCAGTCTGGTGGCTAGATCGGGTCAAGGGGGTTACATTTGGTGGTATCGGAGCCTCGATTTCGAGGTCTCCCAGGAAGGTAAGTCCGGTAAGTTGATTTGTTTGGTTTGTTCGTTGTTGCACTATGTGTGAAAGCATGATTTCTCGTTCTTGTTGTTGGTTGAAGAGTATTCGAGCGTCCCCATTGCTAGGTATTGTTATTGAAAAATGGTTTTGGTTAAAGGAGCTTGAACACTTGGATCCTTGCCCTTGCTGACCCAATGTTTTCTTGTGTGTGTTATGTTTGTTGTTTTAGATTGTATCTTTGTTATGGTAAGACCGAGAGAACGGCCTAGAGCGAGTGACCAGGCACCCGGGGATGTGCCTCATGTTCTTCCTGCTCCCGATGGTAATGGGGCGAATGTCGGAGGTAATGAACCTCAGGCTGGTGCGAATGTTGGAGGTGATGGTAATAGACCTCAGGTTGGCCAGGGTCAGGCTGGTGCGGACATGACTCATTTGATTCATACCATAGCCGAGGCTTTTTAGACAGCTTTAGCCGGTATACATGCTGTAGCACCACCTCAGGGTGCGGGGACCGGTTTACCCCTTGAGAGACTTCATAGTTTGGACGGGGTCGAGTTCCGTGGTTTGACTTTTGAGGGTTTAGAGGCTTGGCTCAAGAGCACTACACGAATCTTAGAACATATGGAGTGCTCAGACACTCGTAAGTTGGGTTGTGTTGTCTCCTTGCTTCAGGGAGATGCGTATGCTTGGTGGACTACAGTTATTTCGGGTATGCCGGAGGTGGACGTCACTTGGGAATTCTTCAGAACAGCCTTCAGAAAGAAGTACCTTAGAGCCCGATATCAAGATGAAAAGAAGAGGGAATTTATGGCTTTGGTTCAGGGTGGTAAGACGATGTCAGAGTATGAGGTCCAGTTTGTAATGTTGAGCAAATATGCTCCCGAGTTGGTTCCCAGTGAGAGAGAACGGTGTGAGCGCTTTCGTTACGGTTTGACTAGGGATGTGAAGACTTATATGCTTGCTTTTGATTACACCGAGTTTGGTGTTTCGGTGTCTAGGGCCAAAGATATTGAACATAGTTTGGGCTTGAACGCTCGTACTAGTGGGTCCGATTCAGGGAAGCGACATGCGGATTGGGACAGAGAGCATGCCAAGAGGCACAAGGATAGAAGATATCAGCCTTACTCGAGACATAGGGGCGGTAATCATAGACATGGCCATCAGGGCCAAGGAGCTGTTGTTCACACTTCTGAGTGCATTAGATGTGGAAGACGTCATCCGGGCGAGTTTATGGGTACCTTTGGGGTATGTTGGAACTGTGGTTTTCGAGATCATTTGAGGCGTAACTGTCCTCACCCGGCTAAGGGCGGACATGCCCCAGTTCGAGGTTTTGAGCATCAAAGAGGTCATGGGCGTGGTCGAGGTAACTTTCAGCCAAGGAATGATGGTTAGAGAAATGTAGCTCATGTGGTAGTAGTTCAGCCCGAGGGTGGAGGACCGGATAGGGTGTATGCACAACGTGAGGCTGGGAATGACACGGATGTCATCGCATGTAATTTCTTGTTACGGTCTTTATCCTTGCTTTCATTGATAGATTCAGGTTCAACACATTCATATATTTTGGGTGAGCATGCAAGATCTTTAGATTTACCGTATAAGTGGTTAGAGGTAGGTGTGAATGTTACTAGTTCTTTCAGTGAGACCGTGGTAGTTAGGAAAAATGTACATGAGGTGTCCCTTGACGATCCAGGGTCATGTGTTTCCGGTCGATATGATGGAATTGTCGTTCTATGGTTTCAATGTGATTTTGGGCATGGATTAGCTCGTAGAGCATGGAGCTAGGGTAAACTTTGAGACCAAGAGAGTTTCCTTAAGACTCGAGGATGATTATGAGGTTGTAGTAGTTGGCGAGAACATTAAGTTCTTGTCCAATGTTGTTTCTGCTTTAGAAGCTCAAAGATTGATGGATTTGGGTTGTCAACCGTATTTGACCTATGTGATGAATTCGAACATGAGTGAAGTTAGACCGCAAGACATTAGAATAGTTTGTGACTTTCCGAGTGTCATTCCAGAAGAGTTGTCAGGTTTGCCTCCAGATAGGGATGTTGAGTTTGCTATTGAGACATATTCAGATTTTGCTCCCGTGTCTATTGCTCTGTATAGAATGGCACCTAAAGAGTTGAAAGAGTTGAAGACACAGCTTCAAGAACTGTCAGATAGAGGTTTCATCAGGCCTAGTATTTCTTTGTGGGGTGCTCCGGTCTTGTTTGTAAAGAAAAAGGATGGCAATATGAGGATGTGCATAGATTATAGGAAGTTGAACAAGGTAACAATAAAGAACAAGTATCCTTTGTCGTAGATCGACGATTTGCTTGAACAGTTGACAGGTGCTACAGTATTTTTGAAGATTGATTTGAGATCTGGCTATTATCAGTTGAAGGTGAAAGATGTGGACATACCAAAGATAGCTTTCCGTACACGATTTGGGCACTACGAGTTCTTAGTAATGCCTTTCGGTTTGACTAATACCCCATTTGCATTTATGGACATTTTAGACAATGAAACAAAACTATGATATAAATTATTAATACAAGTTTCAAACTAGAATATAAATCAAAACATGACATACATGCCCCTAATTATACAGATACCATACTCTTCAAGCAAGTCGAAGAAACTCTCATACCGACATTGATAACTGCTACATGGTCGATCTTTTAACCTGTGATGGTAAAAACAACGTGAGCTTTGTAAAGTTCAGTAATACAGACTACCCAAGGATGCTAAAAGCACAAGCAGGTAAATGGCAAGCTTAACACTGTCATGATGAACTGGGCAATAATAAGCTCAAATTACGATTCGATATTTCAGTGAAATATTATATCAGAAGGTAATAGAGTTGTTCTTTACTCGATCAATCGAACCTTAGGAGGTGAGTCTAAATCTAGAGATTCAGAAGGGATCCAGATTATAGAAGTTGAGTCAAAGAGTTTAGGGTGGTTCATTAAGTGCAGATTAGAAGTATGCTGAGTGTTTCAGACTTAGATACATTAATTCAGAAGGGTAGACTTCAGAAGAGGTCAGAAAGTTTTCTTAATTTACTTAACTACCCTCCAACCATACGTCAATATGCAGAAACCCAAAATAATATCCAAAAAGACTTACCCTAGGCCCATCGGGTGTAGGAGCTTACAGAAAATCTTACACTAGGCCCATTAGGCATAGGAGCTTAGGTCTAGAAGGGCTTACCAGCGCTGAGCCTACAAATCTTCATTTATATCCCAGATAATACACCCAGATGAATTTAGTTTATAACATAAGGTGGTAATACCAGAAGATATTTATCCAATCTATTTTTATACCAGAAGACAAATATCAGATTTATTTTGTTTTATTATTATTATTATTATTATTATTATTATTATTATTATTATTATTATTATTATTATTATTATTATTATTATTATGTATTCAAAGCCATGTATCATATATATTTTCATATCAGAGGACAGAAGCCATTAATTGCTTTCTTTTCGAATAACAGTGTCATACTTTTGAATTTTAGGCAGATAGTGTTTTGGTTTAAAATAGAGAGTATTTACGGATACATGGTACGCGCCTTACGACCCGATTTATTTTTCAGAAACACTCGATAAGTATAAGAAAGAGACATTCGACAATCTTTGGACGGATTTCAGAACGAGGTCCCTACGAATATGGGAGTTCGATAAAACGACTCGGACCAAACATCGGAAGTTGATGCATCAGGATTATCAGGATTTCAGAAATATCGTGAGCGAATCAAATGTTACAACTTACAAGGGTATTATAGTCGTTTTGACCTTCATGGGTAATTTGATAATTTAGACCAACCAAGCATAAGCAACGATACACAAAATTCAAGAATTCGAGTTGCTCTTCAGGTTTTCGAGTCCCTGGAACTAGTCAGAACCCAACGGTACGATGTTTATTATTTAACCGGATAGGTACGCCTTAAACATTTGTTTCGCAGAACTGACCACAACGTATGACCGAAAGTAGTTCACCTTCACCACTCGTCCACTAAACTTATTACTAGGAATCGAGCATATATTCGAACATGATTTTTCAAGTATTCGAACATGTGCATTGCACTTGAACTCATTCCAAAACATTGAATGTGCCTTATGAGAACAAATCTCTCTTACTATTAACTATGTACTTTCTCCAAATAAATTGTACGCCTTCATATGGTATTCCTCCAATATCATCTTAGTATCAGAAACGACCAACAGACACGGGTCGTATATTACCATTTTTTGTTTGAGCCATTACATGGTTGGCTTTATTTGGAGTTCTCAATTCCATGTCTTAGAAATATTCTCAGTTATTAAAATATCTGAGGGTATTTCAAACAATTCGATGCTCGAAGGTGTTACGATTGTTCAGAGTCTTCCGGTCCTTCTAACTATTCATTCGTTTCAGACCTCGAAGATATATCACATATGTCGGTTGATTGGCAACTAATGCTCGAAGAA
The DNA here is from genome assembly GCA_958450335.1 of Hibiscus tridactylites. Classification (NCBI taxonomy): domain Eukaryota; kingdom Viridiplantae; phylum Streptophyta; class Magnoliopsida; order Malvales; family Malvaceae; genus Hibiscus; species Hibiscus tridactylites. The sequence goes on from OY288283.1 coordinate 24,894,036, forward strand.
ATCTCAGTCTTTAGCGTTATTCAATCCCATTCAATCTTAACAGTATTTTTTAATCCTTTTTAATCATTACAATCAATTTCATCTTTACGCCACATTGATCAATTCACACATGCAAATATTTCCCGTAAATATATATTTTGAAGATTATTTAGAATTCAAACAAACTCATGTACTCTACAAATTCAATGGTTATGTCTTGTTACCATGTCATTTTAGTAATCTGAAGTTTTCAAATGTATTAGATGTCTTACCAGATGAAGTATAGCTTCTCGGGTTGTTTTTATAGATAGGGGTGTTTTCACCATTTGTTAATCAAACATTTTCGACATTTCTTTTTAATCAAACGGATAATCAGAATTAGAGATTAACCGTCTAATTAATCACGTGCTAAATTCAGAAGTCCTTTCAATTTATTAAACCTCTTATTCGAATATTTACCTTAGCCTTTATTTTTTTCATAATTGATCGACATAATCGAAAATAATCATATGCTCAAACATGGACGTGCAAACATTAAACGAATACCAATATGTTACTAAATCATGCATAAGGTAGTAATGTATTACCTTGGCTCCGAGCTACATCGATCGATCTGTGAACGACATTCGAACACCTTTGAACCCGAATCTGACATCTCTCAACAATTCGTATTCCAGGAACTATGAGTACCTTCAATTACACAAATCCCAAGATCAGACCTTATTCAAAAAGCTCTTAACCAATTAATTCAATATATAAGCACTCTCAGGTTCAAGGTCAGATTCGGAGGCTTTCAGGGAGTGAGTTCAGTAACATTCACCATTGTTAACGAGTGCGGAGAAAGGAAAAGACAACTGATACCATATAACAAGAGAAGAGTTTAAGATGAAGAAATGAAACTAAACTTTTTATTTTGTAATCTGGAAATTGTTAACTTTACAAAGAGAAGAAGATGAAGTTTATATACAACAACTAACTAACTAAAAACCCTAATAACTAACTCAGAATAAAGAAAGTTAACTAACTGGAAATACAAGCTGTTAACTGACTAAGAATTTGATATCCAGCTAAGAATTCGATAGGATAAGATAATATATCTAATATGTATGATATCTTTGGAGGCTTTAATGGTTAATCCGTTGCTTGCAAAGGATGAGGTTTTGAATAATTCAAAGCATCCAACTATAGCAAATCGGTCTCCTCCTCCGGTGAGTTTTGTCAAGCTCAACGTTAACGGGACAATATCTCCTTCTGATTCGAAGGGTGGTGTTGGAGGAGTGCTTCGAGATGATTCAGGAAAAAATATTGTTTCAATTCTCGAAATCTTGTGGAATTATTACTCTGATCTTGGCTGAGCTTCTTGAAATTAAGGTAGGCATTAAGAATTTTTTCTTGACTGCTTTGGGGAATAAGTTTAGATTAATAATAGAAAGCGACTGCAAAGTTGCAGTGGAATGGTTAAATGGGATTGTGGATTCCCCAGCGTCCTATTCTGGTTTGGTGGCCAAATTGGTCTTTATCGTCCTTCATAAAGGGATGGTTATTAGATGGATTCACAAACGATGCAACATTCATACAGATGGTTTGGCTAAAGCTGGTATTGGTTAGCTCGTCCCTGTATTTCTTGATCTTCTTAGAGGTGTGTTTTGTTTCAATTCTTGTTATTCTTCTTGGATTCTAACTTTGATGTAAAACGATGGTTTTTAATAATATAATGTTGGACACTCTTTCCCCCTATTTAAGATTAGGTGTTTTTAATGAGGCTCTTCACCTTCCAAAAAAATTTAATGTTTTATTTAGCTTTTATTTTTTTAATAAAATGCATGACATGTGACATTTTCCGATTACTTTCTCTTGTCCAGAAAATTTTCCTTTTTTATTATAAAGTTTTAAGTATCAAAATCGAATTTTGAGAGTTAGAGTTTTGATTTTACTTTTCAATTGATGTATTCTTAAAATTGAAGTATTTGGGACTTGAGATTTTTTTAATTTCTCAAAAAAATAAAATAGTTTTTCACAAAAATGAGAATAATGGGGTATATATCGAACTTGATGCTGGTGGTGAATGAGATGATGGCTTGAATGGAGTTTGAAGGGACTGTAAAGGTGGAAAAGAATGATTTTGTGTTATCTCCATCTATTTTTCTCTTCTTTATTTTTGGGGTCTATTTACCTAAAAATTAAGATAAGAAATAAAGAGTGAGAAAATAAAATACGGAAGAAGATGAAAAATAAAATATTTATGCACTTAAAATAAAAAAATGACTTGGACACTTATTTTTCAAACAAGTCATTTTTAAAATAAAAAAACCCTAAATATCTCGTTAGAGAATACAACTTAGATACTTTTGAATGTTTTAATTTCATTTTCGAATTATGACTCTCATTTTAGATTGGTCCATAAACTTTTGAATGTTTTAGTTTCATCCTCAAAATATGACAATCATTCTAAATTAATTCACAAAACTTTGAATGTTCTAGTTTTATTCTCAAAATATGACTAACATTCTAAATTGGTCCCTAAAATTTTAAACGTTCTAATTTCATCGCCAAATTATTAATATATACCAATGTTATTCCATGTTAATAAAATTATTATAAAAATTATTATATGCCATGTAGACAATAATGTAAATTATGTAATAATATAATGCGACATAAACGATAACTTGATTATGGAATTGGAACATTTAAAAATTTAGGGACTAATTTATAATGCAGCTCGTAGTTTAAGAATGAAACTGGAACATTTAAAATTTTGGGGACCAATTTAGAATAAGGGTCGTAGTTTGAGGATAAAACTAGAACATTCAAAAGTCTGAGGACCAGTTTAAAATGATAGCCATAATTCGAGAATGATAACAAAACATTCAAAGTTTGAAGACTAATCTATAATAAGAGTTATAATTTGAAAACATATGATATAAAAATAAATAAATATTAAAAAAATCGTAGTTTAAACACTCAATTATGGAATAAGCCTATATTCTAAGGTCATATTTAAGGACAAAAATTCACTATCATTTTTCGGTGCCCATTTCTATGGACTATATCCCAACATTAAAAACTTAAATTTTAAGCTTTAACCCTAAATTTTAAATCCTAAACCCTTTACCATACACCCTAAAAATACACTCTACTCAAATCCTCTAAACCTTTATAACTCTTAACTAAAACCTTAAACCTTTAATTTAATTTTTAATGTGGAGCATAAATAAAAATACAAAAAATAGATAATTTCTATTCCTTATTTAACAGTAAAATAATTGTGGGACGTGAGTTTCTGCAACCTTTTTTTTTGTAATGATCAACGCTTGGGAGATGAAGCATTAGAGCTCGGCTGGAACAGAGCTTGGGAGAGGAAGATTCAGTTGCAAAAGAAATATGAAGATAGTCGATCATATCATGGTTCCGTATTCGAAGTTTATGTCAACTTTGTTAGCAAGAAAATCCATCGCTCTACCCTAAAAGAAGATTTTTCATTATATTGGAGAGTGAAGTGACCAATGTTTATATAGCTTACAACAATGCAAGGAGAATCAACAGCCAACACACTTTCGCCTTTGTCAGATTCAATAGAAAAATGGATGGCTTTTCCATAAAAGTCCTCCATGCAAAGAAGACCTCAAAGTATCAAGTGGCCGGAAAGGTTAATAGATTTAAAAAAGCTACTCCTACACAATCAGTGTATCCTCGATGTTTAGAATTCAAGCCCGGCAAATCAGAAGGCTAATCAGTCTCTTGAATCCGAAAGAGTGGCAGACATATCGATTCAGAATCGGATTGGCTTAACCAGAGCTTTGTGGGCCAAATTAAAGGAATGTACAATGCGGATTTCGTACAACAAGCCTTGCAGTCAGAAGGGTTCAAGGTTAAAGTCAGTGTATGGTCGGGTTTCTTTTTTATTATTCAGTGCTTAGAAGTCGAGCAAGTCCAAATATTCTGGGACCTTAAGGAGGCCTTACTGAAATCTTGGTTTGAGGAGCTGGATACTATTGACAATTTTGTGTCAAGGCTTGGGGTAAATATCCAAGGTATTCTGTTATGCATTTGGCAATTGGCATACATCTGTGAGCAAATGGGGGAAGCTTATCAAGTTAGATGAGGACACTGCTTCAAGAAGCCGATTCGGTTATGCTTGAGTTCTTTTGGGGGTTAGTTCTATGTCGGACATTCCAAGTTTTTGCTTGTGTCTTTGAATGGAGAAAAATTCAACATCAAGGTGTCAACGGCTGCTTTCAAAGAAGATCGTTGTTGGATAGATGAAGGGTCGGCGGCGGCCTCGAGTGATGAGATGTTTAGCTGTCGTATTGAAGACATGCCCTCTAGAGTTAATGATATGGCGATGTTCTTTAAAGCTTGAGATGAGCAAGTTTGCAGAAGCATAGCGGAAATGGTATCGATGAAGGGCAATGGACAGCTTTAAGGGGTAAGCAAAGTTTCGATTTTTTCGATTAACCAATGAATTAGTGTATTTGTTTATCCTGGAACATAAGGCCGAAAAGAAAGCATCAGTGAAGAGAATCATCTCAGATTATAAAGCCAGCATTGTGAGCATAATGGATGAAAGAATGATATACCGTATTAGTCGTAGAATGAAAAATTATCGATGGGCATTTTCTCCTTCTACAGGATCGGCCGGAGGTCTTATCTCCTTATGGGATCCTACCGTATTCAGAGCAATTATATCTGGCTAGTACGAATATGGATTGGGGTCCAAAACCATTTACATGGTTTGATTACTGGGCAGAAGATAAAGACTATACGAAGTAGGTTATTAAGGCGTGTGGCAGCAAGAAGGGGAGTGGAATTTGCAACTTACTCAGACAGTGTAAAACCACCTCAAAAAATTGGATTTCCAGGAAAGAGTCTTTGGAGACGGATTCTATTCCAGGTTTAGAAAGTAAACAGACCCTTTTAGAGGGGAAATTGCAAAAGGAAATTCAAATCCTACAATTCGCTCTCAGTTACAGGTTGTCAGAGCAAAGCTTTGAAGTCGCATTAGAATTGAGGAAAGAGTGGTTGTAGCGGTCCAGACTCAAATAGTTTGTAGAATGCGATAGAAACACGAGGTTCTTCCACATAATAGCTTCTACCAGGAGAAGGAAAAACAACATTGATAGCTTGAAGGTGGGTGACAAAGTTCTAAGAGATTCGAGGCTACTGAAAAAAGCTGTTGAAAGCTATTTTAAGAGCTCGTTTTTGAGTAAGCCTGACCATCAAAGCTGAACGTCTATATTGTAAGCTAAATAAATTGATTCCTGAGTCAGCTAATTCTTTAGAAATTCCTTTTTCTTCATATGAAATCTAGGCTGCTTTATCATCGCTCGACGAATCTAAAGCACCAGGTCTTGACGGTTTTAACATAAAATTCCCGAAGCGATTATGGAATCAATTGAAGGATGAGATTCACCAATTTTTCACAGATTTCTATTATAGAAAAATGAAAGATTTTTCTTTCAATCACTCCTTCATAGTTCTTATACCGAAGAAGAACAATTTGACTTGTTTGGAGGATTTCCGTCCCATAAGTCTCGCGCGGTTGCATTTACAAACTCTTGACAAAAGTATTAGCCACGCGTCTTAGTCGAGTTTCCAACGATATAATCGGGGATGCACAGTTCGCATTTGTTCCTAGAAAGCAAATCCTCGATTGCTCTCTCATCGCCAATAAAATCATCGATTACACTAAAAGAAGGGGTATGTCAGGAATTTTTTTTAAAGTAGACTTCTACAAAGCCTATGATTCAGTTGATTGGGATTTCTTGTTGTTCGTTTTGTCGCAGGTGGGGTTCGGTAGTTGATGGTGTTCGTGGATTAAGACGTGCATATCCTCTACGAAGATCTTAGTACTAGTTAATGGTTCGTCCACCAGTTTTCCAAATTTCTTGAGGCTTGAGGCAAGGTTGTCCATTATCCCCTCACCTATTCAATGTCATTGCTGAAGCACTTAGTTCCTTAATTAAAAAGTCAGTAGTTGAAGGCTTCCTTTCGGGCTTCAAGATAGGCAATGGATCTCTCAAAATATCACACATCCAATTTGTTGATGATTTAATTATCTTCTCTGGAGCTAGTGAAACACAAATAAGGAACATTGTGTGTATCTTGAAAGGCTTTGAGCTCGTTTCAGGACTAAAATTAAATCTCAGCAAATCTAAGCTTATCGGTATTAATGTGGCTGATGTTCTGGTTGAAAAATGGGCTTTGATTCTTGGATGAAAACTCTCCGGCATGTACCTTAGCCTCTCGTTGGGACAACCAAAAAATTATGTAGAAATATGGAGACCGATTATGGATAAATTTAGAACTAAATTTGCTGGATGAAAATCAAAGCTTTTATCATTTGAGAGTCGTATTACGTTATTAAAATCAGTGCTATCCAATCTCCCGATGTATTACATGTCAATATTTCATATGCCAACCTCAAATAACTCTCTTCTTTCTAAGATGATCGCACAGTTTATTTGGGGTTCCCTTGATCAAAGGACGATCCATTGGGTAAATTAGGAGATTTTGTGTCTCCCCAAAGAAGCTGGTGGCCTTGGTTTGTATGATTTCAAGACAAAGAATAAGGCGTTAAGGTGCAAGTGGTTGTGGAGATATGGAACCGAGCCAAATAATTTGTGGCGAAAGACTATAGAAGCTATTTACGAGTCTAAGTCCGAAACTATTCTGCCCAATAATCTGAATTCTTCAAATAAATGTTGGCTTTGGAAGAGCATCTCTTCACAACTATGCAATTCGAGCAACCCATTTAACCTTTACATTCGTTATATAGTGGGAGATGGCAATAGCATAAAGTTTTGGACAAACCCCTGGGTAGGAAACACCAGTTTAAAAGTTATCTATCCTAGGATTTATGCTTTGGCTACAAAGAAAGCAAGGGATATTGATGAGTTTGGTGGTTTTGCTAACGGTGTTTGGACTTGGAAAATTGAATTAGGAAGGAGATTGTTCGATTCGGAATTAGCTATTTGGGAATATTTTTGTGATTTGTAAGTTGTCGAATAGTCATGCTTTAAGTGCAAGTGTACACTGATGCCTAGTTATAATATAAAAGATATCGTCTCCACAAGAATTGAGAAATTCTTCAAAATTTATCTTCCTGTCTAAGTAAAATAAAAACACAAGTAAATTGAAGTTTTGAATTGATTTGACTAAACTAAAAGCAAGTAAATTAAAAGGTTAAGAATTCAATTTGAGAGAATGGGCCGATATTGAAATGCATTGTAGTGTGGATTTTGAATGTTTTGTCTCGGTTCAAGTGCTGCAAAATCGACTCAGATGTCTTAGCAGTTTTCAAGGTGATGCCTCGGTAGAGGATAATGTGCTGCCCGGGCGGCTGAGTGATGCTTCAAAGTTCGGCAAGGCTTTCTTCAATGACTCCTCTTTATCCCTAAGTCGAAGTGCTATTGGCGAACACATCTTGATAATACCTCTCGGCGTGAATCGAGGGATGAACGCCAACCAATCTAAAGCCTCATTTAGCCGCTGAACTTCTAATTTATTCCTAAGCCGAAGTAGTTTCGCCTCAAGTTAGATAAAACCGTGTTTACTCGTTTCGTGAGTCTAACTCTCCCGATATTAGACAAATCGATAATTACCCTCTCCTCTCCCGATTTGATTGCAAACAAGAATAATGCCAAGACTAAACAAACTTTAAAATTTTATTGCAAACACTAAAAACCTAAACGAATACAAGCAATCTCTCACAACTACTCAACAAAACCAACCCTTAGCCCTAGGAGAAGTTTAGAACATGATGGATGAATGGAAGCACTAGGGTTTTCTCCAAGAACTCTTGATATCTCTACTAGTCGGCTAAGATACAATATATATAGGCCTTTACCTAATTAAAGTCGGTTAAGGGACTAGAGTACAAGATGGAAATAAAGTAGATCTCCTAAAAAGATTAAAATTCTAATTAAATCTTCAATTAATCCAAGCTTACTTCCGACTGACTTCAAAATCCTTGAACTTTGACTGTGGCTTTTTTGGGCTTTTGGGCTCCGATCTGCATGCAAGTGGTCTCTAAAAATTGGGCTTGATGTGTTCTTCCAATCACATACCACTTTGCATATTTTCAGTTGCCTTGGGATGCTGCCTCGACGGTGTACCATCTGCTGCCTCAGCGGAGGTCTGTATCGGTATGAGTGGCTTAGCAGGGCTCCTTAAGCTGGGCTTTTCCTCCATAGCTTAGTCTAATCAGCTCTTCAGCAGGTACATCAGCATCTTCCATCGATTGTCCAGCTACTTCCTTCTTCCCTCCTTGCTGCCTCGGCATCGTCTGTTTGGGCGGGTATCTATGCACAGTAAAACACGTACATGAGCAATATCTTTTATAGAGAAAAACAATAAAATTCATCAAACAGGGCAGATTATCTAATCTATGCAGTTTTGTGTATGTTTACCTAATTATGTAACTAAAATGGGCTTAAGTCTAACAATAATTGAGCTATCCTATGGCTGAAATCTAGTACTTTTACACACTTAACATGATTCTATTAACATGTGTCGATTAAATCCAGATGTTCAAGACTATATTTGAAGGTCTACAGAAGCCATTGGTTTTTACGGTGTAAAGTCTTTCTGTAAAGCTTCCTTAAGCTCTAATATTGTTATTAACCCTGTGTGGATGAAAGTGTGGTGCAACTTCGCTACACCAAATGCTGCAGCGTTTGTGTGGAAAGCTTTAATTGGACGTGTTCCAATCAGAATTGAACTGCAAAAAGGGGAGCACTTAATCAACACTTTGGTTCTTTTCCTCTTTGCTTAAAAGAATTGGAAATGATATCTCACGTGTTTTGCCATTGCACAGTCACTTGGAAACTATGACAAAAGTGGTGCAGTTTATGGCAGTTTTCCTTTTTCATCCATGCTAATTTGTGGGAGTTTTTTTAGCAGTGGCTGTCCATACTAAAAATCAGAGTCTAAGAGTAGGTATGGGTTTTAAGTTTTTCTGTTTCACCTGGTCCATATGGTTGTTTAGAAATGCAAATGTCTTCAAAGGTGACAAGGTTGACATAGATCAAGCATACAAATTATGCATCACGAGGCTTTCTTGGTGGTGCAAGGCTATGTGGCCCGAAGTTAATATTTCAGTCATTAGTTTTATCAGTCGGCCATCTCTTTTCAATTCAATAAGTTGCAGTCAAAGAAAGAACGAAGTCATTTCCTAGAGACTGCATGTCTCTTGTTCTTTAAAATTGAATACTGACAATAATGTTGCGGGTAGCTTTGGCAAAGCTGGTATAGATGGGTGCTTGCAGAACAACAAGTCTAAGACATTACTGTATTTTTCTAAAAGCGTTGGCATTACTGGCGCAACGATAACTGAGATTCTTGCAATTAAAGAAGGCCTTTGCTTGTTCAAATCTTCACCATGGTGTAATAAGTACAAGGTCTTATTTGAGAGTGATGTCAAACTAGTGGTTGACTGATTTTTGAATCCTCATTTTGTCCCTAGAGTTTTCAAACCCCTGATATTGTCTTGCTTCAGCTCAAGTAATGAATTTGATTGGAGCATCCTTTATGTTCCTAGAGAATGCAACATTTTGGCAGACATTTTAGCAAAAAAGGGGATCTCAAGGAAGGAGACTTAGTGATATGTAATCCAATGTGTAGAGCGTTTGGGTGTTCTCTATTTATGAGCGCAAGTGCACACTCCTGTCAAGTTATAGTATAAAAGATATCGTCTCCCACATGGATTGGATAGCTTAACTCGAATCGTAATTCCTGCACAAGGGAAAATTAAATGCACAAATAAGTTGAATTGTTTAAGAAAGGTAAATAAAACACAAGTAAATAAAAGAGAAGAGATCAGATTGATGGAATGGGTCGGATTATGCTGCTCCCTAGTGTGAAACTGCGTTGAATAGGATAAGTTGTTCTGCGCTACCAGGCTTTGCTGCCTCGGCGGGAGATGACAGTTTGGCTGCTGTGACGTTTTCGCTGCCTCAGCAATGGAACGGGCGATTGTCTCAGCGGAGAACTCGGCAGTACATCAAGGCTCGGTAGAACGCTTCGAAAGTGATCCCGCTTATGTCTAAGTCAGAATGTTGTTGATGCCTACTGCAGATAATACCAGTCGTGGCGTGAATTGTGCAAAGACATCAATGTTTGGTTCGTTCTCTTTTAGCCGCCTTAAACCCTAACCAATGTCTAGGCTGGATTGATCAACACTTGATTAAGGTGAAGACCGTACTTACTCCTTTCGTGAGTTCGACTCTCTCGATACCGAACAAATGGATAGTAATCAACTAATCTTTCGTCTTAATTGAAAACTATGAAGAACATGGAATAAGCAAACCTTGAAGTTTTATTGCAAAAACAAACTTAAAATCTTAAACAACCGTTCTTACACTAGTTTACAACATAACCCAAACCCAAAGAGAATTTAGAACATAATGGCGACAAGAAAACCTAAACTATGCCTAAGGGAAAACCTAAGTTGTTTTGAGGTAAAAATACATTGGGTATATATAGGCATTAGCTAGGTCAAGTCCTTCTTTGAGTAGAAGTCTTCAAAGTAGCTTTTACATTAAATGCAACCTTTAATTCTGACTTCTTTGCGTTGAATGTGGACTTCTTCACATTGCCTTGCTCTGCAAGTAATCTCGAACTCCTCCTTTGGCGGCTCTGCCCGCTGCTACAGTTATCAGAAAATAAAGTAGATGGCCTCGTTAGAATCAGGATTTTCTGCTCTACAGATTGCACTCCAGTTCTCCAATTCCTCAGCTTTCTACCTTGGGCGGTAGGAATGGCAATGGCAGCGGCAGCTACTCGGCAACTGTTGTCTCTGTCTGGAACTACATCAGTACAGCTCATTGGTTTGCTGCCTCAGCATCATATCCTCGGCTCCTCTCTCCTTCTACTAGCCTCTAGTATCTGAAACTAAAATTAAACTAAAACAATACTTTTTCCTTACCATATAAAAGATAATCAATAAAAAGCATGGCAAAGTAAAGAATACTATAAAATGCAATACATGATCTTAATTATGCCTAAAATGTACTTAAAAACATCAATAATTTGAGATGGAATGTGCACAAAATATAGAACTTATGAACACTTTACACACCTCTAAACTCGAACTATTTCTTGTCCTCAAGCAATGCAACCTAAACATACTTTCCCTTTAAACTAATCAAAAAGAAAAAAAATTGTTTTAAACTTGATTTAACACCTCAAGGTCATGACACCTGTCATTAGATTAGTGAGAGGGGAATAACATGAATTACCTCAGAATTAAACTATAATGCAGTGAAGTGTGTGCAGAACTGTTTACAGGCTGAATTTGAAGAATATTCTAAGTAAATGGAGATGATGTCACGATATATAAGGTTGCTGCCGAGGTAGCATAGCTAAGCACAATTAAATAAGCATGGCATTAAGGGCTTCAACTTATCACAACTACTCTTCTAGGTCTAAAATTAAGATAGGAGCAAACTACAAAACCCCGAACCCATTGAGTAGAGTCATCCCGTGAAGACTTTCATTCACTTGTGATAATTTGTCTATCACTTCAAGATTTTCAGATTCATGGACTTTGATAGCAACAGAGTGTCCTTGCACATGATTCTTCCTAGAGCCTGTTTCAGGCACCTCTAGGGATAGACAACACAAAAACTTTATTTTCATGCCTTGGCAATGCTTTTGTTTTTCCTGTTTGTTACCCTGCCGCGGCAGCTTCCTGCAACCATGTTAGAATTTTTCAAATACTTCAAGCATGCAATGTTTATCAGAAACTCAAACAAATTCACCAAGTAACAGTAGTGTTTCAATTTTTGGCAATTATAGAAAAATCCTAAGTTTACTTCATGTTTTCCCCTAAAGTTAAGTTCATTTTAACTTCGTGCGAAAAATTAAAGTCGGCTATCATAGGCACAAGTTCTAACAAAAAAAAATTCGATTAATTTTCTAAGGCAAGTACATAATGCAACCTAATATGCACTAGTTATGCCTAAATATGATGAGTGCTAACTCCCCCAAACTCGAGATGGGCATTGCCCTCAATGCACAAAATAAAATACAAAATAAAAACAGAAAAATAAATACAACTAAGATAAAAATAGAAAAATAAAATAAAGAGAAGAAAAGAAAGAAAGAAAAACTCTAAAAGTTTGCTGAGGGCTGAGAGGAGGCTTGGGTTTTGGCGGTAGAGGAGGATTGGATTACTAGGCGGCGGCAGGCAGATGTCCGGACGACAGACTTTGTAGGTGATACCTTTGCTGTCCGCGACGGTTGGACTCTCTTGGAAGTGGGCCGAGGTTCTTCACGAGGCTCTTTAGGAAGGGTTTCCTTTTCTTCTATCTCGGATTCAGATTCCTCGTCCTTTGACTCGGCGGAGATGATGTGTCGCTTCCTCTTCCTTTATACTTCCTCCGTTGGTGCTTCTGGGGGGTCTATCGCCATTGGGGCTGCTGCTCGACCTCATCAGATTATGAGGTGTTGGCCACCATTGCCGCTGTGCAGGTGGGAGAAAGGTGTTGCTAATGCCTCTCGGGACTGTCTGCCACCGAGTTTGAACTAAAGGTGGGAGAGTACGATGGGTAGTGCGTCAAAGACGGCATCTGGCGGTGGAAGGCGGCATGGCGGCAGTTACTGCTGATGGTGTTCCTTGTCCTGGTGCAGCTGGGGCAGCTAAATCGTCGGGGAAAGTTGGCAGAGTGAGGCTATCATCAGGAAACTTCTGAAATAGATAGGCTAGAAAAGCCCCTTGGATCTCCCTCACATACTTCATGAACGTCAACTGCTGTTGTTCGATCCGTTTGTTGCTGTCGATGAGAGTGCACAGCAGCGTGATGACTTCATTGTTCGGGGCAGGTTCAATACTGCCCGGGGCGGTAAAACTAATAAATTGATTTTGATATAACAAAGGATTTAAGGACTAAATTGAAAAAGAGAAAATGAATTTTTAAGTCCTCAAAACCTCTCTATGTGTTTAAAGAAAAATGTACAAGTCAAAACCTTAACTTATCAAATATTTTCTAAGTGTTTACCAAGTCAAAATAGTGATTTTCGAGTCACCATTTCGAAACGACCTTTGGCCGTTTCGGAACGTTTTGAATCTTTTAACCTCTGTTTCGAAACTAACTTTCTCGTTTCGATACGGGTGTATCGAAACAACTAGTTGTGTTTCGAAATGGATGAAGAACAACATAACGGTTTGAATCGTTTTGCTACAGCTGTATCGAAACGACCTCAAACGTTTTGAAACGAATTTCAAACTTGGTTTCCAAAATATGACCGTTGAAGTTTTATAATTGATTTTAAAAGTATTGTTAAGGCGTATCGAAACGCTTTCAAGCCGTTTCGATACAAGTTTTGACAGTGGCAAAATGTTTCGAAACGGGTTTCGGAACAAGCTCTTATCGTATCGAAATGATCGTGCACGTTTCAGTATAGCCTATTTATTACACCCCCAATGTCTCTTTCTATTTTGGTCTGTTTCGAAATAGGGTCGGGCATTTCGGAACGGGTAGTTGCAGACTGCATTTATGGAGGGAAGATAACATCCCAACAACTATAATAATGAAGGCAACAACCCCAGTGGCTAGAATTCAATGAGAAGATATAAAAAGGACGTCTAAAAGCACCAGCAAAAATTATTAATCCCAAAAGAATTATCCAAACATCAAATCCAAGCAATTGTGCTAAAATCTCATATTTTCTTATAAACCCCAATTGTAGAACTTTGTATTTCCAATTTTATTTGTTCAATTGGGTTGAGTGCTTGTAAAAAGGGCTACATTTGTATTGAGAGATACTAGTCTTTAGCCTTAAAATTCTTTGTATTACTTGAGTGAGGATTAGGTCAAATTTTGGGTAGAAATTTTGACTAGTATTGTAAAAGTTACCTCCTAAGCCTTGAAAAGGGGAAGAGCAATTAGTGGATTGTTGGAAAATCCTTAGTGGTAGCTAAGGTAGTGGATGTAGAGTTCAATTGGAACTTGAACCACTCTAAATTCTCTTATCTAGCAAATTTTAATTTTCCACTCCACCACCAAAATTTCTAAAAATCCAATTCACCCCCTCTTGGCTTAAATCAATTCTTCGATCCACTCAACAATTGGTATCAGAGCCTACCTCTTTGAAGGGTTAACAACCACAAGAGAAGATTCTAGGAAGAGTGTGATCAACTACAAGACAAGCCATGGCATCTACTTTAACCTCCAACCTCTATGAGTCACAATCAACCACTAAACCACCCTTCTTCAATGGGGACAACTACCCATATTGGAAGAATCGGATGCGTCTCTTCATCAAGTCAACGGATTACATGGTTTGGGATGTAGTGGAAGAAGGCCCATACATTCCGATTAAGAGAACTGATGAAGGAAGACTAGTTCCGAAGGTAAAATCGGAGATGATCGAGGAAGATAGACGGAAGATGTACGTCAACGACAAAGCTCTACATATCATATTTTGTGCACTTGGTCCGGATATCTACTCAAGGGTTTCATCTATCGAAAGCTCAAAGGAAGTGTGGGACACATTGGAGACGACTTATGAGGGCACTAGCGATGTGAAAGAGATGAAGATTGGGTTTCTTAACTTGAGCTATGAGAATTTTAAGATAGACCCCGATGAGAGCATCTCAAAGATGTTTGATCAGTTTTCGATCATCGTCAATGGCCTTAAAGGATTCGGTGAAATAATTCCTGAAGATAAGCTAGTGAGGAAGCTTCTATACTCTCTCTCGGAGTCTTGGGATGGTAAGAGGACGGCCATCATTGAAGCAAAGAATTTGAAAACTTTGAAGCTTGATGAGCTTGTTGGGTCTCTTCTTACACACGAGATTATGAAGCAAGGAAGAGAGGAAGAGAAGAAGAAGAAAGAAAGAAGGATAGAGAAGCATGAGGTAGAAAAGAAAAAGAAGCTAGGAGTTGCTCTCAAAGCCTCTCTACATGAGGAGAGCTCTTCTGGTGAGGAGGAAGACTTTGAGGAATTGGCTATGATAGCCAAACGATTCTCACGGTTCATGAAGTCCAATCGAGGGAGAAAATTTCAAAGAAAGATGGACTTCAAGAACAAAAGCAAAGAAGAAGAGAGGGACCAAATCATTTGCTTTGAGTGCAAGAAGTCGGGTCACATACGTTCCGATTGCCCTCAACTCAAGAAGAAGGGCTTTGAGAAGAAGAAGAAGCTCAAAGCCAAGCTTGCTACTTTGAGTGATGAGGAGTCATCTGAGGATGAGGAACATGAAGTGGCTAACCTTTGCCTCATGGCTCTTGAAGAGGATTCCTCTATGGCAACCTCTAACTCATCTACTTTTGATTTTACATTTGATGAACTTCAAGATGCTTATGATGAGTTACAATAGGTATACGATGAGTTAGTTGAGAAATTTAAGGAGTCCGTTTTAAAAAATAAAAAGATTATTTCCGATTTAAATGCTAAAAATGACTTACTTTCTCAAGCTAACTTAAAATTTGAGAAAAAGATCTTAGGTTTACAAGATGAACTTGAATTCTTTCAAAATGAAAATGTAGACTTAAACAATCTTATTTCTTAATGTAATATTGAACACCAAAAGGTGTTAGGTGAGCTTAATAAGCTCAAAGAGTCTTTCAAAAGTGTTGGTAAAGTGAAAAATGAAATAGGTGAATCATATAGAACAAACCAACCTAAGAGAAAGACCTATAACTACAAACAAAGTGGCTCCTATAGGCATAATAGAACTAAAAGAATTAGAAGTGTATGGGTTCCTAAGGAACTTGTCAAATCTAATAATGTTGATGCCATGTCACCTTGGATTCCTAAGGGAACCAAGCTTTTGGGAGCTAACACTCGTGGACCCAAAATGATTTGGGTACCAAAAATCAAAGTTTAATTTCTTTGTTTGTAGGGGGAGCATTGCTACAAGGCCAAAGCACAAAGCTAAAACTCATGGTACTATCCTTGATAGTGGATGTGTTGAGTGAATAAATGTTCTATATTTTAGCCCTCATTTATTCATATTATTGATGCACTCAAGCATGTTTAGTTGCATTTTACGATAGAATTTGCATAAACATCACAAATGGATAATTTTGCACAGATGCTGCTGATTTCGGTCAATTCTTGCAGATAACTGTCATGGAAGAATCCAGGGCAGCAGAGGAACAGAAGATAACTGTCGTGGCAGAATCCAAGGCAGCAGAGGAACAGAAGCTAACTATCATGGCAGCATCCAGGGCAGTAGAGGAACAGAAAGGCTGGAGTGAAGAAAACTGCCTCATACATCACTGTCGTGACAGTGATGTCGTGACAGTGATGTCGTGACAGTGATGTCGTGACAGTGATGCCGTGACAGTGATGCCATGACAGTGATGCCTTGACATGTGCCATGACAGAGGTGGCGACAGTGAAGAAGAAGAGATGGAAAATGCGAAGTGGAGTTCGACTAATAGAGGATTTCAAGCCTAATTTTTAGAGACCACTCGCATAATTTTTGGAGCCCAGAAGCACAAGAAAGGCCTTGCCCAAAGTTTGAGGAGAAAGTCAAAGCAAGAAGATAGGGCGGACTAAAGGACGTTTATTTAGAGATTTAGTCTTTAATGAATTGTACTTTAATTCGAACTAGTATTCTTGGCCATTAAGAAAACTTGTACCCAAGGCCTATATATATGCTTGTAATTTGACCTAGAGAAAAACAACCTAGTTCCTAGCCGTTTTCCATCACAAACCCTAGCTTCCCCCTTCTTCATCATGTTCTAAACTTTCCTCAGAGCTAATGGTTGATCTTGTAAATTAGTTGTAAGGGTTAAACTGTTTCTTAGGCATTTTTCTGTTCAAATCAATAAAACTTCAAGTTTATTCATTCTGGTCTCAACATCTTGCAAGAGTATCAGGAGAGCATTGTAAGATTATCTATTTACTTAATATCGGGAGAGTTAAGTATACGAAAGGAGTGAGTACATGTTCTCCAGTTTATGGTTGAACTATCTCGGACCTAGGGATAGGACGAGGTTTAGTGGCTAATAAAGAATTCACAAACATCGGTGTTCATCCTTTGATTCACGCCGGGAGGTATCATCCAAGACGTGTTCATCGACAGACTTGGACCTAGGGATAGGACAAGTCACTCCAGGGATTCTTGCCAAACTTGAAGTACATAGTTGTTGATCGTTGCCGCGGCATCAACAGACCTCTACCGCGACAGGTGATGCCGCGACAGGCTCGATGAAAAACAAAACAGAAGACCTTTGAACAGTGCAACACCTGCACTACTAAGCAAATCAATACCAGCCTATTTTCTCAATCTGATTCCTTTACCTATTTTAGTTTATATTCAAGAATTTTCACAACTCCTTATTAAATTTATCTTTTCCCTTGTGTAGGAAAATTAATTCTGAAGTTGTCCCGATCCCTGTGGAGACGATATACGATACTCCGTATCACTTTATTACTTGCGACGTGTACACTTGCACTACATTGCGATAGACTATTTTACATGCAACAGGATGCTCGAGGCGCATGACCGGAGACAATAGTCGATTCATGGACTTAAAGCCAAAAAGTGGAGGAGTAGTGACATTTGGTGACAACTCTAAGGGCCACATTAAAGGTATTGGCTCCATAGGTAATCACTCTACTATACTCATTGAAAATGTTTTGTATGTCAATGGTCTAAAACACAATTTATTGAGCATTAGTCAATTGTGTGATAAAGGGTTTAATGTCTTGTTTGATAAAAATGGGTGTAAAATTGTTGACATTAAATCAAATAAAATAATGCTCATTGGTCATCGCATATGTAACATTTATATGGTGCATCTAAATGACATTCATACATCCCATGCATGTTTTGTTGCTCATGATGAAAATGATGCATGGTTATGGCATAGGAAACTAGGACATGCTAGCATTAGTGTTTTAGAAAAATTAGTTTCCCTAAATCTAGTTAGAGGTTTACAGAAGATCAAGTTCTCTAATGATAAAATATGTGATGCATGCTCTAAGGGTAAACAACATAGATCATCCTTTAAATCCATTAATGATGTTTCTACAAGTAGATGTTTACAACTAATTCATATTTATCTATTTGGGCCAATTAGAACAACTAGCTTGGGTGGAAAATCATATGCTTTTGTGCTTGTTGATGATTACTCTAGATATACTTGGGTTCTCTTTTTAAGCACCAAGGATGAGGCTTTAGAAAACTTCATCACATTTTCAAAATTAACCCAAAATGATCTTGAACTTAAAATTTCACATATTAAAAGTGATCATGGAACGAAATTTCAAAATATGGTTTTTAATGAATTTTGTAATGAAAATGGAATTAGCTATAATTTTTTGACTCCTCGAACTCCTCAACAAAATGGGGTAGTTGAGAGGAAAAATAAAACTTTAGAAGAAATGGCTAGGACTATGCTTTGTGAAAACAATTTACCTAAGTAATTTTGGGCGGAAGCCACTAACACCGTTTGCTATATTATAAACCGAGTAATGATTAGGCTTATTTTAAAGAAAACTCCTTATGAGATTTTAAAATCTAAAAAGCCTAACATTAGCTATTTTCACCCTTTTGGTTGCAAGTGTTTTGTTTTAAATAATGGAAAAGACAATTTAGGTAAATTTGATGCAAAAAGTGATGAAGCTATTTTTCTAGGTTACTCTTTAAACTCTAAAGTCTATCGTGTGTTTAACAAAAGAACTTTAGTTGTAGAGGAATCTATTCATGTGGTTTTCGATGATAACCTCCTTCCGAGGAAGGAATCTTGTGATGATGATGATGTAGGAATCCTTGATGCCTTTGATGGAGAACAAACTTCAAAGGGGGATGAGATTCCAACTAAATAAGAAGATGCACAAGATCCACCTCTTGAAGACTTGAGGGACTTGGCTATTGAGGAAAAGGAAGTGAGCTACCCAAGGGAGTACAACTATGTCAAAGGTGGTGAAATCTTGGGTGATCCATCCCAGGGGGTAACTACTCGTTCTTCTATTAAAATGCTTTATCATGTTGCTTTTATCTCATGCATTGAGCCTAAAAACATTAAAGAATCTTTAAAAGATGATTTTTGGATTATGGCCACGCAAGATGAGTTAAATCAATTTGAGAGAAGTAAATTGTGGACATTAGTTGAAAGGCCTAGAAATCAATCTACTATAGGAACTAAATGGGTATTTAGGAATAAACTAGATGAGAGTGGTAACATAGTGAGAAACAAAGCTAGACTAGTTGCTCAAGGTTACACTCAAGAAGAGGGAATTGATTTTGATGAAACCTATGCACCCGTAGCTAGAATGGAAGCTATTAGGATGTTGCTTGCATATGCATGTTATCATGATTTCAAGCTTTTTCAAATGGATGTCAAGAATGCATTTTTATGGCTTTATAAATGAAGAAGTGTTTGTAGAACAACCACCGGGTTTTGAAGATCCAATTTTTCCAAATCATGTTTTTAAATTGTCAAAAGCTTTATATGGTTTAAAACAAGCTCCTAGAGCTTGGTATGAAAGACATTAAAGTTTTCTAGTTGGAAAAGGTTTTGAGAAAGGAAAGGTGGACACAATACTTTTTTATTAAAAACAATGGCAAAGATATATTAGTAGCTCAAATTTATGTTGATGATATTATATTTGGTTCTACTAATGAATTGCTTTGTCAAGATTTCTCTAAGTTGATGTAAGGTGAATTTGAAATGAGCATGATGGGGGAGCTCTCATTCTTTTTGGGACTCCAAATCAAACAAATGAAGGATGGAATCTTCATCAATCAAGCTAAGTACATCAAGGATATGCTCAAGAAGTTTGGCTTGGAGAATGCAAAGCCTAAAGCCACACCAATGAGCTCATCTACAAAGCTTGACAAAGATGAAGGAGGTAAGTGTGTTGACTCTAAGCTTTATCACTCTATGATTGGATCTTTGCTTTACCTTACCGTAAGTAGACCGAATATATTGTTTAGTGTTTGCTTGTGTGCTAGGTTTCAAGCTAGTCCTAGAGAGTCTCACCTTATAGCCGTTAAGAGAATCTTTAGGTACCTTAGAGATACTCCTTGTCTAGGTCTTTGGTACCCTAGAGACTCAACCTTTAACCTTTATGCTTATTCAGATGCGGATTAAGGGGGTTGTAAAATTGATAGGAAAAGTACTTCCGGCACTTGTCAATTCTTAGGTAGTATGCTCATATCTTGGTTCTCTAAGAAACAAAATAGTGTAGCTCTTTCTACCACCGAAGTCGAGTACATATCCTCAGGGAGTTGTTGTGCTCAAGTCCTTTGGATGAAGCAACAACTCTTAAATTATGGTGTTAAAGTTGAAACCATACCCCTTAAGTGTGACAACACAAGTGCTATATGCCTAACTAAAAATCCCATCTAACACTCTACAACCAAACATATAGAAATAAGGCATCATTTAATTAGAGATCATGTCCTTAAAGAAGATGTTGTTTTAGAGTTCGTAGATACCTTAAATCAACTAGCAAACATCTTTACAAAACCTCTAGATAAGGAGTGTTTTTGGTCCCTTAGGAGAGAGTTAGGTATAACTAGCCTATCTTGACCTTTTAGGACCTTTTTGTGCTTAAATTGCTTGATTTCTTGCAAAATGTCATGCTTATGTGTTTTTACTCCTAATTTCATCCATGCTTATAGTTAGGGGGAGTATGTTTGTGTTTTAACATGTTATTCCCACTCATTCATATCATTTATGCATCTAGGACTTCATAAAATTCATTTTTTTTGCAATATTAGAGCCTCATCTACACCTCCAGGCCTAGGCGTATTGAAACGGGTCAATCTGTTTCGATACGAGTTCCTTAATAGAATGGTCTGTGATCATGGTGTTTCGAAACACCTAAAATGGTTTCGAAACGTTTTGCCTCTGCCAAGAATTGTATCGAAACGGCCCAAAAGCGTTTCGATATGGGTTAACACGTGGGATTCAATACGGTCAAAGTCGTATCGGAACGGTTAACAGGTTTCGAAACGTCAGTCAAAATTTCGGTATGCATGTTTCAGAACGATCGTGCATGTTCCGAAACGCCTCTGCGGACAGCTTTTTGAAGGTCTTTAATTGCAAAGTTTACTTTTCATTAAAACTCCTAAAAACCCTAAACCCGATTTTTCCCTATAAAAACCCTCTAAACCTCATTGTTTTTCATCAAATCTTGAGGGCTTTTACTCACAAACTTAAGTCTAAGCAAGCTTCAACAAATTGGTGCAATTTCTTCAATTCATTTATCCAAAATCCCTATTTGAGGTATTTTTCATCCTTTTTTTCCTTTGATTTGGTTCGACTCTTAAGTTAGAAAATTTTAATTTTGTATAGTTTATATGTTTTGCAAATTGGGTTTTTCAAAATTTGTAAAAAAATTTCAAAATCTCAAAGTTTTTTATTCGAATATATTTGTTTTTACTCGTATTTTTTTACTATTTTTCAAAAGTTGTTACTTTTTCAAAATTTTCTTTGTTATATGTATATATGTTTTTAAAGTTTTTTTTAAAAACCCTAAATGGGATCTATCATTGGATTGAATTAAGGATTAATATGCATACATTTAATTTTTTTAATTGCTTGCTTTATGTTTTTAGGAATCTAATGGAAAACATTAACAAGAAACGTAAGACGACTCAAACGGGTGAAGCTTCATCCCAAGCGAATATCCGTCCTAACCTCACCCTTCTTTTTCGAAAGAGTCTTCGGAATCAAGAGACTAAGGACCGTTTCAAAATCCTCAAAGATATAGCCGTTCGCCGAGAGCGTGTTGTGGATATCGCGTTCCTTGACTCCGAGCATTTTGAATTCCGCTATCTAGCTCGTTTGCGAGAATGGAGTTTCTTGGCCTTTTTGAGCATTCCGGATATTGTCTACAAGCATATGGTCCTCCTTTTCTACTCCAATGTCGTTCTTGTTGATAATGAAGATCATATCGAGGTGATTGACATTGAGTCGTACCTTTTGGGTAAGAAGTTCATCATTAGTATATTCGTTTTAGAGAATGCTCTTGGGCTCAAGGATGAAGCCATTGATGATGAGAACCACTTTGGTGCTCACACTGGATCCGTTCTCTCATTGGATGCTCATGACCGATTCCTCTATTTGATGATTTCTTGGTTCATCCGCCCTTCCGGAGGTAAATTCTCCCATGTTCGTCAAGTTGACTATTTTTGGTTAGAGTGCTTTTGCTGAGGAGACCAGCCAAATCTTGTCAAAATTATGTTCGCCGAGATGGTCCATAATGTGAAGATTCGTGAAACCGATGCTCTTACATCTTTCACTTATGGGGTTGTTTTAAGCTATGTCTTTGGTACCCTCAACATTGATTGCTCCTATGATTCTCCGGAACCCCGCAAGCGCAAGATTGGTGAATCCTCTATCATTAAGTCTGGGTTTTGCTACACTCTTGGCCAATGGGTTCGTGTTGATAGGCAAGCTCCGCCACCTCAAGTTGAGCCACCACCTCAAGCTCCGGCTCCTAACAATGAAGCTCTTATGACTTTCCTTACCGAGTAGTTCAACTCGATGGATACGAATATGGCTTCGGGATTTTGTGCTATCAACACTCGTTTGCAATCCTTGGAGAATCGTTTTCTTGGAAATGAGAATCGTCTCACCGCTCTTGAGAATCAACCATCATCGATGGACTTGTCTTTCTCTACTTTCTATGGTGATTAGAAGAACTTTCGTCGTGCTCAAGCTAAAGACGATGATTCTCTTGATGATGATGGTGATAAAGATGATGACGAGGCTTAGGATCTCCATTGCATCTCATATTAGTCTATCATATTAGGAATAAGTTTGCACCTTTCAATTTTTTATGCTTTAAGAACCTATGCTTTGCTTATTTTGTGTTTGGGATTGAGCTTAAACTCTATTGCTTTAAGTATTTGTGTTTGGTTATTTGAACTTAATTCTATCTATATTATGTTGTTTGGTTTTTGCTTATAACCTTGTTTCTTCTCATAATTAGCCTTAATTATTATTCTTTTTGATCTAACAAAAATGGGGGATAAGTAATATAAGAGCCAAATGTTTGTGGTTTTTAGTTTCAAACACTTGAATTTTAAATCTCTTTAAAACCCATCTTACATTGAGGGGGAGTTAAAACGTTTTCAAGATTTCAAATTTCTTAAAAATTCGAACTTGGTTTTGTTATATCAAAAAGGGGTAGATTTTAAAACTAATAAATTGATTTTGATATAACAAAGGATTTATGGACTAAATTGAAAAAGAGAAAAAAATTTTAAGTCCTCAAAACCTCTCTATGTGTTTAAAGAAAAATGTACAAGTCAAAACAACTTATCAAATATTTTCTAAGTGTTTATCAAGTCAAAATAGTGATTTTCGAGTCACCGTTTCGGAACGGCCTTTGGGCGTTTCGGAACGTTTTGAATCTGTTAACCTCTATTTCGGAACTAAATTTCCCTTTTTGATACGGGTGTATCGAAACAGCTAGTTGTGTTTCGAAACAGATGAAGAACAACGGAACGATTTGAACCGTTTCGATACAGTTGCATCGAAACGACCTCAAACGTTTTGAAACAAATTTCAAACTTTGTTTCCAAAATATGACCGTTGAAGTTTTATAACTGATTTTAAAAATATTGTTAAGGCGTATCAAAACGCTTTCAAGCCGTTTCGATACAGGTTTTGACAGTGGCAAAATGTTTCGAAACGGGTTTCAGAACAGGCTCTTATCATATCGAAACGATCGTGCCTGTTTTGGTACGGCCTATTTATTACACCCCAACGTCTTTTTCTATTTTGGTCTGTTTCGAAACAGGGTCGGGCGTTTCGGAACGAGTAGTTGCAGACTACATTTAAGGAGGGAAGATAACATCCCAACGGCTATAATAATGAAGGCAACAACCCCAACGGCTAGAATTCAATGAGAAGGTATAAAAGGGACCTCTAAAAGCACCAGCAAAAACTATTGATCCCAAAAGAATTATCCAAACATCAAATCCAAGCAATTGTGCTAAAATCTCATATTTCCTTGTAAACCCCAATTGTAGAACTTTGTATTTCTAATTTTATTTGTTCAATTGGGTTGAGTGCTTGTAAAAAGGGCTACATTTGTATTGAGAGATACTAGTCTTTAGCCTTAAACTTCTTTATATTACTTGAGTGAGGATTGGGTCAAATTTTGGATAAAAAATTTGACTAGTATTGTAAAGGTTACCTTCTAAGCCTTGAAAAGGGGAAGAGCGGTTAGTGGATTGTTGGAAAATCCTTAGTGGTAGCTAAGGTAGTGGATGTAGAGTTCAATTGGACCTTGAACCACTCTAAATTCTCTTGTCTAGCAAATTTTAATTTTCCACTCCACCACCAAAATTTTTAAAAATCCAATTCACCCCCTCTTGGCTTAAATCGATTCTTCGATCCACTCAACAGAAAAGCCTCTTGGACCTCCCTCACATACTTCATGAACGTCAACTGCTGTTGTTCGATCCGTTTGTTGTTGTCGATGAGAGTGCACAGCAGCGTGATGACTTCATTGTTCAGGGCAGCTTCAATACTGTCGGGGGCGGCTAGTGTGGCTGGCTGGGCAGCGGAGGGCTGGCTGGGGGTAATGGGCTCTGTCTCCTGGGCCTGTATCATATGCAGGCAGACTTTCCTGGTCCAACCCTCCTTGGCAGTTGTCATCTCATCTTCTGGGTCGGAGGGTACGTTGAAGTTGGCACATAGGCCGGTGATGAGAGACGGGAAGTGCAACATGCCCTTTGTCTTGCGAAAACAATTGTGGATCTTCTTACATATGATCTCCTCAACGTTGATCGGTCAATTAACCATGATGTTGTGGATGAGTGCGAGGTGCGGCCGGTCTACGGTGGAGTTGAGGGAGGTGGGCAGCAAACGTCGTTTGATGAAAGTGTTTCAAAGCATGGGCTCGGGCAGCAGTCAGCGGCGTTGGAAGGAGCCGCCATGGTTTCCTGCCAACCACGACGTGTTGGGCTCGCACAGCTTGGCCTTTAGTCTGTCGTAGTCGGCAGCTGTCAGTGACTGCCTCCATTCCTCGTGAGGGTTGTCTTCCATCTCTAGGCCGTAGAAGTTGTTGATCACGACGGCGTTGAGCTTGACAGGCTTCCCTCAGACAAACATGAACGGTATCTCAGGGCAGGGGTTGTGGGCATAGAATTCCCTGACCAATGTGATGTTTGTTGCCTCCGGCTGCTGTGAGAACATCTCTCAACCCTTGTTGTGTATCTTTTCGAACAGGACGAGCTCTAGGCCAAGGTCCCCTATCTGCTTCGTGCAATGGAACCCTTGTTCCTCCCATATGGATTGCTTGGAAATTGGGTTCTGTATCTCTTTTCGTTATCGCGAGAGAAAAAGCGTTGGAAGGTGGGTTTGGATTGGGATGCGGATGCCATGTATGAGACTGTTTGGATGAAAACTGAAACTTAAAAAGAAGATAATTAGAAAGAGAGTAGTGGATTCAAGAATAAGATAACAAGGAGGTGAAAGTAAAGTGAATGAATGAGAAGAGTGAGGTTTAAATAGAGGTTGTCGAGATGTGTCGTGGCGGCATTAAATGTCCAACGGTCAAGTTGTCTCGCGCATGTTACAGGATTTCTGCCTGTTACTTATGTAGCCGTTGGCAGCTAGCCGTTAGCGGGCAACTAGTCGTAACGTGGTTTTTGCACTGGGCCGCCCTTGGCTGTCTTGGCGGGATGGTGGGCGGGCTTTTTGTTGGGCCTCTTCTTGGTCCGGCTCTTTTATTCTTAAAGCCTGAATTAAAAATAAAGATGATTAAATACTAAAAATAAATTCTGAAAAATAAAAATGTGAAAAATAAATTTAACTAATCTAAAATCTAATCCTAAGGAAAATAAATTGCAATAAATTAAATTTTATTCCTAAAATATAAAAATAAAGAAAATATAATTAATTAATTAAGTTATGTTGGGAGTGCATTTGGGTGCATCTACAAGACATAACCACTTCCTGAGGTGGTGTTTCTTGTCTTTCCCTCTTGGGAGGGGGTCCACCTGTTCTGAAAGGTGGTGTGTTGTTGGGTCCTTCAACATGCCATTTGGTCTGCCGTGACAGCTGATGTCTTGACTTGTCTTAGTGTTGATTTTGGAGACATGAGCATCTAGGCATCCTTCTTTTTCCTTTGTTGAGAGCTGCAACACATTTAGCTTGATGCTCTAATTGTCTACCCTTATGATCAGCTCCCCATGTTCCACGTCTATTAACGTTCTGCCCGTGGCCAAGAATGGTCGCCCAAGGATGATAGGGGCATTTTTATTAGCCTCGCAGTCTAAGATGAGGAGTCTACTGAAAAAATAAGGCTACCTACTATAACTAGGATGTCTTCAATCTTGCCCTCCGGTTGTACAAATGAATGATCAGCAAGTTTCAGCATAATGGAGGTAGGTTGGGCTTGTCCAATTCCTAGTTTGTCGAATACTACCTTAGGCATTAAGTTGATGTTGGCTCCTAAGTCGCACATGGCTTTTGTTGCATTGTTGATGCCAATTCTACATGGTATAACAAAATTGCCTGGATATGTCTGCTTAGGCGGCGGCTTGTTATGTAGCACAACCATACACTCCTCTGTCACAACAACTGTTTCGAACTCTCTAATTCTCTTCCTCTTGGAAACCATGTCCCTTAGGTATTTTGCATAGATGGGCATGTTCTGAATGGCTTCTATGAGAGGGATATTTATGTGCATATGTTTCAGAATATCCAAGAATTTCCTGAACTAATGCTCCTGCTTTTGTTGCTTAAGCCTCTAGGGGAAGGTGCTGGCAGGCGGATGTCCTCTATACGCTCTATGCATGGGAACTTGATTTGTGGAGGATCATCTGCCTTAAGTCTGCTGTCAGACTCATCTGTCGAGGCGGCTGGTGTTGTGGCTACCGCAGTAGACAATTCCTTCTATGATGGTTGTTCCTCTGCTGGTTTTTCCACTTTGGGCTCATCCAACTGTTTCTCACTTCTGGTTGATATGGCTTTGCATTGCTCGTATGTGGGTTTAGCTATTGCCTCTGTACTGCTGGATGATGCACCCATTGTCATGCTGCTAAAGATTTCTGTGAACTGCCCAAACTGGGTCTCCGGGTTCTTTATCGCAGCTTCATGGTTGTTCATCCTCATCTCCGTCCTATCCATAAACGACTTAGTCTTATCAATAAACTTATTAGTACGAACAATAAAATCACTAGTATTAGACATAAAAGTTTGTAAAGTTGCTTCTAGTGAATTATTCTATGGTTCCTGAGCTTGCTATCTGGACTGGTTCTGCTAGTAACCTCCATGTTGTTGTTGAGGGTTAGCAGTAGTTTTAGGATTGCTCTAGGCGAAGTTTGGATGATTCCTCCACTCAGGGTTGTATGTGTTCGTGGCGGGCCTGTTGTTCCTCTCGTATCCTTCCATGAAATTGACAGATGCGGTACATTTGGAGGAATCGTGGTTGCCCCCACACTCATCACAAAATGGCTCTATAGCCTTGGCCTCATAGACTTTTCCAGTAGGTTTTACCATGTTCATAACCAGCTCTGTCAGTTTATCGAGGCGGGCATTGACATATTCTAATGGCTTCTACTTCGTTCATAGCTGATGGCCACCTAATGCCGCCTTGGCAGGCTGTTGGGTACTTATAGTCATTCTTGGCGGCTTGGTTTATGATCCGCAGTGCCTCCTCTGGTGGTCTGTCGAGGATGATTCCGTTGACTGAGGCGTCGATCATCATTCGAGTTGGATATTTCACCCCGTTGTAAAACATTGACACTTGTGTCCAAGTCGAAAAACCATGAAGCGGGTAGTTATTAAACATATGTTGGTACCGCTCCCATGCTTCATACATTGGCTCATCATCCCCTTGTCGGAAGGCTGTGATCTCATTTCTTAATCTGTCTGTGACGTTGGATGGGCTGAAACGATCCAAGAAGTCCTTGCACAACTCTGTCCAAGTGTTGAATGACCTTGTTGCCTGGTTGTTCAAACACTACTTTGCCCTATCCTTCAGTGAATAGGAGAATAACCTCAGCCTTAGCACATCTTGATGGGCTCCGTGTATTTTGAATGCTCTGCATATGTCCAGGAATCCTCTTAAGTGCCGCCGAGCATCTTCTGTGGCAATCCATCCGAATTGCCCCAAACTGTTGATCATGTTGAACATCACGGGTTTTAATTCAAAGTGATCCGCCTCAATATCAGGCTCTATCATAGTAGGATTAAACCCCCTAAAGTTATGCTCTACGTAGTCTCTGGTGGTTCGAACATATTGTGGCTGCCTCGGCGGAACAGGGGGTTGCTGCCTAGGTGGAACTTGCTTCTGTTCTCTGGGGGGCGGGTCTTGCTTCCCATCCCTTCCGTTTCGAGCATCATTGGCAAGGTTGTTGTCTATTTTGTCCATGTTTGCCTATGTTTTTTTCCTCTTCCTTAGCTTTTCAGAGGGTGGTTCTGATTTCCTTTTTGAGTTCTCTTGCTCTTCGTTCGATATCGTCAAAGTAAATGATTTCGCTCTTTGGATTTGCTCTGGCTGTAACCCCCTCGTCCCGGTCTGGACGACTGACCGGTCCGAATAGGCTACACGAGGAAAACCGAAGTGAAACCCGCTAAGGCTCCCCTTCGGTTAGCAACCCTATTTTTTTCTTTACTTATTATCTTGTCTAGAGGCATTCATATATCCTATGTGAAACACGACAGCGGAAACACAACGAAAAGATACAAAGCATACGAAACAAGCAATTAAAACAACCCATTTTACTCTTTTCAACAGGCCGTATCGATACACTAGAAGAGGGTATCGATACGCCTTGACTAGGTCAACAACCCAAGGTCAACTCAGGGAGACCGTATCGGTACACTAGTTGACTGTACAGATACGCTCTCACTTGGTCAACTTCTCACGATCAACGATACAAGACCATATCGATACACCCTAGACCCTTACCGATACGCCAAAATCTCGTCAAAAACTCAAATTTCCAGAAAGGATGTGGCGTATCGATACACCCCCGTGTATCGGTACGCTAAGCCTAATCTGAGTCCCAAAGTGTAGGATCGTATCGGTACGGCCCTTGGGCGTACCGATACGCTCTACACTGCAAAACTCAGGTTAGCAGCAAAACGCACAAGGACCCAACTCTAGATGCAATTTACGACTCGCCTAGCCACGAACAAACACTCATACAACATTTAACAACCATGGAACAACATACGAAGCAATTTAAACTAACAATAGAGCATTGACATCAAGGCATCCACACTTAAGAGAAACTTGCATTCTAAACATACACATACTAGACCATATCATTCCTAAGAAGCAAACACTTACATAAACACTTCATAACAAGGTTTACATGCCTTAAAACATAACACACAAGCAAACGTTGAACATGGTCATAAGCCTTTAAACACAAGCATTTAAGCAACAACGTAACATGATTCACAAATCTATCAACACAAGGCATTAACAACATAAAGCCAACACCAAGGAGTCTAGATACACGCTCCTAAAACACGTAGCATTTCCCATTGCTAAACTACTACATTATTTAATAAACCATACTTGAGCAAACTACCACACGCTTGGATGCCCCTTTTTCTTGCTCCTTGCTAACTCCAAGCTAATGATCTGCATTGTCAAAAAAGGAGAGCGTAAGCATAAAGCTTAGTGAGCGGAGCTAAAAAAACATAACAACGACAATGCAGGTTCAAAGCTTTCTTTAAAAAAATAAAGGTCAACACATACAATCCATCCAACGACATAATCCTCTTACTAACATACAAGTTCAACCACAAGTCAACAATATAGATATTTATCATGGCATCACACTTCATGGTATGCATAAAGGTATAATCCTAGATTTAAAGCAAAACCATTAAGAGGGAAAGATATGGTGAGACACAACATGAACGATACATGGTATGCACAAGCATAACCAAAACACGCACGGTGGGACTACACATCACCGTTTCGACTAGTAGTTTTCCAATGGGACTACACATCAAAGTACTCTTCTACTAGTCACTACCGGTGGGACTACACATCACCGTTTAGCTAGTAGTTTTCCGATGGGACTACACATCACCGTACTCTTCTACTAGACGCTACCGGTGGGACTACACATCACCGTAGCAACGACAACCATTATGTGAGGTTCGACACCAACCATGCAAGACGATATACAATTAACCATCATGCGACATGAACACACTATATCATGCACGACCAAACAACTTGTAACAAAATCCACAACTATGCACAAACTTACTACTTACAATCTTAACAACCGCAAGTGGTCTTACTTACCATTTTTGTGCACAACCTGCACCAACTTACAGATATTTTACAAAGCATATTAACATCACCATTAATTTCATCACGCATGATCAACAACATAATAACAACAACATGTTTCTTCCCAAAGTATTGAAATTTCATGCATAACAATTTATCACCACAAGTAATGAAAACAAACGGTAAAAAGGGGAAATTAAAGAGGCGATTCACATCAACTTACTCTTGAGTTTAAATTGACCTTTCAAGCTCAATCCAAACTCTTTCAAAACCACCTTTGAACCAAAACGTTACTTAAAAATATTTCCACTCACCATATTTCCTTAAGCAAACCAAGCAAAGACGACCCAAGCCTCCACAACTTCCGGAATCGTGCCCGAACCTCCCAAGGCCAAATCCGTTGTTTCTAACCAATCAAAAGCAATGAATTAACCTCTAAATCAACCAAAAATTTACTGTTACACATCAGCTCTCAATTCCCTAACATTTTCTCAACAATCCAAAGCCGAAATCCTTCCAAATAATCCCATTTTCGTACTCCCGCAAAACCCAGCCATTACCTCTCAATTTAAACACTTAAAACACTCCAAAACATGTCCAAAACATCACCCTAAGGCTGTACAACCATCAACCCTTCATTTCCCCACATAAACACCTTAAAAACTCTCATTTTTCACTCCTAAAAATCACTTACAGCAGTAGCTATTGGAATCCATTCAAACCAACACTATCACCACTCAAAAATCATTAAAAAAAACATCTAAAAACACCTACCCAATGTTGCTATAACATCAGCCCAACAATTCTTCACAAAACCTTTCCAAAAACACAAATTTTGATACTTTAAATATACCCCTAAAAACCCATTTCGGGAAACACCATAAAATCTTGCAAAAATCGGATATGTTGGACCTTATAGGTAGTAGACAACTCACATAACATTAATAAATCAAAAGCTTTAGTTAAAGCTAACAAAGATAGCATTTTTAACTCAAAACCCCAAAACTCTAAAATGCAAACTAGTGAGCTTTAATGAAAACAAATTATATGGGGAGAAAGAGGAAGATGAGGGTAATAAGAAAATGTATTTACCTTTGAAAAGCCCTCGAAAACAAGCAAGATTGGTGATGGAATAGTGATGAGAGATGGGGAGGAGAAATTCGCGTTTAAAATGGGGAGGAAGAAGATGGGTATGATTTTGGGTATTTGA
This sequence comes from Hibiscus tridactylites, assembly GCA_958450335.1. Taxonomy (NCBI): domain Eukaryota; kingdom Viridiplantae; phylum Streptophyta; class Magnoliopsida; order Malvales; family Malvaceae; genus Hibiscus; species Hibiscus tridactylites. Next base: position 24,925,423 of record OY288283.1, read on the forward strand.
AATAAAATGAAAAATGGATTTTGTTTTACAAGACCAAGAAATTACAACTTTGCCATTAATAAGATGACCAACTTCCAATTCTAAAATCTATGGGTTTTGGGTTTGAAAACAAAACAAGCCCAACATAAAATATTTGTTTTGAGAACCCAAGGTCCAAAATATTATTCTATTATTTTAAATTCACCCGACCCCCAAACCCGGGTGTTACACTGGTCATGCACTAGCAAATAAAAATGTAAAACTCTTCTTTTTTCGAATAAAGATAATAATAAAAACTTCAAATAAAAATAAAAATAAAGGTGTAGAAATATAAATATGAATTTCACTGTTACAAATTCCCGGCAACGGTGCCAAAAACTTGTAGAGCGTTTGGGTGTTCTCTATTTATGAGCGCAAGTGCACACTCCTATCAAGTTATAGTATAAAAGGTATCGTCTCCCATAGGGATTGGACATCTTAACTTGAATCGTAATTCCTGCACAAGGGAAAATTAAATGCACAAATAAGTTGAATTGTTTAAGAAGAAAGGTAAATAAAACACAAGTAAATAAAAGAGAAGAGATCAAATTGATGGAATGGGCCGGATTATACTGCTCCCTAGTGTGAAACTGCGTTGAATATGATAAGTTGTTATGCGCTGCCAGACTTTGCTGCCTCGGCAGGAGATGGCAGTTTAGCTGCTGTGATGCTTTTGCTACCTCGACAGTGGAACAGACAATTGTCTTGGCGGCAAACTCGGCAGTACTTCAAGGCTCGACAGAATGCTTCGAGAGTGATCCCGCTTATGTCTAAGTCAGAATGTTGTTGATGCCCACTGCAGATAATACCAGTCGCGGCGTGAATCGTGCAAAGACAACAATGTTTGGTTCGTTCTCTTTTAGCCACCTTAAACCCTAACCTATGTCTAGGCTGGGTTGATCAACACTTGATTAAGGTGAAGATCGTACTTACTCCTTTCGTGAGTTCGACTCTCTCGATACCGAACAAATGGATAGTAATCAACTAATCTTTCACCTTAATTGAAAACTATGAAGAACATAGAATAAGCAAACCTTAAAGTTTTATTGCAAAAACAAACTTAAAATCCTAAACAACCGTTCTCACACTAGTTTACGACATAACCCAAACCCAAAGAGAATTTAGAACACAATGGCGGCAAGAAAACCTAAACTATGCCTAAGGGAAAACCTAAGTTGTTTTAAGGTAAAAATACATTGGGTATATATAGGCATTAGCTAGGTCAAGTCCTTCTTGGAGTAGAAGTCTTCAAAGTAGCTTTTGCATTAAATGCAACCTTTAATTCTGACTTTTTTGAGTTGAATGTGGACTTCTTCACGTTACCTTGCTCCGCAAGTAATCTCGAACTCCTCCTTCGGCGGCTCTGCCCACTGCTACCGTTATCAGAAAATAGAGTGGATGGCCTCGTTAGAATCAGGATTTTCTGCTCAACAGATCGCACTCCAGTTCTCCAATTCCTCAGCTTGCTGCCCTGGGCGGTAGGTATGGCATTGACAGCTACTCGACAACTGCTATCTCTGTCTGGAACTGCATCAGTACAGCTCCTTGGTTTGCTGCCTTAGCATCATGTCCTTAGCTCCTCTCTCCTTCTACCAACCTCTAGCATCTGAAACAAAAACTAAACTAAAACAATACATTTTCCTTACCAAATAAAAGATAATCAATAAAAAGCATGGCAAAGTAAAGAATACTTAAAATGCAATACATGATCCTAATTATGCCTAAAATGTACTTAAAAACAACAATAATATGAGATGGAATGTGCAAAAAATATAAAACTTATGGACACTTTACACAATGCAATTCAAGTTTTAATAGTTTTGATTGTCGTATTAATTCGCTATCTAGTTGTAGCAGCTAAAACATGGATACACCGCACTCTTTTTCTTCGATTTTAGGGTTAGAGAGATTTTTTAATGAGGCGCATATTCATGTTTCGTATTTTGTATGACGTGAATTTCCATCATAATTTTACTTTTATTTTTAAAAAATGGTAAAATAATTGCAATAAAGTCAAATACGTGTGTCCCAATTTATTAAGGTCTTGTACAAGTTTTAGGGGATAGTCGAGACCAGTAATCAACGTATGGTTGTTTAGAAATGCAGTTGTCTTCAAAGGTGACAAGGTTGACATAGATCAAGCATACAAATTATGCATCACGAGGCTTTCTTGGTGGTGCAAGGCTATGTGGCCCGAAGTTAATATTTCAGTCACTGATTTTATCAGTCGGCCATCTCTTTTCAATTCAATAAGTTCCAGTCAAAGCAAGAAGAAAGTCATTTCCTGGAGACCGCCTGTCTCTTGTTCTTTAAAATTCAATACTTACGGTACTGTTGCGGGTAGCTTTGGCAAAGTTGGTATCGATGGGTGCTTGCAAAACAACAAGTATAAGACAGTTACTGTATTTTTCTAAAAGCGTTGGCATTACTGACGCAACGACAGCTGAGATCCTTGCAATTAAAGAAGGCCTTTGCTTGTTCAAATCTTCACCATGGTGTAATAAGTACAAGGTCTTATTTGAGAGTGATGTCAAACAACTGGTGGACTGATTTTTGAATCCTCATTTTATCCCTAAAGTTTTCAAACCCCTGATATTGTCTTGCTTCAGCTCAAGTAATGAATTTGATTGGAGCATCCTTTATGTTCCTAGAGAATGTAAAACTTTGGCAGACAGTTTGGGAAAAAAGGGGATCTCGAGGAAAGAGACTTAGTGATATGTAATCCAATGCAATTCAAGTTTTAATAGTTTTGATTGCTGTATTATTTCGCTATCTAGTTGTAACAGCTAAAACATGGATACTCCGCACACTTTTTCTTTCATTTTAGGGTTAGGGAGATTTTTTTAATGAAGCGCGTATTCATGATTCGTATTTTGTATGACGTGAATTTTCATCATAATTTTATTTTTATTTTTAAAAATGGTAAAATAATTACAATAAAGTCAAATACGCGTGTCCCAGTTTATTAAGGTCTTGTACAAGTTAAAGGGGATAGTCGAGATCAGTAATCAACGTCTATCGTATGGATATGAATCGTATTTATTTATTTATTTATTATGGAATATAAGTTCAACACTCAAATTACAGGTCAAACTGCTTCAATGGCGGCCACTCGGGGTCACAGGAATCGTGTTGTTATACCTATTAAATTTTTGAAAGGTCATTTTTTTCAAGCTTGAGTCTCCGCAACATCCTTCCGATACTATATTCTTCCGTTTATATCTAGTCATTCATAAAATTTTAAAAACCTTTGAAATCGTCAAAAAAATATTGTTATCAAGAAATTATAGTATCCTGATAAAATGAATATTAAATTTTTTTTGATTTATTAGTTAAATTTAATAACTGACAGTCAATTTTAACCTTTCACGCCACTATACCTTATAAAGTCTATACCTGACACCTTCATTGGACCTCATCAATATAATCGTAATGGGATATCAACGTCTTCCCCATAAAGTAAAATTTGGCTAAAAATTCATAATTACTCTCTTCTTCCTCGTATTCTCCACAATTATATATAATTGTAGTTTTATATCCAAATCATAAGAAATAAACAGTTTGAAATGCCGACAACCGTCCTACTTTTACCATTAACAAATGTCATATATATTCAATTTGTAATTAGTAATAATCTTTTTGAATAAAAAATATTTTTTTGAATAAAGTAATTAGTAATAATCATAGTTAGATGGTTTTACTTTATAACATATCTAATTAAGTAATCGTTTTTTTAAGAAATAAAGAAGAAACAAGCACCAATTTGATCATATTATCAACTATTTTATTTCCTTCACAGAATACATGGTGCAAAATCACATGTCGTTGTTGGAAAAGAATTCTTTATTTTTTTTTTTTTGTATTTCAACACTAAAAAAAATAAAATTTTAGATTATAACTCTAAATCTTAAATCTTAAACTCTAAATATAATTTTTTAGTGTTTGAACATAAAAAGACACGCCGAAAAGAAATAAAAAAATTCTATTTCAGATTGTTTATCTAATAGTTTCATAATGTATTGTATTACCGTCAAAGAACTCACTCGTAAGGAAAACTTGTACACATTACACGGTGGTACTGGTAACATGAGTTACTATGAGTATTAGAAAAATAAACAGCTCGTCTGAAAAGAAAAGTTCGTTCACGGTCAGAATCTCCATGTTTTACAATAGCATATCAAGTCAAATATTTATAACAAAGTCTTAAGTACACATTTTTTTTCAAAGCAAAATATTTTTGGCTTAAAAGCCAAATTGGCCTTTAATAAAAAAAAAATAAAAAAATTAATTAAGCTTTTATGAAATTTTCACTTAATCAAGCCCTAAAAAATTTAAATTACGATTAATTAGGCCTTCAAAATTCAAATTGCGATCAATTTAGCCCTTATGTTAAGTTGACCGTTAACTCAAAAATAATTTTGATGATGGTGACACGTGGCACACTCTAAACGTGCCATGTCATCAAATCCGTAATATCATTTAAAAATATTTAAAATTATAAATAATACCTTTAACATTCAAAAAAATATTATTAAAATCTGAAAAAATATTTAAAATTATAATATATATATATATAATTATTTAAAATTCAAGAAAAATCTAAAAGTATTAAAATGTGTAAAAAATAAAATTATGTATAAAATAATAAAAAATTACATAAAATCGAAAAATATAAAAAAATTATTGTAATAATTATTAATATATGTGTAATGAAATAATATTTAAAATTGTATAATTTAAAAAAAATTAATATTAAAGGTCCAAAATTTTAATTTTTTTTCAAAATGCCCAAAATTCAAATCCCTAACTCTACATTTACAAGTTCTCAAATCAATTTAATTTTGCAATCCTACATTCCCAATCCCTAACCCTACATTCCCAAAACCCTCAAAAATTTCAAAAAGCCTAATTTTTGAATCGGTTCTAATGTTTGGTTTAGGGATTTATGGGGCTTTTTTTGAAAGAAATGATACTTTGTAAAAAAAATTAGATTTTTTAAAATTTTGATGACGTGGCATGCTCTGAACATGCCACGTGTCCTAATATCTTTGACCGTTAGAGGGTATTGACGGACAACGTAACGAAAGGGCTAAATTGAGTATAATTTCAAATTTAAGGGTTAAATTGAATAAAAAAATTTATAAAGACTTAATTAGTTTTTTGATGTTTCGGGCTAATTTGACCTTTAAACTAATATTCTTTGATATTAAAAGTGAAGTTGGCAGTAAATTAAATAACATAAAGTTGAAACAATATTAAAATGAAACCAAGATAATAAAATTCAAACGAAACAACCTAGATTTCGATTCCACCACTGAAAAATTGATGAGATTGATTGAAAATAAAAATGATGGGATTAATGAGATCTAGATTGTTAAAAGAAATACAACTAAGTTAAATTATCCCAACTAACCAATCATAACTAACTGACTTTATTTACGATGAATCTTTTATTAAATATAAACTCTTATAAGTAATAAACATGGATGTTCTGGGATCAAAGGCGAATTAGATATAAATTTTATGTTTACGCGGCTGAAATCAAACCGTTTTATTATGATGTTCTGGGATCAAAGGCGAATTAGATATAAATTTGAATCGAAGATATTTTAATCTCTGATTTCAGTATCAATAAATATAATGTTAAAGCTAAGGCGTTGGACTCTATAAAGATAATGAAACGACGTCACTTACCTGCTTTTTTGCTTTCGAATTTGCATAAATCAAACGGGACGGATCTACCATAAGACCGTTGCCACAACGTTCCAAAATTTCCAAAATTAAAAGAAGCCCTTTGCTTTCCACGGTTGCCGAACATCATTCACTTTCTCTTTTCATGCATTGAGTTTCAATAATCTTTTGATCAGGACAATTATGGCAACATTGGAACCTGGGATTCTGCTCGACTTACTTAATGGGATGAGCAGTGGAGTTAAGCCAACTAGGGAACGTCGAAGCTCGCTTTTGCAGGTCACCGATATCGTACCGGCCGATCTCGATGAGAAGAATCTTTGGCCTAAACATGGTTTTTACATCAAGGTCTCGGATTCTTCGCACTCAGTTTATGTTGGTCTTCCTTCAGACCAAGATGATTTTGTTCTAAGTAACAAAATGCAACTTGGGCAGTTCATTTATGTTGATAGTTTAGAGCCCGGTTCCCCTGTTCCTGTCGTTAAAGGTGCAAATATTATCCCGGGAAGACACCCTATTGTTGGAGCACCAGAGACTTTAACGGGTTTGAAGTCGTTTCCGTTGGAATTTGATCAGTGTACTCCGGTGAAAGAACGGACTAATTTGGCGAGAAATCCGATTATGTCTCCGATGATGAGAAGGGTGGCAAAAGATGGGAATGCTAAAGGTAGTGTAAGGTGTTCTTTGGGTGGGAGAATGGATATAAAACTAGAAAGTCCCGGTTTGCTTAGGAAAAGCTGCATTGCACCTTCATCTGCCTCGAAGTTTCCACGGAGCAAAAGCGTCTGCCATCGACAACCGAGGATCCCAATCAGTCCTCTAAACTCATATGTAGGTACATTGGTCACCTTTTCAACGACTGATGTCCCGTGTTCTTTAAGTTGTTTTCATTGTTCAACTCAATTGTGTGCTTAAGTGGTTCTTCCTTTGATGCAGGAAAAGAAAAGTTCAACCCCGCCGCCATGTTTAAGCCGTGGAAGGGCGCAAGCTGCATCCCTCAATCCACAATCTCAGTTTGATAATAGCAAAAGTCTACTCGGAATGCTTAGCTTGCTGCACAAGGAAACCGTGCAGCAACAAGAAGTGGCTCAGAAGATTGCACTTGAAGCACTAAGAGATGCTAAAGCTATTGACAATTTAGTTCGCTGCCTCGAGTAATAAAATTGAAAACCATTTTTTTTCTTTTTCTTTTTTCTTAGTTGAAATTTTATGGTTGCTAATGTCTATTATGCTTTGGATGGTGTTGCAGGATGTTTTCCAACATGAACAAGACAGCAAAACACGATGCTCCAGCTACATGCTTCGATCAGTTTCTTGAGTTCCACGTCCAAATTGTTCAGGTCGTGAGTGATCTAACGTCCGTTCAAGCAGCAGCTACCGAAACGGCACTAAACTCGGAAGGGGAAGATGATAAGCCAGTAATCTTGCATGAAATTGTGCACAACTCGACGGACCAAAGCAGGGGAACAGAGATAAGTTCATCAAAAAGGCGAGCCGCGTTGTACAAGTCGATTACAGCCATTCCCGAGCAGAAAACAAACATGGGGAGAGTTCTAATATCAAAATCTAACCCCAAAATAACTCCACTCGGCATGCTGCCACCCCTTGATGTTGTTGACGAGAATGATGAAAACAAGAAACCATTATCGAGTAGCTTAAGCAATACATTAGCATTGGGGAAGCAAATAGAGACCGAAGCAGGGAATTGGTTCATGGAGTTCATAGAGAAAGCTTTGGAGAATGGCATGAAGAAATCTAAAGGGAAAGTTGCTCAGTCTCTGATTTTGAAGGTTATTAATTGGGTAGAGGTAGAACAGTGTGATGGTAACAAACGGCCAGTTCATCCTAAAGCAACACAAATTGCTAGGAATCTAAGGATTAAGATGAAGAATCCTTGAATTGGTCACTTCTTTTAAGAATTTGTACTTTTCGAGTTTGTTTTCCTTCTTTCCATTGTTTGATTCGCAATCACTTTCGGAGATTGTCTCTCTCACATTTAGAAAACCTGGGTTCGAGCAGCTTCTGAAAAGCACCGGTTGCACTATGTATATGTAACACAATCTTATTATCGATACCGGAAAAGAATTGTACACAAGAGCTGAAGTAGTTCATACATCACTTTATTACAGTTACAATTTGATCATAAAAAAATCTGTAAACAGAACAATACTTAATCTAACTCAGCTTCATGTGAAAAAGGCAGAAGCTGAGTGGATTAGCTCTTCTAAAAAACGAGCTAATAAAGAAAGAAAACAATGTACATAGTTGCAGGTATTTACATGCAAAGAATGCAGGAATGAACAAATGGATACCCGAAAAAAATTGGGGTTTACCAATTATGAGACATGAACAAATCTTTCTCGTGGTAGAACTGGAGTCACCGAAGCTGAGGAGCTCTTTTCGTGATAATCATGGAGAATCCTGATGATTGCACTGGCCTTTTTGCTACATCGAGATGTGCCTTGGCCGAGTTGGGAATACAAGGATACCATAAGGGAAGGATTCTTCACCAAACGAGCAACCACATCTCGACCGCCGTTAACACACAGAGCCAACAATAAGGAAACGCAGTACTCTTTCCCTGTTCTTGAAGTAGAGCTACTTAAAATCCCCACCAACAATGGCAACGCTCCACGACGTAAAATCGCGACTGCCCCATCGATTTTCTCTGCAAGAGTAGCTAAAACTGCTAGAGAATCGGTTACAATGTCCTCTCTTTCGATGTCTTTCAAGAGATTTAGCAATAAAGGAACAGCTCCGGCTGCGAGAACTCTCCAGTGATTACCAGAATGTGTTAGAAGTCCGAAAATCGCAACCAATGCATTCCTTTTACAACGATCGTTTCCTTTCTTAATCAACTCAATTAAACTTGGAATTGCTTCAGGATTTTCACCGATCAGAACCCTGTTTTCCTGGATTGAGGCAAGGTAAAACAAGGTTGCAGCCGCGTGTTGTTGAGCTTCGATCTTGAGTCCTTTTCTTAAAACATGGACGATCGAACCCAACCCATGGTTCTCCACTATTACACCTTTGCTTTTCGGATGCTTGGAAAGATTCAGAAGGGCAGCCATGGAGTTTTCTTGGGTGTTATTGTCTTTAGACAATAACAGCTTCAATAAAGGCGGGATCGTACCGGATTCTACCAAACAAGACCTGTTAAAAATGCTCGTTTTCGTTAGAACCCGAATCTCAAAAGCCGCTTTGTTCATCTCTTCACCGCTGCCGTTAACGAGTTCGTTAACGAGAAACTCAGCTAACATCTTGATTGCTTCTTCTCCGGCCAAACTCCCGGGCTTGATTGTCCTCGAGATATCGCGATTCTTTCGGCTCGATGCGACGACTGCGATGCCGTTTCCGGCACAAAATTGTTGGATCATCGCTTTTAATACAAGATTGGGTACCAGTTCCGTACTAGTCAGCTTCTCGCCGGTCTTGGGACACGTGGCGTTTCCCGAATTGAACCATTTTAGAATCGAACGACGATCGTAGGTATGCCCCGTTGATAATGTCACCGGATCGGACATCATTTCTAACGAGATCGGACACTTGAGATCCTCGCCGTTGATTCCTTTAAGAGCTTCGTTGCAATTGCATGAGCTATTGAGATCTGGACTTTCGGAATCAATGAAATCAAAGATTACGCATCTGCAATAGCTCATGAATCCCATTAAACTACTCAGAAGCTCTGATTCTCTTTCGGGTTCTCGGCTGGAAAATTCGATTTCGATTTCCGAATCTAAGAATTTCACTTCCTTATTGCAGTCGCTCCATTTATGAATCCCGAGATGGCCCAAGATCCGTTTAATTTCGTCCGGATCGGGTCGGGTCCCTTCCTCGAATTGGTTCAGGATCCGCATAAGATCTTTCACCGCCTTCTTATCTTCCGGGTCGGAATCGAAAGTTGCTTTCCTAGCTTGCCGGATGATCAACTCAACCAACTCCTTGGCTTCATTTGACACATCAACGGTTGAAAGCGGGAAAAAATCCAGACACGTCGCCATGCCCCGGATCAATATCTGAAACTGGTTCGCAACCCGATCCGAATTCACCAGCATCCATGTCCGAGCCCCGTCGCGAGTGCAGTCTTCCAGAAGAAATCGCAGCTTCTGGAAAGTGAGATGGAGCTCCGAAAAGCTGAGGACGAACGGGGCAGGTGGATCCGACGTTGTATTCCGGATCTCCTGGAGGAAAAGAAGAAGGTTCGTGATTTGACGGAAAGCTTGGCGCGCGTTTCTCTTGTTGACGGAGAAAAACTTGGATCTGTAACCGCAAATGTCTCGACCGAGATCGATTAGCGAGCTCAGGAGAGTAGCAGGAGAAATGGAGTCGCAAGGATGTATCGCCGGACACGTCAGAATCCGGCGACTCGACCCGTTTGATTTTTGAATCATTTGACAAAGAAGATTGAAACAAAAGGCTTGATTTTGAACGTTAGTGTTTGGATATTTGAGTTTCTGCTTTGGGGGCGAAATGGCAGTTGCAGGTATATATAGAGAGAGAAGGAAACGGGGAACGGGGCTTTGACTTCATACACGCGTATAGTGATTATTGGATTAGGCTGTTAGGGTCAGCGAGACAGGTGGCTAATAGGCACGTGGGGTGTTGAATATGAGGAAAGGCTGCTTCGTAGATAAATTCGAGCAGTGAATCAGCAAATGAAAATACGACGCGTGGTCGTGAATAATGGGAAATGCTCGTGCTTACGAAGGTACGTGAACGTGAAGAGAGGTAGCCGACACTGGATTAGGATTATAACGTTGAATTTTGAAGGAAAGAAAACGGTATGTCCTTACTGTTTTTATTTGATATTATTATTAATATTTTTAAAACATACAACAATTATTGATATTAAATTATTAAAATGATTTATATCTTGCACGTTAATAAAAGGTAATTGAATTATAATTATTGTTGGATGAGTATTACTCCTTGATTTATATATGTTTATGGAAATTGGAATAGCAAAATCATTCCACTGTTTATGTTATCTTATTGGTGATGGTAGGAAATGGGAAGATATTGGCATTTTTAAATAAAAAATTATTTTAAATATTTAATTAGAAGAATGACTCTTTGCCAACATTATTTAGAAAAATAACTACCAAATCGTCCACGTAAGGTGAACTCGTTTTTTACAGGACACGAGTTCGGAACTCACTTTTTACAAAACGTGAATTTTATGTTGAATAAATTGATAAAAAATTAATTTACCGCGTTTTTTAACACGGAACTCGCTTTCTATTGACGCGAGTTTCAAACCCGATTTGTATAAAAAGCGAGTTTACCTTACCTGAACTAGGCTATTTTACACCAAAAATCTATTTTAATTAAATATCTAGAAAAATAACCCCACAAAATATTATTTAGAAAAATGACCTTCAAATCTGCCACGTATGAAGAACTCACGTTTCGAGGGTCGCGAGACACAAACTCGCGCTACGCAAAAAGCGAGTTCTACATACGTGGCAACACTTTTCAGAATAACGAACTTTACGGAAACTCGCATTCTGCCAAATGCGAGTTCCCCGAGAATTTCAAGAGGCAGCTGAATTTATCGCGGGGAAGAAAGCGAGTTCTTTGCAATTTTGGGTGGAAGAACAAGTTTCGATAAGCATGTTCGAGCATTATTTCGGGCTTATTAATCGAATATTTTTGGTTATCATTCAGTTTGGCTTCGTAGTACTGGAAATTCTCTTTCATTTGATACCAATATGAGCAATTTCTGTTTGTTCTAAACCTAATAAAATTTGCGTCAAAAACGATATCCTAGTTTGTTTTTTTATTGAATTTGTCTTTAATCGAATAACAATAATTAAAAACAAAATTAAATATAAATTAGGAAATGTATAAAAAATAAGTTACTAAAGAAAATTAAAATTGCGTAATTACAAAATTTAAAAAATAATGTCTTTCATAAATATAATTAAACATAATTAAATATGAAAAATGCCCTAATGATGTCTATGTCTACCCGTTCCGCAGCGGGGTGCACGACGATCCTGTGGCGAACTCCTCTTAATGTCATGTGCTTTAGGGTCGTTCTCATCATCATCGGCGGCAGCAGCAACATCAACATCAACAACATTATCATCGGCTCCAAAGTGATCCTCGAAACGCGGACTCATGCTGGGACCTGGGCGAGTGGAGAACAACCTGGCCGGTGGCGTATGCTGGACAATGTTGTAGTCCAACTGTGATGCCAACGGTGGAACATCGATCACCGAAGAACCACTCATCAAGATGAAGGGACAATAGGCATCTGAGAAGCCGAACTCGGGCGGAGGCCTCATTTGTTGAAACATGGAAGGACTAGTGAAATTCTGAAACGCAGTTCTAGAAGATGATGCCCCTGCGTCTGAGTTTGCGGTCTCGGATCGTGCTGCCTCGACTGGCTCTGGCTCTAGCTGGGTCGACGTTAAGGGCGTGGGCGGTTTTGTGAAGGCATCTCAATTTCTCGCTCGCGTTTCTCCGGAGTAAGTATATGTGGCTTCCCATTACAAAGGTACCATTGAAAATAGTTGAAAGTGACAGATATGGCCCAATCCACAATGGGTGCGAGGATGGGCGGTCGACTGGCATATCGGTCCATCCATTGTTGGACCCAGTCAGTGTGATGATAGCCCCAATGAATTTATGTCTTCCTCTGCCGCGTCAACCGGTGTAATTCGTCCAAATTAAGCTGCAGAGGCGGAACCCCTTGGATGTACCCAAATTGTCGCTGAACCCGGTCTGTAGGATTCCACTCGACAATTTTGTAGTTGATGAGTGGCACTCACAGCAACCATACGTGAGAGGAATGCGCAATGTCTGGCGAAGTAATCTGGCGAATCGCGAGACTAGCGTACAGAGTTCACACGAACTGAAAAAAATTTATTCGAACGTTAATTATATAAAACTTGATTAGAGAAATAATATTAAGAACTACAAATAAATTTTCGGATTACCATATCGTGGCGCATCTTGTCGATCACAAGCCTGTAGTCTCGTTGATTGGTTGGCAGTCCCTGGTGGGTGAGTGCACCGGCCCACCTGTTATTAATGAAAAATAAATAAATTCATTAAAGAGAATATTAAAAATATATATTCAATTAAATAATTTTAAAAGTACCTCCGAAGAAGTGGAAATATGTAAGGTGTGGGCTGTCTAGGCTGCGGGATTAAAAATGGCATACGAAACCAAGCCCAAGACTGAAGAAGCAAAAGACACCCTCCGATTGCTTGTCTGTCAGGGCCGACGGTTCTGCAAAGCTCATTGAATAGAAAGCCCAAGACCGCTACTTCCCAACATTTTGCTCTTGATTTCGCAAAATCAATTATATGATACAGCCACATGACATGCCCTTTGTTGCAGGATTTATCATGCATCAAAATCCCTTAAATAATGTGTAGTATGTGTGCACGACCAAACCGCTTTGAAAATATATAATAATAAAAATATTTTAATAAAAAAACACAATATATATATAATATTTCAATTATTAAAAAAACACAAAATATATAATAAAAAAATATTTACCCATTTTGTTTCGTCATCCGCATCGCGGGAGGACTGAAAACCATTGGTCCAAAAAAGTCATGTAGATTTTGCCACCGTCGAACGTGTCCGACTCTTTTCCCAATAGGTCTTGACATAAGGTCGGTCGGTCACCATCGGCTATACCGGTAATAAGATCGTCGTCCGTAGGCAAGCCAAGATGGTATGCAACATCTTCTAATGTAATTGTTGCCTCGCCACACGGAAAATGAAAAGTGTGCGTCTCTAAACTCCATCGTTCAATTAAGGCGTTAATCAGAGAACGATTCAACTTCGTACTGGACACGATTTTTGCACCGTGACCAAAACCAGCTTCCTCAATGAACGACATAATCTCTCGATCCGGCGCGGCGGTGATACGATTGACATATAACGTCAATGCGCATTCGTAGTGCTTGAGAAAAATAAAACAATATATAATAAATAAAAAATAGTAATAAATAAATAAATTACTAAATAAATAAAATAAGATAAAGAGAAAAAATTAAAATTATAAAGAATATTACCTCATTAGTTGTCCTCCGGTAATCGAACACGTGTTGCCGGTCTAGTCGCAATAAACTCGTCATTTGTATAGAGTATAAAAATATTAGAGTGGAAGATGAAATAGAACTCATTTTGTGATTTGTTTGTGGGGTAGAAACTGGCTATTTATAGGAGAAATTGTGTCTCATGTGAAGCGATATTAAAGAGACCCCATTTTCTACGACACATGATATTCCAAAGAACTCGTGTTACACATAACACGAGTTTCATTGAAGAGACGCGACATCGCAACAGACGCGTACACTGAACGGGTAAAGAGGACCTCGTGTTTTGCAGAGCGCGAGTTTCTAAAGAACTCGCTCTTCGTAGGAAGCGGGGTCATGAGTTTTTTAAATTTAGCATTTATAATGTAAAATATATATTAATAAATAATAATAAAATTATTATAATAACAGTTATATTTATTAATACATTTGATTAGTATAGTATAATAATTTTTTTTACTTTTCTTATTTATTAATATAGTATAATAATAAATTTGAATAATATAATATATTTTAAAAATATAATACATTTGATATTAGTATAGTATATTTATTAATACATTTGAATATTTATTAATATATTTGAATAATATAATTATAAATGATATATTATATATCATTTAAAATTGGATTTAAATATTTCTTCTTTACAATTGAAATGATTAGGGTATTTCTTTACAATTAAAATGATAAAATCGCATTTGCAACCAACCAACATTTATTGAAGAAGCTGAAACTTGTTTTGACGGTGATGATCATCATTAAGGTGATGCTAATGACTGGCCCTCGTGAATCTTGCCTTGCACTCGATGCCTATCTTGAATCTTGGAGGTCTATTGGATATATTTTTACTTGTCTGCCATTCAAAAGGACCTCGAATTCCCCGATATTGTAATTTGTTGTTGCCGATCCTCGTGAACAAAAATACGGAATAGTTAACATCTGCTCAACATATATATGCAACTACGAATAACGACAAATCACAATATCGGGGAAATTAGTTTGGGAATAAATTTTCCCGATACGTGATTTGTTGCTAGTAGTAGTTACAATCCAAAACTTTACGCACAGATTGAGAAGACAATTTTTTCCTGACAGAGTGTTCCTTCCCTTCATCGATCAACTAGGTATTTATAGAAGCAACAGATGGTGATGACGAGGAGAACTCAAGTTCTGTGAAACGCGAGGTCTTTAGAAACTCGCTCTTCATAAAACGCGAGGTCACTGACACGTCTAAAATTCGATTCCTTCCAAAGTCGCTCTTTGCAGAACGCAATTTGCCTTGAGATTCAACGAATTTGGGCTATAAATACTCGAACATTTTGATATATATTTGCACTTGAATTGATTTGGAAAGTTTGAGTTTGAGTATTCGAATGATTCGAAAATCTGCTAGGTAGAAGATGTGTTGCAATGTATTGTTTGTGTTTGTGTAACATGATCGAAAAATTTGTAGTCGGTTCTTATGCATGTAACGGTGTTGGTGACATATGTATCGTGGAAGAACACCGGTGTTGGTGACAATTGTTTTTAACATAAGAAGATAATGCAGTGGCTCATATATAATATTTTACGTGCTTCAATGCTTGTCTGTGTTTGTTAATTGTATATTTTGTGATTGTTAACTGTTTGAAAATCGAAGCGGTTCAGATGTAGGAAATAATATTTGCAATAATTATATTAACAAAAAGTAGTACTACATTGTTAATATAATGAAGTACACAAGCATTAAATTACTAAGCATACTTAAATCTACTAGAACGAATCATTTTCGTTGTCCTCGTAATCGGTACTTATGTCAGAAGTTAAGTTTAGTTCCTCAATTTTTTGTTCTTCTCAATTTTTTGTTCTTTCTCATGCTGTCTCCTATAATTTTTTTGTAAATACCACGCCCTCGTCTTGAGGCTTAAGTACTGTTGATGAACTAGAGCCATCATCAAACCTTACATTAAGCTCGATGTCCGTGCCTCTGGCACGTTTGTATGCCCGAAACAACTTGCGCATATCTTTATGATCAGATAGTGTCAACATGTAGTGTTCTTCTGGGCTGGGCTCATTCACTGGAACTTTGGCAAGCAAAGCAGAAATTTTAGAGCTTGTAGACTCCTTAACTCTCGTTGATATCAACTCAAACAATTCATCACTTGTGATTTTCTCATTGAAAGAAGTGTAGAAGTAGGTTCCAGGAAAGAAAATATTAGCAGAAAAACGCGCCATAATTTGTCAAAGAAATTGTTTGAGTAGTGTAAAAATGTTGTTTGAGTTGTGTAAAAATGTTGTTTGAGTTGTGTAAAAAATTTGGAACTCCGGCTTAACAGTTATAGGGTTGAATAAAGTCCAAATAATTTGTCAAAGTCGCATTTTAGAGGACGTGATTTTCAACATTATTTAAAGAAGTCGTCTTTTACAGGACACGATTTTCGAGGTTGTGTTTTACAGGACGCGATTTACATATTATTTCTGACTCGGGTAACATCAATATGATCTAAAAGCATTACATAAGAACAAAACTGATGATGAGATTCCACTATCATATCCACATCAATGTCATCCATAATATGGAATAATGAGTACGTTAATGGTTCTAAAGACGTCGGTATTCTGTACTTCAATGATTTTATCTTTTTTTCCAGAACTATATGTAACATGTTTCTTCACTTCATTCATCAATTTCTTATACGATAAGTTGTATGGAAGCGGAAGCAATATACCACTTGAGGACTAAAAAATGACACTGAGAGATGCATCATCGATTATCTGACCATTGTAGTATACCAAAGTTGTAATACTTTCTCGTCTCGGCATATTATATCGATCAAAGTCCTTACAAATTAAATTCCAACCTTCATGGTATATATATATATATATCTCATTGCCTCACTTATTCAAACATGTATTCAATTCGGTTTGATGCAGAGTACAATTATTATTTACCTTTTTCAGACGTGTCAATTCAGCTTTGTTAATGGCTGACTCGATAAAAAAACTCGCGTTCTGTAAAACGCGACATACAAAAGAACTTGCTTTCTGTGAAACGCGATATCGTAGAATCTCATAGAATCTCGCTTTTTGTGAAACGCGAGGTCATAGAATCTCACTTTCTGCAGAAAGCGAGTTCCCTGACACGTTTGCAAAAGCGATATTCTCTGGGATTTTCTGGATGAATAAGATACCAAAAGTCGCTTTGTTCCCTTATATGAAGCAGAATGCAATACTGATATTGTATAGCATTCACAAAACAAGTCTTTCAATTTTTCAAGTCTTTCAATTGCTGGAAAAATGTCGAGACGAGGAGGCATTGTTGCTCTAGTATACTACGATTGTGAGATAATCGTTGATGCCTCGCTCGGCGTAATTTTTCAGTCATCGAATACTGTAACACTAAAGATTCCGAAGATATTATCATACAATAAGTTGATTAAGGAACTGGAGAGCAATGTCCTGCATGGCCAAAACCAAAATATGTCCGACTTGAAGTATCGTCTGCCAATCTCTATAGATCTGTTAACGTACTTCATATGCTGCATTGCAGAAAACGGTGATGTGGAGCTGATGCTGTCAACCCACTTGGAGTATTCATTAGGCGGTCCCCTAGAGCTGTATGCATCATTTTCTGATTCTAATCTTACTATCGAAATCCCACTATGTAGATGGGCAAATTTCGACTTTGATCCGAATGCCAATGTTGATAGCCCAACAGCTAGTTTACGGAATGATTTCAACTTGCTAACTATATACAGTCTACGCAACGAGTTTGGTGTATCATCGTCTGTTGTGCCAAAACATTCGTGCGTAGCTAGTTTCGGGTTCGACTTGAACCAGCCCCCGAACGATGAATTCGATGCGCCAAGACATGCAACGTATAATCCGTACAATTAGTATACTATGGGGGGGCAGCGTCATCATCCCATATGAGGTCTGACCATGAAGCATTCAACCCATTCGATGATTTCTCATATGGATGATACTCAACGTATGTCCCTAGCACGGAGTACGTTCAACCATCTATGAAGAGACATTCTTGTGTAGGTGCTATGGAATTTGATCTTGGAAATACGGTTCAAGAGTGGTCTCGTGAGTGGTCTCACGATCGACAACCAACCTGCTCACCTGAAAGGGTAGCAACCGACGACGCTGAACTATACCGGTTCGAGGGGGATAATTTTGATGAATAACTACTTAAGAAACCTGAACTCGAAGGCGGCGAGCAAGAGCCCTTCTATGAAGAACCAGAAGACGTGATCATTCCAACAATTGATATAGATGAGTTGAAAGGCAACGAAGAACACCCGACAACAAGTAATGTTCCAGTATCGACCACACCTATTTCTTATTACCAGCCACCATCCCACTTCATGACGGTTGATATGGATGCGTTGGACATTCTAGAATTTTCACAATTCCAAAACCAAACAATTGACGGTAGAATCAACCGTTCTGATGGTGAACTGGCCATTGGGATGACGTTCCTTACAAAAGAACTGGCGATGGCCGTAATTAAGCAGTACAACATTTGTCACTTTGTTACGACGAATGTGGAGAAAATAAAATCGAGTTTCTACAAGGCAGTGTGATCCCACAAGAATAATCAAGGATGTAAATGGAAAATTCGTGTATCTCAATTGAAGAACGCGGGCGGCTTGTAGAGAATCACAAAACTGGAAGGGCCCTATACATGCACCGTTACTAGCGTAAGTCAGGATCACAAGAACCTCGATGTGCACATCCTCTACAAAACCTTCTTGCCACTGGTAAAAGCAAATCCACGGGTCATAGTTCGCGTCTGTCAAGATACAGCTCAACAGGTCCACCTCTACTATCCTGAATACTATAAAGCATGGTATGCAAGGAATTGGGCCGTAGAAAAACTGTTTGGCCAATGGGAGGAATCTTACAATGAGTTGCGCTTGTGGCTAAACCTGATGCAGAAACATATACCCGAAACGGTTATCGAACTTCATACAGTTCCAGAATACGAAAATGATTGTGTTGTTCGAGGTGCTTGTCAATTCCACCAGCTATTTTGGATATTCCCCCAGTGCATTAATGCATTCAAGCACTACAAACTGATGGTTCAAATCAACGGTACATGGTTGCATGGGAAATATACACAGGTCCTACGTCTAGCGATTGCACAAGACTGCAATCGGAAAACCGTGCCTGTAGCATTCACAATTGTCGAAAAAAATGATCTCGAATCTTGGGTGTTCTTCCTTAAGAATCTACGGAAACATGTTCTCTATCCTGTAATGCGGGCAAGAGACAATGAGATATGTCTTATTTCCGACAGAGGCACAACGATCTTATGGGCAATAGAACGTTTGGGCGATTCTTGGAAGCCTCCGTACATTTACCACCGTTACTGTTTGCGACACATTGCAGACAAATACTTGCAGCAGTTCAAGAACCATGATGAACGTGCTCTTGTGCTTTGAATGGGTACGTCTTTTAGGTCATTTTCATTTACGATATCTTTGCATGTGTTGTTCACCCTTAACTATTCAACTGTCATTCCCTAGGCAACTCACATTACGTACAGGAGGTAGAAGACATGTTCCAAGAACTGAGAGCCAGAAATAAAAATGGTGCGGACTACCTCGACAAAATCCCGAGGGAAAATGACTTAGATCATATGACGAGGGTAAACGATATGGTCACATGACAACGAACTTGGCTGAGGCGGTCAACTCAACACTCAAGGGAGTGCGACATTTTCCTATAACTTCCATTGTCAAAGCGACCTACTATCGTTTGGCTACCCTATTTGCAACCTTGGGAAGGCAAGCAAATGAGTACATGGCAGGTGGCCACAAAGTCCACCTGAACTTTCGTGAAAAATTGCAAATTGAAGTGCGCCGTTCAAATGAGATGACTGCAACTCTCTTCTCGCGAGAAGGAAATTTGTTCCGTATTTCAGAATTTTTCCAAGCCGTTGGAAAGCATACAACACAACGCGTATGTGGTAGATCTTAGGAAAAGAACCTACGACTGCAGAGTATTCCAAACATTCAAATACCTGTGCTCACACGCCATTGCTGCTTGTTCAAACGAACGGATTAACTACATGAGACTGCTTGATTCAGTATACTTACTCGAAACAGTATTCAAGGTTTACAAAAAAGAGTTTCCTCCCATTAGATATGAAATTGATCCTTATGCCATTGATACTGAACCAACCATACGCCCAGATCCAACACTAATAAGAGAAAAGGGACATCCATGATCGACACGAATTTACTGTGCCGAGGATTTGGTCGAACATAGAGAAAAAACCTGGAGAAAGGAAACATTGCAGTAGATGTAAAAATCCTGGACACACAAAGAACAAGTGTCCTAATCGCTTGGGCCCTCGTATTAACTATGTCTTATTCATTTTAAAAATTCTTTTTTTTTCTGGCTCGTTGTTCTTGCAAAAAGAGCCTATGAGGCCATCTTATACTTTCATACATTCACAAAACAAGCTAGGATACCGTTTTCGACGCGAATTTTACTAGGTTTAGAACGGGCGGAAATTGCCCATATTGGTGTCAAATGAAAGAGAATTTCCAGTACTACAAAGCCAAACTGAATGATTACCAAAAATATTCGATTAATAAGCCCGTAATAATGCTCGAACATGCCTATCGAAGCTTGTCCTTCCACCCAGAATTGCAAAGAACTCGCTTTCTGCATAGCGCGAGTTCGTATCTTGCGGTCTACAAAACGCAAGTTCTTCATACGTGGAAGAATAAAACGGGATCATTTTTTTAAATAATAGTCCGCGTGGGCCATTTTTCTAGATAATTAATAAAAATGGGTTTTTGGTTTAAAATAGCCTGTGAACTAAAAGGGATCATTTTTCTAAATAATACTAATAGGGGGTCATTCTTCTAGTTATATATTTAAAAGGGGTTTTTGATTTAAAAATACCGAAGATATTGTTAGGTTTACTTTAACATTATTCAACCCCGTTTTGACTTTGTCAAAACAAAACGTTTAACATTACTGTTTTATGGTTTGTTGTCGGTAAAAGCTCAGTTTGAAAAGTGTGGTTGAAACATGCCGCGTGGGATTTTTTTTAGTTTTGTTTGAGTGTTAATAACATAGTATTTTTGAGATTTTAGTGGCCCAATGACGAATTAAAAAATTAGACCCTAATAATAAATATTAAAAAAATAAAATTTAAAGGTAAGCTCTTAATAACAAGTATTGAAAAAAATTAATAGTATGTCACTAATAATAAGTATTGAAAAAATAGGTTAATAATAATTATTGAAAAAATTAGACTCCTTATAATAAATATGGAGAAAGAAATTAAATCTTAATATTAAATATTATAAAAATAATGGAACTTTCGACGGCACTGATTAATAATTTAAAAAATATTTGATTGGGCTTGATGATATTTTGTTGGATGTTTTATTTGAGGAGGTGGTTGGTTCATGTGTTCTAATATTATTACGTCTAGTTTTAGATTTTGGTACAAAGCTTTGATGTTCTGTTTGTGTTGTAATCTCAAATTACGGACATGTTTTAAGTTCACATTACGGACATGTAATCTCAGATTGAGTTCATATTATGCTTTTATTATTTCAAGTTAGGTCGAAAATGGAATATATTAAATTTGGATCGAGTCAAGATCGAGTTAAAATTTTAAATTTTCAGTTCGAGTCGGAATGACTAAAAATTAGGGGTGAGCGTTCGATAAAAGTTGAGTCGAGTTAAAAAATTTCGAGTTATTCGAGTTGACCCAACATACTTTACAACTCAAATGTTATTTCAATTTTTTTCCGATTCAAGTCTAGTTTGTGAGGTAGAGTTAGGATTTTCATATAGTTGGGTCAGGGTGAAGTATAAGGTATGGAGGATTCTTATACCACTACAATAAGTATTGTTGACCCCATAGCCCCAACAAACTAAGTGGGGTCAAATCTAACATTTTCTATGAAAACTTTATATTACCTCCTTGAAAACCCTGGACCCAAAAATCAAGTGGGTCAATTGCACCCCTAATTTATACATTAGCTTCACCCATAATGTTATAGTACGATTTGATTCCAATCTAATCAACTTTAAGTAATCATATAAGAAAATGCACGTAACGCCACAAAATCCTGTCTAGTCGAAATTGGGTTCCAGTGATCGAAAATTTCACATCGACAAAGTTTAAATATTGTATGAACTCGGACCATGTAGTAAATTATATCGACATTGGACTCTAATTGAGTCAATTTATTGAATATAAACTTTATTGAATAATATCGAAACCTGTATAATGGTTAAATTGTGAAAATTAAAAATTTGGAGATGAAGGCTTAAGTAGCCAAAAGTCGAGGAACTAATCTTGCGATTAGCCCCTCCTCAAATGTAAATCTCATACGTGGGATGACCGGGAGAGTTTCCTTCATAGGAAGGAAAGCTCTTCAATTTAAAACATAGTAAATAGAATTTAAAGAAGCTTACCTGAAACCTTGTCAAGCAAACACCTCTCCATTTCTTCATCTTTATCATCTTCCTCTAAGTACACACCTCCATTGGAGAGAAATCGAAGCTTGGTTTTCTTTGATTTGTTGATATCGAATCGTTCCTATCATTCGGGTAAGCAATATTCCTCAATCAATCATCGGATTCCATGGGTGTATCAAGCTTAATTTCAAGCTAGGGTTTTGACCATCCATGGATAATTCATCGTTGTTGTTTATATTGAATTAAGATATCGATTTTGATATCGTTATAATGATTTTGATATCGATTATCAATCCTAATAATCTCCTTATTATTTTCTAGCTCAAGAAGTGGAGAGAGAGATTTCACCATCTCTATCGAAAGCTAGAAACAAGGGCGTTGTCATCCGAGAGCTGTAAAAGCATCGAATATCAAGGTGAGTGTATTCGGAGTCTCTAGATTAGGCGAGGAGCCTTCCCAAATCCATTATTGTTGATTTCGATTAAATAGCTAACATTTTTAAGGAAGCTGCATCAGATTGTTAAACGAAACTATTGGTAAGCATCGATAAATTTAGTAAGGAACATCAGACATAGTTATTGGCATCATCATTGTGCATTGTCATCGATATAATTATTGTTATTGAAATATTGTAAATGAACCATCGGATATTGATATTAACATTGACATTGAAATCGTGGGATATTGATATTAACATTGACATTGAAATCATGGAATATTGATATTCAGGCATGTTTACTATTAATGATATTAAAGACATTGATCATTGGAATTATCATTGAATATTGAATATGGATATTGTCATTGAAACCTTTGATTTGGACGGACATTGGATACAATTGGCATGCTGTAGAATTCATGAGCTCAATGTATGGGTAGACTACGACCCTAAGGCTACAACCTATATTGATTTGGCGAGGCGGAGGGATGTGTTTGGTATTGGTCATATTGGTGAGGCAAAGGGACTAGACCATTTATGGATTTGGCGAGGCGTAGAAATTCGCGTATCCATTATCTTGATTCAATCCAAGGGTTAATAATGAATTTGATATGTTAATCATTGTATATTGAAACATGATATTGATAAGCATGAGAATATGTACACGCATCACTCATTGACATTTATTTTGCATATGACAACCTTACTAGGCTATATATGCCTAACGCATCTCATCTCATGCATTTCAGGTTAAGGATTCGACCGTGGTAGAAGATCGAAAAAGTCTAGGCAAGACAAGTCAATACAAGCCAAGAGTAATGTATTTTGACTCTATGAACTCCTAGAAAGGTGGAAAAGCAGTTAAACTAGTCTTTTGTGCTCATTTTAGTATGTTTGTAATGTGTATAAGTTGTAATATTATTGAAGGCCCTAAAATGACTTTTGGTATGGCTAAAAGATGGTAAAAATGACATATTTGGCTCACATGGGTGAAAATCTAGTAAACGTATTCAAATGATCATGAAATTTGGCATACCAATAGTTTATAGCATTGTAATATTGCGTGTCAAGTTTCATTGCATTTGAACATCGTTTGGTAGGTCAATTCAATTAAAAACTAGCAAAATTATGTCATTACATGTCATACTGTATCGATGTGGGGTAATGGCGTATCGATACAGTTAAGCATAATTGAATCTAAAGAACTGGGTGTATCGATACGATTTGGGGCTGTATCGTAACATTTATCTATTGGAATCCTTTGTTTCGATACGGGTCTAACCTATATCGGAACGGGTCAAAGTCAAAGTCAATGAAAGTCAACCCGTACCAAAATAAGGCTTACCTGTATTGATATCGGTAATGGACAAAGTTAACCTAAGTTGACCATCATACACCTGTATCGAAACAACATCAAGGTGTTTCGATACAGGGTTAGTTAAGCTGGTTAAAAGGCATGAATTGTAAGTTTACAAGGTTCACATATTGGTCACTGAATTTAGGATGATTCAATTGGATGAGTAAATGAACTCTGAATAGTATGGAAATTTATAAACTTGCTAATATTGTATTGAATTTAATTGTGGTATAATCAATTGTATCGATGGACCTCTAATTTATCGGATTTACAGTTTAGTCCCTAAAACTTGTAATAGTCAAGAATTAGACTTAAATGATTAATCATTGTTTCATAATGGATGAATTGGACTAAGATGTATATTTGGTAACATTTTATTAATACAACAGTGATCACATGTTGTTTATTGATTGAAATTTTGTCATATCAATTTCCGTATTGTTCATAGGTAACACCGTCTGACCCAGTTCCCAACCAGGCCGGGAAGGGGTGTTACATTTGTGGTATCAGAGCTAGACTTTAGTCGATTCTAGAACTAAACTGAAGCTCATTGCATTGTTATTATGTTACTTTGCCACCTAGGAGTTATATATTTTGTATATTGTGACTTATCGACTGATTCGATCTTCTATATAAATATGTCTGAAACTAACGAAGCTCACATTGACGAGCTTGCCCCCGGCTCCTCAACTCATGGCGAGGAGATAAGAGGAGGAAATCCTTCGAATCCACCGAATTCGCGAGACCCTTTTGTTCGGAACAATGAGCCTGTAGCACCTACCGCTCAGGCTGAATGTTATAAGAACATGGTTGACATGTTCAAGCAATTTATGACTGCAATGACGGCCGAACAAGTTATCCAACCTATTGCTCCCGCTGTCCAACATACTCAAGCCCCTATTGACAAGCTATCCAAGTATTGAGCTTATACCTTTACCGGCTAGGATGATGACAATCCTGAAATTGCTGAGTATTGGTTGGACAACACTCTACGGATCCTGAATAAGCAGTTGTAGTGCTCGGACGAGCACAAAATCGAGTGTGCCATCGCATTGCTGGCAGACGAGGCACTCCACTGGTGGGAGACTACTACATTGACGGTCTTCGAGGACGCAATAACTTGGGAATTTTTCCTTAAAGAATTCCGTAAGAAGTACATCAGTGAGTTCTATCTCGCTGAGAGGCAAAGTATCTTTCTCCATCTCAAGCAAGGAGGACGACCGATCGAGCAGTACATCCATGACTTTTGCAAGTATTTTAGATACGACGCTGAATATATCAAGAAGGAGGAGGAGAAATACCAAATGTTTATTGCAGTGCTCAATGATGAATTACGCCATATGTTTACCGTACTGAGCATTGTTGATTTTCAAAATCTCGTGAACCGAGTCAAAGCCACTGAAGCTGTATAAAGAGCTCAACAAGCCAGTGGGTCCGGTAAATCTGATAAGAGGTTTAGAGATGATTCTCAACTTCCCAAGTGGAAAAAGAAAGGAAAATATCAAGACCCGAAGCAAAGTGTTTATCCGCAGCCCTTCCGTTTTGGAAATATTGACAGGCTTCAATCTGTGACATAGCCCTTTGCTAAGGCAGCATCTATTGATAGCATCGTAGGTTCAAATCGGAGCAACCAACATCCAGTTTGTAATTACTGTCAGAATAAGCATCCAGCTGGTCAATGTCGTAAGCAGACCGAAGCTTGTTATTACTATGGTGAGCAAGGTCACTTCATTCGTGACTACCCATTGAATGCAACTAAGTCTACTGCCACCCCGACTACTGATACCTCACATGCTCAATCTTTTTGAGGTAAGGGATCAAAGCAAGGATCAACGGGAACCTATGGAAGATCGAGTGGTACAGGGAAACCATTCATCAAGCAAGATTCTAAAGCCCTTGCCCAAAAGTACCATGTGAGGAGCATAGAAGAGAAAGACGAGCCTGATGTCATTGCAAGTACCATTAAGTTATATCTGCATCCTTTATATGCATTGATTGATCTTGGTTCTACTCACTCTTTTATAAGCACCATCATAGTTAAGAAGTATAGCATGTCTTTCTAACCATTAGCATCGAGAATCCCTGTAACCAATCCCCTAGAAGATTGTGTCACCGTAAGGGTAGTGTGCAAGAACTGCCCCTTATTAATTCAAGGGATTTCGTTCTCGACCAATTTGTCAGCTTTACCGATCCATGAGATTGATGTTATCCTAGGATTAGATTGGCTTAGTGAGAATCAAGCCTGGGTAGATTGTTGTAAGAGGAAGTTGTACCTTCAGGGTCTTGGCTAAGAAATCATTGTTTTGATGAATGCAAGTGTTGCATGCAAAAGTGATGCGCAAATTGCGTGCAAGTATACACAATGCCAATTTATAGTATTTAACATATTGTCTCCACAAGCATTGTGACAACCTTTCAGAGTTCACTTTTCTGCACAAGTAAAATAAAAACACAAATATTAGGAGTTGGTTTGATTAAAACTAAGACTAAAGCAAGTAAAGTAAATTGAGAAAACATAGTGAGAGAATGGGTTGGTATTGGATGTTTCTTAGTGTGGAGATTTGATGTACTATCTCGGCACAATTTTGCAGATCAACTTAACAACTTTCAACAACCGCCCACGACTATGCCTCGGTAGGCGCCCGCCTCGGCAGAGACCAAGTGATTGCCTGGGCAATTAAGCGATGATCCAAGGTTTGGCAAGGCTCCCTTCTATGACTTCCTCTTCTCCCGAAGCTTGAAGTACTATTAGCAAATACGTCTTAGATGATACCTCTCTGCGTAAATCTAAGGGTGAACACCAACCGATTATGAAACCTCTCTTAGCCGCTGAACTTCTAAACTCATCCCTAAGCCAAAATAGCTTTACCCTATGGTTGGATAAAACCGTGTTTACTCGTTTCGTGAGTTCAACTCTCCCGATATTGAACAAATAGATTGAAGCTCTATTCTCTCCCGATAAAGATTGCGACAATGAAGAACCAAGAGTAAACAAACCTTGAATTTTATTGCAAAAACTAAAATCCTAAACAAATACAAGCAAAACTCTCACAACTACTACACAACCAACCCTTAGCCCTAGGGAAGGTTTAGAACATAATGGGGGTAGACGACACTAGGGTTTTGACAAGGAGTTTTCTCTCTAATCTGTCTTGTTCTCCTCTCCTTCAAGTCGATTACATATATATATGGAAGGAGCCTAGGTCTAAGTCGATTTAGGGCAGGAATCCTAGTTAGAATCTAATTACAACTCATTAAAAGAACAAATCTAACATTAAATCTTCATAGATTCCCGTTTGCCTTTTTCCACCTTGACTTTGACCATGGCTTTTCTTTGTCTGTTGGGCTCCAATGCACGTGCAAGTGGTCTTTAAAAATCAGGCTTGATGGGCTCTTTCAGTCGCATACCACTTTGCAATTTTCCTTCTTCCTCGAGTTGTTGCCTCGGCGGCACACTGTTGACTACCTAGGTAGAGGTGTAGACTGGTGTGTGGGGGTTGGAACAACTTTTCATTCTGGGACTCTCCTCCTTGTCAGTTCTCGATCATCTCTCCAGATGATCTATCAGCTTCCTCCATTAGTTTCAAGCTTCTCCTCTTCTGCCCTCTCTATTGCATCGGCGACATCTGCTTGGGTGGGTACCTATGCACAGTTAGATAACAGGCCTGAGCATTATCTTTTAGATAAAAACACTTAAATTCATCAAATAAGGCATAATATCTAATCTATGTAGTCTTGTGTTTGTTTTCCTAATAAATGCAACTAAACTATACTTAAGAACAAAAATAATTGAGCTAAACTAGGGCATAAATATAGGACTTTTGCACACTTAACACACCCCTAAACTCGAACTATTGCTTGTCCTCAAGCAATGCAATTTAACAATAACATGCCAAAACTTAAAATCATATGTAAACTTTGTTGAGAAAGCATATTGAGCAACCATTACATATCGTGCAGATTTACGCCTAATTAGCAATCCTTCGAATGACAATGGACTTACCCGAAACCGAACTATGTATCTCGTGAGTGTGTGCAGTCCTTGTGATAAGAATGATTCTTCGGCTTCTAAGTAAGCTTTCGATAAACACCTTAATTCCCTTGAGGTTCCCTCTAGTTTCTTTTGCAATTTATAACCACTAGAGCCGGTGATAGTCACTTCTAATGATTTCATCATTTTTTTTCTCTAGAGCCAGTTTCGTGAACCTCTAGCTTATCCTAGAGCCAGTTTCGGGCACCTCTAGGACGTCTATTTTTTTTCAAACTTCAAGTTCTACCCAAGTTTACTAGGTGAAATACCTAAGCTTCCTAGAAGTCCTAAAATCAAACTAATCACAAAGACTGTTTTCTTTTAAGTTCAGACCATAGTAAGATTCTAAGTCAATCCAAAGTCATGCTAAGGTCGCTGCCCAGGCGGGCCATCTGTCGCGGCAGGTAAAAGGTACTCAAGAATTTCCCTCAAACTAAGAATTCATTAGATTTTAAATAAATGCATGTTACATTAGATCCTAACCTAAATGCAACTAAAAAAACAAAACATAAAAAACATAAAAAACAAAGAAATAAAAGAAAAACAAAAGAAAAAATTAGAGGACTAATTTCCCCCCAAACTCGAGAAGAGCATTGTCCTCAATGCATGCCTACATACACAAAAAATTGCATATATTAGATAAAAATAAAATAAATGAAGGAGAGAGAAGCTTAGATTGATGGTGTCTCGGCAGCGCTTGGTTGTCTAGGCAAACTTCGGTGGCAGAGTGTGTTCTCTTTACACTTGGGGAGAATGACTGTTCAAGCTTCCTTGTGACGGAACAATCCGTGTCTTGCCATACTGAATCATCTGATAAGAATTCATTTAGGTAGGCTGAGTCAGACGGTTTTAGTACGTCGGCTGCTGCCCGTGATATCTACCTTTGTTCTCTAATTAGGATTGTCGTTGTGTCTCCACGGTTGTCGGAGATAGAGATGACTTCGGTGGTCCTGGCTACTCGGGAGGCATGAGGCTCGGTTGAGATAGGGGCAGTTGGAGTTGCCGAGGTGGCCAGATAGGTTACCGAGGCAGAAGGTGCGGTGGACATTTCTGGTGTGGCCGGGGCAAATATCTTGGCAGGGAACTCTAGAAAGTGGGCCGCTGGGAACTTCTCCTTGATGGTGGTAATGGTTGCATTGTTGATGTCCCGGATGTAGGCCATGAACGGTAACTGGCGTCTTTCCATTCTGTCCAACTGGGCTGCGAAGCCACCTATGGTGGTTGCCGGGGCGGGCTGTTGGAATTATTGATGGCTGCCCATTTCCGATCTCGGGGCATAGTTTTCCGGGGTGGTAGATGTGATCTCCATTTTTCGCAGAATGATGTCCCTCGTCCACTCAGTTCTTTTCAACATCATGGTGTCGGTTGGGGCAGCCACAACATGTGTCTTCTCGTACAACACCGTGATGAGGCTAGGGAAGTAGAGTTGCCCCTTTCGTTTTCTGCCCACACTCATAAATTTTGTCAGCAATAATACCACCTACATTGATGTACCTTTTGTTGATGATAGAGTGGATGGGTGCCAAGAATGGTTTATCGACGGTGGAGTTGTGGGTCGTGAGCAACTACTGTCTCTTCACGAACGTGTTCCATAACTTTTCCTCGGGCAGCAAATTTCGCCGATTGACAGTGCCTCTATTTCTGCCCTCATTCCAGATTGTCCCTCGGATGCAAAGCTCCTTATTCATTGCCTCATAATTGTCTGTCGTGAGGGAGGCAAGGAACGCCGCATGTTGATCTTCGCGAATGTAGAAGCTGTAGTAGAGGTTGATCTTGTCTTCTTCGATCGTCACTGGCCGCTCGCGGACATTCAACGTCGGCACTCCCTTTGTCCGCCCATGGGCATAGTACTCACGCACCATCGTCTGATTTGCCAGCTTGGGTTGTTGGGCAAAGATCTGCCATTTTTGGTGCGCGATCTTTGAGTAAATGAAGTGCTCAAGCCCGAAATTCCTCTTCCCCGTCTCGTAGTAGAATCCTTGCTTTTCCCACACCGATCTTTCTTTGAATCTCTCGTTGTGGCGGGCTTTAACCTTTGGAGTGGCAAAGCGATTGAGAGATTCCTCTAATTATGCTTGGGCAGGGCTGTAGCGTGGGGTTCTTGCCATTCTTGATATTAGGTTTTAGGGTTCTTGTGCGAAGCGGGTTTTGAGAGTTTGAGAATTTGTAGAAAAAGAAAGAAATATGAAAGCAAGGGAGATCTATGAAACAATATGGAAGAGAGAGTAAAGAAGAGTGAATAGTAAAAAATAAGGGGTTTAAATAGGAGTGAAAGGGTCTGCCACTTCATCTGTCGAGGCAGTCGTTGCCCGGGTAGAGAGCCATTGGAACGGAACATGCTTCTTGTAACGGCTAGTCAACAACGACTAGTTTTGGCAGGAAGCAACGTCTGTCTGCCGCGACAGATTTGGCGGGCAGGCTGGAATGGGTGATGGATTTGAGATTGCTTCTTCTCTCTTCTCTTGGGCTATTGTTCCTCCTAAAAAACTGAAATAAAAATTATTAGAGAATAAATAAATGCTGAAATTAAATCTACTTCCTATAAGACTGAAATAAAAATGCAAGAAATTAAAATCTAAATCCTAAAACATAAAAATAAAAGAAGAATAGTTTAAGTTATGTTGGGAATGCATCTAGATGTATTTCCTAATATAACCACTTCTTGGGTTGTTGCAACATCTGCTTCACCCTCTGTCAGGGCGGGTCTTTGTGTTTCTCTTGATCATTGGCATTGTCAGGTTGCCTGCCCAGGCGGTTGTGGCTGGGGTGCTCTAGCTCTGTGCTAGGTTTGGTGTCTACCGAGGCATGAATATCCTGACAATCTTCTTTTTCGTCAGCTTTTTCAAAGGTTGCAAGACATTCAGCTTGATTTTCTAATTGTCCACCCTCATAGTAAGCTCCGCATTCTCTACATCTATTAGAGTTTTGCTTGTGGCTAGGAACAGTCTTCCCAGGATGATGGGTGCTTTGTCATCTGTCTCACAGTCTAGAATTAAGAAATCAACTGGAAAAATAAGATTGTCCACTCTTACTAGGATGTCTTCAATTTTTCCTTCTAGTTGCATGTAAGAGTGGTCAGCTAACTGGAGCATGACGGTGGTGGATCAAGCTTTTCCAATTCCCAGCTTTTCAAACACAAACTTAGGCATTACATTGATGCTTGCCCTAAGGTCACATAAAGCTATCCCTTCATAGTGGTTCCCAATAGCGCAAGGAATGAGGAAGTTGTCTGGGTCTCTCTGCTTGGGCGATGTTTATTGTGCAGCATAGCCATGCATTCTTCTGTCATGGCAATCGTTTCAAATTCCCTGTTTCTTTTCCATTTGGAAACCACGTCTTTCAGAAATTTGACATAGTTTGACATTTGGTGTATGGCTTCCACCAAGGGTATGTTGATATGCACTTGCTTGAGAATATCCAGAAACTTTTTGAACTGGTGGTCCTACTTCTGTGGTTTTAGCTTCTGTAGAACATGTGGGTGTGCATGTACCTCACATTTTTCGGAAACATCATTAGGGTCTGCCGTGGCAGTGGGTCCTGGGTCTGTCGCGGCGGCCTTGCTTGCTTTTGTCTAGGAAACTGATTTGATGGCCTTGCACTGTTCGTAAGTGGGTCTCCTCGCGACTTTAGTGTCGGTGAGCAATCCTCCCATAAGTATGGTGTTCAGGACTTGTGCAAATTGGCCCACTCGAGTTTCCAGTGACTTTAAAGTTGCCTTATGATTCTACATTCTTATCTTGGTCATGTCCATGAAAGCTTCAGTTTTCTTAACAAATAAATCCATGTTGGACATATAGGTACATGTCTGAGTCATGAAGGCACTTAGAGTCTGCTCTAAAGCATTGGGTGCTTCTTGTTGCTGATGTCGCGACATAGCCTGTTGGAATCCTTGCGATTGATTTGTCTGATTAGCTGGATTCATAGCGTTGTTGGGGTTGCTTCATGAAAAGATAGGGTATCTTTTCCAGCCTGGAATGTAGGTGTTCGATGTGGGGTTGTTGTTTCTGTTGAAATTTCCCACAAAGCAGCTGGTTTTGGTTCCCTGTTGGCACTTGGACGAGTCATGGTCTCCCCCACATTGGTCGCAAAAGGCATCAATAGTTTTAGCTTGTTGGGTATTGTTCTGCCTTTGCATAGCTTCTACCATCTTTGTCAATTGAGTGACTTGTGCTAGGAGTGCATCTGATGTTCCTAGCTCGTTTGTTGTGGCCTGCCTCATTACGTCGCCTCGGCGGGCATTAGGGAACTGGTAGTTGTTTTTCTCCATCCTGTTCAAGATCTGAATTGCTTCGACCGGCTCCTTGTCGAGTAAAGTACCATTGTTAGAGGAATCTAGCACCATCCTTGTTAGTGTGTTTACACCGTTGTAGAATATGGATACTTGTGTGCACTTTGGAAATCCATGGGAGGGACATTTATTTAGCATCTCGCAATATCTCTCTCATGCCTCGTACATTGGTTCATCATCTGTCTATCGAAAAGTAGTGATGTCTGTCCGCAATTTATTAGTCAAATTGACAAGATTAAATTGAGCTAAGAAATCTCAGCATTGTTTTATCCAAGATTCAATGGACTCCGATGGTAGGCTGTTGAACCAAGTTTTGCCCTATCCTTTAGTGAATAGGGGAATAATTTGAGCCAAAGCACGTTAGGGTGGACTCCATAGATTTTGAAGGATTTGCAGATGTCCAGAAAGGATTTCATGTGCTGGTAGGCATCTTCAGTGGCGGATCGTCCAAACTGTCCAAGTGTATTCAGCATGTTGAACATGACTGGTTTGAGCTCGAAGTGGTCCGCTTCTATTTATGGATCAATCACGCCAGAGTTTAGCCTTATGAGATCCTCCTCCAAGAAGTGACGAACTAGCCACCTAGCGGCAGGAGGTTGCCCGCCATTGCCCACCACGACATTGTCGATTGGAGGCGGTAGGTTCTAGTCATTTGTTGGATCACCCATGGCTTCTCTATTTGCTTGTCTTAGTCTGTGTGCAGTACGTTCAGGCTCTGGATCGTATTTCCGCAAGGGTGATTTCTAGTTGGCTCTGGTCATACACCAAAGAAAACCAGAGGGTTAAACAGAAAATAAATAGTGTAAAAAACAAAAACAAAAAGTTGTACGCCCATCCTTGGCAACGGCGCCAAAAACTTTTTGCGTGCAAAAGTGATGCGCAAATTGCGAGCAAGTATATACGGTGCCAAGTTATATTATTTAAGATATTGTCTCCACAGGGATTGTGACAACCTTTCGGAGTTCACTTTTCTGCACAAGTAAAATAAA
This sequence comes from Hibiscus tridactylites, assembly GCA_958450335.1. Classification (NCBI taxonomy): domain Eukaryota; kingdom Viridiplantae; phylum Streptophyta; class Magnoliopsida; order Malvales; family Malvaceae; genus Hibiscus; species Hibiscus tridactylites. The sequence goes on from OY288283.1 coordinate 24,958,744, forward strand.
AACACAAATATTAGGAGTTGGTTTGATTAAAACTAAGACTAAAGCAAGTAAAGTAAATTGAGAAATTAGAGTGAGAGAATGAGCTGGTATTGGATGTTTCGTAGTGTGAAGATTTGATGTACTATCTCAGCACAATTTTGCATATCAACTTAACAACTTTCAACAGCCACCCACGACTACGCCTCGGCAGGTGCCCGCCTCGGTAGAGACCAAGTGACTGCCTGGGCAATTAAGCGATGATCCAAGGTTTGGCAAGGCTCCCTTCTATGACTTCCTCTTCTCCCGAAGCTTGAAGTACTATTAGCAAACACGTCTTAGATGATACCTCTCTGCGTAAATCTAAGGGTGAACACCAACCGATTATGAAACCTCTCTTAGCCGCTGAACTTCCAAACTTATCCCTAAGCCGAAATAGCTTTACCCTATGTTTGGATAAAACCGTGTTTACTCGTTTTGTGAGTTCAACTCTCCCGATATTGAACAAATAGATTGAAGCTCTCTTCTCTCCCGATAATGATTGTGACAATGAAGAACCAAGGGTAAACAAACCTTGAATTTTATTGCAAAAACTAAAATCCTAAACGAATACAAGCAAAACTCTCACAACTACTGCATAACCAACCCTTAGCCCTATGGAAGGTTTAGAACATAATGGGGGTAGACGACACTAGGGTTTCGACAAGGAGTTTTCTCTCTAATATGTCTTGTTCTCCTCTCCTTCAAGTCGATTACATATATATAAGGGAGGAGCCTAGGTCTAAGTCGGTTTAGGGCATGAATCCTAATTAGAATCTAATTACAACTCATTAAAAGAACAAACTAACATTAAATCTTCCTAGATTCTCGTTTGACTTTTTCCACCTTGACTTTGACCATGGCTTTTCTTTGTATGCTGGGCTCCAATGCACGTGTAAGTGGTCTCTAAAAATCGGGTTTGATGGGCTCTTTCAGTCGCATACCACTTTGCAATTTTTCCCGCTTCCTCAAGTTGCTACCTCGGCGGTACACTATTGACTGCCTCGGTAGAGGTGTAGACTGGTGTGCATGGGTTGGCACAACTCTTCATTCTGGGACTCTCCTTCTTGTCAGTTCTTGATCAGCTCTCTAGATGGCCTATCAGCTTACTCCATCAGTTTCTAGCTTCTCCTCTTCTGCCCTCTCTGCTGTCTCAGCAGCATCTGCCTGGGCGGATACCTGCGAACAGTTAGAAAACACGCCTAAGCAATATGTTTTAGACAAAACACTTAGATTCATCAAATAAGGCAGAATATCTAATCTATGCAGTCTTGTGTATGTTTTCCTAATAAATGCAACTAAACTATACTTAAGAACAACAATAATTGAGCTAAACTAGGACATAAATATAAGACTTTTGCACACTTAACGACGAGGAATCCTTCATTATGTGCTTTGACGATAGAAGCAAAAGGTGAAACTCAGTTACGGGACATTGACATTGTATGCGAATTCTCTTATGTCTTTCATGATGAACTTTCAGGATTACCCCTAACCCGTGAAGTGGAGTCTGGTATTAAGGTGCAACTTGGGGCTGCTCCAGTTTCCATTGCACCATACCGGATGGCCGTCGTGGAGTTAAAGGAGGTTAAAGCTCAAATTCAAGAATTGTTAAGCAAATGCTTTATTCAACCGAGATCTTTGCCTTGGGGAGCTTCGGTTCTCTTTGTAAAGAAGAAAGATGGTTCTATGCGATTGTGTATCGACTACCGACAATTGAACAAGGTAACCATCAAGAACAAATATCCATTACCTAGAATAGACGACATGTTCGATCAATTAAATGATGCCTCTGTGTTTTCCAAGATCGATTTAAGGTCGAGATATTACCAAATGAGAGTGAAGGAATGTGACGTACCTAAAACAACCTTTCGTACAAGATATGTACACTACGAATTCTTGGTGATGCCTTTTGGGTTAACCAATGCACCGACAACTTTTATGGATTTGATGAATCGAGTCTTTGTACCCTATCTCAATAAATTTGTAGTGGCATTTATAGATGACATATTAATCTATTCCAAGAATGTTGCGGAACACTGAGATCATCTTCGCATCGTGATTCAAACCTTACGAGAAAAGTAGTTGTATGCAAGCTATCGTGGATTGGCATCCACCAAAGAACATTAGTGAAATCAGAAGCTTCCTTGGGCTTGCTGGCTACTACAGAAGATTCATAAAAGGGTTCTATATGATAGCCGCTCCTTTAACTAAGTTACTAAGGAAAAAAGCTCCTTTGATTTGGACTAAAGATCAACAATGAAGTTTCGATCAGTTAAAACAAGTCTTGACTCATGCACCAATCCTAACTCAACCCAAGTCCGGAAAGGACTACACAGCTTTTAGTGATGCATCGCACCTCGGGTTTGGATGTGTATTGATGCAAGAAAGAAAAGTCATCACTTATGCTTCGAGACAACTTAAGTCGCATGAAATGAATCACCCTACTCATGACCTTGAATTGGCTGCAGTTGTCTTTGCATTGAAAATCTAGAGACATTATCTCTACGGAGAAAAATGTTATCGCTTTATCGATCATAAAATCCTTAAGTACCTATTGACCCAAAAAGAATTAAATCTTCGACAACGAAGGTGGATGGAATTTCTTAAAGTTTACGATCTTGTCATCGACTATCATCGGGGCAAGGCCAACGTTGTAGCTGATGCGCTCAGTCGCAAACCTTTGCCTGGTAAGTGTTGACAGTGAATATAGAATTATATGTATCGTATGTCACATTGACTTGTTGCAATATCGTTGCCTTGTATCCCCTCGGGCAATTAATGCTCACTTACGGCTTCGGAAGCATCGTTGTCTTGTAGCTGAACTTTAAGTTCAGTCTACCATTGTTTCGCGAATCAAGGTTTTGCAAGAGTAAGATCTTGAGCTTCAATCCATTGTCTCTAAGTTATCGGACAACCCCGACTTCAGAATTAATTCTAAAGGGCTCTTGTGTTTCCATGACCGGATTTGTGTACCTAATGATGAATCTCTTCACACTGATATTCTCTCTAACGCTCATTCAAGTTCTTTTTCTATTCACCTCTAGTCTATGAAGATGTATAAGGACCTTCATGAACTCTATTGGTGGCTGGGTATGAAGCAGTCCATAGTCAATTACATATCTAAATGTCTCACGTGCCAACATGTTAAAGTAGAACATTGTGTTCCTATCGGGCTGTTGCAACTCATTGATCCACCATAATGGAAGTGGGAGAAGATTACTATAGATTTTGTTAGTAGTCTACCTTTAAATCCCGTGAAACATGATGTCATATGGGTCATTGTAGATCGTTTCACCAAGTTAGCTCATTTCGTATCGGTTAGAATGGACTACGGTCTTCCTAAATTACCTTACTTGTACATCAAGGAAGTGATCCGACTCCACAGAGTAATCAAGTCTATTATCTCCAATCGCGACCCTCGATTTGCATCTTGGTTCTGGAGAACCTTACAAGGAGCTCTAGAAACCATAATTAATCTTAGCACAACCTTTCACCCTCAATCTGACGGCCAGTCAAAAAGGGTAATTCAGGTAATTATCGAAAGACTCTCATATTGAATTCTCGAAAATATGTATTGTTATTGAACCTCCCTATACAAATCTTGGAAGATATGCTTCGAGTATGCATCATCGATTTTCGTGGAACTTAGGAGAAATCCCTACCCATTGTTGAGTTTGCCTACAATAATAGCTATCAGGCATCAATCCAAATGGCCCCGTATGAAGCATTGTATGGAAGACGATGTCAGACTCCATTATGTTGGTTTGAACTTTGTGAAGGCAAAATGTTGGGCTCTGATTTACTTCGGGAAACTGAAGAAAGGGTTACCATTATTCATGATCGCTTGAAAGATGCCTTTGACCGACAGAAGGCCTATGCCGACCCAAAAAAGAGATATTGAATATGAAATTGGTGAAAAAGTTTTTCTTAAAGTGTCATCGTGGAAGAAAGTTTTGAGATTTGACAAGAAAGGGAAATTGAGTCCCCGTGGCATATCGATTATTGCTACCCTCTAAATTGAGTAAAATTCACGATGTTTTTCATGTATCGATGCTTCGAAAATACTATTCTGATCCTTCACACATTGTGGAACTTGAATCTGTAGAGATTCAACCAAATTTGTCTTACGAGGAAGAACTGGTTCAGATTCTGGCAAGAGAAGTAAAGAGGCTACGTAATAAGTCTGTATCATTGCTTAAAGTGCTCTAGAGAAGCCACTCTATTGAAGAAGCTACATGGGAACCGGAGGAAGCCATGAAACATCAATATCCACATCTCTTCGGTTCAGGTAAAATTTGAGGACGATTTTTTCTTAAGGGGGAGAGTTGTAATGTAACACCCTAAAACCTAGCTTAAATGTTAGAGGATAATTAAATGAGATTTTAGTTTGATTAAATTAGAATATTAAATGATTTAGTTAATTAATTTGCTAGTGATTAAATTGAAAACCGAAAAGAATTAAAAGACTCAATTGAAAAGTGATTAAACCAAATAAGGGAGAAAATAAAGGTTTTTCATGTCAAATTTTGGAATTCTTGAGCTGCTCTTGATTTAGCTTAATATTAGGAGTTAAACCAAGGATAAAGTTGACATTTCCTAAGCTTAATTAAGACCCCAAATGTCAACCTTCATCATTTCTTTCTTCTCCATATAACCGGCTCCTTAGTGAGTAAGAGGAAATTAAAGAAAATTTGAGAGAGAGAGAGAGAGAGAGAATTCGGCCATTAATAGGAAAGGAAGAAGAAGTAGCTTGCATGGTGGTGATACAAGCTTGGAAACTCAAATTTTAAGGAACATGTAAGCTTAAATTATTCTCTAGTATTCGAATCCACTTAATTTCCTAAGTTTTGGTGTTTCGATTTTTGTTAGAAAATATCTAAGAATTTCTATGAAACTAATTATGCATGCTTGATAGAAAATCTGGAATTTTAAAGAAATAGAACTTAAAGGTCGAATGGTGCAAGAAGAAAGTTTATTTACCAATTGATAAAAGTTATAAATTAGTTGGGTTCGAAGTATAGGGACCAAATGTAAAATCGGCTAAATTGATTGTGTTAGAGGCTTAATTAGAAAATTGTATGTAAGAAGAAATTTCTGGAGATGAGGTTTATTATAAAATTGAAGTGTTGATTGAGTGAAATGAAGATATAAATTAGCAAATAAATAGTTATGTAAATCGAATCACTTAGATGGATTAGATAGTACAATTGGACTATTTTATTAAGATTGATAAAATTAGGAATTTTACTGGGAGCTTTTATATCTAAACTTAACATGAAAATACAAGGGAATTAAGTAAGTGAATTAAGGTTTACAGGAAAAACCCTATTCTGGACAACAACTTTTAAAATCTACCAAAAATAGTAGAAATAGAATTTTGACTTAAAATTTTAATAGAAAATACTTGAAGATGTCTATTTTAATTATAAACAGACGGTACTAAAATTCGAGTTGTGTAGAGAAATCTTGAATCAAAATTGTAAAGGTGGTACAAACTATTCGAATGTAGAAATATCTTAACTCTAAGCAATAAATTGTATTAAATGGTCAGAAATTAAAATGCAAACTTTATATGGTCTTAAAGATAATTTTAATAGCTTTAAAATGCTATAAATTAATTGAAAATTGGATCTACGAATTTAGAGATATGACCAAATTAGTAACCAGGATTGAATCTGTCCAGAATTGAAAATAAAGTTAAGGGTTGTTGTGGATTGGGTTTAATTAAATAATTGTTTGTTAGAATAAATGCTGATCAATTCTATAATTGATTGTGAATAATTGAATAAATTCGAGAGCAGAGGATATCGAAGAAAATCTGATAACTAAATCATTAAAGGACCGAAGGAAAAGCATTGGAATCCAAGATTAGTTGAGCGTTTGTGAATGAAACTATTCTTAGAGTTGGGACTAATGTCTTAAACCTTACTTTGATTATTGTTTATTGATATGCATGGAATTGGAAATAATTTTGGTTTGGTAATTAAATTATAAGTGAAGAAGGATTAAAGAGAAATTGGCATTGTAATGTGGTTGAATTTGAATGATTGATTGTTATTGATTGATCTTTGTGATATCATGTTTGATTATTGGATAGTATGGATGATAAGATGATATGATTAAACGTGAAATATGCAATGTGAGATTTATTGATTGAATGTTTGATATGAAAATTGAACCATGCATTCGATACATGCTATATGTGTGGTATGATTATATTGATTTGAAAAGTATGTGTTATGTTTGGAACCAAATTGGTATGTGATATGAAAGAAAGATTTGAATGGTGAGATGATAAATCTGATTGCTAATTACAAGAATTTAATTAATTACATGAATGATAAAGCTCATTGGTGATATGGTCAGTCTAGGTAGTACGACATGCCTAGAGTCTAGAGCTCGTTCTTGGTTCGTAAGTGTACCCTACTGAAATTGGTACGCAAGTGTACCTTATTGATTGGTGTAATGAGCACCTTGCTAATACGTAATACGATAACATAAAATTAGTACTTATATACCCCTCTGATTGGCAATTATTCACCCATCTGTCATACGTGACTCGATTACCTAACTCGCTATATATACCAAGGCAATTAACTTGATAAGAAATTGAAGTGGAATTGTTTATATGTGAAAGATTTGATAATGTTGATTGTTGATATATTGATAATGTCTTATTGACCGAATCATGTTGCCTTTGTTAAATTAAATTTGAAATTTGTTCTCTATTACAGTTTGTTGCTATTTGTAATATGTTAATATTTAATTGATTGTGAATTCCTTCTTAAACACGATTTAAATCGATTATACATGAGTGAAATTGAAATTTTGGTCCTTGGTTGTTCCTTGTATTCAAATGACATGATTTAAATGATGGATTGATTTTGATGATATCTTTAGAAATTGTTTGTATACTTAAATGATCGAAAAATTTAAAAGACGATAGTATAGGAGTTTCCTCACTAAGTATTGTAAGCAATTATCACTCTATTTTCCTCTCTTCCCAAAAATACAAGTTTTAGCGATTACCAGCCTTCCTACCCCGAACCTGTTAGATCTCCTACAGATTGAAAGTATGCCTTGCATTATCTATATTGTCCTTTTGTTGGGTGGTTTATTGGTCAGCATTTTACTGTAGTTGGCATGTATAAATTTAATATTGAAGATTTATATATGATGTATGTAAATAACTTAACTCGGTATCCCCGTTTATTTTGTTTGTATATAATAGGGTAAATATGGGGTATAGTAGTAAGTCCTCATATTATTGTCTAGAGGCTTACTAATATTTTGTTATAGTTATGTATATGATGACCATGGGGTCATATAGCCTCTATGTTTTAAAAATCATCCTTGGTGGATGAATGGAAATAATATGTTACATGGCAATGTTTTGTAATCTCGAACGATTAAAAAATATAGATTGGCCGAATGTGAATGTACCCTTATATGTCACGATTTGTTGGATTAAAATGGTATATTAGTATGCTTTTTATTCCTAGAATGAAATTATAGGAATTAGTTTAGCAACTTGGCTTATGTTCGAACCAGTTTTGTAACCCCCTCGTCCCGGTCCAGATGCTTGACCGATCCGAGTGGGCTACACGGGGATAACCGAGATGAAACCCGTTACGGCTCCACTTCGGTTATCAACCCTAGGAAAAACTTTTTCATTTTATCTTATCTAAATGCATTAATGAAACCAAAGCGAAAGCCCAACAACAAACAAGGCCTAAGCCCAACCCTAGAAACCCTTTGGAGATGTCAAAAAGCCCAATTACAGGCCTGTGTTTCGAAACAGTCAAGCCCGTTTCGAAACACTAGCTCCAATTTAAAGAGTCAGACACTCGTTTCGAAACGCATCCACCCCGTTTCAGAACAAGATCTCATTTTGCCTTGCCGTTTCGATACCTGTTTCGAAACAGACAAATCCAGTAGCCAAAGTGTTTCGAAACTTATTTCGAAACAGGGGCTCACAATAGCCAAAACGTATCGAACCACGTTTCGATACGGGGGGCCTGGAACCACACCCATTTCGAAACAGGGCAACCTGTTTCGAAACACCTGCTGCTTGCAAATTCCCAAATTCAGCTTTAGACATCTCCAATTGATCCCAAACGTCCGTAACGACTACAAGAAGCATACATATCATACAAACACACTCTAGAGGCATGCACCCTATTGCATACATACACGAAACACATAAGGATACAAGATTAGGGGCATCCATTTTAAAATATCATAATTGGCATTCAAGATCCATGCTTCACAAGAACATACACAAGAGCATTCAAGATAAGCATTTAGACATGGTTTACAAAACAAGACATGGCATTCACAAGCCAAACCAACATCAGCACAACTCCAAAGCATTTAAATCAACAACACCTATCACATTGCTTGACTATTACAATATTTCAATTTAAAGTTCATACTTGAGCTAACCAAACGTGACACTTGGAGACCTTTCCTTGCCCTTGCCACCCACAATGCTACTGATCTGCATTATCGAACAAAAAGAAGTGTAAGCATAAAAGCTTAGTGAAGGTAAGCTTATAAAACAAACCTCGACAATGCAGGGTCCAAGCACGAGCAACACAACCAAGGTAGAATGCATGAGTTCTTACCTTCGAACCACAAGAGCCAAAATATAGATGATGCATGAACATATCATCAAAATCATGTCATGCTCAACAAGTCCATAACCACCACATATGGAAACATATATTCAACATATAAGCAACTTAATTCACAATCCGTATTGGCACCTAGCTATGACTCGAATACGCGGATAACACGTTGGAACATATATCCAACACAACTATTACCTTACGGTGGGATTACACTCATCACCATTCGCGCGGAGGGGATTCCACTCATCCTCACGCCGCGTTTCACGCGGAGGGGATTCAACTAATCCTCACGCCCGTCAATGGGATTCCACTCATCACCGACTAACATATATAAGAAGATTTCCGGGCGAACCCGTACTTCATCTTGATGACTACCATCATCAAGACCACGCGCGCATTTTGACTCATGTGTGCACACTAACATCCTAATGATCGATCATTGTACCAAAGCATACTAGTTTCAATACTACACATTTCATTAATCTTTCACAATATCATTTCATAACAACTTCCGTGCTTAGCACGTACTCACCATGACTTACCGTCATGCACAAACCACATTTCCATGCCTAGCATGTACTCACCATGATCCTCAGATCATGCAACCACCTCATAATATCATTTCACATGTCAACGCTACATGTATATCATTAATACAAATATCACATGATATATCATACATATGTATATCCCCATCATATTTATCATCAACATGCATATAACAATGCTTCAAACCACGCCTCAACATACATATAACAATGTATCAAACCATGCCTCAACATGCGAGTATAACAACATATACATAACCACCATAATCACAATTAAACATGAGGCATAAATCAACAATTTAAATATCAACCAAGGTCTCCAACTAAAGCTTGGGATTAGGCTACCACTCTAATCCCAACTCTAGGTAGGTCTACCAAGCCCAACCTAGTCCACATGCTCGAACCAACACTTGAAAACCATTTAAAAACATTTAACCACTCACTGACAATTCCAAGCTCAACCATACTAGCCGATCAAGCTTCCAACGATTCCGAATTTGTTCCCGAGGCTTCAACAACACAAAATCTCGCTTCTAATCATCTCAACACAATCAAAACAACCTCAAATCAATTCACCAATTAATTGTAGCAAACCCGGAACACTAATCAAGCACAAAACACACGATTTTCAAGCCAAGAACAATCCCAAAACACCAAACCCGAGCAGCCATGAAAAACTATCCAAAACTCAAGATTTCAACCTCTTTAACACACTTAAATGCTTCCAAAATGATCCCTAACCAACATACAACCAATAGCCCTCAATTTCCAACATTAAACACACCCAAAATCAATCTTTAAACCCTTCAAAACCCCCCCATTAAACCTAAATCCGGGAAACTTAACAAAACACTTTAAAAATCATATATGTTGGACTTCAAGGTTCATAAACAACATATCTAACATTATTAAATCAAGACCTTAAGTTAAAAACAATAAAGGCATCATTTTTATTCAAATCCCCTAAAAATTCAAATTCTAAAACTTGGACCATAATGAAAACTAGTTGTACTTTAAAAGAGAGGAAGAATAGAGCAAGTTAGAAATGTAATTACCTTTCAAAACCGACCCAAAATGAAGAAGATATGAGATGGAATAGTGAAATGAGAGAGACTCTCCCCCTTGTCGTGAAAATGGAGAAAATGTAGAGGGAAGAAGATGACAATTTGTGTTTTAAATAAAAAGAGGGGTTTTTAATTTGGATGGCCATTTTATTACAAAAATGCCATTAATGAGATGGCAATCTCAATTACTTTAAAATCCATGAAATTTGAGTTTCAGTTCAATTTGGTCCAACACAAATGTTTGTTTTGAAAAATACGAAGACCAAAATAATACTTTATTATTTTAATTATAAAATCGAAACCCGAAACAAGATTTTAATATTATTTTCACCCGACCCCCAAACCAGGGTGTTACAAGTTTCATATGATTGATTTGTAAAGGAAATTTTAATTGATAAGTAAATTGAATAATAAGGTATAAGTATATAAAAAATAGTATGACCCACTATGTGTCAGTTATACGAATGTTTAGCAGCGATCGTAACATTCCTCATTCCTAATTGGGGCGAGGTGTGTTACATGTAACACCCCGAAATCCGGTCTAGTCAGAATTAGGTTCCGATGATCAGAAATTTCACATCGACAAAGTTTAAATATTGTATTAACTCGGACCATGTAGTCAATTATATCGACATTGGACTCTAATTGAGTCAATTTATTGAATAGTATCGAAACATGTTTAGTAGTTACATTGAGAAAATTGAAAGTTTGGGGATAAAGGCTTAAGTAGCCAAAAGTCGAGGGACTAATCTTGCAATTAGCTTCTCCTCAAATGTAAATCCCATACGTGGGATGATCGAGAGAGTTTCTTTCATAGGAAGGAAAGCTCTTCAATTAAAAACATAATAAATAAAATTGAAAGAAGCTTACCTGAAACCTTGTCAAGCAAACACCTCTCTATTTCTTAATCTTTATCATCTTCCTCTAAGCGCACACTTCCATTGGAAAGAAACTGAAGCTTGGTTTTCTTTGATTTATTAAAATTGAAACGTTGCTATCATTTGGGTAAGCAATATTCCTCAATCAATCATCAGATTTCATGGATGTATCAAGCTTAATTTCTAGCTAGGGTTTTAACTATCCATGGATAATTCATCGTTATTGTTTATATTGGATTTGGATATCGTTATATTGATTTTGATATCGTATTATCAATCCTAATGATCTCCCTATTGATTTTCGAGCTCAAGAAGTGGAGAGAGAGATTTCACCATCTCCATCGAAAGCTAGAAACAAAGGCGTTGTCATCCGAGAGTCGTAAGAGCATCGGATATCAAGGTGAGTGTAGTTGAAGTCTCGGGATTAGGCGAGGAGCCTTCCTTAATCCATTATTGTTAATTTCGATTAAATAGTTAACATTTCTTTTAAAGAAGTTGCATTGGATTGTTAAACTGAAGTATTGGTAAGCATCAATAAGTTTAGTAAGGAACATCGGACATAATCATTGGCATCATCATTGTGCATTTTCATCGATATAATTATTGTTATTGAAATATTGCAAATGAACCATCGGATATTGATATTAACATTGAAATTGAAATCATGAAATATTGATATTGAGACAAGTTTACTATTAATGACATTAAAGACATTGGTCATTGGAGCTATCATTAAATATTGAATATGAATATTGTCATTGAAATTTTGGATTTGGACGGGCATAGGGTACAATTAGCATGTCATAGAATTTATGAGCTTAGTGTATGGGTGGACTATGGTCCTAAGGCTACGGACTATATTGATTTGGCGAGGCGGATGAACTAGACCATTTATTGATTTGGTGAGGCGTAGGAATTCGCGTATCCACTATCTTGATTTAATTCAAGGGTTAATAACTAATTTGATATGTTAATCATTGTATATTGAAACATGATATTGATATTGATAAGCATGAGAATATGTACATTCATCACTCATTGAAATTTATTTTTTATATGACTACCTCACTAGGCTATGTATGTCTAACGCGTCTCATCTCATGCATTTCAGGTTAAGGATTCGACCGTGGTAGAAGATCAAAAAAGTTGAGGCAAGACAAGTCAATACAAGCCAAGAGTAATGTATTTTGGCTCTATGAACTCCTAGAAAGGTGGAAAAGTAGTTAAACTTATCTTTTGTGCCCATTTTAGTTTGCTTGTAATGTGTATAAGTTGTAATATTATTAGAGGCCATAAAATGACTTTTGGTGTGGCTAAAAGATGGTAAAAATGGCATATTTGGCTTACATAGGTGAAAATCTAGTAAAAGTATTCGAATAATCATAAAATTTGGCTTGCTAGTAGTTTATAGAATTGTAATATTGTGTGTAAAATTTCATTGCATTTGAACATCGTTCGATAGGTCAATTCAATTAAAAACCAGCAAAAATCTATCATTACAAGTCAGACCGTATCGATATGGGATAATGACGTACGGATATGGTTAAGCATAATTGAACCTAAAGAACAGGGCGTATCGATACAGTTTGGAGCTGTATCGAAATATTTTGCTACTGGAATCCCTTATTTCGATACGGGTCTAACATGTATCGAAACGGGTCAAAGTCAATGAAAGTCAACTCGTACCGAAACAAGGCTTACTTGTATCGATACGGGTAATGGGAAAAGTCAACCCAAGTTGACCATCGTACACCCATATCGAAACAACATCAAGGTGTTTCGATACATGGTTAGTTAAGTTGGTTAAAATGCACGAATTGTATGTTTACAAGGTTCACAGATTGGTCACTGAATTTAGGATGATTCAATTGGATGAGTAAATGAACTCTAAATAGTATGAAAATTTACAGACTTGCTATTATTGTATTGAATTTTATTGTGGTATAATCAATTATATAGAAGGACCTCTAATTTATCAAATTTATAGTTTACTCCCTAAAACTTGTAATAGTCAAGAATTGGTCTTAATTGATTAATTATTGTTTCATAATGGATGAATTGGAATAACATGTAAATTCGGTAACGTTTTATTAATACAAAATTGATCACATGTTGTTTATTGATTGAAATTTTGTCGCACCGATTTTCGTACTGTTCATAGGTAACATCGTCCAACCCGGTTCCCGACCAGGCCGGGAAGGGGGTGTTACAATGCATATATATTTTTTCATATATGGTATATATTTCTTCATATGTTTTTATATCATTGTATATATCGGGAAAAATTGAGGTACTCAACTTAAACTTGGAAATAAATCCACTAACTAGTAAAAATTTTGAGTTATCTGAATTTCCATTTTACAACTCAACTTTATTTAAAAAAAAATCGAGTTGACTCAAGATGAGTCAATTTTTTTACCTTAAGTAGATTCGAAAAATTCAATTTTTTCAAATTTAAGTCGAGTTTTGCTCACTCCTACTAGAAACCCTCCCGACCCTCTCGTTGCCAATAGGAGCATGGTGCACAAGGTTTATTTGTGACCTAGTAAAAGTATCTGGGTCAAGACCCAATCAATTCGACCTACAATTCCTTAAGCCCAATTGAATGTCTTAAATAACCTAATAAAAACCCATCAATAAAAGATCTACTTAAGTTTTTTATGACATGGGTTTGGAAAGTAAGTTCGAACTAAAGTCTAAAACATCACACGTGCTGCTAAAGTCTTAGATCGGCCATGTGAGATGAATCACAATTTATCTGCATGGAGGAATTGCTAAACTAGTCCAGTATTTAGAGGAGGCAATTAGCCAGGATCAGGTTGATTCAAGTGAAATCATTTCGAGACATGGACATTTCTTTACGTAAACGTGTGTGGAATTTACTCACTAATATATATAATTAGGATCAAATCGATAAAATATATAAATAATAAAAATCAAATGTGTTATTATACAAATTATTTAATCTTTACATCAGTCTCACATCGTTTCTAACAATTCGTGTCATTACATTAATTTTGTTGATGTATACTAACTAATTCATTAAAACAAGTCCTATCATCAAAATCGAAACGGTTCCTAATATTAATTATACCGAACTAATATATTAGTTAAAAATGAAATACATTTATTTCTTTTTTTAATAGTCTAAAGGTGATTACAAGTTAGTATTTATTCATATATATTTTTAACTCATTGACAATGTGCATACACCTTGACTTTGTAGACAAAACAATTTGAAATTGTGTCTCTTCGAATGAACATCATCCCTTTTTTCATTGTGACACTTGTTGGATTCATTTATTTCTTTTTTTTAACTGGGCAAAAGATTACAATGAAATATTATAGTTAAATATGTAGTAATAAATAGAAGTTAGTGTTTAATTGTTAAACCGATGGATTTAAAAAATAAAATGAATATTTAAAGTTTTAATTTCTCTAATTCTAAATTTGATATGAATTTAAAGAAAATTTAAACTTCAATATATAACAACTTGGTATCGCTTAAGTAAATTTCGAGTTTAAGGCATCGTGTATGCAGAAAGTTCCCACTGAGAGATTAGGGGTGAGCAAAACTCGACTCGAAAAAACTAAATTTTTCGACTCGTCTTGACTCGACTTGAAAATTTTCAAAATAAAGTTTGAGTTGTAAAATGAAAATTCGAATAACTCAAAAATTTTAGTAATTATTGAATTGATTTTTAAGTTCAAGTCGAGCGCGTCAATTTTTCTATATATATATATATATATCATCCAGTTACACAATGTAAAACTCTCTAAGTCTTACACGTTTTTTGGATCGTTGGATGGATGAGATTAACAATAAAATATGTGAAGATTATCACTTAGGAAAAAAGGTAAGGATTTAATCTCAGTCATCCATTTCCATCATCCAACGATCCAAAAAAACGTGTAAACTTAAGAGTTTTATATTGTGTAAGTTGATCCTAACCCTATATACATATATGCCAAAAAAATATGAAGATATATATATATATATATATATATATGATTAGAGAGAGTCGTTTAAATTAGAATCAATTTGTATTTATAACATGTAAAATAATTACAATTAAAATTGTATAGGAACTCGAAAACTCGAATCGAAAAATTTTCAAATAAAATTTGAGTTGTAAAATATGACACGTCAACTCGAATATCTTAAAATTTTTTGACTCGACTTGATCGAACGCACACCCCTATGAGAGATTCACCCACCATGACAGGTCATTATTTATTGATTTAATAATTTGTTAGCTTTCGTAATTCCAACAATAATCCAAAAAGAATTTCTTTAAAAAAAAGTAAAAGAATATATTTTTAAAAGCATAAAAAATAATATTCGATTTTGTTATCACTTGATTTATAGTTTTCCAATATGGACAATATTGGACGCATCTTATATTAGTTTTGCATACAATTATTGACCATACATGTCATGTCATGATATTTTAAAATATAAAAAAATCAAAAATGGAAAATTAAAAAGAAAAAAAAACATTTTTTTAATTTGTTTTAACAAATAATGTTAGAAATACAAAGAAGTCCAAACCAATAATTAGTTTAGTCTTGTGGGATAGGGTACTAAATCACTTAAGTAAGATGAGAGGTTCGAGTATTTACGTTATAAATAAAAAAATTAAATTAAAAAAAAATCGTTTCTATAATGGACCTCTACAATAGAAAATAAGAATTTATTAATCAATAAGTTAAATACGGATAACTAAAAAAATTCCAAAACTCCCATAAAATCATACAGAAAAACCCTAACATTACAATTAGATGGACATTTTGGTCTCAGCAAAATCCAAACAAATTATCACGACGGAGAGAGATGAGAGACACTTTTTAATATTTTACCCCTTAAAGTTAACACTTGTTTCAAATTAACCCTTAAACATTCTTTTGGTCTGCATTAGTTTTTGAATCTGAATTTTTGGTTATTTTGATGATATACCACTATGAAATTATGTCACAAGTCATAATACCAAATTCTATATCATTAAAAGGACTAAAAATAAAAATATCAAATTTAAAGACAAATATAAACAGAAAATTAGGATAAAATTTAACAAAATATCAAGTTTAAAGACTAAAATTACATTTATCCCATTCTTATAAGAGATTAATACGGACGTGGAATAATTGAAGCAAATTGATCATATCCATATCGAAGACAGCAAAAACATTTCTGGCCAACTTGTTCAAATTTCGTTTCACGACAACAATTACAATTATAATAAATGGGAAAAAACTAGACACGTCTAATCACCATCCAACTTTCTTAATTATCCACCTTTAAACATTTTCCTGCAAAATCTTCCAACTAATCTTTAAATAAGATGCGTCTTGCTTTCCCTCAATAGTAAGTACTCGAACGGGTTAATAATTAAATGGGTTATTATATTTTAATATTGTTGAAGTAAATTCGAATCATTTGAGAGCAGAAAGAATCTGAACTCAACAAGTTGTCCAAGCGGAAAAGATGATAATGTTCATCTTAAGAGATCCAGATACAAATCGTTTTGTCTGCAAAGTGCATACGCATTGTCCAAGAGTTAAGAATATCTACAAACAAATACTACTTTGTAATCACGTTACGACTATTAAAAAAATAGTAGAATGAATCTAAATAGTATAAACATTATATAAAAAAGTTTATTAATCCAATGTTTTGTTTCTTTACTTTAATTTTTTTGGTATATTAATCGGTATAAATCTATTAGTTGATTAATCCGAATTGATATTATAGAGGCTTATTATAGGACCTTCTCAATTTAATTTGCTCCTTTTGCTTAAGAAATCTAATATTTCGTCTCACTAGACCAACCGGTTATTGGTTTACTTTAAGGGTAATTATTCTATCCATAGGCAGTGAAAACAAAAAGTTTCCACAAGCGTCTTAGATTTACAGTTTGGAAAATTTAGGGGTTTAAGTGTAAGAGTTTTGAATGTAGGAGATGCGATTATAATTTAGGGTTAAATTTTTAAGGTTTTTTTAGTTAAAATCTAAATCTCTAACTATATTACCCTAAACTTAAACTTCTAACCATAAACCTTAAAGTCTAACTATGAACCCTAAACTCTAAATTAAGTTCTCAACCATTAGCTTAAAAGCTCGTGGAAATTTTTTTATTTTCACCACCCCGCATAGAATATTTTCCTTTTTAATTCATTAATGTTGTTAACAATACCATTTTCCTTATTTAATTCTGCCGTCCTTTTAAAATTAAAAAAAAATGATTCCATCTTTAACTATCGAATATCTCTTTGTCGATATTCTCTCATATTGATATGGCAATATTGCATGAGAATGTGACCCTATTTCTCAGAAACAACCTATGGGAGAAATGATTGGCATGCATTCTTTGTCCAACCCAACTTGGCTGGTTTTGCTATTTGTAATATAATTTAATAAATATATTTTTATTATTTTATTTGAGTATAAAATAATATTTGTGTTCGATTTTAAATTTAAATAATTATATTTTTATTGTTTATACCGAGGATTGTGTGGTGTGCTCACATCTATTTCGTTTAGGAGAAATAAACTACATGCAGTTCAGGGGGAGATCTGGGACTGCCTTGGAGATTGAAGGTAATAATATCCAGAAAATAGTTAGAGTTAAACTAAATAGCAAATGTATAGATTGTACGGAACCTGTAAATGCTACTCTATTTCTTTGTAGCAGTTCTCTGTTTTTTTCAGACAATATACACATGACAAATTAAAAAAAAAATCGATTTTTATGTAAATTTGGGTTAATATAAGAAGGGATGAAAATGCATTGTCGCCCTGTTATACCTTGTCTCTTAAAAAAATCGATTTTAAATTTAAACATGATATTTTTTTTACATGTTTAGATCTCAATTTTTAATTCATTTAAATTTTGTCCATCTCATTTTTATAGTTAACTATACCTTGTCTCTTAATCTTGATTCATAACTTTGTCCATGGGTACAAGATTTAAGCCTGACCGAGCCATAAATATGAATCAAGGATGAAGCTGGTGATGAGTAATGAAGAAGAACCTGCAAATGGATCAAGGAAACTGGATAATCCCTCTGTTGTACTTACACGGATACTAAAACAGAGACATCGACAAAAAAATGATAATTTTCAAAATTATAAGATATGAGTACGGTAAAGGTACTAAAATATAAAATATAAAATAAAATTTAAAATTCTATAACATATAAAAAACATTAATTCATAAAAAAAAGACCTAATGACGCTACCCTCCGAATTTAGCGGGCAGGGCTGTGGCTTGGCGCCGGCTGGACGGCCCCCTGATCAGCAAGATCAGGTCCTGGATATGGCTGCCGGAGGAGTTGGGGCGGGTGACATTCTCCCTGCTAGTGATCCCAACGTGGAGGATCATCGAATGGACGTGGAGCCATCGCCTCCTGCGAATGGTGGCGTGGATGGAATTGATAGTGGTTTGGCGGTTGGAACAACGAAAGTAGGTGGGTCGATCGGTAACGTGAAGGGGAAATTATCTTTCCGTGATACAGTTGTTGGGCAGCGATCGGAGGGACAAAAGGATAATTTTATATGTGATTTGGACGTTGACCTTGAAGCCGAGGATGTGATCATTGGAAACGTGGGTGAGATTCCGGAGATCAAATTTTCCGAGAGAGTTCATCGCATCATTGATGAGAAATTAGCGAAATCCTTGGTTGTGAGACTTTTGGGAAGACCAATTGGGTATCGGGCGCTTCAAAATAGAGTGCATACGATGTGGAAACCGGTAGGTGAAATTAACATTGTTGATCTTGATAATGAATATTTCTTAGTGAGGTTTGCGATGGATGCGGATTATGAACGTGTTTTATCCGGAGGGCCATGGATGATTTATGGTAGTTATCTCACGGTCCAACCGTGGTCTCGGGAGTTTTCTACGACAATTGATTACCCTAGGAAGTTGTTGGTATGGTTGCGGCTTCCGGGATTACCCTATAGATATTATTTGCGTAGTATGTTTGAGGCCATTGCCGGGGTCCTTGGGGAGGTGATTCGTGTGGATTTTAATACAACGGAAGGCTCACGGGGGAAGTTTGCTCGCCTTTCCATGGTTGTGGATTTAGAGAAACCGTTGATCCCGGCTATTATCATCGATGGACGGCATCAATTAATTGAGTATGAAGGGTTATCGCATATTTGTTTTGATTGTGGCAAGTATGGCCACTTGAAGGAAGCTTGTCCGACTTCAACGGCAAATAAGGGGAAGGCTAAGGTTGTAGAGAATGTTGCTCCGAAAAACACTGACCGCTTTGGTCCGTGGATGCAGGCTCCTAGCCGCCGGCGTAGGCAACCTGTGGCGAAGGATAAAGCACCTATGCGATCAGCGACTAGGCAGTAGCAGGGGTCGCGGTTCAGTCCGCTTGTCGTGGATGATGGGGACAAGAATACGATGGCTACGATGAGTGCTAGGGAATTGGATCACAATGGATCAAGTAGCAAGGATCGTAGGGAGAAGGTGGTTGCTGCAAACGCAACTTCGGTTATAAATGCGTCGGATGATGGGATGGGGAAGCGGACATCTAAAGAGGCGAGTTCGAGTGTCGTAGATGGGGTTGATAAAGTGCTACCGCACGCGGAGATTGCTGGGGGGAGTGCGCACGTAGATATGGGAGATGTTGATGCTGGTGGGATGGAGGACAGGTTGGTAGCTTCGGCCGATGTGGTTATTGTTGAGGATTCATCACTTCCTTCCGCGAACCATACGGCGGTAAGAGTGGTAGAGGATGGTGGACGGCAAACGTTGAAATACTTGAATGGCCAACATAATAATGGGGCAACCGTGGGAGTGGAAGTAAAAGTGTTAGTCGAAATAAATTAGCCCCTAAGGGAATGGCGTTAAAAGGGATCAAAGCGAAGAAGTCTGACAGCACTGCTTCATCTCAAGTAGCGGTCAAGGATTGGGCAAATGAGTTGTCCAAGTCCTTAACAGTGGCGAAAAAGGGTGCTCAACATCCTACGAAGGACAGTCGGGTTAATAGAGGTGAGAGTAGAGATTCAGTCCAGTGGATCAGGAATGAAACGTTTGAGAGGTCGTCGTCGGGTACGCCTCAATGACCTTCTCTTTTTCCTATATCCTTTTATGGTTAAGTTTATTGTTTGGAATGCTCAAGGCGCTCTTGGCCTTGATTAAAACCGTTATTTTAGAGTGGTGGATAGATTGTATTGTCCGGATATGTTTGCTATTGTTGAGCCACGTATCAGTGGTGCTGCGGCGAATGCTTTTATTCGTCGCGCTGGATATGGCTTTTCTTACAGGGTTGAAGCTAATGGGTTATCTGGTGGTATTTGGGTGCTATGGAGAAATAAAATTCACTTTGATGTGCTGGCTGTATCAAATCAGTTTGTCCATGGATGGTGTAGGGATTTGGATTCCAATGTTAGTTTTTTCCTTACTTTTGTTTATGCTAGCCCTAACCAGAGGGGAAGGCGGTTACTTTGGGACCAACTCCGTGCACTAGAGATGGAAGGTGATGTCCCATGGGTGCTAGGTGGGGATTTTAACGCCATCTATTCTTCAGATGATAGACAAGGAGGGTCTCAACGAAGGACGGGTGTCTGCCGTCAATTTGGTGATTTTATGTTCAGGTCCGGGTTGCACAATATGGGTTTTAATGGACCTCGTTTTACTTGGAAACGGGGGGATCTTAGTCAACGGCTGGATAGATGGATTTGTTCTGGTGCTTGGTATAGTGCTTTTCCCCTTTCGGAAGTGTTCCATCTTCAACGCCTGGGCTCGGATCATAGACCAATCTTGTTGTCTACTGATCGCTTGCAAGGGAACCAAGGGTCTCGACCGTTTAGATTCATCGCAGCATGGAATGAGCATCCGGAATTTGCATCGTTGTTGAGTGAGAGTTGGAATACGGAGAGGGCGGTGTTTGAGAACTTAGCTGAATTCCAGATCAGTAGCAAGCGATGGAACAGAGAGGTTTTTGGGCATATCGGGCAAAGGAAAAAGCAGCTGTTAGCCCGTATCCGTGGGGTGGAGATAGCTATTGAACGGCATCAAACGCCGTTTCTAGTGGAGTTAGAGAGGAGTTTAAAAGAGGAATTGTCTGAGGTGCTTAAACAGGAAGAGAGTCTTTGGTTTCAGAAATCTCGTAGTCAGTGGATCGAACAGAGGGATCGGAACATGAAATATTTCCATGCGAAGACTTTGAGCCGTCGCCGGAAAAACTCGATTAGAATGCTTCGGTTGGATAATGGTGCTTGGTGTGATGATCCGATGGTGTTGCAGAATCATGCCGTCGAGTACTTCTCCTCCCTTTTCATGTCGGAGCTGTGCCGGGACCCGCCCGGGCTGGTTTCGAATGGATTTCCGCGGGTACATAGGGATGACATGCAGGGTTTGATACGGAATGTGACTTTTGAAGAGGTTACTGAGGTTGTTTTTAGTATGAACCCTCTCAAGGCTCCGGGTGCGGATGGCTTTCACGCTACTTTCTTCCAAAAGAATTAGAGTACGGTGGGTGAATCGGTGTTTCGGTTTGTAACTGATTTTTTTGAGCATGGACATCTCCCTGACGATGCAAACCAAACGCTTTTGGTGCTTATCCCGAAAGTTCAGAATCCGACTAAGATAAGTCAATACAGCCCTATTAGTCTTTGTACTGTCCTTTATAAAGTTATTACAAAGATTCTGGTTAATAGATTTAAACCGTTGTTATCTGATTTGGTGAGTCAAAACCAGGTGAGCTTTGTCCCTGGTCGTCAAATTACTGATAATATCATTTTGGCTCAGGAAATTATTCATTCAATGGCGAAGAAGACTGGGGCAAAAGCTTGGATGGCGGTTAAGGTGGATCTGGAGAAAGCGTATGATCGCTTAGAATGGGGGTTCATTGAGTCCACTCTGATCGAAATTGGCCTGCCGGCGAGGTTTGTCAATTGGGTTATGCTCTGTGTTAGCTCTGTGCATACTCGGATTATTATGAATGGAGACCTTACTCCTAGCTTTCGGCCATCGCGTGGTATCCGGCAAGGGGACCCCCTTTCCCCGTACCTGTTCGTGCTTTGTATGGAACGGTTGTCTCATGCGATTAGTAGGATGGTTGATGAGGGGAGGTGGAAGAGTATTGCCCTGTCTAAGCGTGGGCCTGGCATATCTCACCTTTTCTTTGCAGATGACTTGGTTCTGTTTGCAGAAGCGAACATAGATCAGATGCGGTTGGTGAATGAGATTCTATCCATGTTTTGTGCATGTTCGGGGCACCGGGTGAGTATAGCTAAGACCACTGTGTGCTTTTCTAGGAATTTAAGTAAGGAAAGGGGTATCGCTTTGGCAGGAATTGGGGGTTTTCAGCTCGTTGAGGATTTGGGCATGTATCTCGGGGTTCCTTTATTGCATAAGCGCGTCACATATGCTACGTATAGGTTCCTCATTGATAAAATTGAGAGCAGATTAACTGGTTGGGCGGCGCGCACGCTATCCTTAGCTGGGCGTATCACATTGGCGAAAGCGATTCTTCAGGCTATTCCCACATATGTTATGCAAACAGCATGGCTTCCGAAAGGTATCTGTACGACTATGGAACGCATTATCCGTCGTTTTATCTGGGGCTCTTCTAATGGCTCTAAGGGGATTCCACTGGTGCGATGGGATACTATTACATCGGAGGTTCGAGAGGGCGGTCTTGGATTGCGTCATCTTGAGCGTCAAAATCAAGCGCTTCTTATGAAGGTTGGGTACCGGTTAATTACTGATCAGAATAAGCTCCGGGTGCAAGTGCTTTGCCATAAATATAAGTGGGATGCTCCTATTCCCCAGTGTATTTATCGGGTTGGTTGTTCTCGTCTGTGGAGAGGTTTGAGCCAAATATGGGATAATGTTCGTAACGGAATCTGTTGGGATATCCGCGATGGGTGGAGCACCAATTTCTAGCATGACCAGTGGTTAGACGGTGCGGGCGTTTTGGCTGAGCAGTGCACTGTTGGTAATACGCCTCAGAGTTCACCGGTAGTGGCTTTGATTGATGCGAAAGGAGAGTGGGATTGGGGGAAGCTATCGGGTGTTTTGCCGGATATAGTGATTCATCATATTCATGCAGTCACTCCTCCGCACGCTGCCTTGGGTTCGAATAGGGTGGCTTGGAAATGGGAGCCGTCGCGAAGTTTTTCTACAGCATCGGCGTATAGAGCGCTGGGTAGTAGGGAAGTGCCGGCCATTCCGAAAAGATGGTTGAGCATTTGGAAGCTCAAAGTACCCCAACGCATTAAGACTTTTCTGTGGTTGGTGGCGCATGGGAAAATCTTGACGAACGTGGAGCGGGGGAGACGGCATTTGATAGCGTCTGTGGATTGTAGTGTGTGTGCAGGTGTCGCGGAGGACCTTGATCATGTTCTACGCTCGTGTCCACGGGCGTGGGACCAGTGGTCGAAGCTCGTCGCCCCGTCTCGGTTGTAGGAGTTTCGGGAGTTGCCGTTTGAGACTTGGTTCTGGGATAACGTTGCTGGGAAGGTGCAGGGGTGTTCGACGGATGTCGATTGGTCCATCCTGTTTGCTACTGTCATTTGGCTGGTCTGGAAGGAACGGTGTACTAGAGTGCTGGGAGACACCGCTGCTGGTTCGCGTGATCTGGTGGCCGCTACCGTTCGATTGAGGATGGAATACGCCACAGCTGCTGCGGCTTCGATTGATCGGGGAGGTGGAGGTACCAGACGTGGTGATGGTTCGACACAGTGGCAATGCCCATCTAGGGGAGGGTTAAAGTTAATGCGGATGGCTCGGTTAGGGGGCCGTTACAGATGGCGGCGATTGGTGGCGCTATTCGGGATGAGAAGGGGAGTTGGATATTTGGTTTTGGGAGATGTGTCGGACGTTGTTCGATCCTCATGTGCGAACTTTGGGCGGCTTATGAGGCCCTTAAGCATGCATGGGATCTTGGTTACCGCTCAGTGGATTTTGAGACGGACAATTCTACGGTGGCGGATATGTTGAATGGTAAGAAGGACATTGTGTGTGGGCATGGTTTAACTAGTCGGATCACTGAGATTAGGAAGCGTGATTGGGATTTGTCTATTCGTTATGTACCTCGGGGTTCTAATACGGTTGCTGATAAAATGGTTTCGATGGCTTTTGACTGGTCGTTTGGTAGAAGAACATGGCTCTGTCCCCCCCGGAAGTGGTGGATTTGGTTTTAGATGATAGAAATTTGTTGGTTTAGTCTGTCTTGCTCGTTTTTTCTTATGATGTTCTGTTCGTAACAACACATGTACTCTTTTCCCCCATCTAGGATTAGGGGGTTTTAACGAGGCATGTGTTGTTACCCCTCTTATTAATAAAAAAACATTAATTCATAGTTAATTAAAAAATAAAATTCATAAAAAATCATAATATTATTTATTTCAAACTCTTTAAATAATAATAATTCAATTTCACTATCCTTATCTAATAAGGAACATATATATATTAAACTAAATCATCTTTGATTTTGTACTTTAATTATCATTTATTTACATGTTAAATAATAATTTAAATCATCTTTCCTTAGTTAATAAAGAAAATATATATATATATATATATATATATATATATATATAACTCTTTTTTAGATGATATATATATATATTCTTTTAACAAATATTAATTCTAATTCTAAACCTACTTAGAGGGGAGGGAATATGAGCAGTTTGGCCAACGACCACATTTATTATTAAGGGTTAACTACTAGGATGGTCTCTTGTGTTTTCCCCCAATACAGAGTTGGTCAACGATTCTAAAAAAACGACCAGTAAGATCACTTACGTTTTCGAGGCTTAAACTTTTGGTCACTCAGTCGTTTGTTTCTGTTAAATGTTAACGAGAGGCTGATTTGAGATAATAAGAAAATGATAAATTACCTAGACAGCCCCTAAACTATTACTTCACTCTTATTTTGACCACCGAAATAAAAAATAATTTGTATAATTATACATTTAATCCTCCACATTTACATTTTTATTTCTTCTCTCCTCCACCATCTTCCATATTCTTCTTCAGCTAACTCAATCTTTAATTTTCTATTATATTAATCCTCAATTCACACCGTATATTATAATCCATCACTGTATATATCCATGTTTCAAATAATGTTTGTAATTTTAATATGGTTTTGTACAAAATAATGCCTAATTTACATGCAACAATGTTTACATAGCATATTCGAAAGGCTTAAATGAAAATAGGTGCCTAAAGTATACATTTTTTGAACTTTAAGTTCCTAGAATATTTTTTTTAAAAATAAGTGCCCAAAGTTTCAACCGTTATAATTTTAGGTGCTAGACCGTTAAAGGTGTGTTAAAAAAATTCTCAACCAATCAATGCTCAACATGCGGCACTATTTTTATTTTTTAAAATCAATCTAATGAAAAAAACTCAAATTTTTTAATCTTTAATCCGAAAATTTTTGGAAATTTTACAAAACAGTCCTCAAATCCCTAAAATTACCTAAACCAAGCCCCTAAATCGCTGCTCTTGACCACACTCTTTTTTGTCGCTAGAGCATGGCGGCCATTTTCCCCAACACGGTGTCACCGAAAACAGTGAACGACGTGCCAGCCGAACGTCAATTTCACGTTCGACATTCGATTGCACATCGTTCGCCGTTTTCGATGATGTCGTGTTAGGGGAAATGACTGCCATGCTCCGGTGACCAAAGAGGTGTAATCAGAGGCGACGATCTATGACGAAAGCGACGACGATTTGGGGTTTTGAATTTGGGTAATTTTAGGAATTTTAGGACTGGTTTGTAAAATTTTGAGATTTTTTTGAAAGATTAAAAATTCTGAGTTGAGGATTACAAATATTATTTGAAACATGGATACATACAATGATTGATTATAATATACGGTGTGAATTGAAGATTAATATGGTAGCAAATTAGAGATTGGGTTAGATGAAGAAGAAAAAAATTGTAAATGTGGAAGATTAAATATGTAATTATACAAATTGTTTTTATTTCGATTGTCAAAATAGGAGTGGAGTAATAGTTTAGGGACTGTCTAGGTAATTTATCTTTTTTTTCTTGTTTCAGATCAGCCTCCTGTCAAAGGTTAACGACAACAAACAGCTAGGTGACCAGATGTTTACGCCCCGAAAACGTAAGTAACCTTATTTGTTGTTTTTCAAAATCGATAATCAACTCTGTACTAGGGGAAACATAAGTGACAATTCCAATAGTTAACACTATTATTAAATAACATTATGCATTATTATTTTGATTACAAATTTAAATTTCTCAACTTAAATTTGAATATAACTAATAATTAATTACAAGTTGTAATTTAAAATAATTTTATCATTTAAATTACTAAAGAGAGTCGGTGTTTATGTTAAAAATATAATTTAGGTTAGTCTTTTTATTATTTTTAACTCAAAAATAAAAAATAGTATTAGATACACGTGTGAAGCTTAAAAACCGTCCCTAATGTGTTCCCTACAATCTTCTACACGTACTCAATTGTCTTCGGTTGTACACTTAAAAATAAGATGCCTCGGAGACGTATGTAAGTCGTACCCGTCCCCGGAACGTCTCGGATATATGAGACGGCTTGGAATGAAGTAGCGTGCTTCATAGGATAATCCCATGGAGAATAACGAAAACAACAACATTGCCTGCTTTGGCTGCGCTTTTGCTTGCCAATCAAGATTATTCTTTTGTCTGCTCCTTTCATGCTACAAACTCTAGCATTACACGCCAAGCCGCCTACATTAATGGCTTTCATAGTAAATGCATCAAAATCAAACAGCGGGCCAAAAATCCCAGTTGCAACACAATGAAAAACTGTTTGGTTTTTATTTCGGGTTTTCACTTGATTTTTCTTTTCGATTCAAACTTGAAATGAGAAAGAAAGATGAAAAAAATTAAGGTTTAAAGGTTAAATAAGTGTCTAAACTATATTTTTTGTTCCAGTTAGGTGCTTAAAGTATTTTCAGGTAAGTAGGTGTCTGGCCGTTAACGGGCCATTTAAAAAACTCTGTTAGACAATCAAAACATAACACGTGGCTTTGATTTTAATTTCTTTTTTTTATATTTTCTTTAACTTATTTAAAAAAAATCCGAATTTCAAAAATTCACAAAATAAACCCCAAATTCTTAGATTTCCAAAATCTAACCATTGTCGTCATCGTTCATCACGCTGTCCGTGACAGAATGAAGCCTTCTTCTGTCGCCATAAGACCCGAACATTGTTCGTTGTTTGATCGGCCACTGTTTGTCGCCCATCATTTCTTTTTTTCCCCTCTCGCCATTCAGCTTTGTTTTGACGTTAGGCACATCGGCCCTCGAGTTTTGACAATGGGAGGATGGAGGAAATAATCTTGGGGGTTCGATGACAGAAGTTGTGGGCACGCCGTCAGCGATTGGCGGCGGCAATGGTTGCAATATGGATTTGGGACTTAGGGGTTTGGAAATTTAGCGATTTGAGGATTATTTTGGAGGTTTTTTTGAGAATTTTAGGATATTTTTAAAAATTCTAATTTTTTAAAAATAAAAGAAAAAAATAAAGCATGACGCGTGTCGTGCTTTGATTGGCTAATAATTTTTTTTAAACATCCATTAACGGCCATACGCCTAAAATGATAACGATGAAAACGTTAGATACCTACTTGGCCCGAAAAATATTTTAGGCACATATCCTGAACAAAAAGGTATAGTCATGCTCGTTTCTAAGATTCTGGTGGCCCTAGGGCAAAGAAAAAAATTGAGCCCCTAATTAGAAATTTAAATTATGGTTACGGTTGTGTTTTCGTCAACATTGCGTTTGTCGCGATTGCGGACATAACGGTTGCTATTGCGGTTACTGCGACTTTCGTGGTTAAGATTTTTCTTAATAACATATGCTATTGTGGACATAACGGTTGTGGATATTGCGGTCTCGGACGATACTGCTACCGCTATATAACAGTCATTGTTGCGGTTGCAAACCGTTATTTAAATCTCCGTCCCTAATAACAAGTATTGAAGAAAAAAATTAATTTTAAGAGTAGGTCCATAATAACAAGCATTGAAAAAAAATGGCCTCTAATAACAAATATTGGAAAAAAATTAAAAGTATGTTTATAATAATAAATATTACAAAATAAAATGCGCCCCCTACTAACAAGTATTGAAAAAATTGGACGCTTAAGAACAAATATTAGAAAAGAAAATTGAATTTTAAGAGTAAGTCACTAATAGAAAATATTAAAAAAATCAGACCTCTAATAACAAGTATTGAAAAAATTAGGCCCTTAATAACAAGTATTAGAAAAAAATTAAAAGTAGATCCTTAATAGTAAATATTAGAAAAAAATTAGGGCCTTTAATAACAAATATTGAGCTCATAATAATAAACATTGAGATGAAATTAAATCTCTAATAACAAGCATTAAAAAATTGGGCGTTATAAATAATATAAAAATATTTTTATAAGTATAATTGACTATAAAAATTATAGGCCATGGGCGGTTGCCCTTCCTGCCCAACCCAAATACGGCTGTAAGTATAATTTGGGTACTTATTAAACAATTAATCCAAGAATTAAGTTGAATGGTTTTTCAGGTTGGTCCCCAAATCCCAATAGACTTTAGTAAATGTCGAAATCGAAATGGTCCCAACTCTTGGAGCAGTCCCACGAGCTATGCCGAGCATCACAAAATCAACCCACATGAGTACATGGTTTCACTGTCACCATCCCATCTACACATAAAGATACCAAAAAAGAGTCGCCAGCTAAATACAACTAAGCTTAGATTGTGCTCTTTAGTCCTTTCTCTCCTCCCAATATATATATATAGGACCAAATCTGCATCTCTTTTCCTTCATCATACAGAAACATGGCTCTATTCCAACATATTTTGTTCCTCTGTCTCGCGTTGCTTTGCGCGGCGAGCTCGGTCTCTTCACATAGCAGGCATTACACCACTCCTAGCGTTCCACGGTTAACCGACATGTTTAGCCATGTCTCGGTGAATCAAAGCTTGTCCAACTTTTTTGGTGGGCATAACATCAAGCTTCTCAACAATGGGTCCATGGTCACTCTAGCTCTCGACAAAACCTCAGGTTAATTATTCGACATCGATTTGTTCGATTTTTCACCGAAAATTACTTACCCTTTTTCTCAAATGATCTGCTTTTCAGGGTCAGGATTGGCTTCCAAGGACAAATATAACTATGGATTCTTCAGTGCGGCAATAAAGCTACCTGCAGGTCTCACATCTGGTGTTGTAGTAGCCTTTTATGTAAGCTCCTTTTCATCTCCATTTAACAATTTGTATGTATATGTATATGAACTTGTATTTGGTTAAATGGATCGTTTGTGCAGTTGTCTAATGCAGATACGTATCCCCATAGTCACGATGAGATCGATATCGAACTGCTCGGCAACGATAAACGAGTCGATTGGGTGCTCCAAACAAATGTATATGCAAATGGTGTGAGCACCGGGAGGGAAGAGAAATTTTACTTCTGGTTTAATCCAACTCTGCAGTTCCATTACTACAGCATTCTTTGGAACAGTCACCACATAGTGTAAGACAATTGAAGTACTCTGTTTGAACACATCGTTTCAATAACCCGAACGCATTGTCATCTTTGTTATTAAAAATTGCAGGTTCCTTGTTGATAATATACCGGTGAGAGAGTTCCCGAGCAAGGGGAAATTCTCGGCTGCGTATCCCTCGAAGCCGATGTCGCTTTACGTGACCATATGGGATGGGTCGGAATGGGCAACTCATGGAGGGAAATACCCTGTGAATTATAAGTATGCCCCATTTGTAACTTCACTTACAGACATGGAAATGGCTGGGTGTACCATAAATCCTAAGCAGCCTGATTCGTCTTGTTCCAATGCCAGCCTTTCGAGCATCGACCCTGTGGGAGGACCCGACTTCGTCAAGCTATCGAATCAACAGGTTACCGCCTTGGGTTGGGCAAGAAGTAAGCTCATGTTTTACTCCTACTGTAAAGATACATCCAGATATAAAGTCTTGCCTCAAGAATGCAACTAAATTTCACTATAATTATTATTTACTCATACGGATATATACATATATACATTCCCCCTTCTAAACATTATTTTCCCATCAAGAACCAATAATGATATGTTCCCATTTAATTGTTAGAAGGAAATGAAAAAGGATTATAATTTACTTTCTCATGTGGATTGCTTTCATACTGTTTAATTTTCATAATTACTTGCTTTCGAGACTTATTAACGAATTAATTATTTGATAGTTATGTTAACAGTATTTTTTAAAGAAAAATTCTGCCACGTTCAACGAGCATCGATGAGCAACACTACCGATAAGCACCATTAATTTAATTTATAAAGATTAAAATTTTAAAGGACTCATCGTATAATTATAAATTATTTAAAAATTAAAAGATAAACTAATTAAAATACAATATTTTATTTTTGATTTTTTTAAATATAGATCAATATACCTACTCTACCCCTAAATTACAAAATCTTAATTTTTATTTATTTAAAATTTAAGCCGTCGTCACCGCCGCTACCATAAATTCCGATGCTTCATCACATTTCGATATCCATAAAAAAATCATGGCTTCATTCCCATTCCGGCGCCACATTTATATTAATCTCAATTCACACTTCAAAGTTTAATTTACTTTTCTTTTCACCGTTTAACCAAATAAGAAAATTTTATTTTTTTTCACAATTTGGTAATAAAAGTTGAAATAAACAAAAATACCCAAAACACTTATAAATTAAAATTTGAGCTGAAATTGAGAGGCACAATATACAAATATTTCACAAATATTAACTAGAAAGCACCTTCAGGTGTGTCTTTCTCATATTTTATCTCATTTAATGTGTTAAACCCCTATATTAACCGTTGCAAGCATTATATAAAATAAAAGTAAGCATCAGAAATAACAATTGAAAAATAAAATGAGGCTAAATAAAAACTACCTAAACGTTCAGACAATAAAAAGAAATGTGCCAAAAATATTAGAATCCGCCCACAAAATACCACGTCATTTGCCTATAATGTCAAGGTCAAGTGATTTAGAAAAATATATAGACTTCATATTTTAGGATTGATGTATCTACATTAAAGTAAATGATGTGTACAGGTGCTTCAATTCTATAGAGGTAATTACCCTTGCAATTTTATTTTTATGATTTTAAAGGAAAAAAATAAATGGGTAAACTACACAGATGACCACTGAACTATGAGTTTGGTGTCAAAATGACCACTATATTATTTTCGCCGCAAATGCACCACACAACTATTTAAATGGTTCTATTTTAGCCACACGCCGTTAAAAAACAAAAAAGTTGACGGAACTGTTAAAAAATTAGTATAATTACACATTTGGTCATCTATATTTATAAATATATCAATTTAGTCTTAATTTTAATCTAATAAAATAAATTAATTATTCAATAAGATGGTGACACATGTCACCACCTTATTGGAAGTCTTTAATTATTTTTATTTAATTAATTTAATTAATTTTTCACCTCCAATCAGGTGGTGACATGTGTCACCCAATTGAAGGTGGAAAATGAGAGGAACAAAATAACCCCTACCAAGACTTGAACTTAGGACCTTTTGGTACCCAAGCCGTGTGCTTACCACTGAACCAAGCACACTTTCGTGCTATGGGGTCATTAATATATGCATTTAATGATTGTTAATGCCCAGAAAAATTAAAGAGAAGAAAATACAATTGCAAGGATTCAAACTAAGGACCTCATGGTCCAAAGCACATGTGCTTGCCACTGCACCAAGTGTATATCTTGTGATATAAAGTACAACATTTAATATATGTCTTATATAGATTTTAATGCTTGAGAAAAGTAATAAAATGTGGTTTTAAGAAATTCGAATGTAATATTTTTGTGATGCATAAAAAAATATAACCTAATTAAATAAATCTAATAACTAAATTAAAGTTAACAATATTACATAACTAAATAAATATATAATTGACATAACTAATATAATAACCAATAAGAATAAAACTTTTAAATTAAACTTATAAATCTGTATGAGTGTAATTTAACACTATATTTTAATTGTTAGATGAGATTTTTTTACATGCTTCTAGAATTCTCGGACATCTTAAAACAAAGTGACTGATATTTTTGGATATCATATTATAATGAAACAATCTTAGAACATGATAAAGAAAACTTATTAAGTAATTTTTTTAATATTGTACTTTTACACTCGACCACACAAAGGGCTAGAGAAAAAAAAGATTACTTTTCAGACAATATAACACCATATAGAGACTAACAAAATTACTGGAACCAATACAAATATTGCTTCTCTCTGAGCTGGATGTTTATACAAGTTTGCATGTTTATGTTTATACAAATATTGCTTTCGATTGAGATTAAAAGAAAGATAAATTTAATTTTGATGTGTAAATTGAAGATTAATATAGTAGAAAATTAGGGATTGAGTTAGATAAAGAAGAATATGGAAGATGATGGAGGGGAGAAGAAATAAAAAATTGTAAATGTAGATGATTAAATGTGTAATTATATAAATTATTTTTATTTCAATGGTCAAAATAGGATTGAAGTAATAGTTTAGGGATTATTTAAGTAATTTATCTTTTTTTATTGTGTCAGATCAGCCTCTCGTTAATGTTTAACGACAACAAACGGCTGAGTGACCAAAAGTTTATACCCGAAAACGTAAGTGATCTTAGTGGTCGTTTTTGAAAATCGATGACTAACTTTGTACTGAGGAGAAACATAAGTGACCATTCCAGTAGTTAATCTTATTGCCTGCAATATAACTCACATTTTATTTCCTTCATTTGATTAGATCTAGTTGGTTAATTAAAATTGTTAAACAAAATGAATTAAAATTTAAAAAATATGGTGACACGTGTCGTCCTCTGGTTGGTTGGTTAATTTTTAATTAATTAAATTAAAATTATGACCAAATTGATTTAATAAGTAAATAATAGGGACTAAATGTGTGATTTTACAAGTTTCTGTTAACTGTCATGTCACCCTACCATCACCCCTCCGTTAATTTTTAACAACGGTGATCAAAATAGGTTGATTTAATTAGTTTGGTGATTCAATTGACGAGTTCGATGGTTCGATTGTTAAAATAGGTACACCCCAAAATTCGATAGTCACTGGAATAGTTTTCCCAAAAAAAAAATTGAGTAAAACTTCCTTCCTAGAAGTGGGTGCATCAGGATTCATGCAGCCGTGAGCGTAACCGCCACAATTTTATTTTATTTTATATTTTATTAAATAGAAATATATTAGTATTATATTTTTATATCGAAATTTGAATCCATATAATACATGATAATATAAGCGTCTATAATCACTATGCTAATAAGTGGATATCTTTATATTTTATTTACATCCAAAACGTTGAAAATCCGATATAGAAAAATTGGACTATTCCATACCATTAATAAAATTCGGTATAGAAAAATTGGTGGCAATTCTTTCGTCTGCTTTTTAGTAGTTTTTTTCTGTCTTCATGACAGTAATCCGTCTTCTGACAATTACGCGTTCGAGTGACGAGTATCAACGAGCGTTTTTCAACGAAGGAGGTCGTTCTATACATGCTATGATTCCCTTTTGTGGTTGTGACGACATGCCAAGAACAAATAGCAGAAAAATTTTTGCTATATTCAAAGAGCACTCAAGGCAAAGTTATAGTTTTTCTGGATTTTTATTTCAGTAGACTGACAGTGTTAGGTCTGATATTTTAACATTTTTCACACCTTTAGAATTTTATTATTTTGTTATGCATTTTATTTATCTTGTAAAAGGTGTAATTCCTTTGTACTCCTTTCGTTGTTGAGTATAATCTAGATTCAAAAAAAAATTAAGGGGATAACTACATATTTAGTACCCTACCTATTCATGTGTTACTATTTTAGCACCCTAACTATTTTTTTGGCAAAAAGGTATCTAACGTTTTATTTTTTCTATTTTGGTACCCACCGTTAAAAATCAACGACATACTAATTAGGAGAGAGAAAATCACATGTAGCAGGTTGCCACGTCATTTTCTCTCTTCTAATCAGTATGCCACGATGACTAAAATCATAAAAAGCACACATGACATGCTGACTATGAGAGAGAAAATGACATGGTAGCTTGTCATGTGTGATTTTCTCTCTCCTTGTCAGCATGTCATGTGTGTTTTTCTCTCTCCTAATCAGAATGTTATTAATTTTTTAACGGTGAAGTGCCAAAATAAAAATAAAATGTAATATTAAATACTATTTTATCAAAATAATAAGAGGCATACTAAAACAATAATATGAGAATAAATAAGGTACTAAATATGTAGTTATCCCTTAATCAAGTTTAGCTTCATCGAAACGTCATTAACTCAATTGGTTACTTCATTCTGTTTTAGTCCATCGCCACGTTCATGGTTGTGTGAAAAGAATCTAATTAATTTAGAGGATCGAATCAATATTTGAATAAAAAAATCTCAATTCGGAAAATTGAGTCAACTTTCAGTGTATACTTTGTTACAAAATAATAGTGTGAATGATATAAATTGAATTGAAAGGGTCGTTCCTATAATGAATTTGTGTATCCATCCACTTACATGTATGATATTAATAAATAGTTAAGATTGTTTTTTTATTTTATTTTTTAAGTGATAATCTTCACATATTTTACTGTTAATCTTATCTATCCATTTCACTCATCCAATGACTATAAATTAATGTAAAACTAAATGAATTTTGCACCATGTAAGCAGATCTATATATATATAGAGAGAGAGAGAGTGGGGGAGAGAGAGAGAGAATCCGTTTACACAATGTAAAATTCTTTAAGTTTTACACGCTTTTTGGACCGTTGGATGAGTGAAAGGATGGATGAGATTAACAGTAAATATGAAGATTATCACTTGAAAAAAAAAAGAGTAAGGAGTTAATCTGAGCTAGGGCTGTAAATGAACCGAACGTTCAGTGAACCGTTCGGCGGGAAGTTCGTTTATTTATTAAATGAACGAACATGAACAATATTTTTTGTTCGTTTAATTTAATGAACGAACACGAACAAAGGGCTTGTTCGTTCATTTGTGTTCATGGACGTTCGATAATTTGTTCATTTATGTTCGTTCGTTTATGTTCGTTCATTTATATTCGTTCGTTTGTGTTAGTTTATGTTCATTTAAGTTTATTCATATATGTCTATGAGGTGTTCATTGTTAGGTTAAAGGGAACTAACCAACCGAACCAAAACAAAATTGGTTAATCTATTAGATAATTTTAGGTTTCGGTTAATGATTAAGAGTTTTTTCAAATTTCAATTATAGATTAATTTGATTTAAAATCGTTTTATTAACTGAATTAATCGAACTAACCCAAAATATTAAATATTTAGCACATTATTTGTGTTCGTTTATGTTCGTTTGTGTTCGTTTATGTCCGTTAATGTTCATTTGTGTTCATTTATGTTCGTTTATCATTTAAACGAATGAACAATATACATTCCTTAATAAACGAACACGAACAAGAAATTTTGTGTTCGTTTATGTTCGTGTTTGTTCATTTGTTCGGTTAAAGTTAAATGAACGAACATGAACACACCCTCGTTCGTGTTCGTTCGGTTCATTTACAGGCCTAAATACTGAGTCATCCATTCTCCTCATCTAACGATCCAGAAAACGTGTAAATCTTAAAGAGTTTTACATTGTGTAAGTTGATTCTATCTCATATATATATATATATTCCCCAATTTCTGAAGATTATTTTCTCATCAAGAAGAAATAATTATATGTTCCAATTTGTTGTTAGAAGGAAATGAAAAGGGATTAATAATTTACTCTCTCCTGTATACGATGCTTTCATACTGTTTAACTTTCACAATTACTCACTTTCGAGAGTTACAACGAATTTATTATTTGATATTTATGTTGACGGTATTTTTTGTAAAATATTCATAAATGGTTTTTGTCCAACATAATGAAATAAAATATAACAATTTAAATATTTTATAAAATTAAATAAGATACTATATAAAAGAATTTAATTGTGTGCATTTGGTTAACTCGGTTAACCGATCAAATTGAGTTACCCAAAATTTATTAACCGATTTTCTCTTTTAACTGTTAATGGAATTGATTTTTTTTCAAAAATTTTTAATCGAACCGAAAAATACCCGGTTAATTCGGTCGGTTTTCGAATTAACCGAAACTTGTTATAAAATTTTGGGTACATCACACAATCAATCACTAAATTATGCTAAAATGATCTCTTTAGTCACTGAACTTTTATTTTATGCTAATTTGATAAAAAGGTTTAATGACTATTTTATAATATATTAAAAAATTTAATGATAATTTTATAATTTTTAAAATTTTAATGACCAAAAATAAATATATGTAATATATATAATATTTAATACATAACAATTTCGGTTAATTTTGTTAATTAATTGGTTTTGAACCGAATTAACTGATAACCGAATTTCTTAAAAAAAAATAACCGTTAGTCGAATTTACATAAAATTAACCGACCGAATTAACCAAAAAAATTTAATTCGATCAATTAATTTGGTTAATGCAAATCCCTATTCATAATAAGTTATTAAAAAGGTAAGGGCAGGACTAAAGGGATGGGGTTCAAATCAGAAATCTATGTAAGTATAAACCAGGAAAGGCAAGCATTAAGCGGGGGCAACATATAAGTCACTATTTTGGGCGTTTATTACACATATAAGTTATTTTATTTCGATTGTTGTCGGTCATCTGATCATTATAAAATCATATTATATTATTATTCTCTTCGAATTTTTAGAAGAAAGACTGAAACCTGTAAATAAAAAGAGTTCGAAAATTAAGGCTTGAGAGTAAAGTTTCAAAGGAATTTTGCATAAATTTACCAAAAAAATTTAAAGTGGTTGAATGATTTAGAAAGTGAAATTCGAAAAATGGATTCTAAAACCAGAAGTTTATAAAGTTAGGTGACAAAAAAGTTAAATGACAAAATGCATAGTTTACCTTATTTTATATCATCCATTCCATCCACCATTAACTAAGATAAAGTAAAAGCCAAGGTAGTTCAAGTTCGGCCAATTAAGAAAACATTCAGCAGGTAAAAAGCTGCTTAAACAAAAGAAAAGGGGAAATATATATATTATTACATCCATGCTGCATTCTTCAACGGTGTAACGACTGCCTTCACCTGCAAGTAATTGCTGAGACTGTAAATACCCTTTTCTCTACCTTGTCCGCTCAACTTGTACCCACCAAATGGAACTGCTGCATCAAACACATTATAACAGTTCACCCAAACTGTTCCCACTTTCAAGGCTCGACTCAGCGTGTTTGCGGTGTCGATGTCCTGTGTGAAGACACCAGCAGCAAGTCCGTAACCGCTTCCGTTTGCCCTCCTAATCACCTCATCGATGTCCCTGCCATCAAAGTGATCATATCAGTTAAACTCAAAACTCTGATACGGTTGTTAAGATGCGAAAGGCAAACTCCATTTCTCACTTGAATTTCAGGATAGTTTGAACTGGACCAAATATCTCATCTTTTGCAATCAACATGTCTTCCTGTTGAAAAGTGAGTTTTTATTTTATCATTTATCGTAACGTTACAATGTTTCAATTGCATTCTTGATAATCTGGTTTGAAGTTGTAAATGGCATACCTTCACATTGGAAAAAACAGTGGGTTGAATATAGTAGCCCTTGCTCCCTATCCTCTCCCCTCCAGCTTCGAGTGTTGCTCCACTTTCGATACCAGATCTTATGTACCTCAAGATCTTTTCAAATTGTTCTGAATCAACCTGATTTAAGCATGCATTAGTATTATATGTGTTCCTAATAGAAAATCACTTGATATGTATAAGAACTGCTCTATGAAATGTTGGTTCTCGGTTTACCTGAGGACCTTGTTCAATTCCAGCTTTGAATGGATCACCAACTCTGCGATTCAACGCACGAGCCTTTGCCTTCTCCAAGAACTCATCATACACGCTCTCATGTACATATGTACGAGAACCAGCACAGCAACATTGTCCCTGCAAATGGATTTTAACTGTAATCAACAAAAGAAAGAGCTATACGAAAAACCAAGTTTGAAGTTACAGACAGGATGTGATCGGAGACATGCCTGATTAAAAAACAAAGCAAAATGGGCTAGCTCGACCGCCTTATCAACATCAGCATCCTTGCATATGATAAAAGGCGATTTTCCTCCAAGCTCCAGTGTTACGGGCTTGAGATTGCTTTTTGCAGCTAACTCGAGGACAGTTCTTCCAGTTTGAGTTGAACCAGTGAAAGCAAGCTGATAATTGTCACCATTGATCTCAATGGTAAAGTAGAAATTCAGACAAAAAAATTATAGAAATTCTTGGCTGTAATGTACCTTATCCACTTGCATATGACGGCAAAGAGCACTACCGGCCGTTGGACCAAAACCAGAAACCACATTTAGAACACCTGGAGGAAGTCCAGCCTGTGAAAACAATTTCCAGTGAGAAACTTGTGCATTCAAAACCAATAAACACTGAAGTTTTATGTACCTTTCATCTGAATTCTCTGCATTTTTAATTCAGATAATACGAAACAAGTAAATAAGATTATATAGCGAAGAAATTACCTCGTGGAGTAGCTTGGCTGCATAAAGAGCAGACAATGGTGTCTGCTCTGCTGTCTTAAGAACAACAGTATTGCCACAAGCCAAGGCTGGTCCAATCTTCCAAGAAAACATGAGAAGAGGGAAATTCCATGGAATGATTTGACCAGCAACGCCGATCGGTTCATGTATGGTTTGGACATGGTGTGGGCTATCAGCTGGAACTGTAAGACCATGGATTTTGTCTGCCCACCCTGAATAACCAAAACAAAAACAGTGTGTCATACTCAGATGTAAACAATACTTGAGATGCAGCAAAACAACTGAGTGTGATTGTTAATGAGTTAACCGACCAGCATAGTATCGAATCAGACGTGAGATCATCGGTAGTTCAGCGTTAGCAGCCTGCTCATATGTCTTTCCATTATCCCAAGTCTCGAGTGTCGCAAGTTCCTCGGCATGCTTATCTAGAAGATCAGCAAACCGGAACAATACCAACGATCTTTCCTGGAAGACAATAGACGAAAAGATGAAACTTAACAAACTTGGTAGATAATTTCCTACAACAGAAGTAAAATCTACAAAGTTACATAAGCAGTCATCCTCGGCCATGGTCCTTCATCGAACGCCTTGCGAGCGGCGGAAACCGCGCGATTGATATCTTCAGCATCAGCTTCAGCAACATGAGCAATCACATCCCCTGTCCTAGGGTCATATGTTGGAAATGTTTTGCCTGTTGGATTGTGAGATTTTTAGTAAACAAGTAGCTGAAGATTAACCATTTTAAATCCAAAAAGTTTCCATTACAAGAAGCTAACCTGATGCAGAATCAACAAAGTTGCCATTAATTAAAAGCTGAGTGTAATTCACTTGGACGGAAGGAGTGGTTGGGTTCTCAATAGCAGCGGCAGTGCTGTAACCAGAAACCACTCTGCCCACACCAGAGATCCTCCCTGAAAATTAATGGAATTTCAAAAATTAACTGAGGCCAAGGATGAATACAACTAATAAAAAGTTCAACCTTTTTTTCTATCAAAGTTTTGTTTTTTTAAAAAGAAAATTCATGGAGAAAACTTCTAGGTAACAGTTCAGTGCAAAGCAGTCAACTTTCACGTTGAATTGCTTACCACAGAAATAACAAAAGGCGTTACTACTCAGATGAAAGAAGAAAAAAAATCGTTTCGTTTTTTTCCAATACATTTTCTGAGCAACCACACACACTCCATCGAAGCCTTAAAAAACCAACATCCCCATTTAGTCAAAGTAAACATTTCGACGAAAAAATCAGAGGAAAAGAAATCACGAATTCAAACACGAATACCTTTAGAAAGCAGAAAAGAAGGAGAAGAAACCAATGAACGAGAAAGAAACGATGAAATCCTCCGAGTCGCCGCCGCCATGGTCGATTATCTAACAATCAAAAGGCTGAAAAAAGATAAAAAAGAGAGGAAGCGGTGGATCATGGACTGAAGCAAACTGCAAAGGAAAAGAGTGTGTTTAAATAAGCGAAGGATTTCAAAGAAAGCGACAGATTTGTGATGTTTCCTAAGTTTTAGTTGAAGAAAGTAAATAATCTTGTTGGTGCCACGTCGGAGTTGGCTTACGCCTGTTTCAGCTTACTAATTTTATCTAACACCATTAATTACTTCCTTTGCTGTCTTAATCTATGAGTTAATAATAAATCAATTTAACCAACAATAAGTTGGTTCCAGTTAGGTAAAACATTTAGATCTCTTAAATAAAATCACGAGTTTGCATTTTAGTATTATGAATAAAATAAATTAAGTTATAAAGGTTTTTCTCATAATGAGTTAGATACCGATAATTAAATAATAATAATAATAAATTAATTTACTTAATAATTTTTAATCTTTATATAGGTGTACACGCCTTAAGTACTTGTGAATATATGATGTTTTTTTGGATTAATATTTGATACAATTTCATACTTAGTTAACATTAATAATTCATACTTAGTTGGACCTATTTGTTGTAATTATGTTCTCCCGTTTGTAACGTAAATTTGGTGTAGAAAATTTTGACTATTCATTATATACAATTAATAAAGTAAGTAATCAAATTTGGCCTCATCGAAACGACATTAAATCAATTGGTTACTTCATGTTGTTTTCAGTCCATCCACCGTGCTTCGGCTCATTTGGCCAGATATTCTTATTTGCATAATTATCTGGAAAAATATCCTTTTTAGGGAATATTTAGAAAAAATACATTCCATTTGACTCCAGTCAAGGTAAATCGCATTCTGCAAGGCGCAATATTTAAAATTGTGTTGTACAAGGCGCGACTTCTGTCCGATGTGAATTATATTATTCGGTATTTATTTTAAAAAATAAATTGAAGTCGCGGTCTATAAGACGTGACTTCCACGAGAATTTCAAACGACTTGTCGCGATAAGATGAAGTCACGTTGTGTGTGTCGCGATTTCCGCGTTAATAAATTGGAATGATTGAAAATTTAATTACCGCGTTAGGGTTATGAAGAAGTCGCGCTCTGTAGGACGTGATTTCCAAAGTCGCGTCTTGTAGGACGCGATTTACTTTGAATAATCGCACCCCAACCGACGTGATTTTAACTATAATTTGTATCCACCCTCGCCTTCTACCCCACACCAAAAAATTCACTCTCTCTCAAATCTACTTTCTTTCAATTTATCGGTTGATTTTTCATGTTTGATATAATGGCGAGATGGATAAGGTTGGATCACAAGCACGTGTTCGATTATCATCGGAGACTTGTAAATTTTTTCTCGTTTTATTTATCTTTTATTATTTTATTATATATTGTTATTTATACGTACGCATTTTTATATTTTTTATATAGTTTAATTTATACATACACGTTTATATTTTTAGAATATGGAACGACGTCTAGAGGTTTCTTACAACCAGATGACGAGATTACCGGACGTGTTGATCGAATCGTACTTAGAGCGGGCCGGGTTTTTACAGGCATCCAAAATTGTTAGAGGTGCAAAAATAGACGTTGATTTGGTCAACGCTCTTTTGGAGAGGTGGAGGCCGGAGACACACACATTCTACCTTCCTTGCGGCGAGGTGACGATTACCATAGAGGACGAGTCCCATATTCTGGATTTGCATGTTGATGGAGAGGCTATCACTGGTCCTTGTGCTGATGCTTGGGTCGACCTATGTTTGAGTGGGCTAGGGGCTGCGCCAGAGCGTTTTCACGTTGGAAAAACACAATTAGTGTGGCTGCGGAATAATTTTGGTGATGTACCCGTTGACGCGAGTGAAGAAGTGAAGAAGGTAATAATAATTTTTTAGTGAATATTATTGAAATAATATTGTATAGTAATATACATATATATATATATATATATTCGTATTGTAGGCATATGCTCGTGCTTATATTTTACAGATGATCGGTGGGGTATTGATGCCTGACAAAACTCGGGACAAGGTTCACACGATCGGTAAACTAAGTTGGGGGATTCGCAGTTTTGACTACTCTGTTTAAGGAATTGTATAAGAACACTGATCCAAAAAAGTATTCCATCGGAGATTGTTTGGTGTTGCTTCAGTCCTGGGCGTGGTGGAGAATGTCGTTTTACGCCCTGAGCTTTTAGAACCTACTCCATATGTTTTTCCGCTAGCCCGGAGGTAAGAAAAGAGTTGTTAATTATTTTAATATACATATTATTATAATTAATTAAAATTATCTTCTTATTTTGTAGGTGGACCACTCGTTTAACTCATGTTGGTGTTGCGAAAGGCCTAGAGGTTATCAGACAGGATATTGAGAATTTTTTAAAAGATCAGGTAACACTTTGGTGTGTTTATATAAAATAAATTTTATATTTAACTATATGTAATTTCTTTTTCTTTTTAATATACACATTATATATTGTACAGTTTTTATGGACGTCGTACGCGAATATGGAGTTGTAGCACTGCATCCCGATATTTTTGGCCGCGGCGAAGCTTGTTTGGAAAACCTCTATACCACTCATATGCTATGCCACAGTTGAGTGGCATCCGACCGACCGCATCCTACGGCAATTTAGTTGTTTCCAACGTATCCCAGCTGAGCCTTCAAATTTGGATGAGTTGCACAAACTCGCTTGACAAGGGAAACCCGAGGTAATAAATATTTATATACTTACCGCATTCTTTTACTAATTCGAACGTAATTCATATCTAAAAAGAATAATTTTTTTTATTGTCTGATAGGTTGATTGGTCGGTGCACCACCACTCTTATATCGCTTACTGGAGGGACAATTGAATCAGTGTTGGCAACCCCGTAGTGAGTATCGTATGTTTGATACGATGCTGAGCGATGATTATGAGAACTGGTTTAGGGCGAATGGGAAGTCGTTTATTCTGACTCGAGAGGTGGCAACGATCGTCTATCAATGTCAGCAACACAACCGCCCATAGTCTCAGCGTTCGAGGGGGAGGGGAGCACGGAACATCTCCGGTGGTGGTCCTACCTCCGCAGCACCGCCACCGCCACCATCAAATGCTACCCCACCACCGATGTTGTCACATCTGACCTAAATTCCAAGTCAAGGTTATTTAACGCCTTCTATGTCAGACCACTTTGCTCAATTTTCGGCGATGATGAGTGGTGCCTCCAGCTATCCTGTAGGCTATATGCCCTACGTGCTCTTCATGTCGTTCCCCTGATGTCAGCCGGATTTGAAACCAGGATTGTCCGCAAATGCTGTCATAGTCGATTTTCTACCTTAGTGGGCCCGGTGGAACGAGCGGTACTACATGAGCTGGAACCGGGGGTGGTGATGATGGTGACGACGCTCTACCCCGACGCAATCCGGAGCGACATCGTCGTGCACCGTCTTATGATACCGGTGGACGTAGGCGCCATTAGTTTTTGTTGTTGTTTATTTTATTTAGAAATATTGAACTTTATATTTTTACTTTGTTTTTTAATTAGTATATATTTTAGTTTAATTATGATTTGTAGTTTATTTGTTTAATTAGTACTCCCTCCGTCCCACTTAAGATGTCCATTTTGTGTTTTAAAATTGTCCCACTTAAAATATCTCATTGAAAAAATCAACAACTTTTACAAGACACATTTACCTTTCTACCCTTTTTTAGTTTTCCAACAAAATAAAATTTAACTTTTTAAGGATAAAATTGACATTTCAATTATTTTACATCACATCTCTTACACAAATTTTTTCTTCCTAAAACTACGTGAAAAGTCAATAATGGACATTATAATTGGGACGGAGGGAGTATATGTTTTTTAAATTCTTTTTTTTATTCTTTAATTAGTTTATATTTTATTTGAATTCTCGTATATTGTGATAGAAGGGGGAGAGCGGTCCAGACTTCCAATACATCCCCTTCTTTGGTCAGGCTCGGATAATAGTAGGTTGCTGTCGGTAGGCATGGATACTTTGATTACTCTTTCCGGTACATACAGGTTTTAGTTTGACCAATAGATAGATATGGGTTAGCGAATCAATACACAGATGACATGGCCGGCGGTTGGCAGCATGACAGAGGATAGCGCTAAGGTGCGAGCTAGGAGACTGTCGTGAAC
Organism: Hibiscus tridactylites; assembly: GCA_958450335.1. Taxonomy (NCBI): domain Eukaryota; kingdom Viridiplantae; phylum Streptophyta; class Magnoliopsida; order Malvales; family Malvaceae; genus Hibiscus; species Hibiscus tridactylites. Next base: position 25,002,991 of record OY288283.1, read on the forward strand.
AAAAATATCGAATCGTTAAAATCTAATCAACATAGAGATACAACTACAAATAACAACAAATCACAATATCCGTAAAATCAGTTTGCGAATAAATTTTCCAGATATGTGGTTTTTGGCATTAGTAGTTACAGTCGAAAACTTCAATCACTGCCATGCATATTTTTTCCCTTCGAATGAGTTTTGTAAGACGTGTTCTGTACGACGCGATTTACCTGACACGTTCGCATTCTATACGACGTGATTTTCTCATGTGGTAAAGTTGCGTTTTGTACGACACGAACCTTAGTGGAAAACTCACACTTGTATTGTAAGTTGTGGTTGGATACAAATTGTGGTGCGATGTTTGTATCGTGCATTTGTTGAAGATGACCGATAAATCACAATATTCGAAAAAGCGTGATGGGGTGCCACGAAAATGATCGGTACCACGAAATCACAACAGTTGCAACTTTAGCTTTCATATTCAGGGTTACAGCTTTTGGCGGGTACCGGTTACATTTGATAGCGTGAGTCAAAGCTTCTACCATTGTTGGTGTTTTCGAAGCTATGTTACGACCCTTACATGTAGCGGTGTTGGTGATAAATGTATCGTCGAAGATGATGATTATCACGTACTCGCAAAATCCACGAATCTTTAGGGCTCCAACAACGTTGACAAACTTTTGCACCTCTCGTCGGCCATTCATCTACAGCAACGACACATCTCTCGCTGGCCATACAAATTTGACGAACTATTGCACCTCTCATCTATATCAGTTCATATGTAAATTATTTGAGTTTGCATGTTTAGGGGTACAATTGACCACGTGTTTAGGGGTACAATTTTTTTTAACATACAAAAAATAAAATAATTTACATATGTAATTCATATGTAATATTTTACGTGTTTCAATGCATGTCTTCTATAAGAAAACAAAAATTTGAAAGAACCACGTGTTTAGGGGTACAAATTACAATTGTTTCAATGTATGTCTTCAAGATCGGTGGTCTATTGGAGCCGAGTATTGTACCCCTAAACATGATTTCATTGTTAGGTCTTTGACTCCGGTTACATGTGGGGGGTCGTAGGGTAGACCAAAACGTTACATGTGGGGGTCGCAGGGTAGACCAAAACGTTAAGAACCTTACCTGCCATTCAAAAAGACCTTGGATATCCGAATATTGTGATTTGTTGTTACCAATCCTCGTGAACAAAAACATCGAATAGTCATCACACAAGAGATAATAACCCACCAACATCTTCTCAACATATAGATGCAACTACAAATAACGACAAATCACAATATCCGAAAAATCTGTTTGCGAATAAATTTTCCAGATACATGGTTTGATAGAATTAGTAGTTACAATCGAAAACTTCAAGCACTACAATGCAGTTTTTTTCTTCGACTGAATGGTGTGGGCTTCGATCAATTGGGTAGGTACTTATAGTCGCAAAAGTTGCGTTTTGTAACACGCGACTTTCTTGACACGTTAGGAATCTTGACACGTTTTGTAACGCGCCATAATTTGTGTTTGTAGTTTGGCAACAAAATGTATGTAGAAATTATTTGAGTAGTGTAAAAATTTTGTGACTCCTGCAGAACATATATAGGGTAGAAAATTTTCGAAATAATATGTCAAACTCGCGTTTCACATGATGCAATTTTGAAATAACAGGGTCAGAGTCAACGCTGACGTCAACAGGTCAATGATGACGTCAGCAGGTCAACAGGCAGAGGTCAACTGAGTTGACTCGACTGACTCACTGTACTGACTCGAGCTAAGTTGACTCAGTGGCTGACTCGGACTGAGTTGACTCGGCATACGGGTTGGGCGTCGGGTTCGGGTCGAACATGGGTCGGGTCGGGTACAAGTACAATTTGGGTCAGACTCGGGTTGGACTTAGACCAGGTTGGACCGGTTCAGTCCAGTTCGAATCCTTAGATCGTAATAAAACCGATCACTCACCCTACGACATATCGATCGTCGGATGGTCGCCGGAGTAGCCGTTAGAGACGCTTTTTTACGTCGAATCTACCGGAAAAATATCATTTATCATACCCATAACGAAACTTATTCATCAGAAACATAAAATAATCCGGAAACGAGCCAAAAATTACCTGAATTGACAAAATTGCACCGGAAATATACGAAGCTCCGACGAGAGCCTTGCTAGAGTTAGAAGGACGATCGGCCCAGGGGGTTTTGGTTGCCTCGTCATGCTGGTCATGCCTGAACCATTAACGCTTTCCAACGACGACGAAAATAGTGGATAAACGACAGAATCAGAGACGGCTAGGTTTAGTGTTTCGACGATTCTTCAATCGTTTCTCCCAGGTGAACGATAGAGCTTATGCGCGAGTGAAAAGCTGGGTCACGTTCGGGGCGGCTTGATGAACACGTTGATGATGGCGGTTCACGCCACTGGCAAGCGGTGGCCGAGATCGGACATGGTGATGACGGGGTTAGGTAAGAGGGCTCTTGGTATTCTAAAATTCAAGATCTAAGGCATTTTCCCGATAGGTGGAGGGTTTAATCAACTTAATTATTATTATTATAATTTTTTTGGTATAACAAAAAGAATTTATTTTCTTAACAAACGAAGAGAAACATAACCAATGATGATTCTTAGCACAAACGGTTAAACCTTAGGCTCACCAAGCCTCGGGTTAAGGATTCAAACCTAACGAATAACACTTATTTTTTTATTTCATTTTCCTTTCATATTATCTTATCATTCATCTTCTCTTTTTTTGGGTGTTACAACTCTCTCCCCCTAAAAGAAATTTCGTATTCGAAATTTACAAGAGTCAGAGAGAAGTAGAAACTACTCTTTCATCCATTCTTGTACCGAAACTTAACTATCAGATTATACATGTTCCTCAGGACTTTCTAAGACGATTACGTATCAATTCAGTAGTGCCCTCAGTTTCTCAGACTGACATTAGACCCAAATTTTCGATTATACATCTCGGACCAACTAATCAAAACACGGTATCTAAATCAATACTGAACTTCAGACGGTGCCAAGCAAAAACTTGTCTCAAAATTTTTATTATAAGCGACCACTATCAGGGATAAGGAACTTTCCAAACTATCATAAAAGTTAATCATACGACCCAAAAGCATCCCCTCTAAAATCTAAATTACTCTATTAGGTTTACCCTCAATTTACAGATGAAGAAAAAAAGAATGAAATTGTACTTGGAATCCAGATAAGTACTCAAGGTTTCCAATATGGCCTTCTAGAATCATGATGTAAACATCGTATTTCAATCAGTAGGATACGTATGACGGTACATTGTGCCACTTTTCTCCAAAATGTCTTTCTTTATACCAGTCAAGCATAACAAATGGTTTAAACGGATATCACTTACTTTCTGTGTAATACTCTGATAATTGTTTCCTTCGTGCATAACAGAGTCATCACACATTCTATACTTTCACCAATCTCACGAACACCTTTTTTTAAAATTCGTAATACTTTTATCAAATTTCATCAGAATATTCTCAAACACAAACATTATCACCGAGCTACATTACATGTAATCTTATATCGGTTGCCTCATTTGATCAAACATTTATTCTTAATCTGATTTAGATCTTCGATTTCACATGCATAAACCATCTAATGTTCTTTATCCAGATTCAAATCCATTAGTTTAATCCAAATCACAGATGAACGTTATAGACATTTCTTACCAATACAGATCGAGCCACGGAAGACGGAATATTTAAGTTCACTTATTTCAGAAAAGATATTCGACATCAAAGTTTCAACATGGAGGAGTACGGTTATGCTAGGGGCATGCACAGACCAGTCACTATATGACAAACGATCGGTCGATCTACCCAGAAATGACGCAACTCTAACCTCTAATACCACTAAATGTAACCCCCTAGACCCGTCTATGCATTACAACGGATCCTAGAAAGTCACATTAGGGTCACAAGAGCGACCCACAATAAAAATACACATAAAACATTTTTTTTGTTTAAACACTTATTAAACTATAAAATCAACTTCTGTTTAAAATATCATTTCAAGAAGTCATTTAAACACATAACAAAAATTTCAGAAAGTGTTTTATAGACACTATCATAAAACAATACATGACATACAAGCCCACTAACTACACAATACCGTACTCCAGAGGCAACGCCAAGAGAACTCTGAACACTGATGTCAAACATTGTACCATGATATATTCTTTTAACCTGTGATGGTAAAAACAACGTGAGCTTGGAAAAGCTCAGTAATACAGAACTACCAAAAGGTGCTATAAGCTCATGCAGATATATGGTAGGCATAACATTTTCATGATGTTCCAAGTAGTAACAGTCTTCATTTCCTTGCCATTATTTCAGGGTAACGCTATACTTGAGAATAACAGTACTTGTTCTTTATTCAATCATCGAGTAACAAATGAGAATTTTACAAGCCGATAGATTTCGAAGATGGAAACAAGGAGTTTAGTATCTAGTGTGTTCCAATAAGTGCAGATCAAACATGCATAAATACATACAAATCATATCATAAGAACACATAAAAATTCAATGCAAATGTTAAGGTATATACAAGGGTTTACTAGTAATTACCCTCCAACCTTACTCCAAATATGCAGTCCCCCAGAACTGCATCCATAAGGACTTACCCTAGGTCCGATGGGCATAGGTACCACCTAAGGGGCTGCCTTAGGTCCATAAGGATTTACCTGTGCTAAACATCGGAACCTACTCAAGGGGAGACCTTGAGTCCATAAGGATTTACCAGATTGATCAGGGCTGTACCAACAAAGACTTCATAACATAACCCAACTGTATACCCAGGTATCAATCAATATTCAAATTTCAGACATGGGTAACAGAATACATATAACAGACATATTCCATTTGAGGCATCAGAAACAGAAGTTCATGCTCTTCAGACACATATATAGGCATACCATTGAGCAGACGATATCATCATTCATCATGCAAATAGAGTGTATCATCCTAGGTCAAGCTAACAGATTATACTATTACTTACATAGGGATACAAACAATATTATCACAGATCAAATAACCACATAGCACAATCATATACCAAGTATACAGATCGAGCGGCCTTACGACGAGTAGGCAGAAAATGTTATCATATGTCTAGTTCATCATTTCTTCAAGCATACTATCGTTCATAATTAAGTCATTGTATTGTTTACTAACATGTTATAATCATACAACACATTCAACTAAATCTAGCACACATAGAACACACTAGGTGGAACAGTTTATTTCTTGGAGATACTTGGCATTTACGAAAGGGAACACATTAATCTTTTGACAATTTGAACGAATTTCATAAACGAGGTCCCTATTAAAAAGGGGGTTCGTACTAACGGTTCAAACCAGATATTCAGAAGTTGATACATCAAGATCTTGGAGGGTTTAGATAAATCATGAGTGATTTAGTCATTTAAGCTTACAAGGGCATTATGGTCATTTTATCATGCATGAGCATTTTGGTAATTTATACCAACGAGACTTATACAGTCGCTCAGGAAAATTCTATTTGCTCATCAGGTTTCCAGCCAGGCATTCAGAGATTTCTATGTCAAGATCTTTCACAATATCATATACATTAAGGGCTATTTTGATTACTTTGGCCAATAAGGGCATTTTGGTCAATTAACTATCATCGGTGATTTTGTAATTTAGCATAATAATGATAAAATGAAGATTTAAAATATTTAAGATTTCCATAAGTTTTTCAAGCCTTCAAACCATTCAAACTAACAAATCCCAACCTTGCAGTACTAACCAACCTTTCTAATGTATACAGCTGTATCATATATATGAACGGTTGCTTTCATATTTCACCATAGAACTTTCCACGGAGTAGTCGAACTTATATTCTGTGCGAAAAAATTCCTCCCTTATATTAATATCAGAAGTGATTGACGTACGTGAGTCATGCTTCAACCCTTAGGGGCATTTAAGTCATTTTTAGCTTTATTGGCATTTCTAGAATTTTATCAGAGGTAATTTATTTATTCCAGTCAAGGGGGTATTTCAGTCATTTTGAAGCTCGGGATATCCATCATTCATGTTAATTGAACCATGTATAATATTTCAATCATTTAAGTACCGTGGGTGTTTCAGCCATTCACGAAATTTCGATACCTCCAACCACTTCATTCAATTTCAGAACTCAAAGGTTTATCCACCGTTTCAATTAATTTGCAAACCTTGGCGTCTGAGGATACTTCAGCCTTTTTGGTCAATACAATCCTTCCGATTAATTTAACCATAACAATATTTCTAATATTTTTAGTCGTTTCCCGCAAATCTATATTCGAAGATTCATTCTAAAATCAAGGAACCCTAACACCTTTCAATCTCGAAGGTTTAAATCTTGTTACCATAACTTTCCAAGTAGATCGAGGTTTTCAGATGAATAAGGTTGTTTTACCATATCTAGCATAGGTTTCTATATCGCTTCCAATTCCAAAGGTATTTTAGTCATCCTCATACCTTAAGGGCATTTTTGTAATTTCATATCAAAAAATTCTTCACATTTAATCATTTGACACTAATAATCAGATTTGGAGACTAGCTGCCTTATTAAGTACTTATTAAAATCCAGATCCTTCTGATTTATTGACCTTCTCATTCGAGCATTGCAATCTTATCTAGATTATCATACTCATTTTCATATCCGGTTTGACTTGAGCAGAATTAACAGTACTCATCATCATTTTTATGCATGCAATAAGAAATACCAACATGTTCATAAAGCATACAAGATGTAATAATGTATTACCTTAACTCCGAGCTATATCGGTCGATTCATGAAACCCCATTTGATTGCACTAGACTTCGAATTTGACATCCATCAACAATTCGTATTCAAGGAGCTATGAGTACCTTCAATTACACAAATTCACATTTTAGTCCTTACTCACAATACTCCTAATTGAATAATTAACACAAGAAGCTTGAGTTCAAGGTCAGATTCAGAGGCTTTCGTATCAAAATTTTTTAAAACGGGCATAAAAACGGACTCGGGACGTCGAAAAACATAAGATAGGGCTTTCGAAATTTTTTGACTTTTTGGTCAAAGTCAACACTGACGTCAGCAGGTCAACATGGTCAGACTCAACGCTGACGTCAGCAGGTCAATGTTGATGTCAGCAGGTCAACAGGCCAAGGTCAACTGAGTTAGCTCGGCTGACTCACTGTGCTGACTCGAGCTGAGTTGACTCAGTGACTGACTCGGACTTAGTTGACTCAGCAGACGAGTTGGGCGTCGGGTTCGGGTCGGACACGGGTTGGGTACGGGTACGAGTACGGTTTGGGTCAGACTCGAGTTGGACTCAGACCGGTTTGGACCGAGTTGGACTGGTTCAATACGGTTTGTGTTACAACGGATCCTAAGAAGTCACATTAGGGTCACAAGAGCAACCCACAATAAAAATACACATAAAAACATTTTTTTGTGCTTAAACACTTATTAAACTATAGAATCAACTTCTTTTTAAAATACCATTTCAAGAAGTCATTTAAACACACAACAAAAATTTCAGAAAGTGTTTTACGGACATTATCATAAAATAATACATGACATACATGCCCACTAACTACACAGTACCGTACTCCAGACGCAACGCCGAGAGAACTCTGAACATTGATGTCAAACATTGTACCATGATATATTCTTTTAAGCTATGATGGTAAAAACAACATGAGCTTGGAAAATCTCAGTAATACAGAACTACCAAAAGATACTATAAGCTCATGCAGATATGTGGTAGGCATAACATTTTCATGATGTTCCATGTAGTAACAGTCTTCATTTCCTTTCCGCTATTTTAGGGTAACGTTATACTTGAGAATAACGGTACTTGTTCTTTATTCAATCATCGAGTAACAAACGGGAATTTTACAAGCTGATAGATTTCGAAGATGGAAACAAGGAGTTTAGTGTCTAGTGTGTTCCAATAAGTGCAAATCAAACATGCATGAATACATACCAATCATATCATAAGAACACATAACAATTCAATGCAAATGTTCAAGTATATAGAAGGGTTTACTAGTAATTCCCTCCAACTTTACTCCAAATATGCAGTCACACAGAACTGTATCCAGAAGGACTTACCCTAGGCCCGATGGGCATAGGTGCCACCTAAAGGGTTGCCTTAGGTCCATAAGGATTTACCCGTGCTAAAGCATCAGAACCTACCCAAAGGGAGACCTTGAGTCCATAAGGATTTACCAGCTTGATCAGGGTTGTACCAACAGAGACTTCATAACATAACCCAATAGTATACCCCAGATATCAATCATTATTCAGATTTCAGACTTGGGTAACAGAATACATATGACAGACATATTCCATTCGAGGCATCAAAAACAGAAGTTCATGCTCTTTAGACACATATATGGGCATAGCGTTGAGCAGATGATATCATCATTCATCATGCAAACAGAGTGTACCATCCTAGGTCAAGCTAACAAATTATATTAGGGTAATCTTCACCAGTGGTCCCTTTCGTTTAGGGTGTGTTTTATTTTGGTCATCAAAATTCAAAAAAGATTATTCTGGTCACTTACGTTTAGAATCGTTTCTATTTTGGTCCATTGGCCGTTAGTCTCCGTTACTTAAAAAAATTAGTTTCTAATTTAACCCCCAAACTTTCAAAATTTTATTTTTCACCATCTTCCCCAAAAATTACAAAAATAAAACCCCAGAAAATTAATTAAAACCCTAACCCCTGCTTCTGTCATCTGCTATGATGTTGAGACATCTGCAGTTTCCCTCATTTTCCCTCACAATCTAGGACTAGGTCTTCTTTGGCAATAGTGTTCAACTCTTTTTACTTATAAACGGTCAATATCCATGTGTTTTGAAAAATCCTTGGGCCATATGGAGGGAAACCTAATTCTAGTATTGCACTGCACCTTCCTTTTATCAGATTAGGGATTGAATTCGATGTCGAAATTAAGACCATGTATTCTGAAGTAAATTCATCAGAATAGATTTGTGACTGCGTCTTATTAAGCAATGTTTTTGGATATGTTATTCCTGTGTAAATCATGTTCATGAATCAAAAAGCTAAAGGATATGTCATTGGCTCACTGTAAATACCGAAAATTAAGGGTCCTCCAGGTTCATTATTCTTTGTAGGGCTGGTGTTTGTCGATGAAGTTGGCTCGATTGAGTTTATGTCTACGGATAGTTTGCACTGGAATGAAAGGATAATAAAGCTCTTTTACCAGAAAACGTTAATATCAAACAATATGGTGTAATATGCCTTTGAATGAAAGATATCCATTTAACAATTCATCTAGCATAAACTTGATACTGTAGAACATTGAAAATGGAACAAACATATATGGAAATCTCTGCTTGATGAGTTAGTGCATATAGGAAAAGTTTCTCATGTTTAATGATCTTACATCACCTTTCATCTTGTGAAGATGATATATTTTTTCGTGTTTCGAATCACGTATAACCGGTTGTGTCCTTTTTCATATTCGTTATTCAGGTTGTGCTGGCTGCTTAGTTCTTCTATTGGACCGGACAGTTTATAGGCCATGGAGTCTTCGAGGTGAGTAATTGTATTACCTTGAATATCTTGACCTCCGTTGCATTTCCACTCGTTCTTAAAACACCAACTGTTGAACTATTCTTTGCAGAATCGCGCATCAACTCTGTTGGACAATCTTGTTCAAGCTTTTTCTGATGGCTCCATTCTTTGTTTTGCTCGAGGTACAATGTAGTAATTTTGATCTTTTCATACAAAACCAGAAACAAAATTTCCTGAAATTGTAAAAAAATGCAAGTGAATTGAGTTTGATTCGGGTGCAGGTACTTCAATCACTCTTCGGATATGAACCGTATCCAGGGTTTCATGCACGCGTGAAGGCTAAGATCGAAGCTGAAATCAAGGAATGGAAGGACAAGAAACATAACAAGATATCTTAGCTTTGAATTGGTAACATAAGAAGTAGGGGTTAGGGTTTTTAATTAATTTTCTGGGGTTTTATTTTATAATTTTTGGGGAAGATGGTGAAAAATAAAATTTTGAAATTTTGGGGGTTAAATTAGAAACTAATTTTTTTAACTAACGGAGACTAACGACCAAGGGACCAAAATAGAAACGATTCTAAACGTAAGTGACCAGAATAATCTTTTTTGAATTTTGGTGACCAAAATAGAACACACCCTAAACGAAAGGGGCCACTGGTGAAGATTACCCATTATATTATTACTTACATCAGGCAGACAGACAATATTATCAAAGATCAAATAACCACATAGCATAATCATATACCAAGTATACAGATCGAGCGGCCTCACAACGAGTAGGCAGAAAATGTTATCATATGTCCAGTTCATCATTTTTTCAAGCATATCATCGTTCATAATTAAGTCATTAGATTGTTTACTAACATGTAATAATCATACAACACATTCAACTGAATGTAGCACACATAGAACACACTAGGTGGAACAATTTATTTCTTGGAGATACTTGGCATTTACGAAAGGGAACAAATTAAACTTTTGACAGTTTGAATGAATTTCACAAACGAGGTCCCTATTAAAAAGGGGGTTCATACTAACAGTTCAAACCAGATATTCAGGAGTTGATACATCAAGATCTTTGAGGGTTTAGATAAATCATGAGTGATTTAGTCATTTAAGCTTACAAAGGCATTATGGTCATTTTATCATACATGAGCATTTTGGTAATTTATACCAACGAGACATAAACAGTTGCTCAAGAAAATTCTATTTGCTCATCATTTTTCCAGCCAGGGATTCAGAGATTTCTATGTCAAGATCTTTCACAATATCGGATACATTCAGGGCTATTTTGATTGCTTTGGCCAACAAGGGGATTTTGGTCAATTAACTATCATCGGTGATTTTTTAATTTAGCCTAATAATGATAAAATGATGATTTACAATATTTAAGATTTCCAGAAGTTTTTTGAGTCTTCAAATCATTCGAACTAACATATCCCAACCTTGCAGTACTAACCAACCCTTCTAATGCATCAGTTGTATCATATATCTGAACGGTTGCTTTCATATTTCACCACAGAACTTGCCACGGAGTAGTCGAACTTATATTCTGTGTGGAAAAACTTCCATCCTTATTTTAATATCAAGAGTGATTGACGTACATGAGTTATGCTTTAACCCTTAGGGCCATTTCAGTCATTTTCAGCTTTATTGGCATTTCAGCTTTAACAAGGTTTAAATCTTGTTACCATAACTTTCCAAGTAGTTCGAGGTTTTCAGATGAATCAGGTTGTTTTACCATATCTAGCGTAGGTTTCTATATCGCTTTCAATTCCAAGGGTATTTTAGTCATTCTTATACCTTAAGGGCATTTTCGTAATTTCACATCCAAAAATTCTTCACATTTAATCATTTGACACTAATAATCAGATTTGGAGATTAGCTGCCTTATTAATTACTTATTGAACTCCAGATCTTTCTGATTTATTGACCTTCTCATTCGAGCATTGCAATCTTATCTAGATTATCATACTCATTTTCATATCCAGTTTGACTTGAGTAGAATTAATAGTACTCATCATCATTTTTATGCATGCATTAACAAATACCAACATGTTCATAAAGAATACAAGAGGTAGTAATATATTACCTAAACTATGAGCTATATCGGTCGATTCATGAAGCCTTATTTGATTGCACTCGAACTCGAACTCGACATCCATCAACAATTCATATTCAAGGAGCTATGAGTACCTTCAAATACACAAATTCACATTTCAGTCCTTACTCACAGTACTCCTAATTGAATAATTAGCACATATAGAAGTTCGATCCCAAGGTCAGATTCGGAGGCTTTCGGATCAGAATTTTGCGAAACGGGCTTCAAAAACTGACTCGGGATGTCGAAAAACATAAGATAGGGCTTTTCGAATTTTTTTAACTTTTTGTTCAAAGTCAACGCTGTCGTGAGCAATTCAACAGGGTCAGAGTCAACACTGACGTCAGCAGGTCAACGGGCAAAGGTCAACTGAGTTGACTCGACTGACTCACTGTGCTGACTCGAGCTGAGTTGACTTAGTGGCTGACTCGGAATAATTTGACTCGGCAGACGAGTTGGGCGTCGGGTTCGGGTCGAGTCGGGTACGGTTTGGGTCAGACTCGGGTTGGATTCAAACCGGGTTGGACCAGTTTGGACCGGGTTGGACCGGGTTGGACCGGTTCAGTCTAGTTTGAATCCTTAGACCGCAATAAAACCGATCACTCACCCTATGGCATATCGATCGTCAGACGGTCACCGGATTAGCCAGCGAATATGCCGTTTTGCGTCGAATCTGTCAGAAAAATAGCGTTTATCAGACCCATAATGAAACCCATTCATAAGAAACACAAAATAAGACGGAAACGAGCCAAAAATTACTTGAATTGCCAAAATTGCGCCGGAAAAATACGAAGCTCCGAAGAGAGCCTTGCCGAAGTTAGAAGGACGATCGGCCAAGAAGGTTTTGGTCACCTCCTCACGCTGGTCATGCCTGAACCATTAATGCTCTCCAACGTCGGCAGAAACGATGGATAAACGACAGAATCAGAGACGACTAGGTTTAGTGTTTCGACAATTCTTCAATCGTTTCTCCCAGGTGAACGACAGAGCTTATGCGCGAGTGAAGAGCTGTGTCACGATCGGGCGTCGCGATGATCACGCTGACTTTGGCAGTGCACGCCACCGGCGAGCGGTGGTCGAGATTGGACATGGTGACGGCAGTGTTAGGTAAGAGGGCTCTTGGTATTCCAAAATTCAAGATCTAAGGCATTGTCCCGATAGGTGGAGGGTTTAATTAACTTTATTATTATTATTATTATTATTATTATTATTATTATTATTATTATTATTATTATTATTATTATTATTATTATTATTATTATTATTATTATTATTATGTTATAAGTAAAGAATTTATTTTATTAACAAACGGAGGGAAACATAACCAAGGATGATTCTTAGCACAAACGGTTAAACCTTAGGCTCACCAAGCCTCGGTTCAAGGGTTCAAATCTCATGAATAACACCTACTTTTTTATTTCATTTTCCTTTTATATTATCTTATCATTCATCTTCTCCTTTTTGGGGGTGTAACAATAATGTAGAATAATGAGTACGTTAATAGTTCTAACGACGTCGGCATTCGAAACTTCAACGGTTCTAGTTTTTGCCCAGGACTATATGGAACATGTTTCTTCACTTCATTCATCAACTTCTTATACGATAAGTTGTATGGTAGTGGAAGCAATATAGTACTTGAGAACTAAAAAATGACACCAAGAGATGCATCATCGATTATCTACCTATCGTAGTATACCAAAGTTGTACTAGTTTCTCGTCCCGACATATTATACCAAAGTAAATTCCAACCTTCAACGAACCAAAATTTTCGTGCTTTTTATGTAAAATTCATTCTGGTGTATAAATATACTGAGGAAATCGCATTCCATTTGAGACGGATGGCCAAAGTCGCGTTCTATAAAATGCGACTTCTCTAAGGAATCAGAAAGCTGGCGAAACTCGCGTTCTATAAAATGCGAGTTATTTGAGGAATCGGAAAGTTGGCTAAACTCGTGTTCTATGAAACGTGATTTTCCCTAACACGGTACGTATACTGCAAACTTGGCACAACTCGCATTCTATAAAACGCGATTTCTCCTGACACGTCAGGAATCTGCAAAGCTGGCACAACTCGCGTTTTATACGACGCAAGTTACGCTTTGTCTCTGCTCACACGTCACGTCACCTCCTATTTTCTTAAATAGGAGGTTAAATTTTTTTACAGCCAACAAACTTTTATCTGCCAAACATTCGTTTTTTCAACAATGCCAGAAAAAGTTGATGCATTGGTTCATTACGATGTTGAGATGATCTCCGATGCCAAAATCGGTGTCGTATTCCAGTCCCCCATCAATGTTACGCTACAGATTTTGATCAGAGTAACGTATGAAAGGCTGAAGCGAGCGCTAAAGAGGAAGATTCCACATGCTTCCAGGAGGGAGTTACACTCAGTGAGGTATTGACTACCTTCGTCGGTAGATCCGTTTTATTTCACAATATTCGATGTGAAATACGACGAAGATGTGCAAATGATGATCAACACCCATACGCAGTATTCAATGGGATGGCCCCTAGAGCTCTTTGTTACATTTTCTGAACGAAACGTCGAATTCCAAACCGTTGTTCCAAATAGGATCCAAGAAAATCTTGACTTCGACCCAAATGCTAATAGTCCTTCAACTTACTAAGTACAAGCAATGACCAGGCTTCATTGTCTTCTAGCTAGAGGCCAAGGCATTCTTCCGTAGCCAGGTTCGACATTAACCTGAATATGTCGTTAACTCAACACTCAACGTACAATCCATACAGTGTGGGTGTAGGGCCGTCATCATCTACTGGGATGTCCCACCATGAAGAGTTTAACCCATTTGATCACTTCTCTTCCAGACGTCACTCAGCATATATCCCCACCCAGTGACACAAACGTAGATGATTTCTCATACGAACAACACTCAACTTATATCCCCAGTCAGACAAACGTAGATGATTTCTAGACGTCACTCAACTTATATCCTCAATGAGGCAAACGCAGTTGATTTCTCATCGATGGGAAGACATTCATGCACTGCTGATGTCGACCAAGATATTGGATATAGGCCTCGTGATCGGGTTCCGGTTGTAGAACCTAACAAGGTACATGTTGCTGATGAATCAAAACTATACAATTTTGAAGGGGATGAGGAACCACTGAGGGAGCACGGCCCCGAAGGTGACGAGATGGATTTATTTCCAGAAGAACCATCAGACCTTGACGAGCCCATGAATGCCAAGGATGATGCACCCAATGTTGCAGAGGATATTGCGGAGGAAGAACCTGTGGACATTGTTGCCCCGTGCAGTTTTACTAGAACTCACACTGCCTTAGCATATTATGATCCACCATCCCACTTCACAACAGTGGATATGGAAGGATTCTACGTTATAAAATTTCCAGAATACCCACAGTTGGACAAGTTGAACGAACGTAATAATGGTAAACTGCATGTTGGGATTATCTTCAGGACTAAAAAACTTGCGGAGGCTGCCAACAAGCATTACAACATACGCAACTCAGTTACGTCCACCGTCCGGAAAACTGAAGCGGACAAATATATTGATGAATGCCCCCACAAGAATTATGGATGTAAGTGGAGGGTTCGTGCATCACTTTTGAAGAGGTTGAACAACCTCTGGCAGATAACGAAATACGAAGGACCCTATACATGCTTTGTGGGAAGCCTGAATCAAGACCATCCTAACTTGGATGTGCATGTCCTCTCTGATCATATCATTCCACTAGTGAAAGAAAATCCACGCGTATCTGTGTTGGTATGTATAGCATCAATCCATTCTCGTTACAAGTACATTGTTAATTACGATAAGGCGTGGTATGCAAGATATCGTGTCATCCAACAACTGCATGGGCAGTGGGAGGAATCCTACAACAAGTTGCGAACGTGGCTCAATTGTATGTAGAAATACAACCCAGGAGCTGTTGTTGAACTTGAGACAGTGCCAAGATAAAAAAAATTTGATCGTGTCGTACCTAGGGAGCGTGAATTTTTCTGCCTATTTTGGACATTTCTGCAATGCGTTAAAGCATTTCACCACTGCAAGCTAATGCTACAGATTGGCGGCACATTCTTGTACGATAGATACACCCAGATCTTACTAGTGGCAGTTGTACAAGACGGCAACAGAAAATGCATTCTAGTAGCGTTTGCCATTGTTGAAAAGGAAGATATCCCTTCGTGGACATTTTTTCTTACCAACCTGCGGACCCATGTCTTACGTCGGGTCCTACGGGCAAGACCAGACTGCATATGTATTATTTCAGACAGAAGCGCAGGGATCTGGGATTAATCCAACGTTTGGGACAGTTTTGGGAACCTCTTTATATTCATCACCGGTACTATCTGCGACACATTGCTGCAAATTACTACCAGAGGTATAAGAACAATGATGAGCGTATAATGGTTCTTCACGTGGGTACGCCTTTCGCTCTCAAAATTATAAATTAAATTTCTAATTATTATTAATTCTCGTTAATTATTCCGTATTTTTTTAATAGGCAACGCACATCAAGTTGAGGTGGTTGAGGAGCTGCTAGAAGGGAACATGTCTCAAAATTATAAATCAATTTGGATATGACTATCTTCTTGATATCCCGAGGGAGAATTGGATGTGATGTTATGATGGGGGTCGTCGATATGGTCACATGACGACGAACTTGGGTGAGGCGATCAATTTGTCTCTGAAGGGAACATGTCATTTACCTATCACATCAATTGTGAAGGCAACATATTACCGACTAGCTACCCTTTTTCCAACCCTCGAAAAACAAGCTATGTATTGGATGGCAGGTGGCCACATGTTCCATCCAAATCTCTAACAAAAATTTAAGATATATCGTGCGCAAGCAAACGCGATGGGTGCCGCATGCTTCTCTCGCCACCAATATAGGTTTACGGTTACTGAACTTTCACGACCACTTGAAGGAATTATGCACCACTACGTTGTTAATCTACATGAGCGAACATGTGATTGCGGAGTCTTTCAGACATTCAAGTACCCGTATGCTCACATCTTCGCTGCATGTGCATCTGTTCATCTCGACGCAATGACACTCGTTGATCTTCTATACAAACTTGAAAATGTTTTCAAGGTATATCGATCCGAGTTTCCTCCGATCGGAAATGAACTTCATCCTGATGTGGTTAAAAATGAACCTAAGATTCGGCCAAATGAATCCCTGCAACGCAACAAAAAAGGTCGCCCAAAGTCAAGTAGGATTCATTGTGCCGAGGATATGGTTCCTCGAGAACGAACCGACCAACCTAATTTGTGTAGAAATTGTAGGAACCCTGGACACGACGTCAGAAAATTTCCTTTTAAGACCCCCCCTCGAATCAACTAATTGTAATTGTAACTCTAATGTTTTAATCCTAAATAACATGTGTTCTCGTACTATTGTAAACATGTGTTCTCGTACTACCACGTGAAAGTTATATAACAAATAAAAACCACGACCATACACTAAAACAAAACAAAAAATCGACCAAAACATGAATATCGACCCATGTTTTCATTTTCTTAATGCAAAGGAATATACAAAGATAGCATTTTTAACACAATTTCTACACTCTTTAGGATACCTTTTACGCGTCAATTTTTGTACCATTGTAAACATGTGTTCCCGTACTACGATGTGAAAGTTAAATAACAAAAAATCATGAAATTCCCATGCAAATCAACCATAAACAACCCTACCGACCCATGTTCCTATTTTCTTCAATCAAAGAAACATGGCAAGATAATGTTTTTAATGCGATTTAAACATTGTTTCGGATGCCTTATATACGCCGATTTTTACACCATTTTGAAGAGAAGCATCACTACTATGAGGTAAAAGATCAAAATCATGAAAAATTATCCCCCAAGACCATACAAATTAACCCTAAACAAGCCTATCCAACATTGTATAAACAATAGATTTACGCAAAAGTCACGTTCTGTAGAACGTGACTTCTGTAGATTACTCGATAGATTCGCGACGAGTCGTTTGAATTTCTCGTGGAAGTCGCGTCCTATAGACCGCGACTTTAATTTATTTTAAAAAATAAATATCGGATAATATAATCCACATCGGACAGAATTCACGCCTTGTACAACGCGATTTTGAATATTGCACCATGTAGAACATGATTTACCCTGACGTGGACCAAATGGGGGGTATTTTTCCAAATGTTCCCCAAAGGGTGGTATTTTTCCATATAATTCCTCAAATGGGAATATCTGGTCAAATTAGCCCTTATGGTCATGTGGAAAAAATTCTAAATGACTTAGAGAATCAAATTAATATTTGAATTAAAAAAAATTAAGTTTAGAGAATCAAATGCCCACTTAAGTCTATGGCGGAGTTACATGTAAGAGACCCCTAAAATTTTATGGAAAACTTTTTTATATATAATTTGTATATAAAAATATATACTTTTTTTCGGTTAGGTGCTTAAAATATTTTTAGGCTAAATAAGTGCCTAACGTTTTATTCAGTTGCTCAAATAAATTTTTTTCATTAATGGTCGTTAAAGAACTTTCGTCATCTAATCGGAGCATGATACGTAGCCTATTTTTTATATTTTAAATTTATGAAATTCTTTATAAAAAACCTAAAGTTTTAATTTTTTTCAATCAAACCTCCAAGTCACATCTCCCTCACCGTCCGTCACCTCACAAGTCGGTGGTTCATTGTTCACCACCCAAGCATCGTGTATTTCACTGTTCGACATCTGCGATCTTCTACCCGTCTGTGGGAACTCAATTGACTTCTTTTCTCTTCGTTGCTCGGTGTTCATTGACAGTTTATTCGTCAAGTAGATGAAGTCCGCTGCATCTATTGTCGCAGATGGCGTTGAAGATGAACATAATTGTAGCAAACTGCCGCCAAATCTCACTAGCAGAAACCTATGGCAGCAGCAGAAATTATAGAGCACGAGTTGAATCAAAAGTAAAAATTGTAACACTCCAAATTAATTAAATAATTAAAGCTATAAATATGGAATCAAATGAGAAAAAAATGTGATGAAAAGAAATGCAACCAAGGGGGATTGAACTCGTGACCCTTAGTTGTATAAGAATGCGTCTTAACCAGTTGAATTAATTCATTTCTTTACTAAAGTTGGCTAAGAAAATTTATTTGAACCAAACCTTTTTCGGGTAATTAAATAAAATAATAATAATACACAAAATATCCCAACCACTCCCACTAGCATTTAATTCGGTCTTCTCTCCTAAGAAACTCAGACCGACTATTCATCTTCCCCTCACCCCCCATCATCGATTGCCCCTCGATCCACCGTCACCGCCGCCTCGTGGCTGCCACCGTAGACATCGGCGTGATCATCACCTTGGCCCGACCAAAACCGTGGTCACCACTCGCACCGCTGCCGCTTAAATCGTCGGATATCGAAGAGAAAGGGGTCGTCGAACCTAGGGTTAAGACCCCCTCGGGTTTTCGTGATTTTCGGCAGTTTGGTCACCGTGAGTGAGTTCCCCGTCGCGAGTCGAACAAAAACCCCACCATGGTTCAACCGACGGTCGCCGTTTGAAGCCTTGTCGAAGATCGCCCTCGTTCGTCCGATTTAGGGTAAGATCGGTAAGTTTGGTTGAAATTTCGGTTTATTCTTGAGATTAGATGACGTGTGGGTTGTGAAATCGGGGGAAATGGTGCATTTTGGACCATTTCCGGCCATTTTTGGTCGTGTGTGGCAACCACGCGCCGCCTCAGGGTGAGTTTCGACCACCTTGAATGGTGGTTTGCGAACAGAGTTGGCCGGACCGGCCTTAGACCGGTCTGACCCTTGAACCGAGCCACCCGAACCGATCCAAGCGAACTGGCCCAAGCCCAGTGGTAAACCAAGCCCGTTGATCGACCCGTTGACCGACCCGACCCATTGACCGAGTCAACCTAGTAAGTCAACTCGCCTGAATCAACCCAGTGAGTCAACTCGCTGAGTCGGCCTTTGGACCAGTGACGTCAGCATGACGTTATCGTTGACTTTGACCGTTGACGGCAGTGTTGACTTTGACCCAAAAAGTCAAATTTTCTAAAAAGTAATATTTTTATGTTTTTTGACGTTTTGAGTTCGATTTTGAAGCCCGTTTCGCAAAATTCAAACTTGAAAGCCTCTGAATCTGACCTTGAACCCGAATGTGCCTCTATATTTAGTTATTTGGTTAAGAGCTTGTGAGTAAGGTTTGATATTAGAATTTGTGTAATTGAAGGTATTCTCGGTTCCTTGGATACACGAGGTTGAGAAATGTCGAATTTGGGTTCGAGGGTGTTCGAATGTCGTATCATGAATCGACTAATGTAGCTCGGAGTTAAGGTAATACACTACTACCTCCAGTATGCTTTATGAACATGTTGATATCTGGTTAATGCATGCATTAATATGATGAGGAATGATGTTAACTCTGCTTAAGTCAAATCAGATATGAAATTTAGTATGATAACCTAGATGAGATCGAAATGCTCGAATGAGAAAGTCAATGAATGTAAGGATCTGGAGTTCAATAAATTAAGTAATAAGGCAGCTAATCTCCAAACCCGATTATTATTGTCAAATGATTAAATGCTAAAGAAAATATTTGGATATGAAATTACGAAAATGCCCTTAAGGTATGAGAATGACTAAAATACTCTTGGAATTGGAAGCGATTTAGAAATCTATACTGGATATGATAAAACAAGCCGATTTATCTAAAAACCTCGAACTACTTAAAAAGTTATGGTAACAAGATTTAAACCTTCGAGATTGTAAGGTGTTAGGTTTCCTTGAATTTGGAATGAATCTCCGAGTATAGATTTACGTGAAACTATCCATACCTATGAATTAATCAAGTGGCTCAATACTGAATTGATCGTAATGACTAAAAGTATTGGAAATATTGTTATGGTTAAATTAATCGGAATGATCGTATTGATAAAAAAAGGCTGAAGTATCCTCGGACACCGAGGTCTGCAAATTAACTGGAAGGATGGATAAACCCTTGAGTTCTGAAATGAATGAAGTTGTTGGAGGTACCGAAATTTCTTGAATGGCTGAAACACCCATGAGTACTTAAATGATTGAAATACTACAAATGGTTCAATTGACAGTACTGATGGATATCCCGATCTTGAAAATGACTAAAATACCCCCCTTAACTGGAATAAGTAAATTGCCTCTGATAAAATTTTGGGAATGCCAATAAAACTGAAAATGACTGAAATGCCCCTAAGGGTTGAAGCATGACTCATGTATGTCAATCACTTATGATATTAATATAAGGTTGAAAGTTTTTCCGCACAGAACATAAGCTCGACTACTCCGTGACAAGTCTTGTGGTGAAATATGAAAAGTAACCATTCAGATATACGATACAATTAGTATTTGGAAATGATACTCGTGAAGTGCATACATCAGAAGGTTTGGTTTGTACTGCAAGGTTGGGGTATGTTAGTTCGAATGGTTTTGGAGGATCGATAAACTTTTGGAAATCTTAAATATTGTAAAACGTCATTTCATCATTATTAGGCTAATTACAAAATCACCCCTAATAGTTAAATGACCAAAATACCCTCGTTGGCCAAAGTAATCAAAATAGCCCTGAATGTATCTGATATCGTGAAAGATCTTGACATAGAAATCTTTGAATGTCTGGTTGGAAACCTGATGTGCAAACAGAATTTCTGAAACACTGTTTATGCCTTGTTGGTAAATTACCATAATGCCCATGTATGATAAAATGACCATAATGCCTTGTAGGCTTAAATGACTAAATCACTCATGATATGCCAAAGCTCTCAAAGATCTTGATGTATCATCTCCTGAATATCTGGTTTGAACCGTTAGTACAAACCCCTCTGTTAAATAGGGGCCTCGATTCAAAAATCCGTTCAATTGACAAAAGTTTAATGTGTTCTCTTCCGTAAATGACAATTATCTCCAAGGAAATAAACTATTCCACCTAGTGTGTTCCATATGTGCTACACGACTATTTTTGCATACTGGTTTACATGTTATAATACCAGTCACGTGCACATGATTGACATACTTGAACTCACATGAACATGACATGTTTTACAAATTAAGCATGACCGTACTATATTTCTGGTATATGCCTATGCACCCGATATGACCAACATGCTATATGGATAATGTGTTACAAAAAAATACAGTTATTGATTAATGAACTATTGATGATCTGATTCACTGAGGTACTTGGGACATGATATGAAGTTACCGTCGGCTCAGCCCTGATCCAGCTGGTAAGTCCGCTCGTATTCGGATCCTAAGCTTCGGCTAGGTCCGCCCGTTTTCGGATCCAAGGCTTCGGCCATGTCCGCCCGTTTTCGGTTCCTATGCTTCGGTAAGGGTCGCCCGTATTCTAAGGTATATCCTTAGGATGGTACCCACACCCACTGGGAAAACTATATACTAGAGTATGGTTGGAGGGTAAATAAAGAATTAAAATGAACTTTACGACTACTTGAAACAAATGTATTTAAAATAAAAAGGTTTACTGCATTGTTACATTTCATGCATTAACGTTGCACTGTTGGAACACACTAGACACTAAACTCTCTGTTTCCACCTCCATATGTTACCAGCCTATATAATTCCCATCTAATTCACGATGTTTGAATAAAAAACAAATATTGTTATTCTCGAGTATGATGCTACCTCGAAATAGTAGAACAGAAAATGGAGACTGTTACTACATGGAACATCATGATAATGTTATGCCTACCATATATCTGTATGAGCTTATAGCATCTTTTGGTAGTTCTGTATTACTGAGCTTTTTTAAGCTCGCGTTGTTTTTACCGTCGCAGGTTAAAAGAACATATTATGGTATAACGTTTGACATCAGTGATCGGAGTTCTCTCGGCGTTGCTTTTGGAGTACGGTACTGTATAGTTAGTGGGCATGTATGTCATGTATTGTTTTATGATAGTATTTGTAAAACACTTTCTGAAATTTTTGTTATGTGTTTAAATGACTTCTCGAAATGGTATTTTAAACAGAAGTTGATTTTACAATTTAATAAGTGTTTTGAAGAAATATGTTTTTATGTGTATTTTTACAGTAGGTCGCTTTCGTGACCCTAATGTAACTTTCTAGGATCCGTTGTAACGCATAAGCGGGTCTAAGGGTTAAAAAATATTTTGAAAATATAAATTTCATTGATTAAAAAGAATATCTCAAAGAAAATTACAAAATTAAACTGAATTATGATAAGCTTTAACATAAAACTTAACTATCTAATATTTCTAATGTATTCTTTTGTCTCCTAAGCCAACTCCTTGGAAGTATGCACTACGGAAGTACACACTTGGTGGCTATATATTCAGAAGAACACAACCAACCGGAAAGACTATTGCAACGACCATTGATTATCGATCGGAACGATCCATTCATGAATATTACACAACGACATTGTATCTTTAGCAAATATATCTCTCCATTCGTAAAGATTAGACACCGGATTCAATAGAGGGTTGACACCCTCTTTTACAGAACAATGATCTGATGTTTTTCTATCTTCATCTTTCGAAGCAGTCCATTGATGGAGGTCGGAGATCGGATTCCGTAGAGGATTGAGATAAATCTTTCTCTTCTGAACTACAATTGGTTTGCCGGAATCTAATTCCATAGTTTATCGATTAACTCTATGAAACCAAGCTTCAGTGTTAGAAAAATCGAGACTCAAGACTACTTTCAACTCGATTGGTATGTGATGAATTAATTAGACAACCTAAGAGCCTATCTATAGATGTGAGTAAACCAGAAATCTCTAACTTGAAGAGAAAGTCACAAATCTTTGACTTTTTCAATTATAGTCGTTGACCACCAATTCGTCCAATGATTTCTTTATGCCCAAGTTTCTTCTCAAATGACCAACAGTTTCTTCTTCATCCCCGAACAAGCTAATAGGGAAATTGCAGGCTACAGTGATTGTGACAATGCTGGTGAAGACATTGTATTCAACCTACAAATGTTCTTGGTGATTTTGCTATCGTGTTGCAGGCGTGAGAAGAATATCATTTCAATGCTACAAAAAATTTCCCCACATGATTTGATCGATGTTGTTCTCAAGTTCTTTGTCCTGCATGTTAAGCTAGCTATTTGGAAGAATTGATCGGAAATACACTCGCAATACTCGATCTAGATTAATCGGTCTATTGATTAGATATTGTTGATGTTAAAAGAATAAATTTGAGAGAATATTTCTTGTATATTCACATATGAATTATAAGATTAGAAGAGATGTATTTATACAACTTTACAAATTGACTAAGACTAACTAACACACTAACTGAATTCTGTTAACTAATCTAAAACTAATTAACAACCATAACTACTCTTTATTAGCTAACTTTCTACACTCCCCCTCAAGTTGGAGGTTGAAAAACATTTTTAACTCCCAACTTGGAAAGAAGATAGTTGTGTTGCTGAATACCCAATGCCTTAGTTAAAATATCAGCAAGCTGTTCTGTTGTGGTGACATGCTCTGTGTGTATGAGGCCTTCTTGTATTTTTTTCTCGGATGAAATGGCAGTCAATCTCAATGTGTTTTGTCCTCTCATGGTACACTGGATTAGAAGCTATTTGCAAGGCAGCCTTGTTATCACAGTAAAGCAATGTTGGTTTAATTGTATCAACTTTGAGTTCTTCCAATAAACCATTCAACCACACAATCTTTGTTGTTGTGGCAGCCATGCTTCTATATTCTGCTTCTGCTGATGATCTTGCAATAGTTCCTTGTTTCTTCGACTTCCAAGAAATTAGAGAGTCTCCCAGCTTAATGCAAAAGCCAGAAACTGACTTTCTTGACATTGGACAAGAAGCCCAGTCAGAATCACAATAGGCCACCAACTGACATTTGCTTGAACTCTTCAATAATATTCACTGCCCTGGAATGCCTTTGATGTATCTTACTATTCTAAGTGCCGCTTCCAGATGTGACTTCTTTGGCAATTGCATGAACTGACTAAGATGTTGCACTGCATAAGCAACATCAGGCCGTGTGTGTGTAAGATAGATCAACCTTCCAATTAGGCGTTGAAAAGCTGTTTTATCCTAAAGAATTGGATCATCAGAATGTTGCTGCAAAGCCTCATCAAATTCTGTTGTAGTTAGCTTTTGGTTCTGCTCTAATGGTGTTGAAGCAGGTCTTGCTCCCCCTAAGCCAACACTTTCGATAAGTTCCAAGGCGTATTTTCGCTGGTTCAATAAAATTCCTTCTTCAGAACGCAAAACTTCTAATCCAAGAAAATATTTCAACTCACCAAGATCCTTCATTTTGAAATTCTTGTTCAGGATCATTTTTAACTCTTCGATCAACCCAATGTCATTTCCAGTTAACATTAGATCATCAACATAAATAAGCATGACTACCATTTTGTCTCATTACTTCTTTGTGAACAATGAATAGTCATATTTGCTTTGGTGATAACCAGCAGTTATCAAGGCCTCAGTTAACTTCATGTTCCACTGCCTTGATGCCTGTTTAAGGCCATAAAGTGATTTCTGAAGTCGACACACTATATGCTCCCTCTGACTGTTGAAACCTTCAGGTAAGGACATGTACACCTCTTCGAATAAGTCACCTTGAAGGAAGGCGTTATGGACATCCATCTGAAACAGAGGCCAATGAAACAAGGCTGCAAGAGCAAGGACTGTTCGAACAGTAACTAATTTTGCCACCGGGGAGAAAGTATCAGCATAATCAAAACCTTCACGCTGATTGTAGCCTTTAGCAACAAGGCGAGCTTTGAAGCGCTCAATTTCACTGGAGGCCTTATATTTGATACGATAAACCCATTTGCAGCCAATGGGAACCTTATCATGAGGAAGAGGGACAACTAACCAAGTTTCATTAGACTCTAAAGCCTGAATTTCCTCTTGCATGGCCTTAATCCAATCAGGATGTTTTATAGCTTCAGAATAGGTACGAGGCTCAAGCAAAGTAGTAGAAGTGAGAAAAGATTGAGTGTGCAAAGGTAAATGGGAATAAGAAAAAGTGGAAGAAAGGGGAAACAAACATGGAGAAGAGGAAGTCAATTGGAAAGAATGGGCATAATCATGTAACCAATTAGGAGAACGAGTGACACGAGAAGACTTACGGGGAACAAAAGGAATAGGAGAAGAAATAACAGGAGATGAGTCAAGTGTACCTGAAGAAGGAATGGCAGTAGAATCTGAAGGCAAGGGAATTATAGGAGATGAAGAAGATGGATTAGATGAGTCAGGGATGCTTGTAGAGGTAGAAGGAATAATAGAGGAAACAATATTAGGAGAAGTAGAAGATGTGGGAGAAGGATGAGTAGGTGAAGTATGAGCAGGGGAATGAGAAGCAGGAGTAGATGACAGAATCAAAAAATCCTCATCAGAAACATTTTGGTCAGGAGGAAATAAAGGAGAAGAAGTGGTTTTTAATGAAAGAAATGGAAAATTTTGCTCATGAAAAACAACATCTCTATTGATAAAAAAAAATAATGAGATGATAAGTTGAATAAAATGTATCCTTTTTGAGTGGTAGAGTACCCAAGAAAGATGGAAGGTATAGCTCGAGGAGAGAATTTATCATTGTGTTTAGGAGTTGTAGCATAGCACAAACAACCAAACACACGAAGATGAGATAAAGAGGGTTGTTTATTATGAAGAAGTTCATAAGGTGTTTTCCAATTAAGAACAGAAAAGGGAAGTCTGATAATTAAATAGCAGGCTGTAAGAACACATTCACCCCAGAATTTGAGTGGGACATTTGACTGAAAACGAAGGGCCCTAACCACTTCGAGAAGATGGCAATGTTTTCTTTCAGCAATGCCATTTTGCTGTGGAGTATGAGTACAACTACTTTGATGAATTATGCCAAGAGAAAGAAACAAAGAATAGCAACTAGAATTAAAAAATTTTGTGCCATTATCACTGCGCAAGATTTTAATAGAAGCATGAAACTGGTTTTTGACTAAAGTAAAGAAGTTTGTAAGATGAACAAGCACATCAGATTTAAGTCTTAGAAGGTACACCCAACTCATCCTACTGAAATCATCAACGATAGTAAGGAAATACCTATGACCAGAATGTGTAGAGACCCTATAAGGGCCCCAAAGGTCAACATGAATAGTGTGAAAAGGTGTAGTGGCTCTAGAAATACTTAAAGGAAATGGAAGTCTAGTTTGTCTAGCAAGAGGGCATATAATGCATTCATGAAGACAATTAGAATCAAATTTATAATTATCAAAAAACGACAAACTGTGAATTTTATTAAAAGAAGCATGCCCTAAACGAGCATGCCAAAGATTGGTCACATCAATCATAGATGACATACAAACAGAATTAAAGGAAGTAAAACGAGAAACAGAAGATTGTGGAAGAACCGAACAAAAAATAGAAGCTGACTCAAGAAGATACAAGCCCTCATGTTCTTTACCAATCAACTTCATCTTTCCAGACAAGAGATCCTGTAAAAGGAAAAAGTCAGGATAAAAGATAGCCATTAAATGAAGTTCCTGAGCTAATTTAGAAATAGAAAGTAAATTGTGAGAAAACCCAGGAACAAAGAGAACATCATGAATGACAAAATCAGAATTAAAAGCAAAGGATCCAACATGAGTGATGAGGACTTTTTTACCATTAGGAAGGTGAACAAACCGTGAATTAGGAGCACATACAACAGGATTTATCAAGCTATGAAAGTCACATGAAATATGGTTAGTAGCACCAGTATCCAAAATCCAGGTTAAAGAAGAATTCACAGGTAAATTACCAGCACCATTACCTGCAAGATTTGCAACAGAATCACCAGGAGGATTCTTAGTCAAAAGCTCCAATATTTGATTGTATTGAGCTTGTTTAAAAATAGGGGCAGTGTTGAGTGTGTAAAAGTTCTATTATTTACACCCTTTTTAACCCATATTTCTGCTGCATTCAAGCATCATTGCATTACATTTAGGTTAGTTTACAGCAAAACATCACAAATATATTAAAGGCACAGATTCTACTAAAAGATGGCTGATTTTGCAGGTTGTTGCCATAGTAGATGGAGAAGGCGGGCGCAGGGCAGATAAGCTGAAGAGCTGAACTGAACAAGCAGACAAGGAGGACGATGATGCCATGGTGTTGCCGTGACAACAGAGGACGACAGCAAGTTAGTGGAGAAAAAGTAAAGTGGACCTCGATAGATAGAGAAAATTTTGCTCGTTTGTCGTGTGAAAACCAAATATTTTTCCAAGCCCCGGATCAAAAGATATGTCAAGCCCAAAGCTCAAGGAGAGAAAATCCCAAGAAACAAGGAGGACGGCTGAAAAGTAGGATCCTTGAAGATTAAGTCTTTATTAGAATCATACTTTTAATTAAAGTTGTAATCCTTGTTAACTTAGATAACTTGAGTCCAAAGCTTATATAAGGGCATATATTTTAACCTAGGGAGAACATCATACCCCATAACCGACAACCAAAAACCCTCCGCGGTTTACCCGCCGTCGATATGTTCTAAAACCCCCCTAGGGCCACGGGTTGATTTGTAAAGTAGTTGCAAGGGTTGTTTTGTTTTAGGATTTTTCAAGTTCAATAAAATAAACATCAAGTTCTCTTATTTTGGTTATTAATATCTTGCAAGAGCATCGGGAGAAGCATTGTGAGGTTATCCATTTACTTAGCATCGGGAGAGTTAAGTATACGAAAGAAATAAGAGCAAGTTCTCTAGTTTATAGTTGAACTATCTTGTGCCTAGGGATAGGGCAAGGTTAAGTGGCTAAAGAAGAATTCATACACATCGGTGTTCATCCTTCGATTCACGCCGGGAGGTATCATCAAAGAAGTGATCATCGACAGACTTGGACCTAGGGATAGGCCAAGGCAGATCTGGGATTCTTGCCAAACTTGAAGTACTGAGTTGGTGTGTTTGTTGCCGCAACGATCAACGGACTGCTGCCGCGACGGGTGCAACAACAGAACTGGAGTTCCTAAGCATTGCAATACCTGCACTACTGAGCAATTCAATACCAGCCCATTCTCTCTATCTTGATAATTCTACTCTTTTATTTACCTCTATTTTATTATTCTCGTGACAATCTTCTCAATTATTTCCTTTACTTTCGTGCAGTGAACTAAGGTGAAGCTATTAGCCCAATCCCTGTGGAGACGATATCTGATACTTCGTATCACTTTACTACTTGCGTCGTGTACACTTGCACTACCATTGTGATAGACTATTTTACACGCAACAAGTTTTTGGCGCCGTTGCCGGGGATTGGCAACATAACTCTACCTTTCTTTTATTACACTTTTTGTTTTTATTTTTATTTTTCTGTTTTTCTTTGGTACATTCAACTCTTGCTTTTCACAAGGTTTTTCTTGTTTATGCGCAGATCTAAAAGAGGAGAAGATCCTGAGTATCCATTAGATCCGGAAGTTGAACGTTCCTTCAATCTCAAGAAACAACTTCGTCACCTTTTAGCCATGAACGAATACCTTGAGGAACAGCTAGAGAAGATGGCCCATGACCCACCTGCTGGCGGTGGTATACCGCCTGTCGGCGATCCGCCTGCCGCCGTCGGACGACGGTCATGTCGTGACTACATGTTGAACGATCATGTAGAGCTGGAAACCACGCTGCCGGATATTGATGTTGACAACTTCGAGCTTAAACCTGTCATGTTTAGTATGATCAACAATGTCGGGCAGTTTAGTGGTGCCGTGACAGAGGATGCTAGGGAGCATCTCAAAACGTTCCAGGAGATCTGTGGTTCGTTTAGACTGCCAGGAGTTAATCCGGAGATACTGAGGCTTCGGTTATTTCCCCATTCATTGAGGGATAGAGCAAAAACTTGGTGGAATAAACTTACGCCGGGTTCAATTAGAACTTGGGCAGATTTATCTCGTGAATTTTTATCTCGTTTTAATCCTTCGCATTTATCTGAGCGATTACGTAATGAAATTGCTACTTTTCAACAGGAAGATGACGAGCCGATGCACGAGGCCTGGGACAGATTTACTACTCTTCTACGGAACTGCCCAATGCATGGATTCCCCGTCTGGAATCAGGTAACAAAATTTTATAATGCTGCCAACTTACAAACTCGTATTAGAATTGATTCTGCAGCAAATGGACTATTATTGGATAAAGATCCAGACGAGGCACTGCAAGTTTTGAAAAATCTGGCTAAGAATGAGGAGCAGTTTCCGATTACAAGAAGAGGGGGTAAACGGGTACTTGCTGTCAAGGATTATGAAGCCGACAGCACAATGAAATCACAGGTAGCATTCCTTACTAAAGCAATGAAAAGGTTATTGAATGATGATGGACAACATGGATTTGCTGTTGAGGAGGTATGTGATATATGTGAGGGAAATCATAGTCGGGATGAGTGCCCAATACAAGTAGAAGAGGGAAAATATGTTGGAAACTATAAGCCGAATTACAATTCCAACAATTATAATCCCAATTGAAGGAAGGATCCCAAATTTTCTTGGAGTAATCCTAATAATGCCCTGAATCCTCAAGCACACAATCAGAATCAGGGAGGACCTAGATTGCTGACGCGACAGCAACTGCCGCCGCAGCAGCAACAACTGCAACCAGCTGCCACGAGCAGTATACTGGAACAGACTCTGGCTACTTTTATGTCTCAGACAGGTACTTATATTGAAAATATGAATCAGTTTGTCAAGAAAACAAAGAATTTCATGGATAAAACACAGATGAGGATGACAAATCATGAAGCTACTCTGAAATCCTTGGAGACACAAATGGGTCAGGTTTCTCAACATATTAAGCCGAGGCAGAGTGGAGGATTCCCTAGTAATACTGAAAATGCTAGGCAGCCCACACATGAGCAGTGTAAGGCAATTACTACTAGGAGTGGGAAGAAACTACCAGGGCCGGAAAAAGAAGCTGAAACAGTAAAGGAACCTGCCTTGGATAAACCTGCCGAGGAAGCTGCTCCGACAGGTGATAAACAGACTGCTACCGATGAGTCTGTCACGACAGCAGAAGCGACAGAGGAGAAAATTGATGAACCCAAACCTCCTCAAATTCGTATGCAGTGGGAAGGACGTATTGCTGATTATCGTCCCCCACCTCCTTTTCCTCAACGGATACAGCAAGCTAAGCAAGAATCTCAACTTAAAAAGATTTATGATATTTTTAAGCAGGTTCATATTAATATTCCGCTGTTAGATGTCGTTAGAGAGATGCCCGGTTATGCTAAATTTCTCAAGGATGTTATGTCGAAAAAATCTAAACTTGGGGAGTTTGAAACGGTAAAGATGACAGAAGGTTGCATGAGTATTCTTCATCGGCAGCCACCCCAAAAAAAGAAGGATCCGGGGAGCTTCATCATACCTTGCGTAATCGGAAATAAATTTGTGGGTAAGGCACTTTGTGATCTTGGTGCTAGTGTTAATTTAATGCCAAAGTCTGTTTTTCAGAAATTAGGTATTGGAAAGGCGCGGCCCACGACAGTAACTCTGCAGCTGGCAGACCGCCCTTACGTTCATCTATAAGGAAAAATTGAAGATATTCTGGTAAAAGTGGATAAGTTTATTTTTCATGCTGACTTTCTTGTTTTAGATTGTGAGGCAGACGAAAATGCACCAGTCATCCTTGGGCGACCCTTCTTAGCCACGGGAAGATCACTGATTGATGTGGAGAAAGGAGAACTCACCATGCGAGTGAACGATCAAGAGATTAAGTTGAATGTTCTCCAAGCAATGAAACATGCTGATGTGGACGAGGAATGCAAGGCTATCGCTGACGTTACCCTTGATCAACCCTGCATCAGGTCGGGCTGTCACGATATTAAATTTGGTCACTGCCGCGGCAGCCACCTACAAGACTGTCACGACAGCAACGACAACAGCACCGACGACAGCAACTCCTCTGAATCCGATACATCTGATACTGAAGATCAGGAGGAGGTAAACTGGTTAGGCAATCGTCCGGGTAAGTTATTCGAACCTTTGAATTATACTTCGGATAACCATTTAATCCAAAAGCCATCTACTGTTGAACCACCTGCCTTAGAACTTAAGCCCCTGCCAGGGCAGTTAAAATATGCTTTTCTTGGTTCAAATGATATGTTGCCCGTAATCATCTCTTCTAAGCTGCCGCAGGAACATGAACGACAGCTAATCGGCATGCTAAGGCAGCACAAAAAGGCGATTGGATGGACGATTGCTGATATACAAGGCATTAGTCCGGCGTTATGTATGCACAAAATCCTCCTTGAGGAAGATCATAAGCCGACTATAGATGCCCAAAGGCGGCTAAACCATGCGATGAAGGAGGTGGTGCGTAAAGAGATAATCAAATGGTTAGATGCTGGTATTATTTACGTCATCTCCGACAGCAAATGGGTGAGCCCCGGTGCAATGCGTTCCTAAGAAAGGAGGAATGATTGTGATAACCAATGAGAACAATGAGTTAATCCCAACCAGGACTGTGACCGGTTGGAGGGTTTGTATGGACAATCGGAAGCTCAACAAAGCTACCCGAAAGGACCATTTTCCTTTACCCTTTATTGATCAAATGCTTGATAGATTAGCGGGTAAACCTTACTATTGTTTTCTTGATGGTTATTCAGGTTACAATCAAATTGCTATTGCACCGGAAGATCAAGAAAAAACGACTTTCACATGCCCCTATGGAACATATGCTTTTAGGAGGATACCGTTTGGACTATGCAATGCACCCGCCACCTTCCAAAGGTGCATGATGGTCATATTCTCCGATATGGTAGAGGACTTCCTTGAGATTTTTATGGATGATTTTTCCGTCTTTGGAGACGATTTTGAGAGCTGCCTCGGCAATCTACAAAAGGTACTTGAAAGATGTGAAAAAGCAAACCTAGTTTTAAATTGGGAAAAATGCCACTTTATGGTGGATGAAGGGATAGTCCTTGGCCATAAGATTAGCTGCCGTGGGATAGAAGTCGACAGGGCCAAAATAGAAGTGATTGAAAAGCTGCCGCCACCAACCACAATCAAGGGTATTAGACGTTTTTTAGGGCATGCTGGTTTTTATCAGAGATTCATTGCAAATTTCTCAAAAATCACCAAGCCCCTATGCCATCTTTTGGAGCAGAACCGACCCTTTGACTTTAATGAAGAATGTACTGAAGCATTCAAGGTTCTGAAGGAAAAACTAGTAACAGCCCCCATAGTACAGCCACCATACTGGACACAGCCATTTGAGATTATGTGTGATGCTAGTGACTATGCTGTCGGGGCAGCACTTGGGCAGCGCAGAGATAAGCTGTTTCATGTCATATATTATGCTAGCAAGACATTGAATGACGCCCAAGTAAACTACACCACCACAGAAAAGGAGCTGTTAGTTGTGGTGTTCTCCATCGACAAGTTTCGTTCTTACATACTTGGGACGAAAGTAATAGTGCACACAGACCATTCTGCCCTGAAGTATTTGTTCGCGAAAAAGGATGCAAAGCCTCGATTGATACGGTGGATCCTGCTATTGCAAGAGTTCGACCTTGAAATCAAGGACAAAAAAAGGACAGAAAATCAGGTGGCAGACCACTTGTCAAGGTTGGAGAAGGGACAGAGTCTACCAATAGATGAGACAAACATACTGGAGACCTTCCCAGATGAGCAGCTCTTTGCTGCCGCAACAGCCATGGCGGCAGGTAAGTCTTCTGAACTCCCCTGGTATGCTGATTTCGTTAATTTTATAGTTAGCGGAATACTTCCTTCTGATCTTAATTATCAAGCCAGGAAGAGGTTCCAAAATGATGTTAAGCATTATTATTGGGACGAACCTCTTCTTTTCAAAATGTGTGCAGATCAGGTTATAAGGAGGTGTGTACCACAAGAAGAGCAAGAAGACATTCTCCATCACTGCCATGCTTCACAATATGAAGGACACTTAGGAGGAAACAAAATTGCTGCCAAGGTGCTGCAGTCAGGGTTCTACTGGCCGACACTGTATAAAGATGCACAGGACTTTTACAAGAACTGTGACAAGTGCCAGCGGACATGTAACATCTCGAGGAGAAACGAGATGCCACTGCAGAACATTCTAGAAGTCGAGATCTTCGACGTTTGGGGGATTGATTTTATGGGACCTTTTCCATCTTCATGTGGAAATCTATACATCCTCCTAGCAGTGGATTATGTCTCTAAGTGGGTTGAAGCTATCACCACTCAAAAAAATGATGCCAAGACAGCACAAAAACATTTTTTTCTAGATTTGGCATCCCTAAGGCGATTATCAGTGATGAAGGGAGACATTTTGACAATAGGGTTATTGCTGCCTCCTTGAAGAAATATGGTGTCAAGCATCGGATCGCGACAGCATATCACCCACAGACCAATGGACAAGCTGAGATATCCAATAGGGAAGTTAAGAACATTCTTGAGAAGATGGTTAAGCCAACTAGGAAAGATTGGTCTTTACTCCTTAATGATGCATTATGGGCATATAGGACAGCTTTTAAAACTCCATTGGGCATGTCTCCATACCGATTGATTTATGGGAAAACCTGTCATCTGCCTGTCGAGATAGAGCACAGGGCATACTGGGCAATCAAGGCAGTGAATATGGACTTGGACAAGGCAGGTCAGAAAAGGCTGTTAGACCTGAACGAGATTGAAGAAATACGGACAATGGCCTACGACAATGCAAGAATTTACAAGGAGAAAACTAAGAAGTGGCATGACAAGAAGTTGCTGCCACGACAGTTCTGCCCAGGGCAGCTTGTATTGTTGTTCAATTCTAGACTGAAACTCTTCCTAGGGAAGCTAAAATCTAGATGGTCTGGCCCGTTCCAAGTGGTACAAGTTTTTCCCCATGGTGCCATCACAATCCAATCGTTAAAAGATGGGCACCAATTCAAAGTCAACGGACAGCGCCTCAAGCATTATTAGGGGACTGAAGCCCCAGGAATACAGGAAGTGGTTACCTTAGGAGATACCCCACAAGGCATCCCTAATTTAACCTAAGTTTTATTTTTATTTATTTTTATTATTTATTATTTATTAGGAAATAAGTTTTATTTTATTCGAATAATGTTTTTATATTTTCTGTTTTTAGGAAATAAAGGAGTCAAGAAGAAAAGGAGAAGTGACCCAAGCCCACCATCCATCCATCAGCCCAACAGAGCCCATTATTGAAGCTTGTCGTTCCAGCTGCCGCCGCAGACACGGATAAGACAGGCTGTCATCAGACTGTCACGGCAGACGCAAAAACGTGTGACAGACGCGTAACAGACGCATAAATGCGTGTCAGACGCGTCAGACACGCTAAAGCTCAACAGTCGCCCCGTTATTCACGCCTGCCGTTATAGCATTAAACGGGCAGCAACTCTTCCTCTATAAAACCCCGTTTCATTTTCATTTTCCTCACTTCTGCTTATTCTTACTTGGTCTCCCCTTTCGTTTTTCTTTGCTTTCTTTACTTTCACAAAACCCTTGCAACTAACATGTCTTCCAGAAGAACCCGCCGCAGTGCTGCTTCAACCTCTTCACCGGCAGCACCCACCCCACAGTCCTTCGCAACTAAGGACCTCTGGGAAGAACGAGGCTTTATCTACACTAGAAAGGCAGTGAATATGGGGCTCAAACCGTTCATCGCAAGGGCGATAAAGGCTCTACTATGGGAGCAATTTGCAGAGCAACCAGCTGAAATGAATGAAACGCTGGTGAGGGAATTCTATGCTGCCATCGACAGCAGGACGGCAACAACAGTAATTGTCCGAGGGACAGAAGTACCATTCACGGTAGAGCGCATCAACAATATGTATGGCCTCTACTTCGGTCCCAACGATGATGCTCACCAGCAGTTTTTGGACACACTCGACACCGCTGCCTTCGATGATGTCATGGCAGAGGTGACAGAAAAAGGAACTGAATGAAACACGCGCAATAAAAATCCCAACACTGTAAGAAGGGGGCAGCTGCTTCCAAAAGCCAAATTATGGAACGCTTTCATCAAGAAGCGGATTCTGCCGTCATCCCATCACACCACAGTGGACCAGCAGAGGCTAGCCCTAATCCACTCTATCATGAACAAACGGCCCATAAATGTGGGACGCTACATGAAGGAGAGTATCTTGGACTGCACCAACAGATCAACCGCCCTCCTCTGCCTGCCCTTCATGATTACATCTCTCTGTCGCTGCTCTGCCGTACCAGAAGCCACAACCGATCGACTAGTGAAGGGACAGGGCTGGACAGACAAGAACATTATCAGCCTCATGGAGCTGACAGTAGCAACCCCCATCTCTTCTGTTAACCCTAATGCCGCCCCAGCAGAATCATCAGAGGAGCCCAACACTGAACCTGCCGCAGCAGCTGCTCCAACAGACACATCCACTCAAATTCTTGCTGCCATCCAGAGGGTGGAAGACAGACAGATGGGTCTGATGACATTCATCAGCGATTTTGCCAACTCTACGGTAAATTTTATTCACCATACTTTAAATTATCCCGATGTTGTCTTTCCCACCTTCCCTGCCCATTATTTCACCATCCCCACCCATTCCCACACACCTACACCTCCTGCCTCCCCACCCACACATTTTGCTGCCTCCATTCCATCACCTGCCCCGACGGAAGCCGACAGTCCTCCGGCAGACACATCCGCCCGAGGAACAAAGCGACAGCCCTCGGATGACATCGATGCCTATGTAGCTGGTTTCTCCTCTTCCTCCGTTTGGGCTGACAGCGAGGCAGAACCTCCTATTCGGAGGAATTTGGAGAAGGAATTCATGCCTGTCAAGAGGCAGAAAAAGATGGCCGACAGAAAGCTAATGCCAAAGGCTAGCACCACCACCAGCAGCAGCAGCACTTGGGACAGCGGCAGCAGCTCTGACATCTAGGTCGTAGAGCAACCAGCCCAGCCTGCCCCACAACCCAGAATCCGCCGCCAAATCCGTGTCAGCAGCAGCAGTGAAGACAGTGTTTAAAATTTAAGTCTTTTATTTTTCTTCTTATTGCTACTTGCTTTATCTATATTTTGTGATGTACTGCCTTTATTTTTATTTTTGTCATTTGCATTGAGGGCAATGCAACCCTCGAGTTTGGGGGTGGCAACCCTCCATTTTAATGGAGTCTTAGTACATCTTAATTATTTGCTGTGTCTCATTTATTTTCTCTTAAAAAATCAGAAAAGACTGAAATTTTTGGCTTAAAACTATGATCTGAACTTACATGTCGTGACAGCTCTGTCGTGGCAGCATCTTTAGGACAGTTTAAGGAGAAGTTTAGAGCCTTTCTATAGTTCTGAAAAATTTAAACACCATTGTGACTGTTATACTGCTTAGATTGCTTTTAGCCAAACTAGAATAGGAAGCTTAGTACTTGAATAGCCCCTAGAGGTGCCTAACACTGGCTCTAGGAAAGAAGTTTAGCAAAAGAGACTAAAAAACCTAGAGGTGCCCGAAACCGGCTCTAGGAAGCTAACTAGAGGTGCCTAAAACTGGCTCTAGAAAAACTTAGCTTGAAAAATAGAAGAATCAAGTCAAAAGAAGCATGAAAATGTGTCTTCAAAAAAATAAACTTTGGCATAAAAATTCGAGTTAAAGAGTTGAATATTCTAGTGAAACTAAGAGAGTCTTAGCATATAACTGTTCACAAGCATGCACACACTGCACGAGGACTATAGTGAGATTCCGGACAGATCCTAAATCTTCCAACAGGTTGCTGCCGTCACAGAGAATGAACGACGGGTAAGGGAAAGTTCACTGTTTGAAAGCCAAAACAAAAATATTCATTTTTCTTTTAGGTCTTAGTTGCTTGAGGGCAAGCAAAAAAACTTGAGTTTAGGGGTGTGTTGAGTGTGTAAAAGTTCTATTATTTACACCCTTTTTAACCCATATTTCTGCTGCATTCAAGCATCATTGCATTGCATTTAGGTTAGTTTACAGCAAAACATCACAAATATATTAAAGGCACAGATTCTACTAAAATATGGTTGATTTTGCAGGTTGCTGCCATAGTAGATGGAGAAGGCGGGCGCAGGGCAGATAAGCTGAAGAGCTGAACTGAACAAGCAGACAAGGAAGACGATGCTGCCATGGTGCTGCCGTGACAGCAGAGGACGACAGCAAGTTACTGGAGGAAAAGTAAAGTGGACCTCGATAGATAGAGAAAATTCTGCTCGTTTGTCGTGTGAAAACCAAATATTTTTCCAAGCCCCGGATCAAAAGATATGTCAAGCCCAAAGCTCAAGGAGAGAAAATCCCAAGAAACAAGGAGGACGGCTGAAAAGTAGGATCCTTGAAGATTAAGTCTTTATTAGAATCATACTTTTAATTAAAGTTGTAATCCTTGTTAACTTAGATAACTTGAGCCCAAAGCTTATATAAGGGCATATATTTTAACCTAGGGAGAACATCATACCCCATAACCGACAACCAAAAACCCTCCGCCGTTTACCCGCCGTCGATATGTTCTAAAACCCCCTAGGGCCACGGGTTGATTTGTAAAGTAGTTGCAAGGGTTGTTTTGTTTTAGGATTTTTCAAGTTCAATAAAATAAACTTCAAGTTCTCTTATTTTGGTTATTAATATCTTGCAAGAGCATCGGGAGAAGCATTGTGAGGTTATCCATTTACTTAGCATCGGGAGAGTTAAGTATACGAAAGAAATAAGAACAAGTTCTCTAGTTTATAGTTGAACTATCTTGTGCCTAGGGATAGGGCAAGGTTAAGTAGCTAAAGAAGAATTCATACACATCGGTGTTCATCCTTCGATTCACGCCGGGAGGTATCATCAAAGAAGTGATCATCGACAGACTTGGACCTAGGGATAGGCCAAGGCAGATCTGGGATTCTTGCCAAACTTGAAGTACTGAGTTGGTGTGTTTGCTGCCGCAACGATCTACGGACTGCTGCCGCGACAGGTGCTGCCGCGACGGGTGCAACGACCGAACTGGAGTTCCTAAGCATTGCAATACCTGCACTACTGAGCAATTCAATACCAGCCCATTCTCTCTATCTTGATAATTCTACTCTTTTATTTACGTCTATTTTATTATTCTCGTGACAATCTTCTCAATTATTTCCTTTACTTTCGTGCAGTGAACTAAGGTGAAGCTATTAGTCCAATCCCTGTGGAGACGATATCCGATACTTCGTATCACTTTACTACTTGCGTCGTGTACACTTGCACTACCATTGCGATAGACTATTTTACAAGCAACAGGCAGAATGAGAATTCGGCCAGATGCAACACTCTCTTTTGAAGGATCAACAGCAGACTTAGAGAGAACCGTCATGGCAGAAGAGGGATCCTTGCGTTTAGTGAACTTGAAGCCAGGAGGGTAACCAATCAAGCGAAAGCAATTTTCCTTCTTATGACCACGTATTTTGCAGTGATCACAGACTCCACTAAATCGTCGACGAGGAACTGACGAATTGGAATACAAAACAGTCGAATCCAGTGCATAACTCATAACACCAAGATGAGAACGTTGTGATTCCTCCTGAATGAGCATAGATTACGCCTGATTTACAGTGGGCAAGGGCTGCATAAGAAGAAGTTGGCTTCGAACGGCGGCGTAGGTCTCATTAAGCCCCATTAGAAATTGAAACAACCGTTGTTGCAAGATATGAGCTTGATTCTTCTCAGAATTGGCACAAGCACAAGAAAAAGGAAGTAACACAGTATATTCGTCCCAAAGTAATTTCAGCTTAGTGAAATAGGTTGAGATTGAAGAATCACCTTGACTGATGGTAGCAATTTGGCGATGCAGAAAAAAATCCGAGATCCGTCAATCTTGTCAAAGTGTTCCTTCAAATCGAGCCAAACGAGCGAGGCATTGGAAGCAAAGACGATGCTGGCGGAGAGTTCCTGGCTGACGGTGTTCAAGATCCAGGAAAGGACGATAGCATTGCACCTATCCCACTGGGATTTCAAAGAATCCTCATAGCTATCGTGTTTGCAGGTTCCATCAATGAACCCTAATTTGTTCTTCGCGAGCAACGAAATTCGCAAGGATCGACTCCATACACTGTAATTCTCAACGCCGACGAGCTTGTGAGAAACTAAAAGGGCTCCAGGAGTGTCGGAGGAATGAAGGTACAAAGGATGATTAAAGTTGATGGAATCCATGAAAGGAAAAACGAAGCGATGAAGACGATGAATCGAGATAATTTGGGGAAAAAATCTGAGAAATGAGGAAGAAAGCCGAGAAAAAAAGAACGGCCCAAAAACAAAGGAGAAACAAACGGCTCAAGGATATAGGCTCTATGATACCATGTTAAAAGAATAAATTTGAGAGAATATTTCTTGTATATTCACATATGAATTATAAGATTACAAGAGATGTATTTATACAACTTTACAAATTAACTAAGGCTAACTAACACACTAACTGAATTTTGTTAACTAATCTAAAATTAATTAACAACCATAACTACTCTTTATTAGCTAACTTTCTACAGTTGATTAACTTGAAGATGTGATGGGGATATGCCTTTACACACATTGTTTTTTGTTAGACGTCTCTACAGAATCTCATTGGGAGCCAGACATTGATTAAGCTCTGGTTTTATGTTTGCTTACATATTCAATTTCTATACAAGGCATTGCTTTATATAGTTAACTTGAACGACAAGGCATTGCACTTAAATAATTAAGCTGATTTTTTGTTTGCTTACAAATTCAATTTATAGATTAAAAAGAATATCTCAAATAAAATTACAAAATTAAACTGATTTATACTAATAATATTTCTAATCTGTTTTTTTTTCTAATTGCCTATGCCAACTCCATGGAAGCATGGACTACGGAAGTACACTCTTGGTTGGTAGCTATATTTTCAGAAGAAGGCAACCGACTGGAAAGAGTAGCCTCTACAGCTATTTGATCAAACTCGTTGAGAGTTGAAACTTGAGAGATAGTATGTGCCTGTTGCAGGGATCGTTGATCATCGATCGGACTAGTATCTTCTGCCGTTAAAACTCTCCATTCATGAATATCACACACCGAATTTGTATCATTAGCGATTAGATCTCTCCATTCGTAAAGATTAGACACCGGATTCAATAGAGGATTGACACTCTTTTTGACAGAACGTTGATCTAATACTTTTCTATCTTCATCTTTCAAAGCATTCCACTGAAGGAGGTCGGAGATCGGATTCCGTAGAGGATTGAGATAAATCTTTCTCTTCTGAACCGCAATCAGTTTGACAAAGTTTAGTTCCATAGTTTGTCGATCAAGTATACGAAACTAAGCTAGGGAATAAGAGAAATCGATACTCAAGACTACTTTCAACTCAATTGGTATGGGATGAATTAATTAGACAACCTAAGAGCCTATTTATAGTTGTGAGCAAACCAGACATCTCTTACTTGAAGAGAAAGTCACAAATCTTTGACTTTTCCAAATCTAGTCATTGACCACCAATTTGTCCAATGATTCCTTCCTCATCGCTAAGTTTGTCTTGAAACCGCCAAACAACTGACCGACAGCAGAGTTGGAAATTAGAAACATACAAATATATTTATTTAATTAAATACATACCAGGGCGGGACGGAGTGGTAAATTTCTAACAAATACCAGAACTCGCCCCGCCCTGGCTCAACACATTTA
Organism: Hibiscus tridactylites; assembly: GCA_958450335.1. Classification (NCBI taxonomy): domain Eukaryota; kingdom Viridiplantae; phylum Streptophyta; class Magnoliopsida; order Malvales; family Malvaceae; genus Hibiscus; species Hibiscus tridactylites. The sequence continues at coordinate 25,044,175 of OY288283.1, forward strand.
AAAACCTGCTCCGCCTCAATCCCTGAAATTTAAGGCTAAAAGTTCGACTGAGTCGGATTGGGGCACCGGGGCCGAATAATTTTACCATCCTAACAAGTTTCTTTCAAAGTATTAAAGAAAAGATATTTGTAAGTAAATTGTTTGATAGAGATAGTTTTTATTGAACATAGGACATATATTAAAATCAGAGAAGCTGCAGAGTGTGATTGGTACCAATTTGTTGGACAAGCGTTGAATTTGGTCACCCACGAAGAACAAAAGAAAAAGAAACAAAATGAAAGCAAGGAACTTGAGCGATAATATGACTTTCAATAGTAGCAGTGCTCTAAAGAGAGAAAGATTCATGAACAAGTCTTGTTGTCCGATTCAAATATCACTTTGCGAATGCTTCAGCTGATGAAAGAAAGAAATTTTTTTGAATCTCCTTCAATAACGACACCACTATCGTCACGGGACAATCGCTAATGTTCCTGAAGAACCAGAATTCAGCTCCACATAGGCATCACAGTTCACCTTCATAATGAAAGAAGACTCTAAATTTGATTAGTATTGTCATTCAACTGAGGAAGGTTATTTCTAGTTTTTCTTCTAGGTAAAGTATACACACCGTTACTAAACTTTAGTAAAAAAAAACAAAATGATAACTAAACTTTCAAAAATCACAACATGACAATTAAACTTTATGTGTTATAACAAAATGGTAATGAGACGTTAAATCACGTCAAGTGTCTGTTATAAAATTTGGTATAATAACACATTTAGTCCTTCATATTTATACATTCAATCAATTTAGTCCTAATTCGAAACAAATCACTAAATTTAACCCTCGTTATTTACGCATTCTTTCAATTTGGTCCATAAAGCAAAATTTTAAAGTATGGTAACATGATAAATAATTACAATTAAATTTTTATAGGAACTCGAAAACTCAACTCGACTTGACTCGAATGGAAAAAAATTCAAATAAAGTTTGAGTTGTAAAATATGACGTGTCAACTCGAATAACTCAAAATTTTTTGACTCGACTCGATCGAACGCTCATCTCTATCTTAAGATATGACGCGTCAACTCGAATAACTCGAAATGTTCGAATATTTTAAATCATTTTTATTTTAAATCGAATATTTTTTAAAATAAAATATTTAATATTTTCATATTCAATCACATCAAATATTTAATAACTACATTAAATATTCAATTTAATTTAAAAATATTCAATTTAAAAGAACAAAATTGATTTAAAATATTTGAATATTTTATAACTACTTTAAATATTTTTTCTTTTAAATATTCGAATATTTAATAATTACTTTAAATATTCGAATATTTTCAATCAATTTTTTTTCTTGTAAATCGAATATTTAAAATAGTTATTAAATATTCGAGTTTAAGATAGAGGTGAACGTTCGATCTAGTCGAGTCAAAAAATTTCAAGTTATTCGAGTTGACGCGTCATATTTTACAACTCAAACTTTATTTGAAATTTTTTCGATTCGAGTCAAGTTTCCGAGTTCTTATAAAAATTTAATTAAATATTCGGATATTTTAAATCAATTTTTTTCTTTTAAATTGAATATTTTAAAATTAAATAGAATATTTAAAGTAGTTATTAAATATTCGATGTGATTTAAATATGAAAATATTAAATATTCAATTTTAAAAATATTCAATTTAAAAGAAAAAAATGATTTAAAATATTCGAATATTTCGAGTTATGTAACCCCTCGTCCCGGTCTGGAGGACTGACCGGTCCAAGCAGGTCACACGGAGAAAACTGAAATGAAACCCGTTAAGGTCCCACCTCGGTTAGCAACCCTAGAAAATTTTCTTCAATTATCTTGCCTAGATGGATTATTAAATGCTATGTGTGGAACGACAGCGGAAAAAACGAGATTAAAAACACGCAGACGGAACGTAAGTTAATTTAAGTTTACCATGTATTCAAGTTAGTCCATTTTCTTACATGCGTGCCCAAACCAAACATAAACGACTACAAACAAGGCTCACAAGAAAGCATACAACAACCCGGACCCAAGCCCAACACTTGAAGACCTTTAAAGATGCCAAAAGCCCAAATTACAGGCCTGTGTTTCGAAACAGGCTTGCTCGTTTCGATACACGGGCCCTAGTTTTAAAAGCCAGACTACCTGTACCGATACGACCCACCTCGTTTCGGTATAGGGTCCTTTTCGCATAGACGTTCCGAAACACGTTCCGGAACAAGCCTTCACAGTAGCCAAATCGTTTCGGTACGCGTATCGGAACATGGGTTCACAGTAGCCAAATCGTACCGAAACGCGTTCCGATACGGGTATCCTTGAAACCACACCCGTTCCGAAACCACCTTACCCGTTCTGAAACGCATGCAGTTTGTGTATTTCCAAAAACAAGTTTCTGCATATCCAAACGTCCCCAACATGCCTCAAACATCAAGAATCAAGATACAACATACATACACATAATCTAGAAGCATTTCACCTTATTTCAAGCGTGATCAACACTTTCATACATTCAAGACCATCCATTCAAAAGAACATACATTCAAGGCTAACCAAAGCTAAGCATACAATGCTACCTAACCAACAATCAAGGCAACCAACACAAGATAAGCATTTAGATAGGAACTTGCATACAAGTATGCATACTAAACCATTTCATTCATAGAAAACAAACATCTACCTAAACATTGCATAACAAGGGTCAAATGCCTTTGAAACAAAACACTTAAACATTCAAGGCAAACAAAAGACATACATCTAGATCCTTCCAACACATGTAAAAACATCAAACCATCAAACATGATATATATATATAAGGCAACAAAGCATGCTCAACAAAACCATTTAGCCAAAAGAAATATATGTTCACCTAAGCAATGCACAATCAAGGTTTACGTGCCTTCAACAAAAACATAAGCATTCAAGAAACATGGTTAAAAGCCTTCAAATACAAATCACTTAGGCATCAACATAAACATGGTTTACAAATCCATCAACACAATGCATTAACAACATAAAGCCAACACAAATGAGTCTAGATACACGCTCCTAAAACACGTAGCATTTCTCATTGCTAAACTGCTACATTATTTACCAAACCATACTTGAGCAACTACCACACGCTTGGACGCCCTTTCCTTGCTCCTTGCTAACTCCCGGCTAAAAATCTGCATTGTCGAAAAAGAACAGCGTAAGCATAAAGCTTAGTGAGCGGAGCTCTAAAAAACATCAATAATGCAGTTTTCACAACATAAATCTTAGTTGAAAAGCAAACCATTTTAAAAGTACAAAAAGGAGACACAAGCATCACAATTACATGGTATGTACATGCATAACCTAAACACGGTGGGACCACACATCACCGTTCGACTAGTAGTTTTCTGATGGGACCACACATTATTGTACTCTTCTACTAGTCACTACCGGTGGGACCACACATCACCGTAGTCTTCTACTAGTCACTACCAGCGGGACCACACATCACCTTAGTAACGACAACCATCACGTGAGGTTCGACACCAACAACGACTACACAACAACATTAAACATAGAGTAAAAGCAACCCACACTTCACACCATATCACAACAATCACACACACATTAACACTTAATGAACAAGGTAAAATAGCAACTTAAGGCTCTACCCAAACTCCCAAGAAACCTCTTTGAACATATTTAAACAACAAAACAGTTTCCACTCACCATTCGCACACCAATACAAACCACAAAGTCGTTTCAAGCTTCCAAACTTCTCGGGACCGCGTCCAAACCACCCAAGGTCAAATCCGTTGTTTCTAACCAATCAAAAACAATGTATTAACCTCTTAATCAACCACAAATTTACTATTATACATCAGCTCGCAATTCCACAATATTTTCTCAACAATTCAAAGTCAAAATCCTCCCAAATAATCTCATTTTCGTACTCCAGCAAAATCCAGCCATTACCCCTCAATTTAAACACTTCAAAACATGTCCAAAACATCACCCTAAGGCTGTACAACCATCAGCCCTTTATTTCCCCACATAAACACCTTAAAAACTCTTATTTTCCACTCCTAAAAATCACCTACAGTAGTAGTTTCGGGAATCCAATCAAACCAACACTATCACCATTCAAAAATCATCAAATAACATCTAAAAACACCTATCCAATGTCCACATACCTCCAGTCCTCTTTTCACCACAAAATCAAGCCAAAAACTCACTTATTTCACTTCTAAAATCTACCCCTAAGACTAGTTCCGGGTATGCTACAATTAAGCAACATTTTTTACATGTTACGACTTCAAAATAAACTTTAAAAAAACCCCAAAACCTTTCCCTAAAAGACCCATACGGGATTTCACCCTAAATCCTCACTTTTCATAAATCTTGAAATTTCAAGGTTGAGAATCAATGGGTTTTGCAAATACAACTTTAATTTAAGTTAAATTTAAGTAAAACAAGGAAAAGAAGAAGATGAATTACCTTCAAAGGTCTTCAATGGAGGAAAGGGGATGAAATGAGAGAGTATGGTTTTTTGGATGAAGATGAGTGGTTTTGATTTTCAAAACCCTCTTAAAATTTCATTAATGGCACAATCGTAAATAATGAGAACTTTTATAAAAATTAGCTCTTTAATTTAAATTTAACCCGAAACTAATCCTAGATCAACACCGATAACTCTCGGGCCCTAAAACCGGGGTGTTATAAGTTATTCGAGTTGATGTGTCATATCTTAAGATAGAGGTGTGCGTTCGATAGAGTTGAGTCAAAAAATTTCGAGTTATTCGAGCTGACGCGTCATATTTTACAACTCAAACTTTATTTGAAATTTTTTTGATTCAAGTCGAGTTTTCGAGTTCCTATAAAAATTTAATTAAATATTTGAATATTTTAAATCAATTTTTTTCTTTTAAATCGAATATTTTAAATTAAATCGAATATTTAAAGTTGTAATTAAATAATCGATGTGATTTAAATATGAAAATATTAAATATTCTATTTTAAAAAATATTCAATTTAAAAGAAAAAAATGATTTAAAATATTCAAAAATTTTGAGTTATTCGAGTTGACGCGTCATATCTTAAGATAGAGGTGAGCGTTCGAATGAATCAAGTCAAAAAAATTTGAGTTATTTGAGTTGACGCGTCATATTTTACAACTCAAACTTTATTTGAAATTTTTTCGATTCGAGTCGAGTTCTTATAAAAATTTAATTGTAATTATTTATCATGTTACCATACTTTGGAATTTTGCTTTAAGGGCCAAATTGAAAGAATGCATAAATAACGAGGGCTAAATTTAGTGAATTGTTTCGAATTATGACTGAATTGATTGAATGTATAAATATGAAGGACTAAATGTGTTATTATACTAAATTTTATAACATACACTAAACGGGATTTAACGTTTAGTTACCATTTTGTTATAAAACATAAAGTTTAATTGTCATTTTGTAATTTTTGAAAGTTTAATTATCATTTTATTTTATTTTTACCAAAGTTCAGTGACTGTCTGTGTACTTTACTCTTTTCTTCTTCTTTTTTCTTATCCTGACTGAATATGGTTAACAGGGGAGATGTTAAAATACTATAATTTTATGGGTTAATATTTCATGCAATTTCGATGGAGTTAATAAACTCAACGGAGAAAGAAACTGAGGTTGGCAAATGGCAGTGATCATTACGTTCGGTTTGAATATGAACGTTTAACTTTGTTTTGCTTCATATGCGGTCTGCTCAGACATGGGGAGAGCTTTTGTCCCATTCGTGCCTCGGTTGACCCGACTGATATTGTTATGAAGTGGGATGTTTCACTCAGAGCTCCGCCGCGACGGAGGAGTCAACCGGAGAGTATTTGGCTTCGGGAGGAAGCATCGGTGGAATCTTTGCCGCGATTGGTGCCTGTTCAAGGAAAAAAAGGAAATCCGATTAATTTTTCTACAGCAAATCCCGCTAATTTAGGGGGTGTAATTAATTCAGGAAAGTCAAAAGAATCTTGGCAGGGTGTTAATGTTATACATAATTCGGGGGGAATAATTCTAGGTTCCACTGTTGGATCATCTGTGATTGGGCCTTCATGTGCGCAAGATGTATTGATGACCACCGAGGAGGAAAATACCCCTATGGAACATGTGGATGGACTGAAACGCCCATGTGTCCAATCCATATCACCAGGAGTTTCAAATTTCTCTGATTCGAATGGTGTTCCCTCTAATTCATCGACCGACTTGTCTGCTCAGGTCCGTCGTCCATCATGAAACTCCTAAGTTGGAATGTTCGAGGTTTAGGAAAACCTCGGACGGTAGAACGGCTTAAGCAGAAGCTTGTAATCACAAATTTTGTCCGGGGTGTCACAACCCGTTTTCTTTTCCTTTAGTAATGGGCTTTAATATGATATTATTATTACTACCATATAGGGATGGCAACGGGGCGGGGTGGGGCGGGTTTTTGGCCGCCCCGAACCCGCCCCGACCTATAATATATTATACCCGGCCCCGCCCCGCCTGAATTAAAATATTATTTTACCCACCCCGACCCGCCCCGATACAATAATCCTTAAACCCGACCCCGCCCCGACCCACCCCGAAAAATTTAAAAAAAAAATTAATTTTCGCCGACGGTAAATATTATATTCGACCAATCTTCCACCACAATCATAAATTATAGTTTCAAAGGACTTCAAACTTATATAAAAAATAAAATAAAACTAATTTTAAATTATCCACATGTTAAACTACATATTCAAAAGATAGCTTAAAACTCATAAAAGTGTTTAAGTGAAATGATATTTTTTATAAATATAATAAAAATATATATAAAAATATAAAAATGTACCGGGGCGGGGCGGGGAATTTCTAGCAAATACCCGAACCCGCCCCGCCCCGATCCCCGAAATTTTAGAAAAAATACCCGGTCGGGTCGGGTCGGGGCCGGGTATTTTTGCCATCCCTACTACCTTATTAATCACCTATTAATCTTATCATTATTACTATATTACTATCATATTTATGTTTGCTTATCAATATTATTATTATCTATTATTACTATACTTATTATTATTAGTATCTATTGCTTATATCATTATTATTGATATTATCTATTATTATATGCCAGTTATTATTACTATTATTATCCACTAATATTATTATCATTATATTAACACTACTATTTACAATATTATTATTATTATTATTATTATTATTATTATTATTATTATTATTATTATTATTATTATTATCTAATCTGAAAACAAAAAATAAAAAGAGCCCAAATTAAATAAGAGTCCAATTAAATAAAAAGCCCAAAATAGAATAAAAGCCCAAAGTCTTATATATTTTACATAGCCCAATTCGGGCCCAACTTAAGGAAAACCCTAATCTGCTAAACAAACCCTAATGCCCTAACTTTGTTTGTGCAGCCGCCGCATTTCCCGCCGTTAGATCTGGGAGCCAGATCCAACGACTCAGATCACCCAGGCGGATGGAAGCCCTAGCTGAGGCCTCAACAGCCCTAGCGCCGCGCAGTCTCCACCATTGGATCAAGGATGGATTGGACGGCCAGGATAGACCTTGCCCGAGCGCGTGTGATACACGCGCGTTGATTCAGTCACCACACGCGCGCGCATCACACGCCCACCTCTTCAGCTGCCCAGATCGAGCCCCTCCAGCTTCCATCAACGGCCGTGATTCAGCCACGTCATCCGGCCATAACTCTCCCTGGTCCCCTCTCCTCACGGGTCACATGCAAACAACAAATGTCAGAAGAATTTCAGAAACAAAAAATGCAGAATTTCAGAGGCAATCAACAACCGAAATCGTACAAATCAACCAGCAGATTTTCTAGCATTTACATGTAATTTAGAAAAGCGAAAATATGTAATATTCCGGCTATAAAAGTCGAAGCAAAATGCATTAGAGAGGGGAGAGGATTTTCCATTCAAAAATTTCAGGGAGTTTTCGGAGAGAGCATTAGAGTTTTTCAGAGAGCATTCAGAAAGCAAAAGTTGTAACCCAAAAAATTCGGAAGCAATACAAGCAAAAGGCAGTTTCAGAGGTATCCTTGTTTCATTTTCGCAGTTTCAAAACAAAAAATAAAAATAAAATTAGTTTTTTTACCTTAGTTTCGAGCCTCTCCTCCCCGTGTTTCGCCCGTCTTTACCGGCGATAAGCCTCGTGACCTTTCTCCGGGCATGTATGGTGAACCGTCGGGGCTAGTAGCACGAAAGAGGTAAGGGGCTCTCCTGGTTTTTGGTTTTAAAACAAAGAACGAAAATGGTTTGGGGTTTGTTGAAAGATTGGAAAAAGGGTTTCGTTTTTTGGCCATTTTTACGGTTCCGGTGCCGGCAACGGCGACCAGAACCCCTTTGTGGCGCCGAAGCACACAGAGCATAAGAGAAGCTCTCTCTCGTTTTCAGGGTTTTTTTCTAAAAAAGGGGATCAAAATGGTTTTAAAACGGTTTTTATAATGTTTTAAAGTCTTTTAAAAAGGTTTAATCTCCTTTTAAGCCCCTCCGCGTCGCTTTAATCGCGCGGTGAGGGATTCCGCGTTTTTAAAAAACCATCCTGGGTCCCTCCACGTCTTTTAATCTTTTTAATTTCGTCCCTGGGTCCGATTTAATCAGTGGCCGGATGGGAAAATTCCCATTCTAGTCCCTGTGGCTTTTCGTCTTCTTTTATTTTGGTCCCATTACGCCTTTTAATCAATAGGTTAATTACTGTCGCGGTCCCTGTCTATTTGCATTTTACTTACCTTGCATTTTATTTATATTGCATGTCATCTTTGTTATGTTATTATTCATGCCTTTTTACTATGTGTTTGCACCGAATATATGTCGTTTTGCATGATGTTATGTTCATTTAATATGTATGTAATGTTTTTTTAATATCTGCACATGTTGTCTTTTCATGATGATTCGAGTATATTTTTCGCAACGTGCATTTATGATGTCATTTCATGAGACTCTTAGCATTTTAATTCGTGTATTAATTAACCTTAATTCTAAAACGGAGATACCTATTAATTCGCGTATTCGAGTCGACATGCCTAGCTTATTGGATGTCCCGCGAATATTCGGATTAATTTGAATCGTCTAAAGGTAAATTCATAATTAAAACGAACAAGACCATAACATCATCCTTTAATTGCTTGCATCATGCATAAAGGTGACGTACGGGATCCGAACCCTAAACTAACACGACAGTCAGTCTTATATGATGTCGGTTTAGTCTTTAGTCCGGTGTACCGTCATCCTTTTTAATTAAACGATAAATTAGTTCGATACCACCAATTTGAAAAAGCTTGTACGATTAAAGTCCGGTTTTCGATCAAGAACCCTTAATTAAAGTCTTTTTAAATTTCGAATAATTTCCATCGAATTAAAAGCAACAATTGTTTTGGTACCAATTTCCGGGCGTGATGGGGGTGCTAACCCTTCCCCACACGTAACCAACTCCCGAACCCTTTCAAAAGAATCTCTGGTTTTGTTTTTTACGGTGTCTGGCCTACCTCAGTGGCCGGTGGCGACTCCAAACCGAAAAAAAGATTTTTTAAAGGGATTTTTCCAAACCCGAATCGAATTAATTTTAAACTCCCCACCTTTTTTAAATTGAATATTTTTCAAAGTAGCGGGAACTTGATTCGCGAAAAAACCCCGTTACAGTATGGCGACTCTGCTTGGGACATATTTTGTTTTTTAAAAAGAAAAGAGAGTTAGGCCAAGAAAATAATTAATGCTTTTAATGGTGGAAATTTTTGAAATTTGATTTGACTTTAGCGAGTTGGTTCTTCCTTGAAAATAGAACTTTAGTTACACGAGCTTTGATTATTGGTGGTCTGGAATTAATTCTTTATTTAATTTCAAAGGAATCACCGACATGTGTTGCATCACGCATTAAGCTCTATACCCGAGCTTCGTCCCTTGAGTGGGAGTGAAACGCCCATACCCACGTGAGTCTCCCTCCACGGGTCGGTAATTCACTTCCGGAATCCACGCCTTTGACATGTGAGCAGCCCTCCACGTCATTAGGTCGTGCTTTCCCCCTAACCGAAACCAATTCGCAAGCTTGTAATGGGCCAGAATTGGGGCTTTTGTCACCTTAGTAGGTGATAAGATAGGTTCGGGTACCCTTGTTAGAACCGAACCACATGAGTGAGAATTTAAGAAGCCTACACCGGTTAGAGCCATGCAGATAACCGTAGAATTAGAATTCATGCTATTAGGTCTTTCATCATTAATTTGCTTTGATGTGTTTCCTTTCGCTTATTGTATTCAAGCATTCATTATTGTTGATACTAACCCAGTTGCCTTCTTGTCTTGTTTTGCTTGTTTTTGCATACTCATCGCATTCTCATACGAAGTGTTGGTCCGAGAACAGTCTAAAGTTGAAAACTTTCACAATGGGAGAAAGAGTCCATAGCAACGGAGTTTTCGGGACCCTAATTTGAAGGAAAGGGACGAGAAAAAAGAAGAAGAAAAAATTGTACCCTGTGTATCTATTTTCTTACCTCGTTGTAACGAGATTTGATCTCCGTTATGGAAAGTCGTTTAATGAGGATGTTCGTCGAATCAACATTTCTTTGCATTCGATTTTGTGTTTTTTAATTTGTTGCCTTCAATCATTTGTTTCAGTTATGCATACACATTTTATGCATTACATCATTAAATCATGAGATTAATTGTTCGGGGTCATAGCAGCATTCGTGACTACGGAAAATTTCGCACCCACACTTTACTCGCCATCAGAGGAGGCAAATGGAAGAAAGTTTTGCTAAGTTAGAAGTCGACTTCGAGAAGGGTCCGAATGGGGCATATTATGGGCATGAATCCTTTTGTGAGTACCATTAGATTGCGGGGCATGAGATTTAGAGTTGTCCAGAATTTAAGCAGTTGGTCCAGGAATTAATGGACAATAAGGAGGTTGAGTTCCTCGAAGAATTTTGAAGGGTGGAATGGATGGTCAGCTCCGCAGTATTTAAGAGTTTTAGTGTATCCAAGACCGCTTGTCTTCATTTCATTGCATTTTAATCTTTTCTTTGAAGTGATGTGTGAAATCAACCTTTGCTACCCTTTGCCCGAAGGGAACAAAGATTTTTTTGTAAGGGCCTCAGAGTGCATGTTTCTAAATTTCAATAAAAGGATGCATTATGTTTCAATTGCCTTTTCATTTTGTGTGTATATATTTGCCTATTGAGTCCCCGTATATTGATTGCACAAGGGACATTGGCCTTGACCCCAAAGGTTGACTTCGAGTCGCCTTTGTCTAGTGGAAATCGAAAGCTTTGAAGATGATGAATATGTGGCTTACACTCTAAGTTAATTTGGTTACCTAATTAAACACACATAGAATTATGACCTTCAGGAGAATAACCGGAAGTCTTTCGTGCTAAAAAAAATCGAGAGTACTAAGCCTAACAATGTTCGAAGCCTGGTAATAGGCATTTTCGGATACAAATGTGGAATTTTTGGGGCACTCCGCTGTAGTAAAAGACCAATAAGGTTGCTATGCACCATCCACTTTAGCTACATGAGTGATGGTAAAATCGTGACAATGCCGAGTAACTCGGGGTATCATTGTATGCTTCATCTTTATTCTCGAGCCAAAGGAATGTGATGAGTTGACTTCCCCACAATCATAAAGAGTTGATAAAGGCAAAGCCTATTGAAGATAAATCTAATTTTTGGGCACTCCGCTGTAGCAAAAGACCAATAAGGTTGCTATGCACCATCCACTTTAGCTACATGAGTGATGGTAAAATCGTGACAATGCCGAGTAACTCGGGGTATCGTTGTATGCTCCATCTTTATTCTCGAGCCAAAGGAATGTGATGAGTTGACTTCCCCACAATTATAAAGAATTGATAAAGGCGAAGCCTATTGAAGATAAATCTAATTGATTAAAAAGCCAAAATAACTTGGAGAGTATGTCATATTTTCATACATCAGCTCAGCTTTCGAGGTCTCCTAGACACATGATGCTTGAGGCAATCATTGGTAAGACATAACAGTGTCATTCGTGCACTTAATATTCAGGGTATTTAATCCAGCTTGATATACCCATGATTTGAAAGAGAAATTTTTGTTTTTTTAAAAAATGCTTCTCATGTTGAAATTTGAAGATGCAATCTAAATCTTTTTTGAACACGAATTAATTTCCCTTTGCTTCAAGGATAAAGTTTAGAATGCAATGTCATGAATACAAATGACGGCTTGTCAATGGCCATGGTAAGGACGGTAGTAGATTTCTACAAACTACAGTTCAAGGACTGGAAGCGAATTTTTGTCGAAATGTTTCGATTGCTTCAGAAGATGAAATTGGACCTTGATGAACTTAAGAGAGAAGTTCAGGGACTTGGGGGCATGTGTTTCCCCCATTGTTGAGAAGAGATGAAGTCATCATGTTGAATTAAGACGAAGAGAATAATTTAGCACCCAGTTTGAGAAGGGGGCAATGTTTTAAGAACAAGCGCAACAAGAAGTGTTATGACCAGTCTGACCAAGGAAAGTCAGCAGTTATCTTTCGAGAAGAGATCAAAGATTGATATTTGGCAAGGATGAAAGCCAGAAAAGAAGAAGAAGGTCAAGATGGACCATTCCAAAGAGTTAAAGTGTTCGAGCACTTTAGAAAATGAACTCTAGAAGAAGTTTAGGGACTTGGGGGCATGTGTTTCCCCCATTGTTGAGAAGAGAAGAAATCGTCGCGTTGAGTAAAGATGAAGACTAGTTGAGCACCCAGTTTGAGTAGGGGGCAATGCTTTGAGTATGTGCACTGCGAAAAGTGTTACGTCCAGTCTGACCAGTGAAAGTCAGTAGTCATCTTTCGAGGAGAGACCGAAAGATTAAGATTTGGCAGAGATGAGAATGCCAAGAGAGATTAAGAAGAAGAAGAAGAAGGTCAAGATCGACCAACCCAGAGATTAAAAGCGTCCGAGCATTTTTGATGTCATAACTCATACATCATTTGTAGTTAGGCATCCCTAAGATTAGGAGCATGCTAACTCACATCAACAAATCATTTTTACAGGTATATTAAAGCTTTCCCCATAAAAGGAAACCGACCTATCTATTCAGGCTCTTGGAGAGTAGAACTCGCCTATCCGTTCAGGCTCTTGGAGAATGGAACCGGCCTATCTATTCAGGCTCTTGGAGAATAGAACCCGCCTATCTATTCAGGCTCTTGGAGAATAGAACCAACCTATCTATTCAGGCTCTTGGAGAATAGAACCGGCCTATCTATTCAGGCTCTTGGAGAATAGAACCCGCCTATCTATTTAGGCTCTTGGAGAATAGAACCAGCCTATCTATTCGGGCTCTTGGAGAATAGAACCAGCCTATCTATTCAGGCTTTTGGAGAATAGAACCCGCCTATCCGTTCAGGCTCTTGGAGAATGGACCGGCCTATCTATTCAGGCTCTTGGAGAATAGAACCCGCCTATCTATTCAGGCTCTTGGAGAATAGAACCAACCTATCTATTTAGGCTCTTGGAGAATAGAATCCGCCTATCTATTCAGGCTCTTGGAGAATAGAACCTGCCTATCTATTCAGGCTCTTGGAGAATAGAATCAGCCTATCTATTCAGGCTCTTGAAGAATAGAACCCGCCTATCTATTCATGCTCTTGGAGAATAGAACCAGCCTATCTATTCAGGCTCTTGGAGAATAGAACCAGCCTATATATTCAGGCTCTTGGAGAATAGAACCCGTCTATTCGTTCAGGCTCTTGAAGAATGGAACCGGCCTATCTATTCAGGCTCTTGGAGAATAGAACCAGCCTATCTATTCAGGATCTTGGAGAATAGAACCCGCCTATCCGTTCGGGCTCTTGGAGAATGGAACCGACCTATCTATTCAGGCTCTTGGAGAATAGAACCCGCCTATCCCTTCGGGCTTTTGGAGAATGGAACCCGCCTATCTATTCGGGCTTTTGGAGAATGGAACCCGCCTATCTATTCGGGCTTTTGGAGAATGGAACTCGCCTATCTATTCAGGCTTTTGGAGAATTGAGCTTCTGCTAATTATCTGTTTGAACGGAACTCGAAGGGTTGAAGAGTGTTAAAATGAGAAAAACAACTTCAAGCCTCCGCGTCCATTGTATTTTCTCGTACCGACTTTCGAAGCGCCAGTAGTTCAAGTGCATGGTGACTTGGAATCCAAACAGGGAAGTCGGACAAAATTTGTGCTTATGGTCTTTGCTTTATCCTTGTTCTACAAGTATAAGCAAAGAGGGGCAACTGTAATCACTAATTTTGTCCGGGATGTCACAACCCGTTTTCTTTTCCTTTAGTAATGGGCTTTAATATGATATTATTATTACTACCTTATTAATCACCTATTAATCTTATCATTATTACTATATTACTATCATATTTATGTTTGCTTATCAATATTATTATTATCTATTATTACTATACTTATTATTATTAGTATCTATTGCTTATATCATTATTATTGATATTATCTATTATTATATGCCAGTTATTATTACTATTATTATCCACTAATATTATTATCATTATATTAACACTACTATTTACATTATTATTATTATTATTATTATTATTATTATTATTATCTAATCTGAAAACAAAAAATAAAAAGAGCCCAAATTAAATAAGAGTCCAATTAAATAAAAAGCCCGAAATAGAACCAAAGCCCAAAGTCTTATATATTTTACATAGCCCAATCCGGGCCCAACTTAAGGAAAACCCTAATCTGCTAAACAAACCCTAATGCCCTAACTTTGTTTGTGCAGCCGCCGCATTTCCCGCCGTTAGATCTGGGAGCCAGATCCAACGGCCCAGATCACCCAAGCGAATGGAAGCCCTAGCTGAGGCCTCAACAGCCCTAGCGCCGCGCAGTATCCACCATTGGATCAAGGATGGATCGGACGGCCAGGATCAGACCTTGCCCGAGCGCGTGTGATACACGCGCGTTGATTCAGTCACCACACGCGCGCGTGCATCACACGCCCACCTCTTCAGCTGCCCAGATTGAGCCCCTCAAGCTTCCATCAACGGCCGTGATTCAGCCACGTCGTCCAGCCACAGCTCTCCCTGGTCCCCTCTCCTCACGGGTCACATGCAAACAACAAATGTCAGAGGAATTTCAGAAACAAAAAATGCAGAATTTCAGAGGCAATCAACAACCGAAATCGTACAAATCAACCAGCAGATTTTCTAGCATTTACATGTAATTTAGAAAAGCGAAAATATGTAATATTCCGGCTATAAAAGTCGAAGCAAAATGCATTAGAGAGGGGAGAGGATTTTCCATTCAAAAATTTCAGGGAGTTTTCGGAGAGAGCATTAGAGTTTTTCAGAGAGCATTCAGAAAGCAAAAGTTGTAACCCAAAAAATTCGGAAGCAATACAAGCAAAAGGCAGTTTCAGAGGTATCCTTGTTTCATTTTCGCAGTTTCAAAACAAAAAATAAAAATAAAATTAGTTTTTTTACCTTAGTTTCGAGCCTCTCCTCCCCGTGTTTCGCCCGTATTTACCGGCGATAAGCCTCGTGACCTTTCTCCGGGCATGTATGGTGAACCGTCGGGGCTAGTAGCACGAAAGAGGTAAGGGGCTCTCCTGGTTTTTGGTTTTAAAACAAAGAACGAAAATGGTTTGGGGTTTGTTGAAAGATCGGAAAAAGGGTTTCGTTTTTTGGCCATTTTTATGGTTTCGGTGCCGGCAACGGCGACCGGAACCCCTTTGCGGCGCCGGAGCACACAGAGCATAAGAGAAGCTCTCTCTCGTTTTCAGGGTTTTTTTCTAAAAAAGGGGATCAAAATGGTTTTAAAACGGTTTTTATAATGTTTTAAAGTCTTTTAAAAAGGTTTAATCTCCTTTTAAGCCCCTCCGCGTCGCTTTAATCGCGCGGTGAGGGATTCCGCGTTTTTAAAAAACCATCCTGGGTCCCTCCACGTTTTTTAATCTTTTTAATTTCGTCCCTGGGTCCGATTTAATCAGTGGCCGGATGGGAAAATTCCCAGTCTAGTCCCTGTGGCTTTTCGTCTTCTTTTATTTTGGTCCCATTACGCCTTTTAATCAATAGGTTAATTACTGTCGCGGTCCCTGTCTGTTTGCATTTTACTTACCTTGCATTTTATTTATATTGCATGTCATCTTTGTTATGTTATTATTCATGCCTTTTTACTATGTGTTTGCACCGAATATATGTCGTTTTGCATGATGTTATGTTCATTTAATATGTATGTAATGTTTTTTTAATATCTGCACATGTTGTCTTTTCATGATGATTCGAGTATATTTTTTGCAACATGCATTTATGATATCATTTCATGAGACTCTTAGCATTTTAATTCGTGTATTAATTAACCTTAATTCTAAAACGGAGATACCTATTAATTCGCGTATTCGAGTCGACATGCCTAGCTTATTGGATGTCCCGCGAATATTCGGATTAATTTGAATCGTCTAAAGGTAAATTCGTAATTAAAACGAACAAGACCATAACATCATCCTTTAATTGCTTGCATCATGCATAATGGTGACGTACGGGATCCAAGCCCTAAACTAACACGACAGTCAGTCTTATATGATGTCAGTTTAGTCTTTGGTCCGGTGTACCGTCATCCTTTTTAATTAAACGATAAATTAGTTCGATACCACCAATTTGAAAAAGCTCGTACGATTAAAGTCCGGTTTTCGATCAAGAACCCTTAATTAAAGTCTTTTTAAATTTCGAATAATTTCCATCGAATTAAAAGCAACAATTGTTTTGGTACCGATTTCCGGGCGTGATGGGGGTGCTAACCCTTCCCCACACGTAACCAACTCCCGAACTCTTTCAAAAGAATCTCTGGTTTTGTTTTTTACGGTGTCTGGCCTACCTCAGTGGCCGGTGGTGACTCCAAACCGAAAAAAGATTTTTTAAAGGGATTTTTCCAAACCCGAATCGAATTAATTTTAAACTCCCCACATTTTTAAATTGAATATTTTTCAAAGTAGCGAGAACTTGATTCGCGAAAAAACCCCGTTACAAAGCTGCGAGAAGAAGGTTCTTCAGTTTTTTTTCTTTATGGAAACGAAAGTAAAAGATTCAAAAATGGGAGGTATCAGACGTAAATGTGGCTATCCGAACGGTATTGATGTTAGTGCTATTGGGCGTAGTGGTGGTTTATCGCTGGGTTGGAAGAATTCATGTGTAGTCTCTCTTCGTTCTTTCTCTAAAAATCATATCGATGTTTTGATAAATGATGACTCTGATGGCCTCCAATGGAGGTGTACCGAATTTTATGGAGCTCCAGAGGAAAGTAGGCGTGAAGAATCATGGAATTTATTGCGGTCTCTGGACAATTTGTCGGATACCCCGTGGGTGGTGATAGGGGACTTTAATGAAATAGTATTGGCCTCCGAAAAACAGGGTGGTCGAGTCCGTAATGCAAGACAAATGGACAGATTCGGAGCAGTGTTAGAGGAGTGTTCTCTTTTGGATTTGGGCTATATTGGGTTGTGGTTCACATGGGAAAAAGGTCGGTTTTCGACCTCGAATATAAGGGAACGGCTGGACCGGGGCTTAGCAAATAATGCATGGTGGGAATTGTTCTCTGATTACCAGTTACGACACTTGGCCCATTCTTTTTCTGACCATTGTCCTCTTCTTCTAAACACTGGGAAAAATATTGAAGTCCCAAACCGTACTTGGCATTTTCGGTTCGAATCAGCGTGGCTATTGGAGGACTCTTGTGCCCCTGAGGTTGAAAGTCTTTGGAATTCCTCGACAGGGGACTTTTTAGATCGATTGAAACAACTTTGTATGGGCCTGGACATTTGGTTTAAACGAATTAAAAAAGACAAAGGGTTAACTATTGCGGACCTAAAGGCGAGGTTGGAGTCCCTAAATGGGATGTAGCCGACAGATGCAGTTCTTGGTGAGATTATGGAGGTAAAGTTGGCCATGAATCTCGAATTAGATAAAGAGGAACTCTACTAGGAGCAGCGGGCCCGTTCAAACTGGTTGAAACACGGTGATAGAAACACAACTTTCTTCCATAGATGTGCAACGCAAAGAAAAAGGAGAAACAAGATAAGATCATTGGAAAATGACAGTGGAGTTTTATGTGTAAATGAACAGGAAATGGGAAAAGTGGCGAGAGATTATTTCGTGGATTTATTTACATCGTAGGGTGTAGGTGATAGTAGCTGTATTCTGGAGGGGGTCGAACGCTGCATTAGTGATGAGATGAATCGCGACTTGACCAGGGCGTTTGATAAATCAGAATTTTGGGAAGCGGTCAACTCTATGAACCCTCTTGGTGGGTTGATCTGGTTTTTTGTTCGTCAATTTGTTGTCATCTTTGAGTTGTTTGCTTCATGTATGAATGAGGTATATGCGCTTAGTTTGGGCGCATCTAACTTGATGTATGATGTTGATGTTTGATGTGAATGCATGATATGTGCACTGATGTTGATATGAATGTCATGTAATGCAATTGGCCCTGTTGACTTTAAAAGGATGCCCCGTGACCTTCTAGCTATATTGACAGCTTGGTCTTGTTTTTTTTGTCTTGTAAACTGATCAAATGATTAGTGTCGTCTTGTATGATGATGCCCCCAACTTTTCGTGGGCTCGACCATCTTCTTGTGAAATGTCACCTCTTTAGGGGGAGGTCAACTCTTGTATGCTTTCCTTAGTCAAAATTGTCTTTTGTGTAATTGGTTGGCACGCTTGCTGTCGGTCCCTGTACTTTTGAAATTCTTCGTGAAGAAATGTAGAGAAATCTTTTGTATTGATATAGAGTGTGAGATGCTTGTTGGAAAAGTAATTGTATTATGTACACATATATATTTTAAAAATCATGACAAGTGATATTTATGAAAATCTAGTTGCGAGTTTTTGAAAAAGTATTGACTCAAATGGCATTTTTTGTTCAAAAAATCACGAATGTTGTAAATGGTATACATGTGAAAACCTTTTGGGGCTATCAAGCTTCCGAGAGAAGAGACTCTCATACCTAGTTTCTACCCAATTTGAGGATGGCTCTCTTTAGCTTACTAACTCACCGTGCCCCATCCTTCGCTCGTTTTTTATCTCGATCAAGCATTAGAAGTGTGGAAATTCTTGAAAAAAGATTAACTCTGATAGGCGGAATGTATTCTGAAGACAAATTCATTCATCCATGTATGATCGGAGTGGTCTTGTAGGTCCTGAAATGAAGGCTACGGCCCGTGGTTGTGACAGAAAGGGGACATAGGCCCCGAATTGAGGATTATCATGTACTGATTGATGTGGATATGCTTGGATCGCTTTAGACTGTCTATTGTTTGGGTGCTCGCCTTTCATTAAGTGTAGTTTCGGATCAACTTGCACCTTTGCATTGTGTTGGTGCACACTTCTGATTAATCTAAGTAGAGGTCCAATTGGATGAAGAATTCTCATAGCTCGCGCTTTTTGATTTAGCGCTTTCACTTTTGGTTTCAACTTTGATAACTTTCAACTTGGTTTACGTTGGCTCTTCGAGCACAAATTTTCCTTTCTTCGTTTACGTTGCATTTGGATGAAGAGTTCTTATAGCCCTTTTGTCGATCTAGGCTCACGTGTTGGTGACTTTGATCTTGGCTTGGGTCGGCTTTCTTAAGCACAAACTTTTCTTTTGTCATCCTTTGTATGTCTTTCTTGGTAAAGATTAGACCAAGTGTCTCCTTTATCGTACTTTTTCATCTTCATAGCCTGGTTAAGACTGAAAGTTGCTCACTTGTCTACACACTTTCATCCTCTTTCCCCTAGTGTGGAGGTGATCCTTGACTTGGGTCCAAATGTCCTCTCATACTAGGATATTAAAATAGTCTTCAGGTGGTAGATGTTTTCGGGTTATTGCTTCATTCAAGGGTCTTAGACAACAATGCTTGAGAGGAGAATTCATTCAATGGGAGTGGGCCATTACTTCCGATCACTCATTGTCATTCCTCATTTAGCTTGAGTAGAACAGATAGTGTTTCCATTTGTAATGTCCTCAACATTCAGTTTTTTGGAAAAAAAAATCTTTTTGAATTGAATTAAAATTTCTTACAATAAGTTTGGTTCTTTTAAGATTAGGAGATATGAAGTAATAAATGCACTAGTTACCTATTTTACTATATGTTTTGTAAATATTTTATGTAGGTTTTATGAGATGTTTTGTAAGTATTGTATTTATCATGTGTTTTCTAACATATCTAGTAATCTTTTAAGAGTTAAGGTAGTTACACAATTTTTTACCATAAGTTAGGTTGTTTTAAGATTTGGAGATATAGGGTGATACTTTCGGTAGTTACGTTTTTTACTATATTATATGTAAATAATTATGTAGGTATTGTGATACATTGTGTAAGTATCGAAATGTCTCATGAGATTTATAACATATAGTAATCCTTTAAGGTTTAAGGTCGTTACAAAATGTACTACCATGATAAATTTTTCAGTAACTATAATTTTTCTTATACTTACTGTAACAAATTATGTAAACGCATCGAAACAAATTTTGTAATTACAAGCTACCGGTATAACGGATTTACCTAATTTTAACATAATTTTAAGGTGTCTAACGGTAGAATCGCCCGAGTTGCGGCTACTAGAGTCAAAAAAGGAAAGACTGCTAAAGTTCCAAAAAAAAATTCTTTAGTAAATATAATTTATTTTCTGAAATCTATTTCAAGCGAAACAAGTAAATTTTGTTCTTGTTTAGTATATCATAATTTCAAAATTGAAATTGAAAATAAAATACATCTTAATTATTGTATTAGATTCCCATCAACAAAACAACTGCAAACATTTATCCTTTTAAGGAGTTTTAAGGACTTAAACATGGACAACTTCAACATCTTTTCTTCCAACTTCCTCATCCACTTTCTTCTCCAAAACCCGTTTCTTGCAATCCAAGAAATAGACCACCAAAACAATCCATTTTATCAAGTTCCCTATGCAGATCAAGCTGGTGCTTCCGTAGATGAACAGCATGCCCCCAACTCTCTCACTACACTTCCCAAAAAGGCAAGGCAACCTCAAGACAATTTCCCATGCAGCGAAGACGAGCATCAACCGAAGTCCCCGCTGCGTACTACCCCTTCCGAAATAAGCGGACATTTCAAACGCTTCGATCCCATATGTGTCCTCCAATATCGAGATCACAAGAGCCGTGTTCCATCCTGCACTCCACTCTGAGTACTTGATTAGCAATGCTATGAACACAACAACATGGAAGATGGTTATGAATGACTCCACAAAGTAGTCAATTGTATCATAGTAAGAGTAGTAGTAGTTGTAGTTGTAGTTGTAATAGTAATAGTAGTCTCTAACAAAGCCCTTTGACAGAATATACCAGTTGGAGACAACCCCAACTAATCCGAGCAGAATACAAGTGGACAAGAGAAGAACATAAACCGATGTAATGAAAGGACCTTTCAACCTCGGTTTTTGTCTCGTCAGATCTCTGAAGCTGATTGGTTTCTCCGCTGCATATATAATGGACGCTGCATTAACAGTCATAATGATGCTGATGAGACCCAGGAGATAGCAAGGTCCCAAGTAAAGAAAACAGAGTTTAATCCATTCAGTAAAGAGGTGCCCCTTAGAAACAGGTCCATCTACTTTGACGGTAATCGACGTGTCCCAGTCAAAGTAGGAGTAATCTGAAGATGGTGAGGAGATGAAATTGAAGGTATCAAACAGTGTTTTCTGGAGGATGAACTCAAAGAAAATGGAAAGAAAGAGGAAAGGGAGGGAGGCAAACAGGATGAAGATGATGAAGCTGATGTGTTTGTAGGGAATTGATAGAGATTTTTTGAGTATGTCAAGGAATTCAAGCTTCTCCTCTGTGCCCATGTTTGGGAATTGGCTTATCTTCAACCGTATGCCTTCCACTTAATTAACATCAAAGTCGTCTCTTTTTGTCTTGGGCGAAGACTTGACCATAATAACACGCTTACCGAGCATCCAGTGCAAGTGGTTGTGAGTTGAAAGACTTGGTCAAAATTATGGATTTATGAATCCTTGTGTTCTAGTTTTGTTTTGAATTCCAACACTTAAAAAATCAATTTCTAAACCCAAACCTTAAATTCTAAACCATAAACCCTAAAATACAACCTACCTCTAATTCCCTAAACTCATTTTTTTACACAAGGGCATCGCATCAAAAAAGAAAAGATAATTTTTATTCAAGGTAAATTTGCTACTCAAGTTTATTCAATGAAAAGGGGCATTTTACACATTCCTTTTCCAATGAACCATGGTGGGGGTTGTTTGGTTTAAAAGCTCTGGATTTTGTGATTTAGGGACTTTGTTTAGAACGGCCAAGCGTTCCCTTTTGCAGAAATTATATGGTGTAAATACATTTTATCAATTTATAGCTTCTACACTTGGATTGCCTTCCCATTATTTTTCATTCTCTGCTTTCTATTATGTAATATTTGTGAACAGCTTCCCATTGTATAGTTAAAAGGAAAAATGAAGAGAGCATTCAAGCTGAAATTTGAACAGTTGCACATCCAAATGATTGAATGTACAAATAATTGGTTATCAAAGATAATTGTGAACTACATCTACCATTATATTATATTAGACTATAATCTTCACTAGTGTATGTAACACACAGCAATCAAATTTACAAGGGAGGAATGGATGGACCTGAATGGTAAGTTAAACCATTAACCATTACACATATCAGGCACATAAAGACTGGCATTAGGCACCGGTATGGACAAGCAATTATACACAACAGACTGATGGAAAACAAGGCAGCTAAACAAGATGGGTGTTTACTCTCAATTACTTACCTTCGGAGCTTAGCAAATAATCCATTGCTTTGATGATCATTAAGCATGTTGCTGCAGCGTCCATGCTGACAACGCAGAAAATAAAACATTCCATACCATCAACGCCAAATATGTCTCTAAGCAAACGGAAGAAAAAGGTCAAAGCTAGATCAAACTCTTTGTTGAAGATGCGCTACTAAGAAGGGGCCTTGCACAATTCACTTTTGGGCTGAATATGAAGCAATCATACAAGTAGATGACGAATAGCAGAGAAGCTAACAATAGTAGACCAATTAACAGCTTCACCATCTTAAACATGTAACTCAAGCTTCTACAACATGCAGGAGCAACGACAAGTAGAAGAGGTGGTGCAGAGAAGCAATAGTGCAGAAACCATGTGCACTAGGATGCAGTAAAGAGGCGAAAGGATGCTGTTTTACTTCAAAATCACAAACCAGAAAAAACATAAAAACCCTTTAGAATCATCTATCAAAGAAAAACAAACTTACCATAATAACTAAGTTAATATAAAAACGTAACAGATAAATAAAAGTAGATAACCACATGAAGCAAGAAAAGGACTTCCCAGTTTCATATGCTGCTTACAACAAACCATCACAAAATGGTGTCCAGGGCACCTGTTTTGGCAGCTGAAACACTTTGCAGAGAAAGAAGCCATGCAAAACCATAAGTTCTTACGACCCCATTGTCACGAAACGAACATAACATAAATCTCTTTTGCTCACACGAACTACTCATACTACAGTATTACATAATATTTTCCCTAGATATCATTCCAGATTTGCTCAGTTCAGGTCCGGCTTTAATCTGTGCAAAAGAATTTAAGCAAAGCATGTTAAATATGGAACTACATTGCAAGTATCAAAAATAAGATCTGATGATTAAAGTAATTCAGTGCACATGACTTACCCATTAGCATAGGGTGAATCACGACGAGCATGACGGTATGGAGGTGACCTGCTGTAGCTGCGACCACGACGAGGTGATATGCTGCGACGCCGAGGAGATCTTTTCCCATGTGGACTGTAGCTCCTGACACGTGATATAAAAGATTTATAAGCAGGTAAAAATGGCAAGTAAATCTCTCCAGTAGCCTGCATACACTTGTTCAGATGACCAATCATAACAATCCAAACAAGCTAAAAGAGTTTAGTTAAAATAATAAACCTTATTATTCAGACTTAAATATATATTCAAGCACACCAGGCTTAAAAAATGTCAAAGGTTATGGATTCCCAAATAAGTAGGGCACAAGCACAACTCGATTTTACCTCAATTATACAACCAAAAATATATATATCCAGGCATCCTATGTTCACTTAACGATCATTCATTTGATAGCCAGTAAGTGGAAAAAGCATTTGCTTAGCATAAGAAATGGCATAACATGTATCGTGCCATTGCATAGTACAGGCACCTTTGCAAACCTGATTCAGCAGAAACTCTCCTCCTATAGACTCAAACATAATTAATGTATATATGTAAGAACGTTAAACACACCTGCGCCCGTATCCATAACTTGGACTCCTACGGCGACGAGGACTGGGGCTCCTACGTCGCCCATTACCTGGGCCGCCACGTGAACCAATGCGTGAGCGGCATTCACGAGCAAAGTGACCAGGTTCACCACACTCATAACACTTCAAATCCTCACCCCCACCACGACGTCCACCACGACCTCCACCGCCCCCGCCGCCTTTAGAGTTATGAGAAAGTTCCACACGCCAACCATTCTTGCCTTCAAGGAGAAAAATAAAAACAGTAAGCAAATTTTGGGTTAGTAATGCAGGATAGATCAGAAATCCATCATTGATTTTAAGCAGCCATACATTTGCCACAGAGTCAAAGAACTTAGACTTAATTTATTGGATACACAGCCACAATAAACTGGATGGAAATCGTCTGCCCCTTAACTATGCCTCTTTTGGTACCCCACTTTTAAAATGTGAGTTCAGGGTTTAGGATTTGAAGTAAGGCTTATGGTTAGGGTTTAGAGAATCACGGTAAGGTGTATTTTTAGGGTTTAGAATGTGGAATTCAGGGTTAGGGTTCAAAATTTAATTTTTTTAGTTTTTTTTAGTGTGGGGCATAGGGGGGAGGATTTTTGTTCAAATAAACTAAACAGAAGACTGAAAAACCTAGTAAACAATTCCCATCTTGTGAAAATACTAAGAAGAATCATATAAGACATCTCTCTTAACAATTAACATGCATATCAAAGCTTTGATTAATGGAAATAATCAAGCTAAAGCCAATTGCAAGATTTGAGAAATGCTATAAATGGATATATTGAACACCGAAAACAACAAGATTCATGGTAAATATTGGAATAGAAGTGTACTCACCATCCAATTCACGGATTGCATCCAAAGCATCCCTGCGGTCATCGAACTCTATAAATGCATATCCTGGTGGCCTTCGAGCTACCCAAACACTGAATTCATTCCATCAGCAACCAATCAAACCATATATATATATATATATATATCAAAACAAAAGGTAAACTTTTTTGAGTGTCACACGAAAAACCCCAAAAAGCTTCACTGCTACCATCTAACAAAACACATAATTATTCTGGTCTCTATAAAAAATCATTTTTTCCCTTAATTCAGAAAAATAAAATTATATTTACTTGCGGAGGACGCCGAAAATCCTAAACTCATCTTCGAGATCCCTCTCAGTAACCCGAGGGTCCAAATTCCCGATATAAACCCGAGACATTCTCGAAATATCACTGCACACAATCAATAATAGCATAAATTAATAAAATATCGTTAGAATTGAAACAAGAAACAGAAAACCCTAGGAATAGGATCGTTAAAAGAGAGGCCAGAGAAAATTTAGGGGCTTTTGTAGGAAACGATCGTAGGAATAGATGTAATTGAGAGAGAACATGATTAAAAGTTACCTCGAGGAAATTTATAGGGTGTTTTACGGTAACAGGGAGAGAGAGAGAATCGAAAATTTAAGTGGATGATCAATTAATTTGGCTCTGTTGCACCCAATCGCAAAGCGTTAGATTCAAATTAGAAACCCTAGAACATGAATTTGAAAACTGGTTTTTTCTTTTAAAGGCAAATCGTTGTAGTGTGTCAAAAGGCCCAGAGGCCTAAGGGATTGGACCGAGTGGCATATGGTCTTTCGCTTTGCTGGACCGGGTCGAAAGTTCTCTATTGAGGTCCACATGTTCATACTTAGGGGGTGTAAAAAGGACTATCTTTATGTTTTTTTTTATTTTTAAAGGTTTTTATGTTTAATTCGTGTACGTTTAAATTTTTATTATTATGTTCAAATTTTTTTATTTATTTTTAAATGTGTTCGTATTCGTTTGTTTTGTGTTCACAAACATGTTCGTTTAAGTGTTCGTGAACATGTTTATTTAAGTGTTCGTGAACGTGTTCGTTTATACATTCGGAAACGTTCGTATGTTCAGAAATATTAACTAAATTAATAATAAATAAATAAATAAAACAAAAGCAACAAAATAAAATCTACATTTCAACATTAACTTATATAACATCCTTAGCAACAACAAAAATGCATATTTAGATACATCCACAAGCATCTTCATCCTATAAACAAGCTTATAAACGAGCTTGTTCGTAAACATAAACGAACCACAGGCGCCTATGTTTGTGTTCTTTCGTTTATTAAACAAACATAAAAATTTGTTCATGTTCGTTTATTTAGCTTAGTAAACGAACGTTATACGAACAGTTCGTCGAACGCTCTATACATTTACACTCCTATTCATATTCTTATCGTCTTGAAGTAATAATAATAATAATAATAATAATAATAATAATAATAATAATAATATCAACCATAATAAAATGAACCAGTTATCTTTTAAATAAAGTGAGAAGTTTAAATTCTAAAGTTATAAATAAAATGAGTGATTAAATTTTATAAAATATTGATATTTAATTACAGAGTTATTTACATTTTAGATCACTTAATTTAATATAATTTTGTTTACGTCACAAACTTTTTATTTAATCAAATTATATAATTCAGTTTTTATTATTAATAAACTAAGTCATTTATACTAACATTGTTAAATAATTCTAACAAAAAAAAATAAAATTAAACCTTTAATATATTTTTCATATATCATCCTCGAATAATGTTTAATCGATAATTTTAATAATTTCCTGTAAAGATTTTCTCAAACATTTGATTTAATTAAATTAAAAAAAAACTAAATTTCTTACTCCTAATCTTAATAAAGAATATTTAAATTTTTAATTAAATATTATTTATTGATGATATGTGAAAATTTTGTTGCTCTAAGAACAACAACCGTTCCCTTAACCACGGAGACAAGTTGGTTCATGCAATTAAATGATATAATTAAATTAAAAGTTTATGGAGTAGATGTTGATTTTAGTAATCTAAAATATAAATTAACTTATAACTAAAAAATAGGGTAAAATACTATGTAAGGTTGGCAAAATTACTCCACTCAGTCGGATCCCGACTCGATACATGCAGATTTAAAAAAACGAATTCAGATCAGATCGTGTCTTGTTTTAAAAAAAGATTGAACATGATCAGTTTGAGGTGAAAATTCCCCTACCTGGACTAGTTTATTTATTAATATTTTTATTTTTATTATATATTATGTTTAATATTTTTATTAAATTTTCAAAACAGGTTGGATTTAATCAAATTTAGGGTTGAGTTATATTTTTATTATGTAAAATCGGAAATAAAATATACTAAACTCGACTCAAATTGAAATTTTAAAATTTCAAGTCAAGATTAAGATGAACACAAACCCACCTGTTGCCTCCCTTAAATTACAAATTAAATTCGGGCACCACAATACCAATGAGTCACAAGCCTAATCAAGCATTTCAACTTTAATATATATATATATATATTATTAAATTACATTTATACTATTACTACATATATTACAGAATATGAATGAATTAAGAATTAAATTAAGTTGAGTTCAAATTCTAATACAAAAATCACAAACAAGTCTAATCAAGCTTGCTTGGATCTCAAACTTAAAAATTGATATTGAATTGAACTCAAACCGAGTATCAAACCTCGAGGACTTGCAATTAATTGGAGAAGCTACATAGTTCATTTCATTGCATATAGAGCATCAATTTACGACATGAATTTATGCTAGGGCAAGGGCCTTGATCCCCCTACGATAATAGAATAATGCATGTTGCTCTAGAAAATATAAATTTTTTACTACATCGTCGATTTTTATTTTGACCCTTATGATTTAATCATTCAATAATTGCAAAATGATGACTCCTATAAAAATTATAGTTCAATTTCTATCCACATAAAAATTAAATAGATTATATTTCAATACCCAATATTTGTAAAAAAAAAATTACACAACTCTTCCTATTTAAATGATAGGATCTAAAATCTAAATCCTTGACCCTAAAACACTAAACCATGATCCTAAATATAAATCCTAAACCATACAACTTAAACCCATAAACCCTAAACTTAACAAACTTATAGTTTACACAGCTTGTGTACAAGTTTTTCTCAAATCAAATTAAAGTAAAAGGCCTAATTTTCTTCTTCTAAGTATATCGTAGAGTAATTTAATCTAAAAAGGGGTACACTCCCATTGAATCCATTTCACAAACCAAATGAATTGTTTGATCGGACAAACAGGGAGAACACAGTAAACTGCATTTATTTGCAAATGGTGAAATTTGCAGTTACAATTCAAACTAAAAATGTTCAATTAGAAATTTTATTGTATTCTAATAAGCTTAACCTTTAACACCTAAACAGGCCTGGAAAGCCAAAATCTTATTTCACCAGGTCTATTAATCATGCTAAGTTGCAAACCATTGAACAAGTAAAACTCAAAACTTTATACCATGAAGGAGCAATGAAGAATAAAATCCAGAGGTAAACACAACAATAAAAGTAAATAACTAAAGTGGTATCTAATTCAAATGGTTCTTACTTTGGTTTCGGATTCCTACAATTCAATTCAAAGTCCAAACAATCTTATTATGAATCAGCAAGCATAAACATAAACATAATCATAATCATAAATCTGTGAGCTGAAAGGAACATTTACAGTATTTCAAAAACATCACCCATGGATTATATTAACCAGTGCAAAGTTTAGTGAGAAAACTAACAGCAACCAAGTAAACGGCCAAGCCTAAGCCTTGCCGGTGGTGTTCTTCTGTTGATTTCCAGCTTCAGGGTTTTGCTTAGGAACAGGCTGAATTCTCTGGTAAGGAGTCCTGGTCAAGGTCTCCCCCCTCAAAGCAGCTACATATCGATCGTTCGTATCCTCTTTCCGCTGGAGCTCCCCAAGGTACTCCGCTAATCGCTCTTGGTTCACTCTCCCCATCATCTGGTCAAAATCCATGAAATTAATTATGATGTTTCAACGAATCAGGCGGGGAATCATGGAATCAATTGCTAATCGATGATTTAAAAATGGATGGAAGTGGAGAGTAAAAGAGGGGAAGAGCGATTACGATGGATTCGGGGCGGGCGTTTTGGCGGAGCTGGGCCTCCAACTGAGGGTTGCGGGAGTTGGTGAGTTGCATGACGCCGTAACCAATGACGCCGGGAACGACGCCGCAGATGGTTGCGAAGGCCAAGAAGAAGGGCTTGGAATCCCTTGTCCGCCTCACCAGCCACCGCCAGGTCTGGCTCTTTTCCCACAGTATCGACATCTCTGATCTCTCTGCTTTCTGGATCTTTCTATTGTTGTTGCACTAACTGATAAACCCTTCCTAATTCCATAACAAATATACGGCCTTTCTTTTTCTTTTCTGGGCCCCGAAAATTTTAGTTGGGCCTTAGACACTTTAGAAATCGGTTATATATAGAGAGAGATATATTTTTATGGAATTTACACCCAAGACTAATTATAGCCGTTGAAAATAAATAACTGTATGTTAATATATGCTATGGCCTATGGGTAATTATTCGATACGTTGTTAGTGAAAAGATTTTCTTTTCCCAAGCAAGCTTCTAAAGTTATCACGTATCTTTTTTAAGGGTCATAAATTTTAACGCTTAAATTTTAAATCTTGGATCATAAAATCTATTATCAAACCTTAAAAATATGGCAACAAACATTAAAACTTCAACCCTAAGATTTTAATTTAAGACCAACGACTACCACCTACGACTATTTTAAGGTTTAAAAGTGATAAAAAAACGTATGATGTCTAAATTTTAGTGACAGAAAACATTTAATGTCTCAATTTTAGTGATCAAAATATATTTAAGAGTAAAAGTCAATGATAATTTAAGTAATTTACCTAACAAATAAAAACTTGAACTTGTATTTTTTTCCCCTTCGAAGAGTTCCATCAAACTATGATTAGGAACCCTATCGAATGTAATTAGTTGAGAGTATCTTATGCCCATGATCAGAAACTGCTTCAGAAATCAAACTTAAAAAAGGATAAAGTATAAATAATTAGAGAAGAATAAAGTCTGAATAATTAAAATTTGGGGTTCAAATTATTAATTATAGTTATATATATATATATATATATATATATATATATTAATACAAAATATTGAGTACAATTACTCAAAACAATATATAGTTTCATCCCTGTCTATGACAACAAATAATAGAGCAAACCCTAACCAAACTTGCGACTAATTATTACAAATAAAAGATGAGGAATACATACATATATAGATTACATCACTATCAAACACAACTTTGTGTTTTGTTTGGCTTGGCACATTACTAATCAATTATGGTCCTACATCTTTATACACCGATTGATTCAATTCAGTCCTCGTGCGGGCAACATATTAATTAAGATATTTTTATATAAAAAATAATCATTGATATGGGTTTATACTTTGAATTAGAAATAATACTAACAATGTTGGACCAAGTTGTAAGTAGCTTGATATTATTTAAGTAGGTCTCGAATTTAAGACTTTGTGTATGCAGAAAATCCCCGTTGAGAGACTCACTCACCAAAATTAAGTGTGCGACGCGAGTCGATCTAGATTAATTATGATAAAATACTAAAAAACCGAAAAAACAATCAATAAAAAACAATATAATTTGTGGTCTTAGCATGCATGCTTGGCGGTGAATGTGTCACGTTCCATGCGCACCATTTTGTTAATTGATTTGGTCAAATTACAAACTCTAAACTATCCTTATCCTATACCAACTTATTTATCCGTATCGTCAACTACATTATTATTTTTCTTATAAAATATAATAATATAAAAAGGTTAGGATTAAAATAATGTATACTTATATATTTGATTTTTTTTTATTTTGGACGGTCAATTTGTGGAGTTAGATGGATAAATAGCATTAAATGTGACATTTTCATATTATTTGTAGGGGACGGCTAAAAAAAGAAGGGATAATCAGGCCACCAAAAATAAAGAAAAGGGGCCATGTTCAATCTTCCATAGCTATCCAATGGCCCTATAACTATTATTTTATTTTTAAAAAATATATAAATATTAGGGTAAACTACAATGACCATCATATTATTGGTAAAATCGTGATTTAATCACTTTATTTTTTTCCGAATCAATTAAGCCATTAAACTATTAATTTGGGCTCAATTTGACCACTTGTCGTTAGAATCTAAAGACAATGTGGCGTGGCAGTTAAAAAATGGTATAATTACACATTTGATCCCTTCTATTTACACATTCTTTCAATTTAATTTTAATTTTAAATTAATTAATTATTTAATTAGGTGGTGACACATGTCAACATCTTATTAGAGGACTTTAATTATTTATATTTAATTTAATAGTTTTATTTTCCTCCCTCAATCAGGTGGTGACACCTGATGACACGTGTCACCACCTACTTAGAGGAGAAAAACAAAATTTCTCCATCTTGTGCCTGGTGGGATTTGAACTCGGGTATGGTAGGTGAGAGTCACTACACCAAGCACAAGTTTGTGCAATAAATCACTAATTTTAATATATATCTTATTATTTTCTACATTTATTTTTTTAATTTTACATATATAATCATCAAATTATTTTTTAATTTAATTTAAAATCTCAATTAAAGTATTATATATATGTTAAATTATATTTAAAAATAAAAATACCTGCGATATATTTTATTTTATTTTTTAATATTTCATCTTTTAAAATTTATACTTATCAATCAGTCTAATTATATAAAGTGATTATCATTTGATACATAGATGGTGCAGGAAACCTCTTTTTCTAAACTTATTAATTTTAATTATGAATTTCAATGCAATAATTTGGAACATTAGAGGTTTCAGACGTAGGGAGAAAAAAAAGAGCTATTAGAGAGGTTATTAGGAGATTTCGGCCTAATTTTGTCTTTCTTCAAGAAACTAAAGTAGAAGAAATATTGGTTAAGGACATTAAATCTATTTGGAACATAGGGGATGTAGACTTTGTTTTTTCGTCAGCTACTGGATCAGCGAGTGGCCTTTTAAGTATATGGGATACTGATTTTTTTCAAGTTGAGGAGAAATTTGTATTTCATAGATTTATTGCATTAATAGGGGTGATAAAAAGTATTGGCTTTCACTGTGGTTTAATAAACGTTTATGGTCCACCAACGGATTCAGACAAAACAACCTTCTTAGCTGAGTTGTTAAATTTCCTAAAATCTAAGGACATCCCTTGGTGTTTGGGTGGTGATTTTAACCTATTCCTAGACCAGGAAGAAAAAATGGGGTTGTCAATGAACATTCAGCTCATTGATACCTTCAGGAATTTCGTTTTTGAAGCTGAGTTGATGGACCTACCCTTAGTTGGTGGCAAGTTCACATGGTGCAATAACCGTGACCCCCATACGTTTGTACGACTGGACAGGTTCCTGATCTCAGCTGACCTCAACTTGACTTTCCTTGGTATCCTCCAGAAAGTCCTCCCGAGATCACTTTCTGATCATAACGCAATGGTACTTACATCTGAACAGTCTAATTGGGGCCCGAAACCTTTCAAGTGCTTCAATTATTGGCTGTAGATGGAGGGTTTTAAGGACCTAGTTGTTAGAGCTATATAGGATAACATGGAAAATAGTACAACCTCTGGAATAGGAGGCATTCTGAAAGGCACCAAACTGGCAGTCAAGGTGTGGTCCAGGAATTTCCTTAAAAACAAAGGTAGGAATTCAGTGGACATTGCTAAGGAAATTGACTTGTTGGAATCCCAACTACAACAAGGCATTCCAATGGCTGGGTCGTACGATAATCTTAGGATCCTAAGATCTCAACTTTGGGCGGCATATCGTAAGGAGGAGAGTGAGTGGCTTCAAAAATTCCGCCTCCGATGGTTCTCGGAGGGGGACCGAAACACCCGTTTTTTTCATCTTACAGCCACAGAAAGAAGAAGGGTTAATCAAATAAAGTGTCTGAAAGATGATGAGGTAGATATCAGTGACCCTGTGTTGGTGAAAGGGTTGGTCAGAAAACATTTATTCGACTCCTACAATACCATTACCGCATTAGAGGTCGAGGATCTCAATATGGGTTTTCGCAAATTGGATGTCGGGCAATCTCTCGCCCTCCAAGATAGGTTTAGAGAGGAAGAAGTTTGGGAGGTCCTATTTTCTTCAAATAGCAACCGTGCCCCCGGGCCGGATGGTTTTAACCTAGGGTTCTTCAAAAAAATTTGGAATAACCTAAAGGGGGATATTATGCGGTTCTTCGAGGATTTTTACTGTGGTCGCCCTTGGGATGAGGGCATAAACCACTCTTTCATCACTCTCATTCCCAAGGTAAAAAACCCCGTTTCTCTTGACGAATTCAGACCGATAAGCCTTGTAGGAGGTATGTACAAACTGCTGTCAAAGGTTCTGGCAAAACGTTTAAGTGCGATTTTGGGTTTCATTATTGGAGAGCAACAATTTGCCTTCATCCCTGGTCGTCAAATCCTTGACTGCTCTCTTATTGCCAATGAGGTTATTGATTCAATGTCTAAATCGGGTAGTAAAGGTGTTGCTTTCAAGATTGACTTTCAGAAAGCCTATGATACGGTCAATTGGGCTTTTTTGATCCGAGTTATGAAGGAATGTAACTTCGGGGATAGATGGTGTGACTGGATCTATAGGTGCATTTCCTCAACTTCATTCTTCGTCCTGGTTAATGGCTCGCCTACAAAAGCCTTCAATATCTCGCGTGGTCTAAGACAAGGTTGCTCTTTCTCGCCCTTGCTTTTCAACCTCATTGGAGAAGCCCTTAACCTGTTATTTAGGAAAGCTGTCCGGCTTAACCTATTTTCAGGGTGTATAATTGGTAGGGGTAGCTCTCTTATCGAAATATCCCACTTACAGTTTGCGGATGACCTCCTAATTTTCTGCGAGGGAGAAGAGAACCAAATCCGGAGTGTTAAACGAACACTGCGCATCTTCGAACTAGCTTCGGGACTCAAACTCAATCTTAAAAAGAGTTGAGTCTTTAGGATCAACATCGGCGACGATACGGTTAGGTCTTGGGCTTTGGACATCGGGTGCTCCTTCGGCAAACTCCCAATAGAATATTTAGGCCTCCCTCTTGGGTCTAGTCGGAACTCAGCTTCGCTTTGGGATCCGATATTCAGAAACGTTGCGAGTAAACTGAACAGCTGGAAGTCCAAATCTCTTTCAATAGGTGGTCGTCTTATCCTTTTGAAATCAATCTTGAGCAGCCTTCCCACTTACTTCTTGTCCCTATTCCGTATGCCGGCTCAGGTTAGCAACCGGCTCAATAGTCTAATGGCTCGTTTTCTCTGGGGGGAAGTGAGGATAAATCTTGTATTCACTGGGTTAATTGGGGTCAGATTTGCAAACCAAGATTGGCAGGTGGGTTGGGGGTCATCAACTTGGATTTGTTAAATAGAGGCTTGTTGTGCAAGTGGATTATCCAATTCGGTAACGAACAAGGAAACCTGTGGAGGCGAGTGATTTGTGCAAAAACTCCGAACTCGTCCACTCCCCTCCTTCCCCCTCTTCCGAAGCCCATACAAACTTCCTAGATTTGGAGGGGGATTATGAATTCCACCCTGGGGAATGATCCGACATGTGCCCTAATTAAGCAAAACATTTCGCTTCAAGTTGGAGATGGTAGGGCCATTCATTTATGGTCTGATTGTTGGCTTGGGGGACTTCTCTTTAAAGGATAGATTTCCGCGTATCTTCGCTCTGGCTGTTCAGAAACATGGCCTCATCTCAGAGTTTGGTACCAAATCTGTTTCTGGATGGTGCTGGGTCATCCCTCTCAGGCGCCCTTGTCTAGATTGGGAAACACCCATCTGGGATTTATTCTTGAACTGTCTCAGGAACTTTAAATCTTCCCTTCTTGACAGAGACTAGGTTTGTTGGAGGGGGTCGAGTGATGGTTCTTTCTCCACAAAGTCCTTTCAGGATATCCTGGCGCCTTGCGACCTTTCGAACCCAGTTTGGAAGAAACAAGTCTGGATCGGTTTCGCCCCCTCCCCCCAAGTAGAGATCTTCATCTGGAGACTCCTATGGGGCTGTATCCCGGTAAAAACTGAACTTGTCAAACGAGGCGTTAGAATCACGGACAACTTACTCTGCCCTCTCTGCAAGGTTTCCCCAAAATCTTGCGCACATCTATTTTTCTCTTGTGCATGGGTTTGGCGTATTTGGATGGGCTTCGGTAGAATGGCCGGTATTTTAGCGGTTTTTCCTGGTGATGCATCCGGTTTCTTTAAAGCTTGGGAAGGCATTCTGATCAAAGGCAACCTAACCTGGCTAAAATTAGTCCCTTTCGCAGTGGTGTGGTCCGTTTGGTTATTCTGAAATGAAATAGTGTTCAGGAAAAAAGAGATGGACTGGGTCCAGTTGGACTTCTTAGTCAAATTTCGTCTCGCCTCTTGGTACAAGGCCAAGAATCCTGATTGTGCTTCTTCCCTTAGTGATCTCTTGTCGGACTTCTCCTTGGTGTCGTCCGGGGCCCGTCATCCTCCTCCCGCCCCCTTGCCCGTTGGTGCCCTCCCCCATTGGGTTTCCTGAAACTAAACACGGATGCCGCTATTCGATCCAGTTCGGTTGGTGGTGTCGGCGGTCTGCTCAGGAATACAAAGGTGAAGGTACTTTTCAAATTTTCGGAAGCTACCAATAGTGCTCCGCCAGCGATTCTAGAATTTGAAGCGATGGATAGGGGTATTAGCAAATTCTTAAATTCTCCTTGGGCCAAGAACCACAGACTTATTATTGAATCTGACTGTCAAGTAGCCGTAGATTGGTGCCTTGAGAAGGTGCCCCCCTTTCCCTATCCAGGGGTGTTTGTTAAAGCTAGTGGAGCTAGCTAGGTTGAGAGGGTGGTGCTTTCGCTGGATTCCAAGATCGTGCAATATTGAGGCTGATAAGCTAGCTAAACAAGGTATTGGGTAAGCTCTCAGCGGATTTCAGGGCATTTGTCGGGCCTGGGTAAAGGTTTGTGGCAAAGGTTTATTTTTCTTCTATTATTATTATGATTACCCGGTTGTTTCAGTAGTTGTTTGCAGGTCTGCAGCTTTTCTAGGTCCATGCAGCGGCCCTTTCGGGTGGTTGATGTTGTCCAATGGGGAGTCTTAACTACAGCCCGACAGCTCTTTACGTGGAATAGTTGGAGTCTTGAGATATCGTGGGAGCGTATGACAATGTACTTGTTTGTTACGTGTTAGGGGTAGGGACTTTTATAGCCCTCAGTGTTGTCATATTAGGGTTGAGGTGCTCTATTTTTGTTTGGCTATTGCTATGTTGTACGTCTACAGCCAGATATGATGCACTCTTTTTCCTCAAATTAGGTTTAGGGAGGTTTTTTAACGAGGCTCATATCTGTGCTTTTTGTATGATCAATTTTAGTTAATCATACATTTACCTTTCAAAAAAAACTCTCTAAATTTTATATGTTTTTTGGATCGTTAGATGAGTGAAACAGATGGATGAGATTAACAGTAAAATATGTGAAGATTATCACTTAAGAAAAAAAACGTGTAAAACTTAGAGAGTTTTACATTGTGTAACTGGATCCTATCCTCTCTCTCTCTATATATAGGGATGAGATCAAGTTACATGGTGTAAAACTCGTTTAGTTTTACACTAATCTAAGGCCATTGGATGAGTGAAATGTATGAATGAGATTATCATTTAGAAAAAAAAATGATAAGAAAATAATCTGGGTCATTAATTATCATCATCCAACGGTCTAAAAACTGTGTAAAAGTAATTAAATTTTACACAATGTAAGTTGATCATAACCTATATATATAAGATTTATACCCCTTTAAAACTAGCTTACTAAAAGAAGCGAGTGATTTCCTATATATATATATATATATATATATATATATATATATATGAGTTAGGATCAACTTACACTATGTAAAACTCAATTACTTTTACACAATTTTTGGACCGTTGGATGATGGTAATTAATGGCTCAGATTATTTCCTTATTTTTTTCCTCAAGTGATAATCTTCACATTTTTTATTGTTAATCTCATCCATCCATTTCACTCATCCAATGGTCCTAGATTAATGTAAAACTAAATGAGTTTTACACCATATATATATATCATAATCCTTCGCATTTAATTTATAAAATTTAAATCTTTAACCTTTTAAGATTTATCTTTTTTTTCACAAAAAAAAAATTATCCCTTATTACTTGCGTTTGCATCTGTTGACAAACAAAAATGCACAGAAATAAAAAAAAATCCAGTTGTCCTTTCGGTTCTCTAAGGCTTTGTCCTTATAAATTTGGATTGGGCCGCATTGCACACATAATTTTAGTGGGTGAGTCTTAAAGTAAAATATTTCTGCATATACAAGATCTCGAACTCGCCCACATATTCATAGACTAGAAACTAAGATTTTAAAATAACAATGTCTTTCGGATCAAAAATAAAAATAACAGGATCATTTTCTCGTCGTTAAATCAAACTCTCGCCGACTTCCAAACAAAGAATTTAAAAGTCATAGATTTTAATTTTAAAATTTTAATATTCAATTTCAAATTGAATACTGTGAAAATTAACCAATCAAAATATCGCATAAATGATTAACAAATTCTACAAAACATTTGAAAGTAGCTTAAGCAATCTTTCAGTCCTAGATGTTGACTCGGTACCTATCATCTTTGAAAATTTGATATTTGAATTCTATTCAATCGCATTGAAATTATGTTCAGGAATGTTTGGAGATATAAATTTTTATATTTAATATAAAAATTTTAGTTGTGAGATTAAATTATTAATATAAATTATAAAAATAAATTTAAAATATATAAAAATTTAATGTTTTTAGAAATGCAATTGTTACCTAACACCCCTTATCTATCCTTAGCTATATTAATAATTCCTGCCGCTCTTTTATTTTTTCAAAATTCAATTGCGTTGCTAAAAATATATTGGTCTATGCCCTAATTTTCTCAAGCTTTGTTTCTTTCTAGCGCGGCTCTTTTTCATTCTTGTTTAGCTTTTATGACTGTGGACGACACTAATTTTAGTTAATTGTCGATGGTAAGTCACAATCTTTTATTCATTTGATTCGTTCTTTTGTTTTTAGTACTATTAATTTAATAAAATACTTTTAATTTTAGTACTTTGTTTCGAGTCTTTGAATTAAGTTTTTATTATTTTTTGGTCTTGTTTATGATCTAGAAACCTTAGTTTTCGTGTTTTTAGGAATATGCCTGGATCATGTTTGTTTACCTGCATTGTAGACTTTCATCTTGAATTATTTTTTTTATTAATTAATAAAACTGACATACTCATATTAAAAAAAATCAATTGTGTTGCTCTCTTTTTTCTTCATTCTTGGTTGATCGTTAATCGACTTTAGTGTTAGTTTTAGTGCTGTCGTCGATTGTCGGTATTATTTTCCCTTATTTTCTTATATTCAGTTCTCGTTTCCTTTTATAATATTTCATTTTTTTTATTTGAATATGTTTTTGTAGTATGTTTTTCTCTGCCTTGCGGCACATTTCTACCTACTTTAGTGGTAATTTTGCGTTCGTGAATAGTTTCCTCACAACGCTCGACTCTGATTTGTGATTTTCGATGGTCTTTTAGTAGTTTAATCTCCTTTCGTAGCTTGTTTGTCGATGTTGTCATATATGTTTTGCGAAGCAGCCTGCAAAATTGAGATAAAAATTATCTGCCCCTTTCTATGCCCAACACTAAAAAACATTAAAAATTAAATTATAAGCCCTAACCCTAAATTCTAAATCTTAAACCTTACATCTTATACCCTAAAATACACATTATCATAAATTTCCTAAACGCTAAACTTAATTTTTAGTGTGGGTGCATAAATAGGGGCATCGAAAAGGGTAGAGGATTTTTATTTGCAAGATTGTCGGTTATGTTCTTCACTCCTACTTCAATCCTTAAGCGTGTATATAAATAGAGACAATAAATTTTGTCTTTTGCTTCCTTTCTCTAGTATTTTATCTCATCCATGTCGTCACAGTTCAAGAACGACCTATATATTATTAAAAATATTTAATCTTTGTAGCATATGCGTAAATTCAAAATAACTATTATTTGTTAACAATATTTAGATTAGAAGAAATTATTTGTTAACAATATTTATATTAGGTGATTAAAACTTAAAAGTTCTCGATTGACACCTTTCTCTCCCTACTAAGTTGTGAGTTCGATACTCATTATGAGGCTCGTAATACAATTAATCACATTTTAAAATAAAATTAGAAGAAATTATTCAATGAACCATTCTCACGAGCTCATCCATGGTCCTACCCAATTAAATAAAATAGTATCATCTTTATTTTTCACATAATATTTTCTTATAAATTGAAATTTAACGAATATGTTAATCCTAGGGATTTTAATAGATTAAAATTAATTATTTTATTTTTGTCTCTTTTAATTTGTGGGCTAAGTTTTTGGGGTGTTTTTTTATTGTTAGGATTTTATTCATTAACATATTAGACTTAATATATGAGGTATGATGAAGAAGATGATGATTTGTAATTTTTAATTTATAAGAAAATATTATGTGGAAAATAAAGATGATGTGATTTTATTTAATTTGGTAAAACCATAGATGAGGTAGTGAGAATTAGGGGTGATAATGAGCATGGCCGACTCGCAAGCTACTCGGGCTCGGCTCGAGTGAGCTTGACTAGGGCTCGTGCTCGGCTCGAGATCTAAACAAGCCGAGCCGACCCAAGCTCAGCTCAAAAAGCTCATGAACATGCTCAATATATATATATATATATTACATATGCACTAAAAGTAATATGTTTAGCAAAAGAAAAGCAACAAAATAAATTATAGAAAAATCCACTAAAAGCAAATTAACTAAAATAAATTGGGCATTTTCCTTAGTTGGTTGTTGTTTGATTTTGTATGTTCTTTGATTATGTGTTTATATTGTAAGAATATTTCTTGGTTATTTGGATTAATCTAATTCCCTTTCTCGGCATTGAATTTCGTTTCAGTGTTGGTTATGAAAGGGGTTTTTAACGAGACCCTAAATTTATAACAGGGTCATCTCCGATATTTTTGGGGCCCGGAGCGAAACTGAAAATTTAGGCCTCTATAGGACTATAATATATTTCATCTATTTAAACTATTAATTTAAAATTTTATTAATTAATTAGAAACACGAATAACTCTTTTAACGCATTATTTTTATTGTTTTGTTAAAAAATCACATTAAATACAATTACAACATTAGAAGGCAAACACTAACTTAGAAAATTGTCACTTGAAAAAAATCACAGGTAAAAATAAAATTTAAAGAAAAAAGCTAAAAATGTAATTCAAAATGTAAGAGTAGGAGCAACACAACTATATTTTAATCAAATAATTTCAGAAACTAAAGGAGACTGATTTGGTTCTTTGAAGAACTGAGAGAGTGACGTTGGTAGGTACTCATTCTCTTTTTTGAATATTCAATTAATAAATATTAAATAGAAATGGAATGTCTTTGGAATTTAAAATATTTTTAAGACCAATCTTCAATTATATTACCGTTTATTTACTTTTTTAAGGTAACTTGAATTAATTCTTTTCCGTTTTCAATATAGTACCATTTTTTATAATCAATTATTTCTCCTTTTAAATATAGTACCGTTTGTTCATAATCAATTGTTTCATGTTTTAAATAAGTTTTATAAGTTTAAATTTTTATAATAGAAAATATTTTGATACACAAAATTTTTAATTTTAGGGTTTAAAGATTTAGGTTGTGATTTATGGTTTAAGGGTTTATTTTGTAGGATGTAGAATTTAAGGTTTATAGTTAAAATTTAGAGTTTAGGTTGCTAACGCTAGGGATTTGGGTTTTAGATTTTATAGCTTAAATATAAATAATTGTGTAATTTTTTTACATAAATTATGTATTAAAATAAATTCTTTTTATAATATCATTTCTATTAAGTATACTTGACCACCCAATACCAATAGTAGAAATATTAAAAGCAATGAATGACGACAGTTAAGGTGGGGGCCATATTTTGAAAAATATCCAA
The DNA here is from genome assembly GCA_958450335.1 of Hibiscus tridactylites. Taxonomy (NCBI): domain Eukaryota; kingdom Viridiplantae; phylum Streptophyta; class Magnoliopsida; order Malvales; family Malvaceae; genus Hibiscus; species Hibiscus tridactylites. The sequence goes on from OY288283.1 coordinate 25,085,359, forward strand.
ACAAATGTTTATTCTCCGTTTGTTTAGTTTGTCTTAAACATTTGCTTTGGATCATGAAATTTCAATGCATTAGGAGGCCCCATAACAGTGGGGCCCTGAGCAAGCGCTCAGGCTGCTCCTGTTGTTAGTTGCCACTGTTTATAAAAAATATAGTAAAATTGTCTATTTCGAGTCAAGCTGAGCCCGACGAGCTTCAAGCCCGAGCCGGGACCAATAGTATTGTTTCCGAGCCTCAAGCTCGAGCCTAAAATTTTGAGCTCGACGAGCCTGAGTCGAGCACAATAATATTGTTTCCAGCCAGGTTCGGTGCAGCTCAGCATCACCCTTAGTGAGAATGATTTATGAGATAATTTCTTCTAATTTTGTTTTAAATTATGATTAATTACATGTCGAGCCCTTAAAAAATTTAATAATCACTTAAAAATTATTAAAAAATTAATGGTGTTCAGCGGTGTATTGCGTTAGTAATGTTTAACGGTGCGCGTCGCCCGTTCTAAGACTTATCCTAAAACAAATAGGTTGAAGGGGTGGTTGATTCTATGATGACGTTGATATTAGTGACACGTGGAACAAAAGAGTTGGGTTAAATCATGCAATGGAAGTCTCTCGAGAGGAGTATATATATACATGTTTTTGCCGAAGGAGAAGTAGTTGTCTTCTTTGTATTGTGTTAATTAGAAGAAAATGATGGGTTTTTTTTCTCTTAATTTATAGTATGTATTTAGATTGTTTTTAATTTCCAAATGCTTCTTTTGCCTTTTTCGCATGCTTGAAGGTCGGATTTAAGACCTTGACGTTGTTAATTTTAATTATTCTACAATACTCGACGAGCACAGATGAATACTTTTAACGATAAATATTATTGAATATCATTAAATTAATTAATAAATATTGAATATCTAAAAGACTCAATATGTAATTATAAATTATTTAAATATATAATTATAAATTATTTAAAATAAAATCTTAATTAAATTATTATATATATATAATATTTTTAATATTTTTAAAAAATAATTGGATCAAATATCATCCACTAAACCTGAAACCCTAAACCCGAAAACCATACACCATAAACCCAAACATTGAGTCTAGGGTTTAGGGTTTATAGTTTTGGGTTTTGTGTTTATAGTTTTGGGTTTATGGTTTTATGTTTAGGATTTAGGGTTTGTGGTTTTAGGTTTTGAGTTTCATGTTTCATGTTTATGGTTTATGGTTTATAGTTTAGAGTTTAAAATTTTGGATTTAGGAATTAGTGATTGACATTTGATCTAATTACTTTTCAAAAAAAAAATTAAAAATATTATATATATGGAAAATAATTTAATTAATATTTTATTTTAAATAATTTATAATTACACATTGAATTCTTTAAATTTTTAATCCTTATTAATTAATTTAATGATGTTCAGCGGTGTTCATCGTTAGTGGTGTTCAGCGGTGCTCGTCGAGCGTGGTAGACTCATCCTAATTTTATAACTTAAAAATGAGAAAATATTTTATGTGATAGTGATGAAAATTTTGTTTTGACACATCGTTTTAATTTTAGAGTTTATAGATTTAATTAAATAATTAATTTAAAATTTTAAAATTAAGATTTAGTGTTTATGATATGGAATTTAAGATTAAATATTTAAATTTAACATTGTAGAGATGAAATAAAATGTTTATGTAAAAATATTATATTATTTGTGCATTAAATATTAACCCTTTATAATTAAAATATATGATTTTTGGTTTGATCCATGGCTTGATGACTTAGAGCCTCTCATAAATCATGTCACGGCCGCCAGTGTGATAAGCATGAAGCACAAAGTGGTGGCAGATATGGTTGACGAGTCCGACGATTGGCGTTGGGACAAGACATTGAAAACCTAAACCTGAAAATCATACACCATAAATCTAAAAATTGAGTCTAGAGTTTTGTGTTTTGTGTTTAGGGTTTATATTTTCATGTTTAAGGTTTGAGGTTTCAATGTTTAGGGTTTTAAGTTTTATGTTTTAAGTTTAATGTTTAATGTTTCATGATTATGGTTTATAGTTTAGAGTTTAGGATTTTGGGTTTAGGGAATGATATTTGATCCAATTATTTTTTAAAAAAGATTAAAAAATATTATATATATGAAAAATAATTTAATTAATATTTTATTTTAAATAATTTATAATTATATGTTTAAATAATTTATAATTACACGTTGAGTCCTTTAAATTTTTAATCTTTATTAATTAATTTAATGGTGTTTAGCTGTGTTCATTGTTAGTGGTGTTCAGCGGGGCTCGTCGAGCGTGGTAGCTCATCCTAATTTTCTTAAAAATGAGAATATTTTATGCGTTAGTGATGAAAATTTTGTTTTCACACATCATTTTAATTTTAGAGTTTATAAATTTAATTAAATAATTACTTTAAGATTTTGAATTTAGTGTTTATGATATGGGATTTAAGATTAAATATTTAAATTTAACATTGTGAAGATAAAATAAACATGTTTATGTAAAAATATTATATTATTTGTGCAACAAATATTAACCCTTTATAATTAAATTATATGATTTTTGGTTTCATCCATGGCTTGATGACTTATGGCCTCTCATAAACCATGTCACGGCCGTCGGTGCGATAGTCATGAAACGCAAAGTGGTGGCAGATATGGTTGACGAGTCCAGCGACTGGCGTTGGGACCAACTAGAGCGACTCTTGCATGTCTTTGTGTTGTTGCATTTGGCTGCGAAGAAGGGCCCGAGTGAGCTAGCTCCTCCCGATGTGGTGGGTTGGTTAGAGAGGGAGGACTTAACTTTTTCTGTCAAGACTGCATACCATGTTCGAGAAGGAGTGCCGAGTGTGGACCTGGAGTCGATTTGGGGAGTAATTAACAAGTACAGGGGCTGTCAAAAATTAAAGTTTTGCTATGGTTGTTTTGTCAAAATTGACTTATGACCAGTGCCGAGAGAGTGAGACGACATTTTACATCAGATAGTCGTTGTCCTTGTTGCTTAGAGGAAATGGAGGATGTTAATCATCTCTTTCGGAAATGTCTGACGGCACTTGTTATATGGACTTCATTGATTCGAGGGGACAAGCTTACGTAATTTTTGGCTATGGAATGCACAAAAAGGGTAAGGGTAAATCTTTCTTTTCCGAGCTATTTTGTTACTGGTTATGATGATTGGGATATTCGTTTTGGCACAATTGTTTGAAATTTATGGCTTGAAAGGAATGTTGTTGCCTTCGATAATACATTGGAGGATGGGTGCTCGATTATGGAGCGTAGCAAGTTTCTCACGGATATCACTCGTCGCGCTTTTACTACTAGGAGGTTGGTGCAGCAACCTTGTTAGGCTTGATAGGCTCGATTTTTTTCAACCGAAATGGATTGCCAAGTGGTGCAGAAGTTAGATTTTTGGGTGGATGATTTGTGGAAGCAAAAAAGAATGACACAATGATTTTGTAGTGGTTCGGGCTTCGAAAAAGCACCTACATCCACTACCTTAGCTCCCACTAAGGATTTTCCAACCAATTCACTAATTGATTTGTCCCCTTTTCTAGGCTTAGGAGGAAACCCTTACAAACAGTTAATCTTTCTACCCAAAGATTAACCAAACACTGTTTACAAGAGAAATAAAATAAGCAAACTAAAAATCCTCTCACAAGGTATTTGTTTGCACTCTTTAAGCTCTCATCCAAGCCTAAACACTTGAGCAAATATGACAATTTTGGCTCACAAGTGTTGTCTATACAAAGAATGAATAATTAAAGCCCTAAGACAAATTTCTCATCATATAGTTGTTGACAATTGAAGTATTAGTCTTCTCTTGATGCTTGTATAGCCCTTTTATACTCATCTTTAAGTTCATAGTCGTTACTAGCCGTTAGGGATAAATTGAAGCCGTTGGAGCCTTTATTTCCCATCATAAATGCAGTTCTGCAACTTAGCGTATCGATACTCGGATGTCCGTATCGATACAGTCTTTTTTTGGAATTAGCCGTTGAGCACTTCCAGCTGATTTATATCGATATGCATGTTAAGCATATAAATACAATCCTGCAATTTAAAATATTGTTGGGAAATTGACCATTGAGGGTAGTTGAGTGTATCGGTACGCGATACAACCGTATTGGTACACAATCTAGCCATTGGGTATTTTAAAGCACAACATATTGATATAAAAAAGCGTATCAGTACGGGTTTTAGCTACTGGAATTTTCCTGTAGCCAAAACCCTAAGGTGTATTGATACAGTATGAACCGTATCGGTACGATAACATTAAATTTATGGGTTTGGCTACTTTAAAGACATTTTAAATTGTTCCAGAGACTTTTAAAAATCCTTAATCATATTTTCAAGTTGTTTGGACTTTCAAAATATTTTGAAATCTGTTCAATTTAGTCGAAATCAAATTTTCAATTATTATATCAAAACACATAGTTCTACAATCTCCACCCTTTTTGATATAATAAAACCAACTTGAAAAATTGTTTGAGATTCTCCCCTTTTGTATTTAAAAATTTGAATAAGAGAATTTTAAAATTTAAAAGTAGTTAAAGCTCTCCCTTATTCACTTGAAAAATCAAATTTTCAAACTTTTTCAAACCATTTCTCCCCTTTTTGTTATATAAAAAAGAATTCATGAAACTTTAGGCTAAAAAATAACAAAAGAGGTTTAAAGAATTTGACTCTTTTAAAAATTTTGGTTTTAAAAATTGGCTCCCCTTTTTCAAGGCATCAAATAATGTTAGTCCAACAATATGATTATCTAGTTGTTATAGAAAATAAATCTAATTGAATCAAAAGCAAAAACAACTAGAAATTTACCAACACTTGAACTTCAACGGAGGATGTGAAGCCTTCCTTCTTCAAGTGTTCTCCTTCTTGTGTGTATGGAGCTCCCCCTCAAATTTGGACTTGTTGATCACTCTACATCACACCTAACAAAAGACAATCAAGTAATTTTTGTATCCAAATTGCTTTGTATCCATAAACGATAGTTGTACAAAATTTTGTCCCCTTAGGAATCTATTTTTCAATTCCATCCTTTTTAGTTGAAGTACTTAGTCTTTTTGAGACCCAAATACTTTTAAAAACTTTGTCATTCAAAAATCTAGGGGCACTATATTGTCTAACATAAAAATTTGATTTTCCCAATTTGATTTTCTTTTAAAGTTCATTAGAAATCAAATCTTTTTCCTTCTTAAGATCATCAACTTCTTTTTGATAATATTTTTGAATCGTTTGAAGCAAAATTTGTAAATTTAAGACTTTAAGTTCAAAATCTTTAATTTTTGCCTCAAACTCTCGATTTGTTTTAAAAAGCAAACCATTTTCCTTTTTCAAATTTGAAAGTAGCTTCTTGTTCTTAGAAAATGATGCCTTAAATTCCAAAAGCAAATCATCATAGGCATCTTATAATTCATCAAAAGAATAAGAACATAAGGTAGATGAATTAGAAGTTATCCTTGAATCTTCTTCGATGGCCATAAAGCAAAGGTTGGCTTGTTCATCGTTGGTGGAGTCTTCATCACTCCAAGTAGCCACATATGCCTTCTTCTTATGGCTTGAAAAGCTTGCCTTCTTCTTTTTCCTCGATTCATGCTTGGAATCTTCCATTTTGCTATTCATGAATCAGACAAACTTTTCGAAGAGATAGGCCATCTCTTCTTCTTTACTTTCCTCCTCACTAGATTCTTCGTGTTGGCATGTGAAGGATGGGAGGGCAAAGACATTGACATCAATTCCATACTTCTTGATCTTCTTTTCCTTCTCCCTCTTGAAGGGTTTAGACATCATCTCATGGGTGAGAAAAGATCCAACGAGCTCATCAAGCTTGAGTTCTTTCAAGTTTTTTGCTTCTATAATTGACATCTTTTTGGACTCTCATGAATTGAGAAGTGAGTAGATCAACTTTCGAATGAGTAGATCAACTTTCGAATGAGTAGATCAACTTCCGAATGAGTTTGTCTTCTAGAATCTCTTTTCCAAGACCTTTGAGTTGGTTGACAATTGTGGAGAAACGGACGAACATCCTCGTGATGTCTTTATTTGGGTCCATCTTGAAGTTTCAATACTCAAGGTTGAGAAGATTGACATTGGTCTCCTTTACTTCGTTGGTTCCTTCGTATGTGACTTCAAGCTTGTCCCATACCTCCCTGCATCTTCACGAGAAGACATCTTCTCATAGATGTTGGGGCTAAATGCACAAAAAAGTGTGTGTAAAGCCTTGCAATTAAGCTCCATCTTCTTGCGATCATCCGCACTCCAATCCGTCTTTCTTCATTGTGGCACGAACATACCATCTTCAACTATTTCCAAAGATTGTAATCCTTGGATTTTATGAAGAACATCATTATTGTCTTCCAAAAGGCATAGTTGGTCCCGTCAAAGAATGGGGGCTTGTCGATGGATTGCATCATTCAATCGGTTGAATGAATTGATGTATCGAGCTTATGAGATTGCCTCAATAGTATGCTAATCCCTTTCGATTGAGCCTCGCTCTGATACCGATTGTTAGGCTTGATAGGCTCGATTTCGTTCAACCGAAATAGATTGCCTAGTGGTGGAGAAGTTAGATTTTTGGGTGATTGATTTGTGAAAGCCAAAAATGAATGACACAATGATTTTATAGTGGTTTGGGCTTCGAACAAGCACATACATCAACTACCTTAGCTCCCACTAAGGATTTTCCAACCAATTCACTAATTGATTCATCCCCTTTTCTAGGCTTAGGAGGAAACCCTTACAAACGATTAATCTTTCTACCCAAGGATTAACCAAACACTCTTCACAAGAGAAATAAAATAAGCAAACTAAAAATCTTCTCACAAGATATTTGTTTGCACTCTTTAAGCTCTCACTCAAACCTAAACACTTGAGCAAATATGATAATTTTGGTTCACAAGTGTTGTCTATACAAAGAATGAATAATTAAAGCCCTTAGACAAATTTCTCATCATATAGTTGTTGAGAATTGAAGCATTAGTCTTCTCTTGATGCTTGGAGGTCCCTTTATACTCATCTTTAAGTTCATAGTCGTTATTAGCCGTTAGAGATGAATTGGAGCATTTGAAGCCTTTATTTCCCACCATAAATGTAGTTCTACAACTGTAACGCCCCGATTTAGGGCCCGAGAGTTTATCGGTTTTGATCTGGGATTAGTTCGGGTTAAATGGGATTTAAAATGATGACTTTATGAAAGTTTCTTTTATTTACTAAAATGCCATTAATAAAATTGAGAATGAGAATTTTGAGAAAATGGGGAATAAAGAAAATAAATTTGAAAAAGATGTCATCTTCTACAAAATCCCCCTTTTCCACTAAAACCTCTCTAAAACCCTAAATCACTATTCCGTTGCTCAAATCACTAATCCAAGCAAGATTTTTGAAGGTAATCTCTTCTTTATTTTAGTTTTTACATTATCTAGCTTGTGTTCTTTGAAAACCCTCTTTTAAAAGCCATTAAAATGTATTTTGATTTAGTGTAGGGTTTGAGAAAATAGGTATTTCTATGGGTTCTTCGTGTGGGTTTCTAATGTAGCGTTTAAGGGTGTTTTCGATCATATTTGGAAGTCTTAAAAATGTTAAAATGATGAGTGTTGGTGGGAAACCCGAAATGGGTATAAAATGAGATTTTTAGGTTGAAAATGTTGGGTTTTTGGGTTGGTTTTAGGTTGAAAACGTGGCTGGTGGTTTCCTTGATGTTGGGGAGTGTTTCTATATGTTATTTGATGTGTTTTGATGGTTTTAGTGAATGATTTTGGTGTGGGGTTTCTTTAGAACGAAAATGGTGAAGTTTGGACTCAAATTGATGTGTTTTGGTTGCAAGAGTGAGTTTCTGAGTTGCTACCGGTTTACAAGTGTATTAGTGTCCTAATAGTATGATTTGGATTGCTTTAAACAAAGGAATCAGGTTCGAGTGCTTTGGGTGCGATACCGGGTGCTACGGAGGCTTGAGATCGGTGTTTCGACTTCCGTTTGGGTTCATCAGTGAGTGGATACTGTTTTGGAATCTTATTTAAGTTCAATGAAGGTTTGGGGGTTTGGGTGGAGTCTTAGAGACTAACCTAGACCCAAGAGTAAGTTCATCTAATCTCGTTCGATGGTTGATTTTCGATTTTCGTGATATATGTGATGTGATGATGTTTCTAGATTGTTGTTACTCTTCGTTTAATGTTGTCGTGTAGTCGTTGTTGGTGTCGAGCCTCACGTGATGGATGTTGTTATTACGGTGATGTGTAGTCCCACAGGTAGTGACTAGTAGAAGAGTACGGTGATGTGTAGTCCCATCGGAAAACTACTAGTTGAACGGTGATGTATAGTCCCACCAAGTTTTGGTTATGCATGTGCATATCATGTATTTGTGATGATTGTGTTTCAACGTCTTTCCTTAAATGGTTTTGCTTTAAATCTAAGACTTATGTTTTAAAAATTGCATTGTTGTTGTGTTTTAGAGCTCCGCTCACTAAGCATTAAGCTTACGCTCTCTTCTTTTCCAACAATGCAGATCGTTAGTGGCTTGGGAGGCAAGTGGGCAAGAGAGGAGTTTCTCGGAGTTCTCGGATAGCTCAAGTATGGTTTATGTTTTGTAATAATGCTTAGACAATAAGAATATTAGGCTTTGTATGAAGTTGGTGCTCAAACTCTTAAGTCTGTTATTGTTAAAGTTGTTAACATATTTTGATGTTGAAGTATGCCTTGTTATGGCCTTGATACCTTTGATGGATGTTAAGTATGCTTTATTGCCTTATATATATCATGTTTGATGGCTTGGTGCTTTGGCATGTGTTGGAATGACCTAAATGGATGTTTCTTGCTTGCCTTGAATCACATGTATGCTTATATGTTGCTCAAATACTCGTTAAGTGTCTTCATGTTAAGTCCCTTGTGTTTTGACAACTAAAAACATGTTTGCAGTGTATCGATACGGTCTCCCTAGGTTGACTTTGGGTTGTTGACCAAGTCTAGGCGTATCGATATAGTCCTATAGCGTATCGATACAGCCTGTTGTAAAGGCTAAAAAGGGGTTTGTTTAATTGCATGTCTTGGGTGTTTTGTATCCCGGTGTGTTTCCGCTGCATATTCTATCACATAGGATATAATTAAACATCTAGATAAGATAATGTTAAAATAATTTTCTAGGGTCGCTAATCGGAGTGAAGCCTTAACGAGTTTCGCTTCGGTTTTCCCCATGTAACCTGTTCGGACCAGCCTGTCAACTAGATCGAGACGAGGGGGTTACATTTGGTGGTATAAGAGCCTCGGTTACGAGGTCTCCTGGGAAAGGTAAGTAAGGTAAGTTGGTTTGTATGGTTGTTTGATATTGCACGGTGTATGAAAGCATGCTTTAATGACCTTGTTGTTGGTTGAAGTCTAGTCAAGTGTTCCCATTGCTAGGTGTTGTTATTGAAAAAAATTGTTTTGGTTTAAAGAGCTGAGAACTTAGGTCCTTGCCCTCTTTCTAACCTAATGTTTTCTTGTGTGTTATGTATTTGTTGTTTTAGATTTTATCTTCGTTATGGTGAGACTCAGGGGACGACCTAGAGCGGGTGACCAGGCACCCGGGAATGAGCCTCCTGTTCCTCATGCTCCCGATGGTAATGGAGTGGGTGGCGAAGGTAATGTGCCTCAGGCTGGTGTGCAAGTCGGAGGTGATGGTAATGAGCCTCAGGCCGGTGCGAACGTTAGGGGTAATGGAGCCCATGCGGGTTAAAGTCAGGCAAGTGTGGACATGACCCATTTGATTTAGACCATAGCCGAAGCTTTTCAGACAGCTTTGGCCAGTATGCAAGCTGCAGCACCACCTCAGAGTGCGGGGACTAGTTTACCACTTGAGAGGCTCCGTAGTTTGGGCGGAGTCGTGTTCCGTGGTTTGACTCCCGAGGGTTCAGAGGCCTGGCTCGAGAGTACTACACATATCTTGGGCCAGATGGAGTGCTCAGACACTCGTAAGTTGGGTTGCATTGTCTCCTTGATTCAGGGGATGCATATATTTGGTGGACCACTATTACTTCGAGTAAGGCCGAAGCGGATATCACGTGGGAATTCTTTAGAAATGCCTTTAAGAGGAAGTATCTCGGAGTTCGGTATCTGGATGAGAAGAAGAGAGAGTTTATGGCCTTGGTTCAGGGTAACAAGACAGTGTCCGAGTACGAGGTTCAGTTTGTGAGGTTGAGCCAGTATGCACCCTAGTTGGTTCCCAGTGAGAGGGAACGGTGTGAGGACTTTCGATATGGGTTGACTAGAGATGTGAAGACTTACATGCTTGCCTCTGACTACACCAAGTTTGATGTTTTGGTCTCTAGGGCCAAGGATATTGAGTAGAACTTAGGCTCCAATGCTCGTGCTAGTGGGTCCGATTCTGGGAAGAGACACGCGGATTGGGATAGAGATCATGCCAAGAGGCATAGGGATAAGAGGTATCAACCCGATTCGAAGAATAGGGGTGGTAACTATGGACTGGGCCATCAGGGCCAAGGAGTTGTTGTACACACTCCAGAGTGCACTAGATGTGGGAGGCGCCATCAGGGCGAGTGTATGGGTGCCTATGAGGCGTGTTGGAACTGTGGTTCCCGAGACCATTTAAGGTGTAACTGTTCACACCCGGCTAGGGGTGGACCGACTCCAGCTAGGGGTTTTGAGCATCAGAGAGGTCGTGGGCGCGGTCGTGGTAACTTTCCGCTGAGGAACGAATGTCAGAGGAACTTAGCTCATGTAGTGGCAGTTCAGCCTAAGGGTGGAGGACCGGCTAGTGTGTATGCACAGTGAGAGGCTGGGAATGACACGAATGTCATTGAAGGTAATTTCTCGTTACAGTCTTTGACTTTGCTTTCTTTAATAGATTCGGGGTCGACACATTCATATATTTTGGGTGAACACGCAAGGTTTCTAGGTTTACCATATGTGTCCCTTGATGATTCAGGGCCACATATTTCCGGTTGACATGATGAAATTATCATTCTATGGTTTTGATGTGATTTTGGGCATGGATTGGCTCGTAGAGCATAGAGCTATGGTTGACTTTGAGACCAAGAGAGTCTCCTTGAAGCTTACAGATGACTTTGAGGTTGTGGTAGCTGGCGAGAACGTTAGGTTCTTGTCCAATGTTGTTTTTGCGTTGGAAGCTCAGATGTTGATGGATTCGGGTTGTCAGGCTTACTTGGCTTATGTGATGAATCTGAATATGAGTGAGGTTAGGCCGCAAGACATCAGGATAGTTTGTGATTTTCCGAGTGTTTTTCCGGAAGAGTTGCCGGGTTTGCCTCCAGATAGAGAAGTTGAGTTTTCTATTGAGACGTATTCCAATTCTGCACCCCTGACTATTGTTTCATATAGGATGGCACCGAAAGAGTTGAGAGAGTTGAAGATACAACTTTATGAGTTGTCAGATAGAGGTTTTATTAGGCCTAGTATTTCTCTATGGGATGCTCTGGTCTTGTTTGTGAAGAAGAATGACGGTAGTATGAGTATGTGTATAGATTATAGGCAGTTGAACAAGGTAATAGTAAAGAACAAGTACCCTTTGCCTAGGATAGATGACTTACTTGATCAGTTGATGGGTGCTTCATTGTTTTTGAAGATTGATTTGAGATTCGGTTACTACCAGCTGAAGGTGAAAGATGTGGACATACCGAAGACAACTTTTCGTACACGTTATGGGCACTTTGAGTTCTTGGTAATGCCTTTCAGTTTGACTAAAGCTTCAGCTGCATTTATGGATATGATGAACCGAGTGTTCCATGAGTTTTTTGATAGGTTTGTGGTAGTGTTCATAGATGACATCTTAGTGTACTCTATGACCGAGGAAGAGCATGATGAGCATTTGCGGCTAGTACTTCAGAATTTGCTTGAGAATCAGTTATGTTGAGTTGTGTGAGGCTCGATTCGATCAACCAATTTAGCTCACCAAGTGGTGGAGAGGTGGATATTTGGGTGGAAGGGTTGTGGAAGCTAGAAAGATTAAAGACACAATGATTTATAGTGGTTCGGCCTTCTAACAAGCACCTACATCCACTACCTTAGCTTCCCACTAAGGATTTCACAATCAATCCACTAATTGATTCGTCCCCTTTTCTAGGATTAGAAGGAAACCCTTACAACCGATCAAGCTTCTACCCAAGCCTTGATCAAACCCTCTTTTACAAAGAGATAATGAAAGCAAACTTAAACCCTCTAATATGTGTTTGTTTGCACAATGAAGCACTCACCCAAAACCTAAAACACTTGAGCAAATTTAACAATTTTGGCTCACTAGTGTTTGTCTATACAAGAAATGACACTTTAAGCACTAAGACAATTTCTTGATCATTTGTTGATTGACAATTGAAGCATTAGCCTTCTCTTGATGCTTGAAGGTCCCTTTTATACTCCCAATTGAGTTTATAGCCGTTTAGGACCGTTGGGGTTGAAATAGAGTCGTTGTAGCCTTTAATTCCCTCCATAAATGCAGTTCTGCAGCTCCCCGTTTCGAAACGCTCGAAGCCGTTTCGAAACACCCTCAATATAGAAAGAGCCGTTGCAGTCTGTCAGGGCATCCGTTTCGGAACACCCCCTTGCCGTTTCGGAACGCGTATCGGAACGCTATAAGCCCGTATCGAAACGACCTGCATTTAAAAGTTAGTTGGGAAAGAGCCGTTGGGGTTTATGACCGTTGTGGTCAGTGCCACGTGGGCGTATCGAAACGGCCTAGCCTGTTTCGAAACGCTGGCCCCGTTTCGATACAAGTATCGAAATGTTTTGGCCACTGGAGGCACCTGTTTCGAAACGCCCTAAGGTGTTTCGAAACACTTGGTCAGTTTTATGAAAATTGGCCTTTGAAAACATGAAACACCCTTTTGAAAAATTCCCAAAACATATATTTGGACTTGGGAAATGTTTTAAATACTTTTTAATCAGTCCAAAACATTTTTCAATTATTATATCAAAACATTAGTTCTACAAGTTATATGCCAAGTTAAGTAAATGTGAGTTTTGAATTAGGGAGGTAGTCTTCCTACGTCATGTGATCTCGGCCAATGGGATTAGTGTGGACCCCAAGAAGATAGAAGCCATAGTGAGTTAGAAACAACCAAAGTCAATGACAGAAATTCATAGTTTCCTAGGCTTGGCGGGGTATTATCGAAGATTTGTCGAGGGGTTTTCAAGGATGGTAGCTCCTTTGACTAAGTTGCTTCAGAAGAATGTTCCGTATGAGTGGTTAGATGCAAGACAAAAAGCGTTTAAGAAGTTGAAGAAAGATGTGACCGAAGCTCCTATTTTGATTCAGCCTAAACCGGGAAAAGAGTTTGTGATATACAATGATGCTTCGTATATAGGTTTAGATTGCGTGCTTATGCAAGAGGGTAAGGTTGTAGCTTATGCTTCGAGACAATTGAAAGTTCATGAGAAGAACTACCCCACTCATGACATAGAGTTAGCCGCGGTGGTGTTTGCTTTGTAGATTTGGAGACACCATCCTTATGGCGAGAAGTGCACCGTTTATACCGACCACAAGAGTTTGAAGTACTTGATGTCTCAGAGGGAGTTAAACCTTAGACAACGTAAGTGGTTAGAGCTTCTTAAGGATTATGATCTCACGATAGAGTACCATCCGGGTAAGGCAAACGTAGTGGTCGATGCTTTGAGTAGAAAAGTGGCAGTTGAGCTACGAGCTATGTTTTCGAGATTGAGTGTGTCACGGGATGGTGGTTTGATAGCCGAGTTGCAAGCTAAACCGTCGTTGGCTCAGTTGATCCAAGAGAAACAGTTGCAAGATGAGTCGTTGGCACCTCACGTGCAAGATATAGCCGAGGGTAGACCCACATATTTCTGTTTCGGTGAGAATGGGATCCTATGTTTCAAGGATAGGATAGTAGTTCCGGAAAATGCCGAGTTAAGGCGTATCATCTTAAATAAAGCACATAACGGTCCTTTTGCTATGCATCCAGGTAGTACGAAGATGTACTGCGGGTTGAAATAATAGTACTACTGGGGGTGGTTGAAGAAGGATGTGGCTGAGTTTGTGAGTAAGTGCATGGTATGTCAGAGAGTTAAAGCCGAGCATCAGTTTCCTTAAGGTTTGTTACAACCGTTGAAGATTCCGAAATGGAAGTGGGAATGTATTACCATGAACTTTGTGTCGGGTTTACCGTTGACTCATTCGAAGAAAAATTCAGTGTGGGTGATAGTCGATAGATTTACTAAGTGTGCTCATTTCATACCTGTTCATACTACCTACACCTTAGATAAGTTGGCCGATATGTACATTAATGAGATAGTGAGGTTGCATGGGGTACCGAAATCGATTGTGTTAGACCGAGATTCGAGGTTTACAACTAGATTTTGGGAGTGTTTGCATCGTGCCTTGGGTACTTGGTTGAACTTCAGTACTTCGTATCATCCGCAGTCAGATGGTCAGTCCGAGAGAGTGATTCAGGTATTGGAGGACATGTTGAGGTGTTGTATCATCGACTTTCAGGGGTCTTGAGAGAATCATCTACCGTTAGTAGAGTTTGCGTACAACAACAGTTATCAGGCTAGCATTCAGATGGCACCGTATGAAGCTCTCTATGGTAGGAGATGTAGAACACCTATCTGTTGGGCCGAGGCCGGACAGAAGCTTGTACTGATGCCTGATTTGCTTAAGGGCACTACCGAGAAGGTAAAGTTGATATGTGATCGCTTGAAGGTAGCTTCGGACCGACAGAAGTCGTATGCCGATTTGAAGAGAAAAGAGATAGAGTATGTCGTGGGCAAGAAGGTATTTTTGAAAGTCTCACCTTGGAAGAAGGTGATGAGGTTTGGTTGGAAGGGTAAGTTGAGTCCGAGATTCATTGGACCTTACGAGGTGGTTGAGAGGATCGGTCCCGTTGTGTATAGATTGAGACTCCTGACCGAGTTAGAGAAGATCCACGACGTGTTCCGTGTATCGATGCTCCGCAAGTATAGATCAGATCCGTCTCACGTAATGCCAGTGGAAGAGATTGAGTTGAACCCCGACTTGTCGTATGATGAAAAGCCAGTTGAGATTCTTGCTACGGACAAGAAGGTGCTGCGTGAGAGGTCTATCGAGTTAGTCAAGGTTTTGTGGAGACACCAAAGTGTGAATGAGGCTACTTGGGAGAGAAAGGAAGACATGGAAAGACATTTTTCGTATCTCTTTCCGTCAGGTAATTTCGGGGATGAAATTCCTTAAGTGGGGGAGAGTTGTAATGCCCCGGTTTAGGGCCCGAGAGTTTATCGGTTCTGATCTGGGATTAGTTCGGGTTAAATGGGATTTAAAATGATGACTTTATGAAAGTTACTTTTATTTACTAAAATGCCATTAATGAAATTGAAAATGGGAATTTTGAGAAAAAGGAATAAAGAAAATAAATTTGAAAAAGATGTCATCTTCTCCAAAATCCCCCTTTTCCACTAAAACCTCTCTAAAACGCTAAATCACTATTCCATTGCTCAAATCACTCATCCAAGCAAGATTTTTGAAGGTAATCTCTTCTTTATTTCAGTTTTTACATTATCTAGCTTGTGTTATTTGAAAACCCTCTTTTAAAAGCCATTAAAATGTATTTTGATTTAGTGTGGGGTTTGAGAAAATGGGTATTTCTATGGGTACTTCATGTGGGTTTCTAATGTAGCGTTTAAGGGTGTTTTTGATCATATTTTGAAGTCTTAAAAATTTTAAAATGATGGGTATTGGTGGGAAACTCGAAATGGGTATAAAATGAGATTTTTAAGTTGAAAAGGTTGGGTTTTTGGGTTGGTTTTAGGTTGAAAACGTGGCTGGTGGTTTCCTTGATGTTGGGGAGTGTTTCTAGATGGTTTTTGATGTGTTTTGATTGTTGGAGTGGATGATTTCGGTGTGGGGTTTGTTTAGAACGAAAATGGTGAAGTTTGGATGAAATTTGGACTCGAATTGATGTGTTTTGATTGCAAGAGTGAGTTTTCAGGTTGCTACTGGTTTACAAGTGTATTAGTGTCCTAATAGTATGATTTGAATTGCTTTAAACAGAGGAATCGAATTCGAGTGCTTTAGGTGCGATATCGTGTGCTATGGAGGCTTGAGATCCGTGTTTCGACTTCCGTTTGGGTTCATCGGTGAGCGAATACTATTTTGGAATCTTATTTAAGTTCAATGAAGGTTTGGGGTTTGGGTGGAGTCTTAGAGACTAACCTAGACCCAAGATTAAGTTCATCTAATCTCGTTCGATGGTTGATTTTCGGTTTTCGTGATATGTGTGATGTGATGATGTTTCTAGATTGTTATTACTCTTCGTTTAATGTTGTCGTGTAGTCGTTGTTGGTGTCGAGCCTCACGTGATGGATGTCGTTACTACGGTGATGTGTAGTCCCACCGATAGTGACTAGTAGAAGAGTACAGTGATGTGTAGTCCCATCGAAAAACTACTAGTTGAACGGTGATGTGTAATCCCACCGGGTTTTGGTTATGCATGTGCATATCATGTATTTGTGATGATTGTGTTTCATTACGTCTTTCCTTAAATGATTTTGCTTTAAATCTAAGACTTATGTTTTAAAAATTGCATTGTTGTTGTGTTTTAGAGCTCCGCTCACTAAGCATTAAGCTTACGCTCTATTCTTTTCCAACAATGCAGATCGTTAGTGGCTTGAGAGGCAAGTGGGCAATAGAGGAATTTCTCAGAGTTCTCGGATAGCTCAAGCATGGTTTATGTTTTGTAATAATGCTTAGACAATGAGAATATTAGGCTTTGTATGGAGTTGATGCTCAAACTCTTAAGTCTGTTACTGTTAAAGTTGTTAACATAGTTTGATGTTGAAGTATACCTTGTTATGGCCTTGATACCTTTGATGGATGTTAAGCATGCTTTATTGCCTTATATATATCATGTTTGATGGCTTGGTGCTTTGGTATGTGTTGGAATGACCTAAATGGATGTTTCTTGCTTGCCTTGAATCTCATGTATTCTTATATGTTGCTCAAATACTCGTTAAGTGTCTTCTTGTTAAGTCATTTGTGTTTTGACAGCTAAAAACATGTTTGCAGTGTAGGGCGTATCGATACGCCCAAGGGCTGTATCGATACAGTCCTATGCTTGAACATTGTTTTTAGGCTATGCGTATCGGTACACGGGGTGTATCGATACGTCAAAAGCTCTCTGAAAATCTAAGAAATTGACGAGATTTTGGCGTATCAGTACGGGTCCTAGGGGTATCGGTACGGTCTTCGTAGTTTGACCGTGAGAAGTTGACCGTTGGGGGCGTAGTGATATTGTCTTCCAGTGTATCGATACGGTCTCCCTAGGTTGACTTTGGGTTGTTGACCAAGTCTAGGCGTATCGATACGGTCCTATAGCGTATCGATACGACCTGTTGTAAAGGCTAAAAGGGGGTTTGTTTGATTGCATGCCTTGGGTGTTTTGTATCCGGGTGTGTTTCCGCTGCGTATTCTATCACATAGGATATAATTAAATATCTAGACAAGATAATGTTAAAAGAATTTTTTAAGGTCACTAATCGGAGTGAAGCTTTATCGGGTTTCACTTCGATTTTCCTTGTGTAACCTGTTCGAACCAGTCTGTCGAATTTCTATTATAATTTAACTCCAAATATAAATTTAATTTACTTATATCCATATAATGGTGGCAGCTTTATGGATATGGATATGATATTTTGAATGGTCTCGGAAATTGACGTTACAAGTTTGACTCTTTTATTGTACACAAAACATGTGTCCTGGCCATCCACCACACCCCAGACCCAGTGTGAAAGGTGTTTGTTTTTCAGTAAAATTGATTCACATTAATCTCATTTACTACTTTCTTTCTTTTTTCCTTACTTCATACGTTAAATCCAGCTGACCCGGAGTCGGATTCGACGGCCAAAAACAACTTACTTAGAAATTATGTCAACTAATTCAAATTTAATTTTATATAAACTTAACTGAGAGATAATTTATTACGTCAGAATTTAAAATTTTAACTTTATTTAAAGTATCTAGTGACTCATCTTACGTGATCAGTTGATTTATTGCCATAAATATTTATCTTTTAAAAATTATATAAGCTTGATTGGTAAGAAAAATCTGTTTGTAATATATAAATGTGCAGTAATTGGAGGGAAAATATATTGCTGCAAAACAACATATTATGATGTGTAATCATAATAGAGATTAAGGAAATAAAAGATACAATTACGTGCCGTGATAAATGCTATTGCCTCACAAGTAATTTTGCCCAAATTGTTGAAATTGCATTAATGGAAGTTGCCTCAAAATGTTAACATAATCTTCTGAATTTCGTACATCCGAAATAAGGAAATGAAACTCAATCGGTGTTGCTCTCTTCGAAAGGAAAAATTAAAAAAGAGAGAGAGAATAATAATATTATGATGTGTTTAAAAGATGAGGTGACATTAATAAGAAAAAAGGTAAAGTAAATCAGCAAATAAAATGAATTCAGTCACCTTAAAAATCTCAACTTTTATCAACATCTATTATACATATGGAAATAAAATCTTATTTTATAAATAATAAGATTATATATTATTTCTAATTTGCAGTATCCAACAATAATGATAAACTCATATCAAACATACTTTTTAATAAATATTTGATTTTATTATATATCGTAAATAAAAAATATTTTATATGAAAATATATTCGTCGTATTAACTTTTCCCTATTTTATTTTCGTATTGATTACAAGTAAAATGTATGTTAAAGTAGAACACTCGAACTTTATTCATTCCATAACTCTTCGTGCAAGTAAACAATTTTTTCATTAGGAATTCTTGTAGAACTCAATCTAATAAATGGATAATAATTGATCTCAACAAGTGATCTCTGTAGAAAAGCAGATAATATTTATCATAAGAAACTCAAGTTTAATCATAATGTCTACAAAATATATTTACATTGTTAAATGGTTAATATCTATGAACATATATTACTCGGTAATCACTTTAAGAATATTAAAAAAAACATAAGAACTAAATTATAATGTAACTTGTAAGCATCAAACAACTTTGTAATTGTGTTAATTTTTAATACACAATGTTTAAATTTATTAGACTTTTTTCAGATTGAAAGATAATATGTACTTAAATATATTTTATTTCATCTGAAATATTGCAATTATGACAATATGAATGATTTAAATTAACATAATTTTTATTTTAAAAAACTAACCAATTAACAGTATCTTCATTATTTTAAAATGTAAAGATTTTTTTGAATAGTTTTAAGTTGATTACAAAGTAGTATCATCCGCTTTTCTATTGGGACTACTTGTTGGGATCTAAAACTTTAAAAAAAATTGTCCCATGTTTTAGAAACATAATTATACTTCCTCCGTCCTGCTAAAACCGTCACATATTGATATTTTTCTGGTCAATTTTTTTTTTAATTTTGACTATAATTTATTTAAAAATTTTAATTAATTAAAATTTCTAAAAAAATATATTAAAAACTACATTATTCAAGGTTTTTAAAATATTTTTTATATTTTTATCAACAATAAATTTTAAATTATAAGAGGTCAAAGTTGAATAAGTTTGACCAAAAAATTATTAACATGTTGACAGTTTTAATGGGACAAAAGGAGTATTTCTTTCTAAACCATAGTGTACAAGACTAATAAAATACAATTTCAGTTTGATTTAGATTGTTTTGAATTTTCACTTCTAGAATAAAATATCAAACTAAATCAAATAAACATATTCAACATTAATAATGAATATTTCAGAAAATTTTCTTCTATTTCTTTAATAAAAATTACATTAATAATTTATTTAACAATCACATTCACATCTCCTTTAGTCATCGTTGTCTTACTTTCAACTATGACAATTCTTGAACGTAATTTGTATTATATATATACATATATATTGATAAATATTAATTTTAACCATAAAGAGAAAAGAAATGAGAGATTTTAGAAAGATGTGTTCTTAATGAGTTTAAAACTTATAACTTAAAAGAATATAATGAACAAAAACAAGTAGTTTAACTAACCAACCAAATATACTTGTACAATTTTTTTTAAACATCTTAGCTCAATCTTTTAATAATTATATGTTTACATCTCATACGTTTCAAAACTAATTTATGTCAATCTTGACATAATTTACAAATCATTTATCAAATAAAATTAGCAATAAAATTCAAACCTTATTTTTTTAGTTATCCTCCAGATTTAAGGTTTTGCCCAGACTAATTCTAACCGACCCGTACTGTACACTTGATTTCGGTGGGTAAATCTCTCGGCGAAAATTTTCTGCATTCACAATGCCTCGAACTCAAAATTTATTTAAGCAATATAAAAATGCTTACCACTTATATCAGCCCGTTAATTTTCAAACCCTAATTAGTACTCAATCAGAGGCCACTTTTAAAAGCAAAGATTTTGACTAATGATCGCTTGTTAGTCTTCCTTTTCCCCACTGATAGTTGCTTTGATCTCCCTATTGTTTTCACTTTATAAAAAGCTTTAATTATATGAACCAACATCCCTCTTATCAAAAGGGCTTTGTATTTGATATCCACCTTTCCTTTTTTCCCTTATTTCCCTTTATCATCATTGCCTTTTCCATTCCTCTAATTTCTCATTCTTTTTATTATTTCCTTTGCCAATCCTCAATTATTTCTTTAAATAAATATGTGTAGAATAATTATTTGATACAATAATAAATAAGCATGACGATTTATTTAACTTCACTTATAAAATTATAAAAAAAATCTATCATAAATGTACCATTATATATTTCCAACCTCACCGTCAATGTTGTTACGAGAAATTATATCATAGGCCTTACCCACCACCTAGAATATAGGCCTAACCAATAAAATTAAGACATGTCATTTAATTTTTACACATCATATTTTACATGTCAGCATTTGTCCAACTCATATTTAATTTTTAACCCTAAATATTAAACATAAAAAATAAAAAGAAAAAAAATTAGACAGACCTCGTCTTCCTCATTTTCCCAAATCCTCCATTGTTCGTCTTCCTCGTCTTTCCAAACTCTCTATTGCTCGTTTTCCTTGTCTTCCCAAACCCTCCATTGCTAACGAGAAATTATATCATAGGCCTTACCCACCACCTAGGATATAGGCCTAACCAATAAAATTAAGACATGTCATTTAATTTTTACACATCATATTTTACATGTCAACATTTGTCCAACTCATATTTAATTTTTAACCCTAAATATTAAACATAAAAAATAAAAAGAAAAAAAATTAGACAGACCTCGCCTTCCTCATTTCCCAAATCCTCCATTGTTCGTCTTCCTCGTCTTCCCAAACTCTCTATTGCTCGTTTTCCTTGTCTTCCCAAACCCTCCATTGCTCGTCTTCTTCATCTCCCCAAACCCTCCATTGTTGTTCTCTTCCCGATTCGTATTTTAGTCGGAGACAGATTTTATATTCTTTATTTACAGGCGAAATAAGTTTCATTCACGAAGTTCCAGTAATTGAAGAATGATTAAACAATCTTCTCAAATATAAACAATCAATTATAATTTTTCAGTAGATTGTTATTAAAATTAAACAAATATAAGCAATCAAATATAATTAAACAAATATATACAATCAAATATAATTTTCCAGTCATGAAATTTCAGTAGATTGTTATTAAAATTAAACAAATATAAACAATCAAATATAATTTGGGAAGACGAACTAAAACAATTAAACAATTTCCAGGCAAGATATGAAACTTGTAAAAGTTCCAGTAGATGAAATAAAATATTATTTGGAAAGACACCGGCAATGGAAGATTTGGGAAAATGAGGAAGACGAACATTATATTACAGGCCTTACCCAATAAAATGAGGAAGACGAGGATTTGGGAAAATGAGGAAGACGAGGAAGACGAACAATGGAGGATTTGGGAAAATGAGGAAGGCGAGGTCTGTCTAATTTTTTTTCTTTTTATTTTTTTATGTTTAATATTTAGGGTTAAAAATTAAATATGAGTTGGACAAATGCTGACATGTAAAATATGATGTGTAAAAATTAAATGGCATGTCTTAATTTTATTGGTTAGGCTTATATCCTAGGTGGTGGGTAAGGCCTATGATATAATTTCTCATGTTGTTACTATTATTTAATGATAGATATTAGGTATTTATATTGACAAAATGCACAACTTGTTAAGGAATTTTTTTTATAATATATCTTTTAGAAGTTGCAATATTGCTTAAATTATAAATTTGATAAACCAATTAACATTATTTGTATAGTTTTTATGAGAGGAAAATTCCAACAAACCAAATAAGATGTTTCCATAAAACCCAACTAATTCAATGTTTTAGAAAAAAAATTAAAGTAATGAATTTATTGAGGGTCCCAATAGAAAAATAATCTTATTGTTTTTAAGAAATTAGAATTCGAACAATTTAATTGCACAACGTATATATGTTATAAAAGGGCTAAGATTAATAAACATATACCATAATTCCAACCTAATGATTTGAAATCTGATTTTGTTTTTTACTATTAAGATAAAAGAAAAACTTTGGCATAGACCAAGTACAATTATTTTATTATTGGATGTCTGTCTTTTGACACGATCTTAGTATGTCTTTTGACACGTTCGTCTGCTTCTTTTGCAGTTTTTCCCCAAATCCTTCTTACAAAGTCTACGGTTGGGTAAAAGATCATCCAAAGTTTCCGTGCTTCTCAAACGATGGAGGAGAGTTTGGCCGCTTTGAATATCTCAGATGGTGAAGAGGAACCCATAGAAATCCAAGGGAAAACTGTGGCCTTTACTGAGAATTACAATCTGTGTTTGGTGGGTACCCTTTTGACAGCAAGTGTGGTTCATTTCCCTTCTATGAGGAATACAATGACAGATTTATGGCACCTTTGGGGGATCAGAATCACTGATATTGGAGAGAAATGGTTCTTGTTTAGATTCTACTACGAGGTTGATATTGATAGGGTTCTACAGGGGACTCCATGGTTCTTTAACAAACATCTGTTGATTCTTCACCAAGTTCAATCGGACGAAGACCCCTTAAAGGTTCCATTGTATCACTCAGATTTCTGGATACAAGTTCATGATCTACTGCCAGGCCTGATGTCAGAGACAATGGCAAAACAATTTGGATCTTTTCTGGGCACTTTTCGAGAGTACGATGCATCTATGCCCTCTACAGGATTGAAGAAATTTATGCGATTAAAGGTGATGTTGGACATTCGATACCTCCTTAAAAGGAAGAAGAAGATCTCATTGGGTCCTGACAGATTTGTTTATGCCCGTTTTTAGTATGAAAAATTATCTCTTTTTTGTTTCATTTGCGGCAAGTTAGGACATAGTGAGAGTTTCTGCCCACTCTGTATTAGCATGAAACCGGCTGAAATTTCTTTTGATTGGGATGTATCTCCGCGTGCTCCGGCGAGGAGAGCTCCGATAGCTACAAGTCGGTGGCTGATCGAACCAGGTGTTAATAAGGCAACTATAGCTGATAAGGAAGGAATTGATTCAAGGAGCCAATTAAGAGATGAACGCACTTTCCCATATTTCTTTCCAAATTGAAATTTAATTTGATCCACTCAATCCCAAAATTTAGCAGCTGGGAGGAAATTGCCAAATTTAAATATGGTTGCTGGTAATAAGGGTCTGGGCCATATGGAACTGGGCTCCGATGATGAGCATGGCCCAATGGCGGTTGTAGATGGCAAAAAGAGACAACGAATGCATGGTGAGGATTCCAACATTTCTGTTGCTCAGGATTTGAAGGTGTCCATGGATCGACATGATATATCGGCTGGCCTTGCAGGGCAAGACAACCGGACACAATGAAAACTCTATGCTGGAATGTCCGTGAGTTGGGGAAGCCACGGGCTGTTAATCGTCTCAAAAATAAATTGAAAGATATATGTCTCCAAGTTTTGTTTCTTATGGAAACAAAACTTAGTGTAAGGAGAATGAAAAGAGTAAGGCGTAAATGCGGGTTCTTAATGGTATTGACGTTGGTGCAATTGGCTCACGCGGTGGTTTGTCCTTGGGCTGAAAATCGAATCAGACAATAACGCTACAAAGCTACTCCCAAAACCATATTGATGTTCTGATTCGGGCAGACGATGATAGTTTTGATTGGCGTTTCACGAGCTTTTATGGTTTTCTAGAAGAAAATTTGAGAGAAGCTTCATGGACCTTGCTTAGGCAACTTAGTAGGGTCAACCTTATCCTTGGTTGGTTGCCGGTGATTTTAATGAGATAATGTATTCTCATGAGAAGCAAGGGTGATGTTTGAGACCAGAACGTTGTATGGAAAGATTTCGAACGACTCTTTCTGACTGTGATCTATTTGATTTGGGATACATTGGTCGTTGGTTCACTTGGGAACGTGGTAGACTTCCTGCAAATAATACTCGGGAGAGACTTGATCGAGGTGTAGCTAATACTCAGTGGTGAGCTGTTTTTCCGAATTATTCGGTGCGCCATTTATCTCATACTTTCTCGGATCACTGCCCGCTACTTATTGATACAGTTGGCAAATTACAGCCTAGAGGACAGAATGTTGTGGCTAAATTTCGTTTTGAAGCGAGTTGGGTACTAGAAACTTCATGTGAGGAGTTTGTTAAGCAGTTTTGGGAGTCTTACTCTGGCAGATTGCCTGAAAAATGATCTAATTTGGGTAATGCTTTGCGGCAGTGAGGGTTCTCCAATAAATGTCATCGAAATCTCTTGAAAGATAATTTAGAGGCACGATTGAAGATTTTGGAAGGTACAGATCCAGATGAGGAGACACTGACAGAGATAATTGAGGTAAAATTGGGGCTGAATATGGAAGCGGACAAGGATGAAAGATTCTGGGAACAACGATCGAGAACCAATTGGCTCATGAACGGGGATAAAAATACAACATTTTCCCACAATTTTGCTTCCACAAGGGCGAGAAATAACACCATTGCTGAAATTGTCGATGACAATGGTGTAATGGCCTCGAATACGGAAGAAATTCTGCATGTTGCTTCAAATTATTTTTCAGAGCTTTTTTCTTCGACATCAACGGGGGATGATGTTCCTATTTATGATAATGTCTGTTGCGGCGTCACCACGAAAATGAATAGAAGGTTACTTGAACCTTTCTGAGGTGAGGAGGTATGGGCTGCGCTCAAGTCGATGTCACCAACTAAAGCTCCAGGTGTAATTGCAAGGAACTCGATGGGGCTAATAATGGCAGCGTGTACTCACCCACATTTTGATATGGCCGATCCCTTCATCGCAGAAGCTCGAGCTTGTTAGATAGCAATCTCTTTTGCTGTGAATTTGGGTTTTCGAAATGTTCAGATTGAAGGTGACTCCCTATCAGTTATCAAGAAGCTATCATCAGTTTCTTTAGACAAATCCATCCTCAGCCCTATAATCTGAGATATAAGTTCAATAAGGGTTTCGTTCGATCATCTTACCTTTTCTTTTGTGGGAAGGCGTGGGAACGAGGTTGCGCATACACTTGCTAAAGAGGGGATCCAATTTTTCTCTCCCGGTTCCGGATCGAAAAAGCACCGACGGTGGTGGAGCTAGCTGCCCTTCGTGACCTAGCTCCCTGGTTTTGACTGTGTCAAATCTTTGGTTTGTTTGGAGATTTCAGCAATCTTTCGATTCCAAACGCTCACCAATCTCTCCTTGAGCAACGTTTTCATCTTACACTCATGGGTTGCAGGAGTTTCGCTGGTTTTCTTTGTTCAGGAGCAAGAAAGGGTTTTTTTTTTGTTGTGTTTTACTTTGATGTTGTTTGATCGGGTTTTTCTTTTTCAGCTTTGTCTTTGGCCAGACACTTATTTTGTCTTTCTTGCTCTTTAATTGAATTACCAGTTTACCCTAAAAAAAACTTTGACATATAATCCGTGTAAATTAAATTTAATACAACTTCATCAATTCTAGGGTTTATAAGTTTAGTTTATAGTTTATGATTTAGGGATTAGGTTATAGGTGTAAAGTATAGGTTTGTGATTTAAAAATTTAGAATTAGATATTTAAAATTTAAAATGTATAGTTTAAATAAAAAAGTTGTACTTATTTTTTTATACATATTATATATCAAAACATAACCCTTAAACTAAACAGCTCTTTAACTTTATTTTTTTGAATATAACCGCTCTTTAACTTTAAAATTGAAAAGAATTGTGATTTTTTTATCGAAAATGCTAGCGTGGGACACATTAAGGCACACTTAAAAAAGATGGTTTTAGGTCCAACCTAAATTTTTATTATCTGGATAACATTTTAGGTTGGATAAGATAAGAATTAAGGTTAGAATTAAAATTCTAACTAACTGGTTAATATTTTAGGTTTGTAACTGAAATTATTACCAACTGGTAATATTTTAAATTGAAACTGAAATTCTTATTAATTGAATAATAATTTAAATTGTAACTGAAATTTTTATGAATTAAAATTTAAATCTTTAGCCACTAAATAATAATTTAGGTTGAAGCAGGTTTTTAGACCTCCCGAGTAAATTAGCAAACATATAATTTGAAGAATACAAAAGCATTTGTTAAAATTAGCAGTTACTATTACTTAATAATAAAATTGAAACCCATGTAAAGCTTTCCCCACCAACTACACAACAAACAAGCCTCCCCCTCTCTTTGTTTTGTTTCTCTAGAAGCCTCACAAGTCAGACGCAAAAAGATTCATAGCACACCTAGTCCTTATTTTTCATGCTTTTTTAATCACTACAAGTTTTTTACTATTAAGTATTATACTTGTTTTTCACTTCTGGTTTTCTGGGTCTTGGAAGTTTTCCATTGATGAAAGCTCAACTGTTGTCTGCATACACACAACTCTGTCACTAAAGAATAGAAAAAAGCTCTGGTCTTGACCTTGGATCCCTTGTGTATATACTGGAAGAGGGTTGTTTAGCAAATGGGCATTCGTTGAATCTCTTCGATCATGGATCTGGAAACTGGGGTTTACCACAATTATGTTAAGGTAAGATGGGTTTCTTTAACAAATTTGTATTGATTCCTTTCTTTTTACTGAAAACCCATTTTGTGTTTTGAGTTTTGGAAGTAAAATAGTGTCATTGATTTCTGGGTTCTAATTGGATTTACTTCTTTCTTTCTTTCTTTCTTTTTTTGCAGAAGGAATCATGGAGAACTGTATTGACTTTAGCATACCAAAGCCTTGGAGTAGTCTATGGGGATTTAAGCACTTCCCCTTTGTATGTTTACAAGAACACATTTGAGGAAGATATTCGGCACTCGGAGACAAATGAAGAAATCTTTGGGGTTTTGTCGTTTGTTTTCTGGACTCTCACTTTGGTGCCTTTGCTCAAATATGTGTTTATTGTGCTTAGAGCTGACGATAATGGTGAAGGAGGGACTTTTGCTCTGTATTCATTGCTGTGTCGACACGCCCGAGTTAACTCGCTTCCCAATTGCCAATTGGCTGATGAAGAGCTGTTTGAGTACAAGAAGGATAGTATTGGTTTGGCACCAAAATCGAGTTTCGGGTCAAGTTTGAAATCCACTTTGGAGAAGCACAGGGTGTTGCAAAGGTTCTTGCTTGTTCTTGCTTTGATTGGGACCTGTATGGTGATTGGTGATGGTATCCTCACACCAGCTATATCTGGTAATTGGACTTCTCTTCCCCTGAATTGATTTTCTTGTGCTAATTGTGTCATAAACTGGATTTGATTGATTGTTTGTTTGGGTTGTTCGTGCAGTATTCTCTGCGGTGTCCGGGCTTGAGCTTTCAATGTCGAAAGAGCATCACAAATGTAAGATACTTTCTCCTTTCACTTTGTTTGGCTGCACATAACTGTAGCTTCTAAATATCTTCTTGGTGAGAGCCAGAGAAGACAAATATGGCTGATGGTAAAAGCTAGGGTTTTAGGAAAAGTTTTCCTGTACTTTTTTTCTAGGTAAATAATCTATGATGCAAATCCCTTTTGGTGTTGCTGGATTTTAGCACAAAGTGAGATTTTTGGTCCTTTTGATTTCTTTGGTAATTCTCAAGTTTTAGGATGGTTGTCTAGTCTTTTCTAAGTTTCTATTATTTGTTTTTGGCCTTTTGTTCTCCAACAACCTAAATGATATGGCACATGATTTCCATGATTGTCTTCACTTTTCAATCTTGGTCCCTCGTAACCCTAAACATATGTATTGTGGAACCCATTTTTTACCTTTCACCTCAAGTTGGTTAGACTTTCCAATCAACATGCTAAACTGGGGCAACTACAGTTTGCATAGTCTGCCCGACCTTACTAGATTGAATATCTTTAGTAACATTTCTGCTCGTGTGCTCTGCTCTGCTTTCAATAGAAACTTTCAGTTTATATCAAAACTATTGTCCCACCTTGGGATAGAGCTGTTACTTCATAAGTTATAGTTCCTAAAAGAAATGATCACCTACCTAATAATTCAAGTTTTCAAATAAGCCAACTTATTGAATTGGGTACAATTTTAACTCATGTGCTGCTGGGACCCTGGTTTCACATTGTCACAGAACAGTGACTCATGATCTTCGAATTGTTGTTTTAGTTGTGCAAGTAATGTTTAATTGTATACTTTTCTTTCTCCCCAAATTATATTAATTGCACTTCAGATAAGCTATTACTATACTCCTGTGAAATGTTATAAACAAAGACCACATTGAATTTTTTTTGGAAGTTTGGCCTCAGCAGAAGTTTTAACTGTATTTTTACTCTTACGTGCACGCTTCTATACAAGTTGTTCTCTATCTGATACATGAGTATTTATACTATCTTCTTCTCTTTGTATGTCATCCATAATTCCGTATAGCATTGTACTGCCTCTTATGAAGGTTCAACAACATTTCGCAGATGTAGAGGTTCCAGTCGCGTGCATCATACTGATAGGCTTGTTTGCCCTTCAACATTATGGCACGCACAGGGTTGGGTTTCTGTTTGCACCTGTGGTTCTATTATGGCTTGTTTGCATCAGTGCCATTGGGTTATATAATATCATTCACTGGAATCCTCATGTGTATCAAGCACTCTCTCCATACTATATGTACAAATTTTTCCGGAAAACCCAGAGAGGAGGTTGGATGTCTCTGGGTGGTATTTTATTGTGCATAACGGGTATGTGTGTTTGTGGTTATACATGTATGTGTATATATAAATTTATGCCATTTTAGGATAAAGAGGTTGATTTTAAGTTGATTTTCAGGCTCGGAAGCTATGTTTGCTGATCTTGGACATTTTTCACAATTGTCAATAAAGGTATAGATCCTTAATTCATGGTTAAGGATTTCTTCTTTAAAATAAGTTAGCATTTTGACTTATCAAATAGTCTAGTTGGGTCAATTTTGGGTTTGGGTCATTTCAAATATTATTTAGGACTCAAATAGCTCTTGGTTTAAGGAATTTTGGGCTTGGATCATTCTCGGATAGGGTAATTTGGGTTTGACTTAGAGATTTGAGTTTGGATCATTCGAAACGTTTTAATTTATATGCTTTATATGCCTTAAATTAAAGTTGTTTTTTTCTTGTTTAGATGAGTTGAGCAAGTTTTCTGAATTTTGGAAATTAGGATTAGAATTAACAAGTCTAGTTTGCAAAAGAACTTTCGGGAGTTGCATGCATGCCGGTTATTATTCAGCTTTGAATTATGCTGTGAAGAGCTGCTTTTATCTAATGGGAATTTCCCCATTTCTGCAGATTGCTTTCACCTCTTTGGTTTATCCATCCTTGATTCTTGCATACATGGGGCAAGCTGCCTATCTATCTCGACATCATACTATGGAAAGTGATTTCCAAATTGGATTTTATGTATCCGTACCAGGTTGGTACCTTGAATTGTTATTGAAATTGTCTATTTTTTTATGATAGTTGAGTTTTCAGCTAACTGCAACTACCCAAATGTTATTGCTTCAGAGAAGTTAAGATGGCCAGTTCTGGTTATAGCCATACTTGCTGCAGTAGTGGGAAGCCAAGCTATCATAACCGGAACGTTCTCGATAATCAAACAGTGCTCTTCCCTCGGCTGCTTCCCGAAGGTCAAAATAGTTCACACATCATCCAAAATCCATGGTCAGATCTACATTCCCGAGATTAACTGGCTCCTGATGGTGTTATGCTTGGCAGTTACTATTGGCTTTAGAGACACGAGGCGCATGGGTAATGCATCAGGTATGACTATCCCCTCTGTAAATGTGTTCAATTGGTTGCATAACTTGGGGCTTTGAGCATCTTGCGATCCCCGTTTCATATTCTAACAAGAACCATTTCTTTATATACGGAAACCAGAAACCTATGGTATCCTTTTGGGACCACCTAAAACTGCACTTAACTTATAGTAGATTACATTTTGTAGGTCTGGAAAGTTCACCATATACAATAGATGTCTTAAAATGATTCTCTGAATCTAGATATGAAACAGAAATCGAATCCTCTTTTTGCTTGAGTTTGTACTAGTACTAGTAGTTTTACTCTTCATGTTTCTTGCTGGACAGGTTTGGCTGTTATAACTGTGATGCTGGTCACCACTTGCCTAATGTCTTTGGTAATTGTTTTATGCTGGCAAAAGAGTGTGTTCTTGGCAATAGCCTTTGTTTTCTTTTTCGGCACAATCGAAGCACTCTACTTCACCGCTTCCCTCACCAAGTTCCTCGAAGGGGCCTGGGTTCCAATTGCCCTTGCATTCACCTTCCTCATAATCATGTGTGTTTGGCACTACGGCACCCTGAAAAAATATGAGTTCGATGTTCAAAACAAGGTCTCCATCAACTGGCTACTTAGCTTGGGTCCCAGTCTAGGCATAGTACGGGTACGTGGGATCGGACTTATACACACTGAGCTTGTATCTGGAATCCCTGCAATCTTCTCCCACTTCGTCACAAACCTTCCAGCCTTCCATCAAGTCCTGGTCTTTCTTTGCATCAAATCTGTCCCGGTTCCTCATGTTAAACCCGAGGAACGGTTTTTGGTCGGTCATATCGGACCTAGGGAGTACAGGCTCTATAGGTGCATTGTACGATACGGTTATCGTGATGTTCATAAAGACGACATGGAGTTTGAGAAAGATCTTGTTTGCAGTATAGCAGAGCTTATACGCTCGGGAAGCGTTTCTCCCGGCCACGTTAACGAAGATCCATTGAAAGATGAAGATAAGATGACAGTCGTCGGAACATGTTCTAGCCATACAGAAGGGATTCGGATGAGCGAGGACGATGCAGCGGGTCCATCAGAGTTGAAGGAGATATGGCCACCATCACCACCCGTAATAAAACAGAGAAAAAGAGTACGGTTCATCGTACCGAAGAGTCCGGAGATAGACACGGGTGCAAGGGAAGAGTTGCAGGAACTTATGGAAGCTAGGGAAGCCGGGATAGCATACATACTAGGGCACTCATATGTGAAGGCCAAGCAAGGATCTAGCCTGATAAAAAAACTTGTAATTAACTATGGGTATGAATTCTTGAGAAGAAACAGCCGACCATCAACCTATGCGCTAAGTGTACCCCATGCATCTACGTTGGAGGTTGGTATGATATATCATGTTTAATTTCCTTCTCTTTTTATGGGATAATTTTGCTCACAGACTAAGTAAATGTATCATATACATGTTTACAGTTATGTGCAAATATAACATATATCATATACATGTTTACAGTCATGTGCAAATATAACATATATACTTGTTATGTTTCATTTAGTCTTAACACAGATATTGATATAATAACATATTCGGTCCTTAAAATTTAAGCATTCTGTTAATTTACTTTTAATTTTAAATGATTAAACAAATTTAACTGTCACATCAACTCAAAGATGGTTTCTGTTAGTTAAAAAGGCTTATTTTTAGATCTAAAAAGCTTAATTTACTGTATCTAATAGATTTTATTTTGGAAAAATTTCAAGGGCTTATATATACCCCTTGCACCTTTATTTAATTATTTTAAATTTTCTAAAATAAACCAAGTACTTTGGCAATACCTATCTTTAGTGTGCAATAAAAAGGTTAATATTCGATACACTGCCATTGTTGGCAGTGTAAAAAAGTTTTACACAAGCATAACTATTTTAAAGTTTAAATCTATATTTTAAGTTTGTAACCTTAAAACCTCGTTTATGGAATTAAACATTTATATTAGTACATGAAGGACGAACTCTTATCATATATGCATAGTTTGTTATCTCATATTAGTAGAGCAGCTTCTTTTGATGCACAAATGGATGGAACAGTTGATACATTTTTATTTATTTTTAATCTTTTAATATAACCTAAGGATATGTATAGTTTTTAATCCCACACGTAGAATCAATTTTTTTATTATAACTGTACATACTATTATTATATCTATATCTAATCTATTGACATTTGACAATATAATTTCAAAATTTGACTTTACTTTTAGGGTAAACTAACCCAATGACCATCATATTATGGTAAATGTATTAAAACGATCACATTAAAAAACGACTCAATTAACCACCCAAACTATTGAAATTGGATCAATGTGACCACCAACCATTAATAGGCTAACAGAAGGTGACGTGACAGTTAAAAAATTAAAGGTATAATTACACATTTGGTCTTTACTATTTACACATTCTTTCAATTTAGTCCTAATTTTAAACTAATAAAATAAATTAATTAGGTGGTGACACGTGTCAACACCTTATTGGAGGAATTTAATTATTTATATTTGATATAATAAATTATTTTCCTCCTCCAATCAGGTGGTGACACGTGTCACCACCTATTTAGAGGAGAAAAGCAAATTTCAGCATACATGCTGCTAAGGAGATTTGAACTCAAACTTTATTTAAAATTTTTCGATTTGAGTCGAGTTTTCGAGTTCCTATAAAAATTTAACTGTAATTATTTATCATGTTTATAGTAGGATTTGATTCCAATTTAAACTCCTTTCTCTAATCATATAAGATATGCACATATATATATATATATATATATATATATATATATTTTCACATGTGACAATATTTCTTCATATTTTTATATATCAGTATGTATATATCATAAAAAATAGAGGGACTCGTCTCGAACTTAAAAATAAATCCACTAATTACTAAAAAATTCGAGTTATTCGAATTTCTATTTTACAACTCAAACTTTATTTGAAATTTTTTCGAGTTATTCGAGTTTATGAAATTTTGAGTCGAGTCAAGACGAGTCGAGTATTTTTAGCTCGAGTCGAGTTATTCGATTTTTTCGAGTCGAGTCGAGTTTTGCTCACCCCTACTTGGACGAACTTTTTCATGCTGCAACGATGAAGGATTAATGAGATTATCTCATAAAACCAAAATGCTGAAACAAAAAGCAAAAAAAGGCAAAACAAAATGGGCAACAATGTACAAGTTTGGTTGGATTAAGTTCTTGCTTCCAACTTAATCTAACAAGATATCAGTACAGAATGGTTGAATCAGTTTGAATCAACAACTAGATATAACAAAAGGGCTGAATTAATTTGAATCGAGTATAAATATGTATAAGAAACATGGCCTGGCAATCACACTCATTGAAGGAGGATTTGGTCTGTATCGCGCATGGTGAAAAAGGATAAATAATAAATGTTGCACAACAAATCATAGATGTGTGGTTGGCTTGATGGTAAATAGGCCTGCCTCTTATCAAGAGGTCCTTGGTTTGAACCTTGCAACTCTCATTGTAGAGTAAAACTTATTTTCTTCCTTTAATGGGTGGTGACATGTGGCATCACTTAATTAAATAATTAATTGTTTTATTAAATAAAAATTAGGACTAAATTGATAGAATGCGTAAGTAATAGGGATTAAATTTGTAATTATATCAATTTGTTTTTAACTGCCACATCATCTTCCCGTTAGGATTTAACGACATGTGGCTACATTGGAACCAATTAAATAGTTATGTGGTATATTTAACACAATTGAAAATATAGAGGTCAAATCGACACCAACCCCATAGTTCGGTAGTCATTAGTATAGTTTACCCATTTATATTTAATTTCTTTCTTTTTCGGGATTTATTTTATTATTATTATGGTTTTTGATTTCTTTGTTTTTTATTTTAATCACTGATATTTTTATTTATTTTTTATTAGAGGTATTATTATTTTTATTGTGTCGTGAATAAAATAATAAAGAACAATAATAAAAACAAAGAACAAGAATAGAAGAACAAAGAGATGCGAGAAAGAGGAAGATTTGTATTATTCTCAAAAATAGAATTATATACAACGCCTTCAATGAATCATCTATTTATAGGCATAATAAGTACATAATACATTAAACTCTAATTAATAAAGATAATATTCCTAATAATAAATAAATCAAACTCCTTAGATAAAGTTCTAATCATGATAGACATCCACATAGATAAATATTCATAACACTCCCCCTTGGATGTCTATGAAGATAATGTCCCTCGTTAAAACCTTACTAAGATAAAAATCAGTATGAAAAAAATCATTAGTGAAGGAAAAGAGTACACACATCTTTAATACGCATAACATGTTGCCTCATTAAAAACCTTACCAGGAAAACTCATTGGGACAAAACTTCAGTTAAGGGAAAAAGAGTGCAACACGTATTTACTCCCTCTCATAAAAATATCACATAAGATCTTTGAATCTTCACAATTCAATCTTGAATATAATCTTCAAATGTTGAAATAGAGTATGCACTAGTGGATAAATCTTCCAAATTATTGCTTGAAATGATCCATCAAATACTATTCTTCTGAAGATCATGAGGGACGAAACTTTAAAGAGATAT
The DNA here is from genome assembly GCA_958450335.1 of Hibiscus tridactylites. Taxonomy (NCBI): domain Eukaryota; kingdom Viridiplantae; phylum Streptophyta; class Magnoliopsida; order Malvales; family Malvaceae; genus Hibiscus; species Hibiscus tridactylites. The sequence continues at coordinate 25,120,011 of OY288283.1, forward strand.
GTTTCGTTTTTTCACATTTGATGTATCCACATTGAGATATAAATTATGCATTATCTCTACATAAAATAGCTTGCATCTTATCTTGTGAAAGCAATTCACATATCTTCTGGATATGTTTAGCCAAACACATATTTCGGCTTTGCCTCATGCATAACAATTATTTAAAGGCAATGGTCTCGTAGCATTTAGATAGTATTTCTGGACCAACCAAGATACGATGCTTCCAGATCAATTAATGTATATATGATGCTATTAGACCAAGAATATCATCACCATTTTCTCGAGGGCGGAATGAATCTTTGTTTACATTAAGAAACCTAGCAACCAAATAGTGGTCAACAAATATGCAGTATGCATGTAAAGTCTCTTTAAACATTTTTCTGTGTTTGCCGATTGCTGCACAAGGATTCCATTATTAGAAAGATCTCTTCATGAGTCTCAATGAATCGCTAACATACATAATACAACAAAGACAAATCCAGAGCTAAATCTCTTAATAAAATGCTCTAGAAATTAAATCATTCTTATAGCCTTCCGCTAATAAGTATTCAATAGGGCGATTATATCAAATGTGCATAAAATATTTTAATCCATAAAAAGATATATTTAATATAATTGAATAATGTTCTCGAGAACTTGAATTAACTGCTTATGGCAGTCTAAATCCTTCTAGAAGCTTCATGTAAATGTTGTTATCAAGAGGCTCATACAAATAAGATGTAACAACATCCATTAGGCGGAAACTGGGTTATTTCATTTAGTCAGACTATCTAAAAGTAACTGCATCCACCACCGAGAAATATATTTTCTTCATAATCAATTTCGTGTCTTTGTAAGAATCTTTGCAACCAAACGAGCTTATATCTCGTGATTTCTCCTTTTGATTTATCTTTCTCACAAATGCTCATACAAATAAGATGTAACAACACCAAACGCAACCTCTTCGTCTCTTTCGATCCGTCTTTTGGTTTGTGAGAAGCCACAAATTTATCTCTTTCCAATGTTCGAATAAAATCAAACATACTTCCAAACTTTTCAAAAAAGTTAAAATATAAAGAAAAAGACAATCAGTAATTTAAAAAAAATGAAGAGAGAAAAAAACTTATCTTTGGTTTATCCTAGAATCGAATTCTTTCCAATAACTTCTTTTGGATTCAAACAATGAAGACCTCAGTTGAGTGCTGATAACGTGTTGTAAATAAAATAATAAAGAACAATAATAAGAACAAAGAACAAGAATAGAAGAACAAAGAGATGAGAGAAAGAGGAAGATTTGTATTATTCTCAAAAATGAAATTATATACAATGCCTTCAATGAATCATCTATTTATAGGCATAAGAAGTACATAATACATTAAACTCTAATTAATAGAGATAATATTCCTAATAATAAATAAATCAAACTCCTTAGATAAAGTTCTAATCATGATATACATCCACATAGATAAATATTCATAACATTTTGATATTTTTACTACTCATTTTCATTATTAGTAAGTATTATTACTATATTTTTTTCTTGCTTATTTATAGTATAGTATCTTTTCCCATTTTATTAATATTATATATTATATCAATATGGTATTATTTAGTGTATATTATAAAGTTTTCCTAAAAAAGTATATAAATATTTATGAAAATACTTTTATACACAAGCAATTTGGAAAAGATAATACCATATTAATATATAATATTAAAGCATTTTCATATAACCTTAAATTCTATAGTATCTTTTTCTATTTTATTAATATTATATATTATATTAATACTTTAATACACAAGTAATTTAAAAAGGGTATAATATTATATATTATATAAATATGTTATTATACAAAATATTTTAACTGCCACGTCACCCTTTTAATGGCGGTTAACAGGTTAGTGACCAATTTGGAGCAAAACTAAAAGTTTAATGGTAACATTAAAGTAATTGAAAGTATAGTTACCAAATTGAATAATTTACCAAAGTTCAGTTACCATTTGTGTACTTTACCCTAAAAATAAAAACATTATTTTAATCAATTTACCTTTTAATTTTTAAATAATTTATAATTATACGCTAAGCCATTTGAATTTTAAATATTTATAAATTAAATTAATGGTGCTCATTAGTGATCATCGTTAGTGGTGCTCGTCAATTCAATCAAATCACTGTATCGTTAATCCATCTACATCTCCAAGCTTCGGTCTATTCTGAAGGATTTTCTAGATCCAGCAAAACAAGTGAGCCCATACTAAATAAAGAGACTGGGCTCTTTACAATCAAACCCAAAAGCTGTAGGGATACAAAAGCTTGAAATTCTAAATTCTTTAGATCCAAGATGGATAGGGTCCAGTGTCACTCTTCTAGAAGTCGGATTCCATGTACTCCAAAACTAGTAATGACAAAAGGGAAGGCTTCAACCTGCATTGTGTCTCTAAAAAATTTCATTCTCAGGGAAGGCTCAACCTCATGTGCTCAGGATGGGGAATCACTGGCGAACGAGGCTAGGGTCACTTTGGAAGTTTGTAATATGGCTGGAATACATTTTAAAGATAGCAACGATAAGGTATGTGCAAGACTTTACATATTGAATCAGAAAATTGTGTCATCGATTGATGGTGGTGGTCTCTGAGTTTCGTCGAGTGGATCTACAAGATATTATGTCATCACAATCTCTATTTTTGACATGAAATATTAGAGGGCTCGATAAATTTAAAAAAAAGCATCACTGAGAAGCCTAGTATCTTCAAGAAAGGCAAAAAAAAAATCATCCAGGAATCTAAGATGAAAGTGGTAGACGACAAAATTAAGAAGTCTTTGTGTGGGAGATCCTCTAGTTTTAGTGTCTTGTTTCCCCCATCAATTGATGCTGTAGGAGGACTAATTTTCATATGAGACCTAGAGCTTTTCAAGATGGAAGCCTTTTACATTGAATCTGGATACATATCGTTAGAAGGTACATAGTCTGAACCCAAATTGAGATGTTTATTGATTAATGTTTATACCCCTGACGTGTACAACATGAGACAATAGCTATTATCAGATTTAGCATCTCTTATATCAAGAATTAATTTACCAGTATTGATGGGAGGAGACTTCAATATAATAAGATGTGCAGAGGAGAAATTGGGTGTGTCAATCCAAAAAAGTGCAATGGCAGCCTTCTCCAAATTCATAATGGAATCAAACCTCATTGACTTACCACTCCAGGTTGATCGATTTACATGGTCTAATATCCGCGATCAGCTTGCTTTTAGCAGACTGGATCGATTCCTAATGACCCTTAAGATAGATAGCAACTGTAACACTTGGGTTTAGGGGTCAAGTGAAAATAATAATAAAATAATATTTTTAGTCTCGGGTTTATAATTAAAATAATCTTTTGGGCCTCGGGTTTTAAAGACAACTATTTATGTTGGACAAGTTTTGATATTTGAGCCCAACTCCATGGGATTTACAAATAGATGAGTTTGGTCATCTCATTAATGGCGTTTTGGTAAATATATGGACTTGTAAAAATAAAATCCCTTTTCCTCTTAATTCAAACACCCAAAAGTTGCCATCATCTTCTACCTCCCAAATTTCCAACGACAAAGAACCCCCTCCCCTTCATTTTACTATTCCATTCCCTTGCTTATTCGTTTCAGCTCGGTTTTGAAAGGTAATTACGTTTTCGACTTGCTCTCATCTTCCTCTCTTCAAAAGTACCTTTAGATTTCATTTTTATCCATGCTTTAGAAAGTTAGTTTTCCATGGAAAAATATTAAAGGTTGCTACTTTATGGGTTTTGATTTAAGTTTTCGATTTGTTAATGTTTGTTATGATCATAGAAACCAAAAAGGGGCCAACATATCTTAATTTTGGATGATTTAAACTAATTTTCAGAAATGGGTTTTGTTGGGGTTTTAGAGTTGGTTTAAGGGCTTTGATGAGTGGGAAAATGCTTAGTTATGATAGTATGATATATGAAGGTCATTTTGTGTGTGTTTGATGATCGTTTGGTTGATTGAATTGGAAGATTTTAGTGGGTTTTGAGGGCTGCTCGGGAATTCTGTTTTGGGCATGAATTTGGGTGTCAAATGTTTGGAAATGTTAATCCAGGTTGTTTCTGACGACTAGTAATTGATTGTTGGTGTTTTGTTTGTGTTTGGATGTGATTAGAATCAAGGGTTGATATCGGGAGTGAATCCGGAAGCTTGAAGGTGTTGGTTGCTTGGTAGTTGAGCTTGGAAGTGAAGGTGAGTGGTTTAATGTTTTCAAAAATAGTTTCGAGTATTTGGTTCGAGCATGTGGACTAGGTTGGGCTTGGTAGACCCACCTAGAGTTAGGATTAGAGTGGTAGCCTAATCCTAAGCTTTAATTAGAGACTTTGGTTGAACTCTTTAATTGATGTTATTGCCTCATGATGATATGTGTTTATGGTGTTATGTATAATGTGTTATACATGTATGTTGAGGCATGATATTGATGCATTGTGATATGCATGTGGATTGTTCATGATTGTGATCATGGTGAGTACGTGCTAAGCACGGAAGTTGATATTAAATGATATTGTGGATTGAGTTAAATGTTGGCACTAGTATGCTTGGGTACAAATGATCAATCATTAGGATGTTAGTATGCACTCGTGAGTCAAATGCGCGCGTGGTCTTGATTATGGTAGTCATCAAGATGGAGTACGGGTTCGCCCGGAAAACCTTCTTATATATACTAGTCGATGATGAGTGTAATCCCATTGACGGGGCATGAGGATGAGTGGAATCCCCTCCGCGAGAACGATGATGAGTGTAATCCCACCGTGAGGTAAAGTTGTTGTTGGATGTGAGTTCCAACGTGTTTATCCGCGTATTCGATCATAGCTAGGTGCCAATATGAGTTGATATGTGTATCAATGTGATATTGAAATGTGATCCCCATTTGGATGATTATATGTGTTTACATATGATGTGGATTTGAGCTTGTTGAGCATGGCATATTATTGGATAATTGTTCATGCATCATTGACATTTTGGCTCTTGTGGATCGATGGTAAGAACATGCATTTACCTTGTTGTGCTCGTGCTTGGACCATGCATTGTCAGGGTTTGTTTTTAAAGAGCTTACCCTCACTAAGCTTTATGCTTACGCTCTCTTTTGTTCGACAATGCAGATTCTTAGTTCGTGGGTTGCTAGTGCAAGAAGGGGCCTCCAAGTGTGCCTTGTGGTACTATCTAAGCTATCAAGTATGGACATTTTAATTCAAGGATGTAATGGTCAAGCAATGGGACATGTATATGTTGTTTGAGCCTTTTGAAGTATGTTGATGTTGGTTTGTTTAGAAGCATGATTAGACTCCTTTCACATGTTATGATGATTTGGCTTTTGGATGTATGTCTTGCTTGTAAACCATGTTGGATTTGCCTATCTTAATTATCTAAGTGTTGACTTTGTCGAAGCATGCTATCTTTAAGGCCATGTTTAATCTTCGAATGGATGTTCTACCATGTATCCTTGTGTATTATGAGTATGATGCTATAGGGTGCATGCCTCTAAAATGTATTTGTATGATTTGTATGCTTCGTGTAGTCGTTTTGGATGTTTGGGATCAATTGGAGATGTCTAAAACAGATTTTGGGAATTTGCAGACAACATGTGTTTCGAAACGGGTTGTCCTGTTTCGAAACAGGTGTGGTTCCAGGGCCCCCGTATCGGAACTCGTTTCGATACGTTTTGCCTATTGTGAGCCCCTGTTTCGAAACTAGTTTCGGAACACTTTGGCTACTGGAATTGCATATTTCGAAACGACAAGGAAAAACGAGACCCTATTCCGAAACGAGGTGGATACGTTTCGAAATGGGTGTCTGGATTTTCAATCTGGAGCTTGTGTTTCGAAACACAAACTTGTTTTTGGGCTTTTTGACATCTCTAAAGGGTTTCAAGGGTTGGGCTCAGGCCCGGTTGTTGTTGTGCTTCCGCTTAGGTTTAATTAATGCATTTAGATAAGATAAAATGAAAAAGTTTTTCCTAGGGTCGGTAATCGAAGTGGAGCCTTAACGGGTTTCATCTCAGTTATCCCCGTGTAGCCCACTCGGATCGGTCAAGCGTCCGGACCGGGACGAGGGGGTTACACTTGTTGGTATCTGAGCCTAAGGTTTCCGAGACCTTGGGCAGGTAAGTGAAGTAAGTTTAATTTCTGGTATTGTTATGCATAGTGGTTGCTTGCTTGTCAATTATGCTTAATGTATGTTCGCTTGTTTATCAAGAATGCTGGTTGTTTTGTTTGAAGCATGATGTTTAGAGTCTCATTGCTACTATCACATCGGAAAAGGATTTTTAAAGTGAGAGAATATACTTGAGCCACTTGGAGCCCTTGCCTTGCTAACCCAATCTTGTATGTTTTGTTGTTGTGGTTGTAGTTTTTGTTTGTGAGCACGATGTCGAGGCCGAGAGGTAGGCCGAGGGTGGTTCGTCAGGAACCACGTGTTGCGGCTCCTGTTAATGAGCCGATGGTTGGAGTTGAGGCTCACGTAGGAGAGCCTACTGCTGGAGTTGGAGCTCCTCCACCACCTTCTCAGCCTGGAGTTGGAGGCGAGGATGGAGCTGAAGAAGAGGGACCTTAGGGTGGCCAAGGTTCGCCGAAATTGATATGGCTCCGCTTGTGCAAGCTATAGCGGGAGCATTTCAGGCCGTAGTTGCCAGAGCTCAGGCTGCAGCTCAGCCTAGGCGCGATGATGCTAGTTTACCGTTGGAGAGGCTCCGTAGCCTAAGGGCTGAAGAGTTTAGAGGGTCTACACCTGAGAGATCCGAGTTGTGTTTAGAGAAGACCGTTCGCATCTTAGTTCAGATGGGTTGTGTGGTAGCTCGTAGATTGGGCTGTGTGATCTCCTTGCTTTAGGGTGATGCCTACATCTGGTGGGTCACCATTACTACCAGAGTTCCAGAGGCTGAGATAGGATGGGATTTCTTTGAGTCTGCTTTCAGAAAGAGATACTTGGGGCCGAGGTATCTAGATGAGAAGAAGCGAGAGTTTATGGCTCTTGTTCAGGGAGATGCTACTGTGACTGACTATGAGATCCGCTTTGTTAGTTTGAGTCAGTATGCTCTAGAGTTAGTTCGTACTGAGAGGGACCAATGTAACCGTTACAGATATGGGCTTCATGAGGAAGTTAAGAGGTATACATTAGCTTCAGATTATTCTGATTTTGTTGTCTTGGTTGCTAGTGCCAAGGACATTGAGCATAGCTTGGGGCTGACCAAGCGTTCTGGAGGATCTAGTTCTGGTAAGAGACATAACAACTTTGACCGTGGAGATGCCAAGAGGCATAGAGGTGGTGGACAATAGTTTGACCATAGACGTGGCAGTGGCCACCAGGGCCATAGAGGTGGAGGGCGTTTTCCCGAGTGCACACGTTGTGGGAGACAACATTCTGGTGAGTGTTGGGGTAACTTCCATGCTTGATGGAACTGTGGTTCGAGGGACCACTTTAGGAGGGAGTGTCCGCATCAGGCGGCATAGACACCGAACATAGCACAGGCTCTGCGAGGGCCAATGATTTTCAGAGAGGCCGTGGGCACGGTCGTGGCTACTTCCAGCCTAGGGCTGATGCACCTAGGGTAGATGCTCAGAGGAACCTTGCTCATGTTGTGGCATTACAACCAGAGGTAGGTGGACCATCGAAAGTTTATGCTTAGAGAGAGGCCGGGAACGACACTAATGTGATAGCAGGTAATTTCGAGTTACAATCTATGTCTTTGCTTTCTTTGGTTGATTCGGGTTCTACACATTCCTACATTTTGAGTGAGCATGCACGAAAGTTAGATATACCTGTTGAGATCTTAGATGTAGGTATGCATGTGACTAGTTCTTTTGGTGAGACAGTTGTGGTTAGACGTATGTATATGAGGTGTCCGCTGAAGATTCAGGGTTATGTGTTTTCTGTTGATATGATGGAGCTTCCTTTTTATGGCTTTGATATTATTTTGGGTATGAACTGGTTAGTTTAGCACCGAGCTAGTGTGGATTTTGAGACGAAGAGGATTTCTTTGAAACTTTCTAATGACTACGAGGTAGTAGTACTAGGCGAGAACATTAAGTTCTTGTCTAATGTTGTGTCAGCTTTAGAGACTCATAGGTTGATGGATTCTGGATGTGGGGCTTACTTAGCGTATGTTATGAATCCGAATATGAGTGAGGCTAGACCGAAAGATATTAGAACAATTTGTGATTTTCCGGATGTGTTTCCAAAAGAGTTGCCAGGGTTGCCTCCTGACAGAGATGTTGAGTTTGTGATTGAGACTGTTTTAGGGTCTACTCCAGTTTCTATAGCTCTGTATCATATGGCTTCGAAAGAGTTGAAAGAATTGAAGAGTCAATTACAAGATTTATTAGACCGTGGTTTCATTAGGCCTAGTAGTTCTCCTTGGGGTGCTCCTGTGTTGTTTGTAAAGAAGAAATATGGCAGTATGCGTATGTGTATTGACTACAGGCAGTTGAATCAGTTGACTGTGAAGAACAAGTACTCGTTGCCTCGTATAGATGATTTGTTTGATCAGTTGAGAGGTGCTTCAGTGTTCTCGAATATAGATTTGAGATTAGGGTACTATCAGTTGAAAGTGAAAGAGTGTGATGTTCCGAAGACAACTTTTAGGACTAGATACAGTCACTATGAGTTCCTTGTGATGCCGTTTAGGCTCACGAATGCACCTGCAACATTCATGGATATGATGAATAGAATTTTTAGAGATTATCTAGACCGTTTTGTAGTTGTCTTCATAGATGATATCCTTGTGTGCTCGAAGACAAAAGAAGAGCATGATGAGCACTTGAGATTTGTTTTACAGAGATTGTTGAGCAACCAGTTGTATGCGAAGCTTAGCAAATGTGAGTTCTGGATTGGAGAGGTTGTATTTCTTGGCCATGTTGTTTCGACCGAAGGTATCCGTGTTGATCCATCGAAGATTGAGGCTATTGTTGAGTGGAAACAACCTAAGTCTGTGACTGAGATTAGGAGTTTCCTAGGATTAGCCGGTTACTATAGGAGATTTGTTGATGGCTTCTCTAGAGTAGCTGTTCCTTTAACTAAATTGTTGCAAAAAAGAGTTAAGTTTGAATGGTCGGATGCAAGACAGAAGGCCTTTGAGAAATTGAAAGAAGCTTTGACAAATGCTACAGTGTTAGTGCAACTAGTTTCAGGTAAAGAATTTGTGATCTATAGTGATGCTTCCTACATATGTTTAGGTTGTGTTTTGATGCAAGAAAGAAGAGTTGTTGCCTATGCTTCAAGACAGTTGAAGGTACATGAGAAGAACTATCCTACTCATTATATAGAATTAGCCACAGTTGTGTTTGCATTGAAGATTTGGCGTCACTACTCATATGGTGAGAAGTGTATAGTTTACACCGACCATATGAGCTTGAAGTATTTGATGACACAGAGAGAGTTGAACTTGAGACAGAGAAGATGGATTGAGTTGTTAAAAGACTATGATTTGACCATAGAGTACCATCCGGGTAAGGCAAATGTAGTAGCTGATGCTTTGAGTAGAAAAGTTACAGTTGAGTTACGAGCTATGTTTGCTAGATTGAGTGTATCTGATGATGGTGGTTTGATCACAGAGTTGCATGTGAAGCCTTCTTTGATTCAGTTGATTAGAGAGAAGCAGTTGCAAGATGTGTCTTTAGTTCCTCATGTTCAGGACATAGCCGAAGGTAGAACGACCAAGTATAGTTTCAGTGGTGAGAATGTGTTGTGCTTTAGGGACATAGTTGTTGTACCAGAAGATGTTGAGTTGAGACGTATGATTCTGAGTGAAGCACATTCGAGTCCATTTTCTATGCATTCGGGTAGTACTAAGATGTACCGCAACTTGAAGAATGATTACTTCTAGGTTGGTTTGAAGAAGGATGTAGCCGAGTATGTGAGCCGTTGTATGGTTTGTCAGAGAGTGAAGATAGAACATCATGTTCCTTCAGGTTTGTTACAGCCTTTGAAGATTCCGTAATGGAAATGGGAGAGGATCATCATGGACTTTGTGTCAAGGTTACCGTTGTCTCCTTCGAAGAAGAATTCTGTTTGGGTAGTTGTGGATAGATTCACTAAGTGTGCTCACTTCTTAGCAGTGAGCACTACAGATTCTTTAGACAAGTTAGCAAACTTGTACATCCGTGAGATTGTGAGGCTTCATGGAGTTCCGAAGTCTATTGTTTCCGATAGAGATCCTAGATTCACTTCAAGGTTCTGGGGTTGTTTGCATAGTGCTCTAGGTAGCCGTTTGCATTTCAGTACATCTTATCATCCGCAGTCCAATAGACAGTCAGAGTGAGTGATACAGATTCTAGAGGATATGCTTCGTTGTTGTGTGATTGACTTCCAAGGTTCTTGGGAGAAGCACTTACCTTTAGTTGAGTTTGCTTACAACAACAATTATCAGTATAGTATTCAGATGGCTCCTTATGAGGCTTTGTATGGTAGACGATGTAGGACTCTGATCTATTGAGCTGAAACAGGTCAGAGGTTGTTACCTATACCGATTTGCTTAAGAGGACTACCGAGAAAGTGAAGTTGATTTGTGACCGTTTGAAAGTAGCTTCCGATCGTTAGAAGTCTTATGCAGATTTGAAGAGAAAAGAGATTGAGTTCTCCGTGGGTGAGAAAGTGTTTCTGAAAGTATCTTCGTGGAAGAAGGTAATGAGATTTGGCCGGAAGGGCAAGTTAAGTCCGAGGTTTATTCGCTCGTATGAGATAGTTGAGCGGATTGGGCCTGTAGCTTACCGTTTGAGATTGCCTTCTGAGTTAGAGAAGATCCATGATGTCTTTCATGTGTCGATGCTTAGGAGATATAGATCATATCCTTCTCATGTTATGCCTATTGAGAAGATAAAGCTGAATCCGGATTTGTCTTACAATGAAGAACCTGTTGAGATACTTGCTTCTGATAGCAAAGTGTTGCGTGGCAAGACCATAGAGTTGGTCAAGGTGTTGTAGAGACATAGAGGTGTGGAAGAGGCCACGTGGGAGAGGAAAGCGGATATGCTTGAGCAGTTTCCGTACTTGTTTCCGTCAGGTAATTTCGGAGACGAAATTCCTTAAGTGGGGGAGAGTTGTAACATCCGGGTTTAGGGGTGAAAATAATAATAAAATAATATTTTTAGTCTCGGGTTTATAATTAAAATAATCTTTTGGGCCTCGGGTTTTAAAGACAAATATTTATGTTGGACAAGTTTTGATATTTGAGCCCAACTCTATGGGATTTACAAATAGATGAGTTTGGCCATCTCATTAATGGCGTTTTGGTAAATATATGGACTTGTAAAAATAAAACCCTTTTCCTCTTAATTCAAACACCCAAAAGTTGCGATCATCTTTTACCTCCAAAATTTCCAACAACAAAGAACCCCCTCCTCCTCCATTTTACTATTCCATTCCCTTGCTTCTTCATTTCAACTCGGTTTTGAAAGGTAATTACGTTTTCGACTTTCTCTCATCTTCCTCTCTTCAAAAGTACATTTAGATTTCATTTTTATCCATGTTTTAGAAAGTTGGTTTTCCATGGAAAAATATTAAAGGTTGCTACTTTATGGGTTTTGATTTAAGTTTTTGATTTGTTAATGTTTGTTATGATCATAGAAACCAAAAAGGGGCCAACATATCTTAATTTTGGATGATTTAAACTAATTTTCGGAAATGGGTTTTGTTGGGGTTTTAGAGTTGGTTTAAGGGCTTTGATGAGTGGGAAAATGCTTAGTTATGATAGTATGATATATGAGGGTCATTTTGGGTGTGTTTGATGATCGTTTGGTTGATTGAATTGGAAGATTTCAGTGGGTTTTGAGGGCTGCTCGGGAATTCTGTTTTGGGCATGAATTTGGGTGTCAAATGCTTGGAAATGTTAATTCGGGTTGTTTCCGACGACTAGTAATTGATTGTTGGTGTTTTGTTTGTGTTTGGATGTGATTAGAATCAAGGGTTGACACCAGTGAGACATCGGGAGTGAATTCGGAAGCTTGAAGGTGTTGGTTGCTTGGTAGTTGAGCTTGGAAGTGAAGGTGAATGGTTTAATGTTTTCAAAAATGGTTTTGAGTATTTGGTTCAAGCATGTGGACTAGGTTGGGCTTGGTAGACCCACCTAGAGTTAGGATTAGAGTGGTAGCCTAATCCTAAGCTTTAATTAGAGACTTTGGTTGAACTCTTTAATTGATGTTATTGCCTCATGATGATATGTGTTTATGGTGTTATGTATAATATGTTATACATGTATGTTGAGGCATGATATTGATGCATTGTGATATGCATGTGGATTGTTCATGATTGTGATCATGGTGAGTACGTGCTAAGCACGAAAGTTGATAATAAATGATGTTGTGGATTGAGTTAAATGTTGGCAGTAGTATGCTTGGGTACAAATGATCGATCATTAGGCTGTTAGTGTGCATATGTGAGTCAAATGCGAGCATGGTCTTGATGAGGGTAGTCATTAAGATGGAGTACGGGTTCTCCCGGAAAACCTTCTTATATATACTAGTCGATGATGAGTGTAATCCCATCGACGGGGCATGAGGATGAGTGGAATCCCCTCCGCGAGAATGGTGATGAGTGTAATCCCACCGTGAGGTAAAGTTGTTGTTGGATGTGAGTTCCAACGTGTTTATCCTCGTATTCGAGTCATAGCTAGGTGCCAATATGAGTTGATATGTGTATCAATGTGATGTTGAAATGTGATCCCCATTTGGATGATTATATGTGTTTACATATGATGTGGATTTGAGCTTGTTGAGCATGGCATATTATTGGGTAAGTGTTCATGCATCATTGACATTTTGGCTCTTGTGGATCGATGGTAAGGACATGCATTTACCTTGTTGTGCTCGTGCTTGGACCCTGCATTGTCGAGGTTTGTTTTTAAAGAGCTTACCCTCACTAAGCTTTATGCTTACGCTCTCTTTTGTTTGACAATGCAGATCCTTAGTTCGTGGGTTGCTAGTGCAAGAAGGGGCCTCCAAGTGTGCCTTGTGGTACTATCTAAGCTATCAAGTATGGGCATTTTAATTTAAGGGTGTAATGGTCAAGCAATGGGACATGTATATGTTGTTTGAGCCTTTTGAAGTATGTTGATGTTGGTTTGTTTAGGAGGATGATTAGACTCATTTCACATGTTATGATGATTTGGCTTTTGGATGTATGCCTTGCTTGTAAACCATGTTGGATTTGCCTATCTTAATTATCTAAGTGTTGACTTTGTCGAAGCATGCTATCTTTAAGGCCATGTTTAATCTTTGAATGGATGTTCTACCATGTATCCTTGTGTATTATGAGTATGATGCTATAGGGTGCATGCATCTAGAATGTATTTGTACGATTTGTATGCTTCGTGTAGTCGTTTCGGACGTTTGGGATCAATTGGAGATGTCTAAAATTGATTTTGGGAATTTGCAGACAACATGTGTTTCGAAACGGGTTGTCCTATTTCGAAACGGGTGTGGTTCCAGGCCCCCCATATCGGAACTCGTTTCGATACGTTTTGGCTATTGTGAGCCCCTGTTTCGAAACCAGTTTCGAAACACTTTGGCTACTGGAATTGCCTGTTTCGAAACGGGTATCGAAACGGCAAGGCAAAAAGAGACCCTATTCCGAAACGGGGTGGATACGTTTCGAAACGGGTGTCTAGCTTTTCAAACTGGGGCTTGTGTTTCGAAACGGGCTTTGACTGTTTCGAAACACATGCCTGTTTTGGGATTTTTGACATCTCTAAAGGGTTTCAAGGGTTGGGCTCAAGCCTGATTGTTGTTTGGCTTCCGCCTAGGTTTAATTAATGCATTTAGATAAGATAAAATGAAAAAGTTTTTCCTAGGGTCGGTAACCGAAATGGTGCCTTAACGGGTTTCATCTCAGTTATCCCTGTGTAGCCCACTCGGATCGGTCAAGCGTCCGGACCGAGACGAGGGGGTTAGAGCAGCCCTTTATCCAAGTTTGATTTAACAAACTCTTCTGATGGGATTATCCGACCACAATCCTGTTACCTTGTCTATTCCTGTTGAACAATGGGGACCTAAGCCTTTTAAATGGTTCAACCATTGGCTCAATAATAAGGAGCTAAAGGAACAACTACAATCTCTTTGTATTTCAACTAAAGGCAAAGGCATTATGTCTCTTCTCAGCCAATACAAAAGCACGACCAAAGAATGTGATAGGAGAAATCGGGCAAATGACACCGAGTCAATACAAGCCATTGAAAGTAAATGCCAATAACTTGAAATTGAGATCGGAAAGGGTATAAACACCCAACAAAAGTTCATTGAGCTAAAGCATCTCCGAGCCACACTATGTTCCCACACAAGAAGAGAAGAACGCGAGTGGTTCCAAAAATTACGACTCAAATGGTTTGAAGCCGGAGACAAGAATACAAGATTTTTTCACCTGGTTGCATCATCTAGAAGAAGATCAAATTTCATAGCCAATCTAAAAGTTGATGGTTGTACTATTTCGAAACCAATGAAGGTCAAAAATAGGGTGTTGGGTCATTTCAAAGGCATATACACTTATAGTCAGACGATTCTAGTAGTAAAGTTGGATTGCAACTTAAAGTCTCTATGTTCAGAATCATCATTCAATCTCGAAAAGCCTTTTATAGAGAAGGAGATATGGAACGCTTTATCACTGATGGGGGGAACATGGCTCCGGGACCAGACGGATTCGACATAGATTTTATTAAAGAGTTTTGGTATCACCTGAAAGCAGAGATATTGAGCTTCTTCGAGTTGTTCTACAAAGGGGAAATCCATGACATGTCTTTTAATCACTCATTTATTGTGCTTATCCCAAAAGTCAAGAATCCGATTTCAATAGGAGATTCCCGCCCCATAAGTCTGGTTAGAAGTGTCTATAAGCTATTTGCTAAAGTTATTGCCCTTCGTCTCAAGACTGTAGCGGAGAAAATAATTGGCGAATCCCAATTTTCTTTTTCCCCAGGAAAGCAAATTCTAGACCCTGCACTTATTGCTAACGAAATTATTGATTTCTTGAAGAAGAAAGGCTTAAAAGGTATCGTTTTTAAAAGCGAATTTCTGCAAAGCTTACAATATTGTTGATTGGAAATTTTTGTTAGTCACAATGAAGCAAATAGAGTTTGGAGTTTGGTGGTGCTCATGTATTTCTTCTGCCCGTGTTTCGATTCTTGTTAATGGATCACCCACAAACTCGTTCCAAATAAAACGTGGGCTATGCCAGGGATGCCCTCTATCACCAATGCTATTTAATTTGGTTGCTGAAGTATTGAGTGCCCTATTACAAAAAGCATCTGCTACTGGATTATTTAATGGAGTAAGAATCAGTAATAACCTGGAAGATATAACACACTTGCAGTTCGCCGATGATCTCATTGTTTTTGGTGGAGCTAGTCAAATAGAGGTAAAGAATATTTTTCGAATATTAAAAGGCTTTGAATTAGCTTCGGGTGTGAAGTTGAACCTAAAGAAGTCCAAGTCGATCGGAATCAACCTGAATGATAGTGTTGTTCAAAATTGGGCTTTCAACATCCCTTGCAAAAATGAACGTTTGCCCAGTTCCTATATGGGGCTTCCTCTGGGTCAAATGAAGAATAGTTCCTCCATGTGGGATCCGGTTGTACAGAAAGTGAGATCAAAATTAAAGGGGTAAAAAGCAAATTCATTGTCATTCGCGGGTCGCGTCATCTTGGTAAAATCTATCCTTTCCAACTTACCATTGTATTTCATCTCAATTTTTAAAATGCCTGCGAAGATAAGTAAGATGCTTACTAGTGTGATTGTTAATTTCTTGTGGGGATCGACTGATCGTCGAGC
Organism: Hibiscus tridactylites; assembly: GCA_958450335.1. Classification (NCBI taxonomy): domain Eukaryota; kingdom Viridiplantae; phylum Streptophyta; class Magnoliopsida; order Malvales; family Malvaceae; genus Hibiscus; species Hibiscus tridactylites. Next base: position 25,135,790 of record OY288283.1, read on the forward strand.
TATTCACTGGATAAACTGAGAAACGATGTATCTGCCAAAATGCTATGGTGGTCTGGGGTTAGTGAACCTTAAGAAAAAAATAAGGCTCTCTTGCTCAAATGGATTTGGCGATTTGGTTCAGAACCCGACAGCGTGTGGCGTAAAATTATCAGTGCAAGATACAAATCCAATTCCTAGTCCTTATTGCCCTGCAATCTGAAAAGCTCTCAGCAGTCGATGATTTGGAGGAATATATCTTCTCTAATAGTTTCCAATGATAACTACTTCACAGAAAATGTACGATTCTTGTAGGAAACGGTGAGAAGATCCAGTTCTGGGGTGATTTATGGATTGGTAACGAGCCTTTGAAGGTCACGTCCCTAGAATCCATGCTCTAACATGTCAAAAAAGTGGAACTATTAATAAGTTCGGGGCTGTTATAGATGGTGCTTGGAGGTGGAATATCCCTCTTAGGAGGCGTTTGTTCGACTGAGAACTTAGAGTTTTGGAGTCCTTTTTCAATACATTCAACAACTTCAAATTAAATCCAGCCTTATTCGATAACATCAGGTGGAAAGGTAACTCCAGTGGTATGTTTACTGTGAAATCTTACAATTTTCAAAGCAATGTAAATGCCGATATTGGAGAGGATGTCTGGAAACACATTTGGTCTACTCCCGCTCTACCAAGGGTTGTTGCTTTTGTTTGGAGAGCCACTCATGGGAGATTACCTATAAGATAAAACTTAATCTATAGAGGAAGCTCCCACATTTCTTCCGAGTTGTGCCCTGTTTGTCAAAATGCTCCAGAAACTGCAAATCATCTTTCTAGTCATTGCAACATGTTTTGGTCTACCCTTCAAAAGTGGTGCTCTATGTGGAATGTGCATTTGATTATCCCAGGCACAATAAGTAATCTTATTAGAGTTTGGGTTCACTCCCTTCCGCCCAGTCTAAATGGAGTTATTTAGATGCTCAGCCTATTCTGTATGATGTGGTTGTTTTGGTTGGCTAGAAACGATTTGGTTTTAACGGATTGAAGAAGGAATATGCCCAGATATTTGAGCTATTTACTCAACGCTTAGCTTGGTGGTGCAAAAGATTATGGCCTGACTCTAGAATTGTTGTTCTCGATTTAGTAAGCAATCCACTCAACTTCAAGTTCATCGATTGCAAACAGGTCTCGGACAAAATGAGTGACTGAAAACCCCTCCTGCTGGTGAATTAAAATTCAATACCGACGAGACCATTATCGGGAGCTTTGGGGATGTTGGTGTGGGAAGTGTATTGAGAGATGAAAGGGCAAGATGTTAGGCGATGTTTTCAAAGTTTGTTGGTTGTTTGGATCCTATATCAATTGAACTAACAACCATTAAGAAAGCAATGACGATATTCAGCAGATCGAGATGGGCTGGCAAGTACAAAATTATCTTTGAAACAGACAGTAAATTATCGGGTGATTGAATTTTGAAACCTCAGAGTTGTCCTCCAGTGTTTAATCCTTTGATTAATTCTTGTTTGGAGGCTGCAAAGGACATCGATTGAAAATTTTCTACCGTAAATAGAAAGTGTAATTCTCTAGCGAATAATTTGGCAAAAAAAAGGAAAACGACGAGTGATCGATTATTACGAATAATGGCAAGGTTTTTAGTGTGTGAGTTGTACCGTCAATTCTTAAATTTGAATGTAAGGCATTGATACAATTTGTACTCTTTCCACTACAATCGTAGGTTAGGGAAGTTTTTTAATGAGGCTTGTATCAATGTCTGCTATTCTAATCCGGCAATAAAATCTCCCCTTTCAAAAAAAAACATTTAAACTGAATGTTAAATGGCTACATTAAAATTTCACTATATCGACTCTTTAATCTAAAAAATCAACAAATATATATATAGGAAAATTCTACAATGTGCGACGAACACCGCTAAACACCACTAATGATGAACATTGTTGAACACTATTAAATTAATTAATAAAGATTTAAAATTTCAAGGTTACAATTAATAATTATTTTTAAAAATTCAATTAAAATATTTTTTATATATATTAAAATATTATTGTTTTAATAAAGGTAAACTATATATTTAGTACCTCACCTATTTTCGTATTTCTATTGAACTCTCATTATTTAAATATTATTTTAATTTGACCATATTCTTTATAAAAAATAATATAACCCTTAACCCTCAACCTAAAACCCCTAAACTATTAAACCTTAAATGAATTAAAACACTTGATGTCAAGGGAAAATGGACAATCACGACATTTTCAAGGGAAAATAAACCCTTAAATAATTTAGCTGATGGAAATACCATAATTCCAACTTTCAACTCTGAATTCAGGACCTGAATTTGATTTAATAATAGTATAATTTTAACCATATGAAAAATTACTTGAACTCAAAAGGATTCATCTTGTTGATCAACTTAAATGATTGAGTCGATGATCTGAATCCAAGACAAATTGGAACTCGTCGGATGATGATATTGTCTTGCCTTGCCTGCCCTAAGAGATGAAAATTGATTGGAAACTGCTGCTCCTTCCTAGACACAATTTATTGAAAGCAAACCAATGACGCTGCTATCAATTTGATGATAATATCTACAAACCTTGTTTTTGTTGTACAAAAAAGCAGTTTTCCTCTATTATTATTATTATTATTATTATTATTATTATTATTATTATTATTATTATATGTTTCTTTCTTTATATTCTCTTTATTTAATTTATTGGTTAATTAATTTGTTCAAAATTATTATTTTTGATCTAATTTGCTTCATTCACAATGTTGAAATTCAAAGTAAAGGGATCGAATATGCTTTTTGATTGGATGGTATTATCAATTCGTTGACATAGTCGACTTACAAAGCTTTGAAAATGCATTGCTGACAGTAACAACAGCAATGGGATGTTCATATTTTCATCATCCAAATCCCAGCAAAACATGCATAGTTAATTAGGAAATAAAGATAAATCAGCTTTGATATAACATAAAAATAAACAAAATTTCTAAAAGTTTATTTGGTAAATTTAGCCTAGATGTCAACAAATTATCACAATGTGACCACTTATATGATAAAGGAACCAAACACTAATTTACAATTCTTGAATCTCCCCTATGAAGGCTTCAACAACAATCAGAAGATATCTTTTTGAAGCCATACATACTGGTTGCAGTGACAATAGGTTGGCTGTTGTGAGAACAAGCACCATAGGGAACACAGGGCCAAATTCCTTGGTAATTTGTTTCCACAAATATCAGTTATCTGATACCTGGCTCTCATTTGAGATTCTTCAGCTTGAGGAAAACGGGGCCGAGTTGAGACTCGCAAGCGGAACAGGTGTCGGCTCCCAAACATTTCAGGAAAGTCTTGGTTAAGTCTAGTAATGTTATCATCTGAAAGATCTTATCACAACATTTATGCACTTCAGTTTTTCTAGACTTCTTTTCGTTTATCTTTTTCACTAAGATCTCTATAAGTCGACTGAAACTTTGCAGATGGCTTTTTAAAAATTTCTTTGATGCCTCCAGGTTGCCTCCACATCTTTTTCACGTGTTCTTTTATAAATGTCATGATCGTCTATTTTCCTTTGACATAGTGTTTTAATTCATTTAAGGGTTTAAGGTTTAATAGTTGAATAGAGTCAAATTGAAATAATATTTAAATAATGAAGGTTCAATAGAAATTAGGGGTGAGCGTTCGATCGAGTCGAGTCGAGTCAAAAAATTTTGAGTTATTCGAGTTGACGAGTCATATTTTACAACTGAAACTTTATTTGAATGTTTTTATTCGAGTCGAGTTTTCGAGTTCCTATAAAATTTAACTATAATTATTTATCATGTTATAGTAGGGTTTGATTCCAATTTAAACTCTTTTCTCTACTCCTATAAGATATGCACATATATATTTTTTCACATGTGACAATATTTCTTCATATTTTTATATATCATTATGTATATATCATAAAAAATAGAGGGACTCGTCTCGAACTTAAAAATAAATCCACTAATTACTAAAAATTTCGAGTTATTCGAGTTATTCGAATTTTCATTCTACAACTCAAACTTTATTTGAAATTTTTTCGAGTTTATGAAATTTCGAGTCGAGTCAAGGCGAGTCGAGTATTTTTGCCTCGAGTCGAGTTATTCGGTTTTTTCGAGTCGAGTCGAGTTTTGCTCACCCCTAATAGAAATACAGAAATATGTGAGATACTAAATATATAGTTTACCGTTATTAAAAAACAAAATTTTAATATATGTATATATAATATTTTAATTGAACTTTTAAAAATAATTATTAATTATATGATGGGTCCTTGAAATTTTAAATTTTTATTAATTAATTTAATGATGTTCAACAATATTCATTATTAGTGGTGTTCAGTGGTACTGTTCGTCGCACGTGGTAGACTCCTATATATATATCACATTCGCAAAAATTTAAATTTGAGCATTAAAGAAAATATTGTTACCTAAACATAGATAAACATAAAAAAAATCAACCTCAAGATCAATTTAAGTAAATATTTTAGTTGATTAATTAATAAACAAACCCATTAGGTGCCTATCTAGCCTAATCTCCCTACATTGACCAGATATTTTGTAGATTAATTTATATAAAAATAAAGAATGGAGCTGGACCTAGACCTGATCATATGCTTGTTGGAAATGGAAGGCAATATTCTTTATTCAAGATCTGATTAATTAATAATTATATTATATATATTAATCATTTATCTCCAGAAACTCAAACAATTCTTTTTATATAAAAAATATAGGTAACCTTTAATCATTTTCATATTTTCTTGTTCTTCAATTTCTCATTATTATAAATATTAAAAAAACAATCGAGCCGTGTAAAATAAATATATAACATGGCATGTTTCATTATGATTATATAATATATTTAGGATTAATATTTAATATACATATTATTTTTGTGTTTAAGATTTTAATATATTTAACAAGAGTAAATATTTAATGTATTTTTTACACAAATAGAAATATTTACATTTCACGTTCTAAAATTTAAATTTTTAATTCTAAACTTAAAATAAAAAATCTTAACTAGCTGCTAAATTGAACTCAATGAATAGTTCTAGACTTCTAGCAACATAATATAATTCTTCATTGACATGAATTCGAACAATATTGTCCACAAGAATGAGAAAGAGATATGTGTAATATACGACGTTAAAAAATTATATTAAATTAAATTTATTGAGTGATCCTAATAATAAAAGATGAAGTGTTCTTTTAAGTAACTCGAATTCAAGTAACGTAGTTTGTAAACGTGCTTAAATGTTTACAAATATGAAACTGTACTAAAGACAATATTATAAATAAATTAAAATGCTAGAATTTTTTATTCAATTATATTTTAAATATATCGTTTTTCCAAATAAACTATTAAAAACCATGGTTAAAAAAAGTAACCCATGTAAAGAGTCAAAGTTAGATAGTATCCTATTCGCAAATAATAATTTATTTATGGTTGATATCTATGTATTTTATTTTTAAAAATCAATATCTATGTATTAAAAGAAACTTTAATGTACTTTATTATTAAAGTTTATACTTATTAAAGAATTTTCTCCAAAGGTTATAAATATAGAGTTTGTAGAATATATTGTACACAATCTTATATTAAAAATATAATACAAGTTTCTCCGTTCAAACCAAAAAGTGCCAATCATCGGCTGTACTTATTTCCGGACCGCCGTATCGCGGAGGTAAGCTGCTTCCTGCACAATCTTTCATGGCCTCAAGATCTTGGGAAAATTTGTTACACTTGGCCTCTGACTGTAGCTATAATGATGGGGATTCAGATGCGAGTTCCTCAAGGTTTAGAGGACGTAAAATTATAGTGGCAAATATATTACCTTTGCATGCTAAAAGAGATTCAGTAACTTGTAAATGGTGCTTCAGCTGGGATGATGATTCACTTTTATTACATATAAAGGATGGTTTTTCTCCTGAAACGGAGGTTGTGTATGTGGGATCTCTGAAGGCTGATATTGATGCCAGTGAACAGGAAGAAGTTTACCGGAAACTGTTGGAGGATTTTAATTGTGTTCCCACGTTTCTGCCTCATGATTTGCAGAAAAAGTTTTATCTTGGATTCTGTAAAAAGTACCTGTGGCCACTTTTCCACTACATGCTACCGGTGTGTCGAGACCGTGGTGATCGGTTTGAGCGTTCGCTATGGCAGGCATATTGTCGTGCTAATAAAATATTTGCTGACGAGGTTATGGGAGTAATAAACCCAGATGAGGATTATGTCTGGATTCATGATTATCACCTCATGATTCTTCCCACATTGCTGAGGAAACGCTTTCATAGAATCAAGCTTGGCTTCTTCCTTCACATCCCGTTTCCTTCATCGGAAATATATCGAACTTTGCCTGTTCGGGATGAGATCCTGAGGGGACTGCTGAATTGTGATCTGATTGGTTTTCATACATTTGATTATGCACGACATTTCTTGTCTTGTTGCACTACAATTCTGGGCCTTGATTATGAATTTATAAGAGGACACATTGGTCTTGATTACTTAGGCCGCACCGTATTTATTAAAATTCTTCCCGTAGGAGTTCATACGGGCAGGCTTGAGTCAGTGTTGAATCTTCCCTCTACTGCTACCAAGGTGAAAGAGATTCAGAAACAATTTGAAGGGAAAAAATTGATTCTTGGCATAGATGACATGGATATTATCAAAGGCATCAGTCTGAAGCTACTGGCTATGGAACAGCTCTTGCGGCAGCATCCTGGCTTGCAGGGGAAAATAGTTTTGGTTCAGATTCTGAATCCTGCTAGGGGCTCTGGGAAGGATGTCCGGGAAGCAAAGAAGGAAACTTATCTCACTGCTACAAGGATCAATCATCTGTATGGTTCACCCAATTATCAGCCCCTGGTTTTGATTGATCGCCCCGTTCCCCGTTACGAGAAATCCGCCTTTTATGCAGTAGCTGAATGTTGCATTGTAAATGCTGTGAGGGATGGGATGAACTTGGTTCCTTACAATTATATTGTTTGTAGGCAGAGAACTCGCCTTATGGATGATGCTCTGGGTATAAGGACTGATTCTCCACGAACAAGCATGCTTGTTGTGTCTGAGTTCATTGGTTGTTCACCTTCCCTAAGTGGAGCAATTAGGGTAAATCCATGGGATATTGATGCCGTGTCTGAGGCTTTAAATACAGCTATTACCATGCCTGAGTCCGAGAAGCGATTGCGACACGACAAACACTACCGTTATGTTACAACTCACGATGTAGTTTATTGGACTCGCAGCTTTGCACAGGAGCTGGATAGAGCGTGCCAAGATCATTTTAGCAAACTCTGTTGGGGATTTGGTTTCGGCCTTAGTTTCAGAGTCTCGTCTCTTTCTCCAAGCTTTAGGCGGCTGTCTACCGATCACATTCTTTCAGCATATAAACGAACAAATAGAAGAGCAATATTTCTGGACTATGATGGCACTGTTGTTCCTGAAACTTCCATTATTAAAACTCCTAGCCCTCAACTTATCTCTATTCTCAAGACCCTTTCTGATGATCCTAACAACACCGTGTTCATTGTGAGCGGAAGAGGGCGAACCTCACTCGCTGATTGGCTTGCTCCATGTGAAAACCTGGGAATAGCTGCTGAACATGGCTACTTCATAAGGTACGTTTATGTAAATGTCTTAAATATTTAAATTTTAACCTGCATTAACGAGACTAAATGCCCGAAAATAAGCCGAGGTCGTTTTCCTTTCTCCTACTCCAGATGGAGCAGAGACTCCAAATGGGAAATCAGCCCTCTAGGTGTTGACCTTGAATGGAAGAAAGTTGTGGAACCAATTATGAGCCTGTATACAGAGACAACAGATGGCTCCAGCATAGAAACAAAAGAGAGTGCTTTGGTGTGGCACCACCAAGATGCTGACCCTGACTTCCGATCATGCCAAGCTATGGGATTGTTAGATCATCTGGAAAATGTTCTTGCAAATGAACCGGCAGTTGTTAAGAGAGGCCGGCATATTGTTGAAGTTAAGCCGCAGGTATGAAACTCGTAAACACTGCCACTTATCTTTACTCTTTTCTTATAGTTTTTGTGTGTAATATAGTTATCAAACTTTCTCAGGGAGTAAGCAAAGGGTTGGTCGCAGAAAAGGTTCTGTCAAGAATGGTCAATGGTGGGAATGCACCTGATTTTGTTCTGTGCGTCGGCGATGATAAATCCGACGAAGATATGTTTCAGAGCATACTAACGTTCGTTTCTAAACCGGCTCCTGAAACATTTGTGTGCACTGTGGGGCACAAGCCTAGCAAAGCGAAATATTATCTGGATGATACTGCCGACGTTTTGGAAATGCTTCAAGGCCTCACGACTGAGCCTAGGCCCCTTGCGGAGATCCAGGTCTCTATCGAGAGCACTGCTTGACTGAGCCTACTTGCTTCAGTGTGTTCATCTTAATAAGGGAAACTGGATGGTTCAAAATATGAAACCATATTCTTATTGTATGTGGAAGTGGATGGTTTCTCCCTTGTTTTAGAGACACCTGTTAACTTGTGTATATACTTTGCTTTCCAATACAAATTTGATTTATTTCAGATCATGTGTCAGTAGGGAAACAAAATGCTCACCAGTTTCTTCTTCCTTTTATAACTTAATAGTTTACCTTTATCTTTAATTTAATTTTGAATAAAGTTTGAGATGGTGGTAATTGGTAAATGGCAAGGTCATGTTATACATTGGGTTGAATCTGTATTTATTTTTTGTAAGAAATTAAATTCGATTCCATAAATTTGTTTAAAATCTGAATCTAAATCTAAATTAATTAAGGGTTTTATTTTGATGCACAAGCTGTGTAAATTTTTTTTACACAATCCTTTTATAAAATTTAAAATCTAAATCACAAACCCTAGCAACCTAAACCCTAAGCCCTAAACTCTAAATTCTAACCATAAACCTTAAATTATATACCCTACATACTAAACCCCTAAACCCTAACATAAAACCCTAAACCTTAAACCCTAAAATTAAAGGGCTTGTGTAAACTAAAGTTTACACAGCTTGTGCATCAAAGTATTTTCCATTAATTAAACTATTGTTGTATATTTGAATCTGTTAAAAAACGAGACTAAAATTGATTTTAAATAAAAAAAAAATTGAAAAAGTATAGTATATTTGGATAATGAGTACCCTAATTTGAATCAATCATCCACAAAATATTTGATGGCTAATATTCACATTCATTATGAACAGTAAATAGAATATCTGAATCTATAATATTCAAAGGTTTTGTCTAATCTATGCATATATACATAGATTAAGGGTCATTTAAAAGTCTGCATTAAATATAAGATTTTATTGAAAAAATACTCATTCAATGTATTACTAAACCCTAAACCTTAAACACCAAACGCTAAACCATATACCTTAAACACTGAAACTTAAATCATAAACCATAAACCTTGAAACCATAAACCATGGACACTAAACCCTAACACCATAACCTTAAAAGCTAACCCTAACCCTAAACCATACAACCCTAAATCCTAAATCATAACCTTAACCCCTAACCCTAAACCCTAAATCTTAAACCTTGACCTTAACCTTAAAACATAAATCCTAAACCCTAATACAATAAATGAGATTTTTTTTCAATAAAATCTTTTAAGGTTTTATAATACATTGAATGATAGACATATTTTCAAATGAAATCTTGTATTTAATGCAAGCTCTTAAATGACCCTTAACCTATGCATACATGCATAGGTTAAATAAAGCCATGGAAAATTCTACAATTGGCGTCAAACACCGCTGAACACCATTAACACTAAACACCGCTGAACATCATTAAATTGATTAATAAAGATTAAAAATATGAAAGACTCAACATAGAATTAATAATTATTTAAAATAAAATTTCAATTAAATTATTTTTCATATATATTTTATTTTTTAATCTTTATTTTTAAATAATTAGATCAAATACCAACCATAGTCAATCTCTAAATTAAAAAACCCTAAATCTTTTTCTCCTCCTTGCCATTCCCAAATTAAAATCACCATCCTTCACAATCCATAAATTCATCTCTAAACCCTTTTCTTCTTGTAGTCGCCTTCGTTCTTGCTGGAGATCACTGTTGTCATTAACCCTTGTCTGTCGACAGGATTCCTCTTTATTGTTGTCGTTCACCCTATCAATCATCTAGTTCAGTCATTTGATCATAAAAAATCGTTAATTAGGTACTGGTTGTTAAGAGCTCTAGGTTTATACCCTCGCTTGAAAATATCCTACCTAAACCGCTTCGTCTCGTTCTTTGATTCAATACAAGGTTCCCTTTCTATGCTTTCTTTCTTTGTTTCCAACATCATTCGCCTCTTTGCTACCACATAGGTTGTAGCCTCATCCCCCTACTACCGCTGCTCTACCACTTCCTGCATAATTTCTTTTCTTCAGTGGTTAAGAAAACAAAACAAGTTCTTCGTAAACAAGTATGTGTACACATGCACAGATAAAAATTATATTGATTGCATGATGGAACCTAATGTGTGTACTACTACTGACTACTTAGAGATCATTCTTGAGACAATTCAACTTCAAGCTTTTAAGCGAAACTAGTCCACAACATTGGTAACTATAGGAAGCAAAGTTTCAGCCAAATAAAAATGGGAGCTTAATTCAATTGTCATGATGGTATACAATAGTATCAAACATGCTTTCCCGTTATTTTTGTTATTCATAGCAAAATGACAGCAAAAAGGAAAGAGAAAGGACCTGGAGATCACGAATTAGATCGTCAAGGGACTTGATCTTCCTGTGAGGCCAACGAGGAATAGAATAGGTAGAAGTAGAATAGGTTTTTCAAAAAAACAACATTGCTTTCACACATTTCCGGTGCTTTCATTCACTCTGCCGACGACAAAAGACTTGAGGACTATGTTCTATAACGATAGTATTGTCATATCTCATTCAAAGATGAACTTTATTACCATGCTAGCAAGATAAACTAGGATAATAAAAGGACATTGGTCATTTGGTCTGCTGTAAAAGCGAAAAGCGAAAGAATTGGATTAAGCTGATGCAAGAACTTGACTATCACCATATGCATAGCAAATTCCTCATGGAAAACCAGCTCTAGACTCACAAACTATTTTATGTAATAAGTTGAAGACAAGGAATACTCAACTCCCACAATATGCACTATGCAATATATCATGAGGAGGCGCGCCACGGAATTCGAGTGAACATGGAAGACAGACAAGATCCGTGTTGAGTTAGAGTGAACGACCACATTGATTTACGACAGCAGCGACGACGGTTACATAAACAATTTAATAGTTTAGGGTTTTGTAAGATAGAAATTTAATACTAATATTTTAAATTAAAGATTACAAATACTATAAAAATTAAATGGTAATTGAAATTTTATCTTAAATAATTTATAATTGTATATCGAGTCTTCGAGATTTTTAATCTCTATTAATTAATTTAATGGTATTCAACGGTATTTAACGTTAGTGGTGTTTAACGGTATTCGATGCACGTGGTAAACTCATCTATAAATCCATATTCAAATTGGGAAAAACAAATAACATATAGAATACAAATATAGAAATCCACACCATCTATTGTCATCCCAAAATAGGATTTTAATTTCAGTTTTTTCTTAAAAAAAGTTGTATTTTTTTTGGAAGATAAAATAGTGAAGATACCTATTTACATCTCAAAAGTTGGATGATGTCTTATAATGGTTGTGTAAGATTTTGAGGCAAACAAAGGGAATGGAATCCATAGGCAAAGCAAAGCACCAGATATTATTATTGTTGTTGAAAGACAAAAAAAAAAAAAAAAGCAAATAAACATGTTACATCAGAGATTTGTATTGTTTTCAAATCATTTACCAACATTAAGTTTAAAATTCAAATCTCAATAACTCTTTCTTTATTCTTCAAGAATGCAATGGTGACTGGTGACAGAGGCAGAGATAACAATGGCCTCCTCTCACCCCCAACGCCAACCTTGTCCATCGCTGATTATACAAACTAATGAAAAATTGATGATTTATTTCATGGGTAATTATTTCATACATAAACGATGAAAGTAAAAATTTCTATAAACATTTTAATTTTAAGGTTTAAGATTACATTTTATGATTTAGAAGTTATTTGTTTAGGTTAGGGGTTTAAAATTGATGGGTTGTGTCGACAGAGGCAAAAATAGCAATAACTTCTTCTAACAATATTACCCTAACCTCTAAACACTAAATTCTAACCATAACACTTAAATTTTAAACCCCTAAATCTAACACTAAACCTTAAAACTAAAGCGCTTGTGGAAACTTTTTGTTTCCAATGTGATTATATAGCAATATTCGTTCATACTTTTTCTTTGACGACACACACATTTTGTATATATATGTGCTAAATCAAATTTTTTAAATGAACAATTTTTTTTTCAGTGAAGTTACTCGTTGGATTGTATTTTTTTGACAATGGCAACTGAATATTATTAAGAAAGTTAAGGAAGATATTACAAATACAACGCATCTAAAAGAGATAATGGAGACTAGTCCACTAAAATCGCATACAACCTAAATGTGCAAGGAAAAATAAATACTTCCATAGATATTAGCATACTATCAAAATTTAAAAGTCTTCCTGAATCTCCTTATCTCTATTCAAACGAGACGCTTTATTTACGAGGTGAAAAGGAGTAGTGAACGAACCAAACTATCAAGTAGATTGCTTCGCTACCCACGTCATTACATTAACAAAACAACCATCAACCAAGTGGGGTCTATCTTTGTATGACCACCAACATAATCAAAATTAAAAATTAGCATACAACCTAAATGTGCATGGAAAAATAAATACTTCCATAGATATTAGCATACTATCAAAATTTAAAAGTCTTCCTGAATCTCCTTGTCTCTATTCAAACGAGACGCTTTATTTTACGAGGTGAAAAGGAGTGGTGAACGAACCAAACTATCAAGTAGATTGCTTCGCTACCCACGTCATTACATTAACAAAACAACCATCAACCAAGTGGGGTCTATCTTTGTATGACCACCGACAGAATTAAAAATAAAAATTAGCGCTATAAAGATCTCTATACGAGCACCAAACGCCCGTTAAGATATACTGAAATTATACTAAAATGACAGAAAAACGAACTACAAAAAAATAAAAAAAAATATATTACAAAAACAGAAAAAACGTGTGCCAGAAAACAAAAATTTTTATTAAAATATAAAAATAAGAAAATAACGAACACGTTGGATTGTATTGGTTTGACTTTTACTTTTATTGGTTAATAGGATAAGGTGGTGGTGGAGGTGGACCACAATCAAGCAACTACTAAAATTCAGTGATGAAAATCATTACAGGGTAAATTAAAGCACATCATTGCCTACTGATAGTCCGATTGAAACCAGGCTGGCACCGACAGGCGTAAGCCCAGATTCCACTATTTTCAACCTACAATCCAAGTCTAGCATTTGTTACTGCAGCCTGCAGCCCCCACCTTTCCATTTGTTGCTGTATTAAACATCACATCATCACACCCATGGTAATTTGCATATAATGTTCATTAATAACAGAAAAAATGGAAAACAGAAAGGATTCGGGGTGGGAATTAATGTAAAGTTTGGTCCTTGTTGCTAAACTTTCTATTAGAAGCATTCAAGCCGTCGATGTTAATCACACATCACATTGACTCCCTTTGGCTTCTTGTTACATTCTACTAATACAGTATATCCTCTCAAGACAACCAAGAAAAAGAAGCTTTTGTTGTATAGAAATCCATTAAAAAAGCACACATTTTTATACGTTTATCATTACACTTCTCTGCAAAAGACCCAGGTTCCAAAATTCCAAAATTGGGTTTTGGGTTTCTTCTCAGCGTGTAAAGTTTGAATCTTTTTCTGATATCCAACAACTCTTTGTTGATAGCAGCAATGGGAAGAAATGTGTTGGTTCTGGGTGTTGCTCTTTTGCTTCTTCTTCTTCTTGGAGGTGTCTCTTCAGCTCCTACTGCTTCTTCACCTGCAAGTAAGCTTGATTATAGTTTAAAGCTTAAATCCTAGCTTTGATGACAAATCCATTTGATATGTTTTTTGTTCTTTGCAGAGATCGTTAGTGGGTTTTTATCTAATGCTTTGTCAGCCCTTATGAAATGGTTATGGTCACTCAAAGCCAATAACAAAACAGGTTTGGATCTCTGATATCGACTGTTAGAAGTTAGAACCCATATTTCCTTTTTCTTTTTAATGTTTTTGGCTTTGGAGAATGGAATCTGATATGCTACTCTCCATGGGAATCATGTGTGGATAGCAATCACTAGCAAGCCGATGATGACGTTTGAGAGTGGATACACAGTGGAGACTGTGTTTGATGGGAGTAAGCTTGGGATTGAGCCTCACACTGTTGAGGTTTTGCCTAGTGGGGAGCTGCTGATTCTGGACTCTGCTAATAGCAACCTTTATCGAATTTCGGCTTCTTTATCTTTATGTAAGTGGTTGATCTCTTGTTAATTGCATTTGCCTTTAGTAGTTCTAATTGTCCATTCCCATGGTATTTTTAGCATGATCTTTGGGTTCTGATAGTTCTAAGTTATGTTAATTAATGGAAAAGGAAAACACATGTGGTGTTTGCATATGTTGGCAGTCGAATTCTGTCTCTCAACTTGCATCATATAAGGACAGTGCACGTTTTTGCTGAGTTGGTATGACATTCCCCATCACGTGCCAACTAGTTTTATGTAATTCAAATGCATTTCCACTTATCATGCTTGAGAATTTTGAAACTTATATCCTGATAAATATTATTGCACTTTTTAAATGTTGATTGGCTAGAAGCTAGAAAAATGATGTAATTGTACTGCCTACTATTCTTTATCAATGGTTAGAATTAGATTTTGCTGCAACTAAGATGGCAGCAAATAGATCCATGACTTAAAACATTACTGTCATTTGGAGGATTGTAACATTTTCTGGCTAAACTTGGTAGCTCGGGAATGCTGTAAGCCTAGATTATCCTGTATTGATCATGGACACTCGATGAGTTAAATGAAACCTTAACTCTTGTTCTCAGTAGACTGTGTTGATGCTTTGCTAGTTATTTCCAAATTTTAAGTTGATTTACACAGTCCATTTGTTGGACATCTCAATCCCGTGTTATTATATTTTCACTTTAGTGAATGCTTGAAGTCTCTGTTGAGATTGATCATGAATACTTCATGGAATTTTTGTGATCATTCTATTATTTTGATATATATATACATATGTGTGTGTGTGTATCTGCGGGCATGTCTTTTCTTGTAATTATCTCGTTTAAATTTATTGGAGAACTGCAGATAATAGACCAAGGCTGCTTGCTGGTGCCCCTGACGGATACCCTGGACATGTCGATGGTAAGCCTAGAGAGGCGAGGATGAACCATCCGAAAGGGCTAGCTGTAGATGACAGAGGGAACATTTATATCGCAGACACGATGAATATGGCAATCAGGAAGATAAGTGATGCAGGTTAGCAACGTGATCACCAAGTTGTCCGACAGAAAATCGAGTACACCTGTTATTTTGGTTTAACTATATAAGTTTTTCATCCTTTATCCCCCCTTGACTCTTACCCCTACAAGTATTCTCAGTCGAAATAGAGACGGTTGTTGACTCTTGCTGATACATGTGAAATCTTCTTCAGGTGTTACAACCATTGCTGGTGGGAAATGGACACAGGGAGGGGGACATGCAGATGGACCGAGTGAAGATGCAAAGTTTTCTAATGATTTTGACGTCGTCTATGTTGGAAGCAGTTGCTCCCTTCTCGTGATAGATCGGGGAAACCGAGCTATCAGAGAGATTCAACTACATTTTGATGACTGCGCCGATCAATATGGAAGTGGTTTTCCTCTCGGTAAACTAACACAGCACCCGAATTTCATGTCCATTAGTTGGTATTCAAGCTTTACACATTTTAATTTCTGTCGTTGCAGGAATTGGTGTACTTGTTGCAGCTGGCTTCTTCGGTTACATGCTAGGTTTGTTGCAGCGTAGAGTAGGCGGCATTGTATCCTCCCAGAATGTGAGTTCAATGTTATTAATTATATGCAAATTTTCCCAAATGATTCTCCTAGGGTTCATGGGAAACAGCTTCATGATTGCTAAAACCGAGAACCACCAGTGGTTCATATTTCATAATTCACCACTGAAAAGCGGATGTTAGCTTTCATTGTCAAAACTTATTAATTTTTTTAATATGTTTTCACCTATGCTTGTGAAGGATCAAGGTTCGGTCAATGTGAATGCTGCTGTATCGAGTCCGTACCAGACACCACTGAAACTAATCAGGCCACCTCTAATTCCAAATGAAGATGAACAAGTGAAGAAAGAAGAAGGCTTTTTCGGATCCCTCGGGATGCTTTTTGTCAATGGTGGAGTATGTGTTTCGGAAATTTTCGGAGGAGTATTTCCTGGTTTTCGTAAAAAGCCACTAAACTATCACTATCATCAACAGAAGCACTCAATGCCTTGGCCCGCACAGGAGAGCTTTATGATACCAGATGACGATGAGCCCCCCTCGATTGATACTCGAACCCCAACCCCAAGGAAAACGTACCCTTTCATGTCTAAAGACGCCGAAAAGATCCATCAGTTGCGACAAAGCCGGGTGTTCTACAGCGGATGGGATTCTAATATGCAGCAGCAGCAGCAGCAGCGCTATCAATCATCCACCCCGCATACTTACCATGAGCAGAGCCATGAGACAACCAAGGAGATCGTTTTCGGGGCAGTTCAAGAACAAAAAAGGAAGCATGAGTCTGTAGTCATAAAGCCTGTTTATTATGGAGACAACATGTACGATCCTCCTCACAACAACATTCGCTTCCGATCGAATCCAAATATATGAGAAGGTACATAAATTATACATTAGAACATAAATATAAATTAATTTAAATTTCAAATAATGTATAAAAAATATTTGAGTATTATATATTTATGCTGCATATGTTAAATATTTGCTAATGTACAATTCACATAAAATTGACAAATAAAAAAAAACTTGAGGAATTATCGGTTGGCATAGTAGGATGATTATTAGCATGAGAATGGAGTAAGTTGAGTTGAGACATTTGAATCTATAATGAGTATCTACAATATTCGATTCTGATTAGTTGATCAATAGGTCGGTTGCAGAGTTTGAGGGGCCAATATATTTTTTTAAAAAAATTAAAGGTTTAAATTGATTTTTTCAAAAAATTCAAATGATTTAATTTGCATTTTTTCTCAAAAATTCGAGGTTCTAACTATAATTTTTGAGGGGCTTAATTAGATTTTTAAACATAATAAGAGGAATTTACTTAAAAATATTTAATTTTTTTAATTTAATATAAATATTTAAAAATTTTGTGGAGGCCAAATTAAAATTTTAAAAATTTAAAAGACTAAATCTTAAGTTTTCAAAATTTAAGAGGTATGACCCATATATCTCCAACACGTTTCACATTTAGTGAAATAAATTCGATTCAGATTAGACGGTCAACGAATAATATTTTAAACCTACACAATAAAAATAGACAAAACCGTTTAAGAGCCTTTTATATAAGGGTAATTGTTCAATACACAAGGGCTTGTGGAAACTTTTTTACACAAGCGTCTTAATTTTAGGGGTTAGAGACTCCGTTTAGGGTTTAAAATTTAGGGGTATAAGTGTAGTAGTTTTGAATTTAGGGGTTGTTGATAGAATTTTAGGTTTAGGGTTAAAATTTAGGGTATAGGTTAAAACCTAAATCCCTATCCATATTACCCTAAAACTAAACCCTAACTCTAAACCTTAAATTCTAACCCTAAATTCTAAATTCTAAACATGAACCCTAAATTCTAAACCTTTACACTAAAACCCCTAAACTTTAAGCCCTAAGCCATAACCCTAAACCCTATAATTGAGGCGCTTGTAGAAACAAAAAAATTCCACCGCCAGAGTATAGGATATTAATCCTTTATATAAATGAATATATAAATTATGTATTTAACTCATGCTCTTGAATTTGATAATTCCAGTCACATATAGATATAAATATTAAATTATAAAAAAAATAAAATTAGAGAATAAAATGAAATTTAAAATTTATATATAATACAATAATTAATAACAGCAGTTAACTTAATTGATGTTATCACTCTAATTAAGATTAAATTTTCAAAATTCAAAAGTGTAAAGATGACAAATCACTAAATCACAATAACTAACAGTAGAATTTATGTCGAAACTTTTACCCGACCCGTCCGACCCATGGGTTATATTTTTATGCAGATTAAAGCAGATGCGACCCGGGGGTGATTAAATAACTCAGCGCTCCCGTTTTCCGTTTTATTTTTAAATTTATTTTTTTTACAAAGACAAAAGAAGCAAGCAGCATTTTCATTGTCACTGGAAAAAAAGAAGAAAATTGAAGGAAAACAGAGACTTGCGTTTTCTCTGTTTCTCAGATCCAAATCTCTGCCTGCTTTATCTTTCTTAGATCTTTGGATCTTCAAGCTGCGGATCCTTAGATTCGAATAGAAATTCCGTTTAATTCCGTGCAGCCGTGACTCGTTGATTGATTTAGTTGCCAGCGTTTTATTGATTGGATCTGATTCCAGCTCTCTCCGGAAGTTTCGACCCTGGACGAAATCATGAATCCTTTCTCGTCTGGTACTCGTCTACGGTGAGCACCCATCCCTACTGTTGCCAATTTCTTCTTTTAGTTCCCCCTTCTCTTTTAATTTTGAAAATCGGATACGTTTTTTATTTGAATGTATTGGTTTTTGGGTTGAAACAGCTGGGATTTTGTACAATTTGGTTTGATTCCTCGATTTTGGGGAGTTAGGTTGTAGTAAGTGCTACTTAAAAGATGATTGAGTCTGAATTTAGAGTCGAATGGAGTTTGTTAGGTTTTTCGGTTTCATAATTTGATTCTTCAAGCTAGCTTTGCCTTTTATTTTTTATTTGCTTTGAACTAGTTTCAACCAAGGATGAAAATGCAGAAATGTCTGAAGTCATAGAATATGCATTTAGTAATGCGTTTGAGAATAGCTTGATCTGTTGTTGTCATGAATATTGATAATGTCAAATGACCTTGGTGCTTGAAGTACAATTTTATAAAGGAAACTAGAATTTTCACCAGCCTACAAACCATTCTTCCCCTACTTTTTGCATTAGGACATGTAAGTTATGCAGCGTTTTTCGGAATATAGATATGACTTTGAACCTTTAAAGTTTAAACATCAGTAACTAGTGGCAATTTGGATATAAAATAGCCAAGCTAGTCATTTATGTAAGTATCCTCCAATCTTGTCACCACAAGTTTTTTTGGTTATATGTTCAACTTGATTATAGTACTTATCACAGATTTAGGAAACAATTTGAAAATCAAATTATCTTTTTACTTTTCCTTGTGGAGAATACTAGGTGATTATAGAAGCTTCTTATATTTGTTGCAACGGAGCTGAATAGTTGTAACTTTCTCTATATGGTTTAGCATGGTTAAAAGAAATTGCTTTGGATAACTGTATTTCATCCATATAGATAGCAAAAGAGTCTGGTTCTGAATATAACCTCCATTCCCTGTTATGTGAATTCTGAGTCAGTTCTTTGCATTAGGTTACTGAATTTTAGCCATATTTTTGGGTGTGAAGATATCAACGTCCTTTTCTTTATCCATTAAATGATTTATGGCTTGAGATTCTTCCTATATGGAATGATCAGTAGTGTTTTGCTTTTAAGGAGGAAACTGGTAAGTAGGAATATATGATCTCCTCTCTTTTGCATCTGAGTATATCTTGTTCCAGAAATTGTTGACAAATATATGTTGAAAAAAGGGTTCTCTTAGTTATGTGTAAATTTTTAGGGAAAAAGAAAAAAAGGGACCATGGATCTGACATCCAATTGTTTGAAAAGTTTCTTGTTAGGCAAGTCCTATGGGCCTATGGCTGGTTTTTGAGAATACTGTTGTCCTTTCCAAACAATTTAGGGTATAAATACCCCTTCCCCCCTTTTAAATGAATCCAATTAACGAGTAACACTTATATTAAAGAATACTGTTGTATATTTTCTGCTTCAAGCTATATTAAAGAATCTAAATGATTGACTTAACTGTAGATTATGTGCTTATTGATTGAAGCTGTTGAACTTACTGCTCCAATGCAGGGACATGATACGGGCTATACGTTCTTGCAAAACTGCAGCAGAAGAACGTGCTGTTGTAAGGAAAGAGTGTGCTGCTATTCGTGCAGCAATTAGTGAAAATGATCAAGATTATAGGCACCGCAACCTGGCAAAGCTCATGTTCATTCACATGCTTGGGTATCCCACGCATTTTGGCCAAATGGAGTGCCTGAAGTTGATTGCATCATCTGGATTTCCAGAGAAGAGGATTGGATATCTTGCTCTTATGTTGCTTCTCGATGAAAGACAAGAGGTTCTGATGTTGGTAACAAATTCATTAAAGCAGTATCCAACATGTAGACTCTATCAAGTTTAATCTGTTCCCATTTCCTTGTCCCTTTTTCCATTTCTTTTCTTAACAAATAACTTTGTCCCTAATAGTCTGGTATTACGAAGGGTAAGAATAAGAAAATGGAGAGATATAGTTTACTTTTTTTGTCAGAAACCTTAACTTATATGCAGAGATCTCAATCATTCAAACCAGTATATTATAGGGCTTGCTCTTTGTGCTCTGGGAAATATTTGTTCAGCTGAAATGGCTCGTGATCTTGCACCAGAAGTAGAAAGATTGCTGCAGTTTCGAGATCCAAATATCAGGAAGAAAGTAAGTGTGTGATACTCTTTATTCAAGGGCTTGTTGGCCACAGATTTTGATTTCAATGAGATGAAGTAAAGGAGGAAAAAGGAGGCTGATTTCAGGATTTGTGTATTTTATATGCTTAAACATTGCTAAGCATCCCTCTTAGAAGACATCTTCTTCATCCTCCTTTCTTCTACAGGAATTGGAAAGTTTTGGTTTGTTTTGTTGAGCTCTTCAAGTATCATGGTTTGTTTGTTTCTTCTTTTTTTTTTTGGTTTCCAATAATGCCTTTGTAATTTTGTCAATACAAAGGTTAAAAATTCCAAGTGAATCCATGACCACATGCCACATGACTGATACCTCAAACTGTACAATGTAATTATGTCCCTACTTCATGAATAGTGTGATATTTGTTAAATGATATTCTACTATCTTCATAAGGTACACTACTTTTATGAATTCTGGATATTTTTCCATCCATTTATCTTAACTGGAAGAATTTGTAGCATGTACTCATTCAAGAGAAAAATGCCAATTGATGAAAACTCTTGAGTCTGTCTTGATGACTCCAAGAAAGTCAAATGTTGGTTTGCTTGTTTGATGATTTGAGGGAAAGAAATCGTTTCCTGATTTACCGGCGTCGTTGAATGTCAAAACGACACTGTTTCTATTATTCATATAAAGACATGCCTCACATTCCCTGACGGCATTTTTTATCTATTAAATTGGTCCATATAAAATTACTCATTTTCCTATTGGAGGATCAATTTGATCATACAGGCATTCTGCTTTTCTTTTCTTTCTTCCCCTGCCGACTTCCCTTTGTTTATGAATTCTCATCATGTGATTATATGATAATTTTTAGGTTATCTGTCTTTTCTTGAGAAATCATGCTGCAATCTTTGACTCCTCTCGACTCTTATCTGTTTTTTTGTAGGCAGCATTGTGTTCCATACGGATCATAAAGAAAGTTCCGGACCTTGCTGAAAACTTTATAAATCCTGCTGCTTCACTACTTAGAGAAAAGCATCATGGAGTCCTAATAACAGGAGTTCAACTTTGTACAGATCTATGTAAAGTCAGTTCAGAAGCCCTTGAATATTTTAGAGAGGTAATTTGGTTATTAATTTGTAAGTATATAGTTATAGCATTGGAAAGACAAAACACCTTATTGAGCATATGAATTGTTTTATAACCCTGCGAAAAGAAGAAGCTATAACGCATAAACTTTGTAAATAGTTAATTTCTGCTTTTGCTTGTTTGGAACATCTCCACTTTACCAGCAATCCTTTGTTCCGGTTTTGGCTGGAGAGTACTTACCATCAAAAGGATTGAAGGAAGGGATCAGGTTTACTGGTGTTCTGTCCTAAACTGTTGGCTATCTTTCACCTTTTCACACTAAGATGCTTCAGGCTAATTTTCAATTTGCTTTGTAGTACTTATGAACTTATTTTTGCTTTTAGGGTCATGCAAAAACAGGACCCATTTTTGTTGTTGTTTAAGGATTGGCCTGAATCATATGTGTGGACTTTAGTGGATGAAACTTGTCAAAATGGATAATGCATTAACTTTCTAATAATAACATTTTTCCATAACTGCAGAAGTGTACTGAAGGTTTGGTCAAAACTCTGAAGGATATGGCAAACAGTCCCTATGCACCTGAGTATGACGTTGCTGGCATTACAGATCCTTTCCTTCATATAAGATTGCTTAAGCTTTTGCGCATACTGGGCCAGGGAGATGCTGAAGCTAGTGACTGTATGAATGACATACTTGCCCAGGTATGTTGTGACGTATCTCCCTCTTTGTAATATGTTTGAAGTCCTGAAAGAAGTATTTAGGAATGATTGTTGTCTGTAGAACACCTAATATTCTTATTAGAGGTTCTTGAAAAGACACTTGATGAGATTTCTCTATTGAGGAATGATATCTCTTAAATATCATGGTTTAAGATAGTACTGCATGATGAAAAAAATACAAGTTTTGCGGTTGGTAGAAAATTAATTTTGCATTCCTCTCATATTTGGATTTTATTGGATATTGCTTCAAAGCTGAATTCTGGAAAAGAACATAGAAGCTAAACATGTTGCAGAAAACTCATTTCATGTTCTTCACAACATTTCATTCCCTACCCTTTGTTTGGGTTGGAGTAAGGGAAGGGAAAGGAAAGTAAAGCAAGGGGAAGAATCTTCCTTTCCTTGGTTTGAATTTTTTTTGAAGAAGTGAAAGTAAGGGGAGTAGAGTAACCCTTGCTTTCCCTTAAAACATCCAATTTTTGGTTACCCCGGTTTGGGGGGACAGCTAAGGAAAGCAAGGTGAATGTGTTCTTAAAAACGTAAAATATCTTTTTTGTTCCATTCATATTTTTTATAAACTATTTTGGAAGGGTTATAATTGGGAAAATTCATTATAATGAATCTTTTTCTTTCCTTTCTGCTCTTTATTATTTTTTTTAAAGAGTCTGCTCTTGAACCAAACAAAGATGGTTGAAATTCCTTTACTAATTTTAATTATCCAAACTAGATATACTATATTCTTCACTTTCCTCTACCTTCCTCTTCCTCTTTCTTTCTTTTCTTTTCCTTTATTACTGTTTATCCAATCTTTGTAATGAGGTTAAGGGTTTTTTCACTTATTTTTCTTTGTGGTCACAAATTTTGTTCTTAGGTGGCAACAAAAATCGAGTCAAACAAAAATGCAGGAAATGCCATTCTTTATGAATGTGTTGGAACCATTATGAGCATTGAAGATAACGGTGGCTTGCGTGTGCTTGCTATCAATATCTTGGGAAGATTCTTGTCAAATCGTGACAACAATATCAGGTATTTTGTTTTGAATCTTATCTTGATTTTTCATATCCCTTTCTGCACTCTTTCTTTTTTGCTCTACTATATTATGAAACTGAACCTTGCATGCTTTTTCAGATATGTTGCATTAAATATGCTTATGAAAGCTATGACAGTGGATGCTCAAGCAGTGCAGAGACATAGGGCAACAATTTTGGAATGTGTAAAGGTAGGGCCTGAGGATACTAAGATTCATGCTTCTTGATGATAATAGGTCTCTGATTTAGTTCTTGCCCAAAAAGAACTCAGGGAGTTTGCACTTGCTTTCCTTTTTGTCTACAGTTTCTTTGGTTCTATCATTTATTTGTTACTTTCAGGTGAACCCCATATTTGATGGAGTATGACTCTCATTA